>OY365785.1:30477575-31677575 GCA_959347405.1 Napeogenes sylphis
GGCAGCACTTTCTCCCTCTAAAGTCACCCTATTTGCATCACCTCCCAATGATTCGATATTGTTATTGCTCCACCGGCGAGTTAATACCTTCACTACAGTACCTTGGTAATTTCAGCTCTTGATTTATTTATTTATTTCTTCAATCATAATGCTAGATGCATTACAGTTTTACCAAATCGTTAGATAAGTTGACATGAAACACTTAAATTATATTAAGATTCAATAAATAACAATTTCACATTTAATCAATAATGTCAACCAAAATAATATTAACAACAACAACAACAACAACAACAACAACAACAACAACAATTTGTATTTTAAAAACAAAAAAAAATACGTCACAACTTTTAGCTTCGGTTTCAGATGAAATTAATGCTTATTTAAATGAAAAAAAAACAATGTGCTTGTTCAATTCATTGACTTCACTTAAAGCATTTGAAACTGCATAGCTAATAAGTGTAGTAAACTAATTCAAACTACCCAAGGAACACTTCCAGGATCAATTTTGGGCCCTACTGAGTACTTAATGTAGAAACTAACTTAGAAATATTTAAAAAGAAGTTTTAACATAGAAATTAATGATAATTATATAATGCTCTATCACCATTACTGATTATCATGAAAACAAGCTTAAAGCTTAATGCTTAAAGCTTGATGCTTGATGCTTAAAGATTGATGCTTGATGATTGATGCTTAATGCTTAAAGCTTAATGCTTAATGCTTAAAGCTTAAAGCTTGATGCTTGATGATTGACGCTTGATGCTTGATGCTTTATGCTAAATGCTTAATGCTTAAAGCTTAATGCTTAAAGCTTGATGCTTGATGCTTGATGCTCGATGCTTAAGGATTGATGATTGACGCTTGATGCTTGATGATTGATGCTTGATAATTGATGATTGATGATTAATGATTGATGGTTGATGCTTAATGCTTAAAGCTTGATGCTTGATGCTTGATGTTTGATGCTTGATGTTTGATGCTTGATGCTTGATGCTTGATGCTTTATGCTAAATGCTTATTGCTTAAAGCTTAATGCTTAAAGCTTGATGTTTGATGTTTGATGCTTGGTGCTTTATGCTTAATGCTTAAAGCTTGATGCTTGATGCTTGATGCTTTATGCTTAAAGCTTGATGGTTGATGCTTGATGCTCGATGCTTAAGGCTTGATGATTGACGCTTGATGCTTGATGATTGATGCTTAAAGCTTGATGCTTGATGCTTGATGTTTGATGCTTGATGCTTGATGCTTGATGCTTTATGCTTGATGCTTGATGATTGAAGCTTGATGACTGATGCTTGATGGTTGATGATTGATGCTTAGGGCTTAATGCTTAATGCTTAAAGCTTAAAGCTTAAAGCTTGATGCTTGATGCTTGATGCTCGATGCTTAAGGCTTGATGATTGACGCTTGATGCTTGATGCTTTATGCTAAATGCTTATTGCTTAAAGCTTAATGCTTAAAGCTTGATGCTTAATGTTTGATGCTTGGTGCTTTATGCTTAATGCTTAAAGCTTGATGCTTGATGTTTGATGCTTGATGCTTTATGCTTAAAGCTTGATGCTTGATGCTTGATGCTCGATGCTTAAGGCTTGATGATTGATGCTTGATGATTGATGCTTGATGCTTGATGTTTGATGCTTGATGCTTGATGCTTTATGCCTAAAGCTTGATGCTTGATGCTTGATGCTCGATGCTTAAGGCTTGATGATTGACGCTTGATGCTTGATGATTGATGCTTTATGGTTGATGATTGATGCTTAGGGCTTAATGCTCAATGCTTTATGCAAAATGCTTAATGCTTAATGCTTAAAGCTTAAAGCTTGATGCTTAAAGCTTGATGCTTGATGGTTGATGCTTGATGATTGATGCTTAAAGCTTGATTCTCGATGCTTAAAGCTTGATGCTTGATGATTGATGCTTAATGCTTAATGCTTAATGCTTAAAGCTTGATGCTTGATGATTGACGCTTGATGCTTGATGATTGATGCTTAAAGCTTGATGGTTGATGATTGATGCTTAATGCTTTATGCTAAATGCTTATTGCTTAAAGCTCGATGCTTAAAGCTTGATGTTTAATGCTTAAGTCCGGTAAGAACACTCGCTCAGATAACACACTTACACCAGTTTATGCCAATTCCATATATTGACAACATTTAATTGCTTTTTAAATACTCATTATGAAGTGCGGATTGTGTGGTTCCGAGTTTAACGATGGGGTCCAGTGCATTGGTTGTTCTAAGCATCTTGATTACGGCTGTGCTCAGATAACAGAAATCGGTTGGAAGAAGCTTGGTGCAGACAGAAGGGCGGCTTGGAAGTGCCTCTCTTGTAAAAGCCTATCCGTACAGCAGCCTGCATCATCATCATCACCGCAATCCAATTCTTTGGAAGCTATCTTCAATGAGGTACGTGAAATCAGTCGTCAAATAGCTGATATACCTTCATTAGTTCAAGGGATTAAATCCATTAAAGAAGACTTGATGGACGTAAAGGCAAGTTGCGAATTCCTGTGATCTCGTTTGGAAGGCCTGTACAACAGAGTCACAGATTTAGAAATGAAAGTCTCCAAGATGGAAAAAATGGAGGTCACTGTCGATGATCTGCAATCTGATGTAAATAAACTTAAGGCACAGCTCTCTGCTAGCGACCAAAGATCACGCTTAAATAATATAGAAATAAAAGGAGTCCCCTTAAAGAAGGGTGAAAATCTGTTCTCGATAGTTTATTCTATCAGTAAAGAGATAAATTTCAGTATCCCAAAGAACAGTATTGACTATCTTTATAGCGTACCCGTACATGGTTCAAATGAAAAAGTTATTATCGTTCGATTTACGAATCGATATGTTAAGAAAGATTTCGTGGTAGCAGCCTGTACTCGTAAATCTCTCATGGCTCCCGACATTGGATTTAAGGACTCAGTTCGACGTATTTTCGTTAATGACTACCTTTATGCAGATTACAAGATTCTGCTTAATAAAGCAAAGATGCTGATGAAGGAGAAAAGATTTAACTACACATGGGTCCGGTACGGTAAAATTCACATGCGAAAGGATGATACATCTCGAGTCATAATAATTAACAAGGAAAGTGATTTAAACTTAGTGCGATAATATGGCTATATTTTGCATGTAATTATTCTGCTGCTCCTTATATTTCCATGTACAATGTAAAAATTGCTCTGCTTAGTAAAATGTTTGCTATCACTGAGTTCGCTGTTGACCGGTTATTGCGCTATTGTATTTCAATGTTCGCTTGCCGCGTAATCGCACTATATCTAACTATCTTACTCACTCTTACTTTAATCGCTATGCTTACTATTATAACTTATTATTATTTTTTGTTTTATTTCAAACAGTATATAATAATTAACCAATCGTCGTATTGTGTATTAAAATTGTTAACAATTAATCAAGGTAGTATCAGATTATTTACAATAATACAATGTTTTATTTACAAAAGGATTCAATATTTACAAATTACCTCTTAAATTTATATCTCGTCGATACCGGTGCAAAATAGTCCCCTTCATATCCAACACAAAGACCACACCTAAAAATCAACTGTTCACCGACTCCTCTTACCACACTTAGCCAGCACTCGCACTATCTTGGTGTACTCGATATTTGTGTTACGGCATCACAGTACTGTTTTCACTAATCGAAATTCGGTTACCGAGTAACGGGAGCTAGCGGGTCGCGCGGCACACGCTTATCTAATTGACCGTGACAAACGACTGGATCAAGTTCAAACGTACATCGCCGCCGCTGCATCACCCCCCCACCCGCCACCCCGCGCCCCGCTGCTCGGGTCCTTGGCACGTATTTTGCCTACGCAAGGTGCGTGGCCTCTCTTTGCTCAAGGTTGCGAGGTTGTTAAATGCTCGTTCAGAGGCAGTAAATAAATTTTGTATGGGAAAAACTAAATTTTTAAAACTATTAATTTTAAAAAGTCGTAGAACAAATGTTGTTACGATTGATGTAGAGGGGCTGCCTGCAAAAGGTGCTCAACTAATTACAAATAACCCTGTATAATAAGTGCGTCATTTAGTACGAATGATTACAGGGTAACTAAAATTATTCATATTTATTATATCATTTTTATGGCTTTATATGTGATTTTTGGTTGGTGTTGTATTTATGTTAATTTAGATCCACGATATACAATGATTTAAATTGTGGTAAACTTTGTAATATGTATCAATTTATTTATAAAACGAAAATCATATTGTAAATTACTTGGCGTTGTGATTGTTATCTGTCTTACAGTTTTACCAAATCGTTAGATAAGTTGAAACACTTAAATTATATTAAGATTCAATAAATAACAATTTCACATTTAATCAATAATGTCAACCAAAATAATATTAACAACAACAACAACACAACAACAACAACACAACAACAACAACAACAACAACAACAACAACAACAACAACAACAACAACAACAACAAAAACAACAACAACAACAAAAACAACAACAACAAAGTGGGCACCAGCCTAAAGCGGGCACCCCCTAAAAACTCAAGCTAGTTTAAAATAAGCTTTTGAAACAAGAATGTGTTCAATATGGACATGATATAATACATAATAATATAGCTTCCTTTTTGTCAATAAGTATTACGAACTGACCAACGAACTGATCAGGAATAAAATTATAGTTAGTTTGTATGCGGTAGAAGTGGGAGCGAGAGGTATAACAGCAAAATCTCTCTATAGCCTACTTAAAGACCTTGGCATTTCTAGAACAAGCATCGGTTCATTTCTAGAACGTATTTCAAAGGCGGCATTAGTAGGTTCTTTCCAAATTTGGTTAGGTAGGGAGAGGAATGTGGAGGGTGAAGGTGAGCGTTTTTGCACATAATAAAAGGGCCCCTTAAACCTACTCCTGGGTCGCAAGTCCCAGGCACTGCTTGCACTCCTCTCCTTGCAACGCGATGGGCCCGGCACCCGCACGGTGAATCCATGGAATGCTAAGAAGCTTTTCTTATGTCTATAATACCTGATGGTGTATCAAAACCAAAGTTTTTATTTCAAAAAGGCATACATTGCACATATAAAACGTTAAACCGGTTAGACGCTATGGCACGTTAACAAAAATTTACCACAATTAAAATAATTAAAAATATTGAACAGCAAGTTTAAACATAGAAATTCATAATAACTATGTAACGCTTCATCACCATTACTGATTACCATGAAAATATGCACATGTAAATGTTTTTATTAAAGTTTTTTCTATTTGTTATTTAAATTTCCACTATTTGGCGCGCTGCTGATAAACTATTTATAACGATTAACACGTCATGCGTTAATTAAATTAATACAAAGCAAAAAACCAAACAAAGATAACATTGCTATAAACAACAATAATCACAATATGAAAATTTAACTTTAGCATGCTCTTTTTTTAACACTAAATGACACAAAAAACCAAAAAAAAAACAAATCTTATTGAAGTCTACTGTAAGGGAATAAACAATAATAATAAAGAGTATAAATAAAACAAAATGAAATGTAATAAAAAAAAATATGTGTGGAATAATCAGAAGGTTAATTAGAAGGTCATCAAGCAACAAAGTATATTTAAAGAAAAAATATTTTATATATTTTTTTTACAGACGTTATTGGAATCGTAAAATAAATCAACATCTTTTTCCTTTAACCAGCCCAATTAACCTTAAGTTGGTCCTTCGAAAAATTATTTCTAAAAGTGTTATTTTTTCGCGCGTGATAGATATTATAAGATTCTATAATTAAAAACCACTGAATTAATACAGTATAAATTATTTAATCGAGCTACTTCATACTATTAATATGATAATATATTTCAATGCATTATTTGGATAAGTTTAAAGAAAAGAAAGAGCTAAACAAATATATCATTTAATATAATATAACACGCGCTTTGTCTTGGTACTAAGAAATTAATTTTATTTAACAATTGAGGTCTGTCATTAACGTTTGATATAATCTTATGTAAAATACATAAGTCCAACATTTTTCTTCGATCAAGCAACGACCCAACCAACCCAGGAACATTGCGTACTTAACATTTTAAAAATTCTTGTCTTTGTAATTTAAAAAACTTAAGAGTTTTCTTTTTACTCTTTCTATACTTCATTCTTATGAACATTATACAACGGATTCCATGCAACTGAGCAATATTCTAATTTACTACGAACTAATGAATTAAATAGCACTTGTCTTGTATAAGTATTCTTGAACTCTTCTGTATTGCTAATAATAAAAACAATAGTTTTCAACGATTTATCTTTGATGTTATTAATATGTAGTATAAAACTCATTTTAGAGTCTACTAAAATACCAAGATCTCTTATATGCGATACGTTTTCTAAAACATTTCCATTTATACTGTGTTCCTATTTTAAATTTGATATTTTTCTACTAAAAGTAATACTCTTACATTTCGGAAGTAATACTTTTACAAGTTTCATGTGATTTTCCTTACACCAAGACACTAATGCACTTAAATTATGTTGCAAGTGCTCGGCGTCTTTTTATTTTTTTAACATTTATATACAATTTAAGATCATCTGCATATAATTAAAAATTACTAAATTTAATTAAAATTTACTAAATTTAAAACTGTTTACAACATCGTTTATAACTATACTAAAAAGAATAGTTCCAAGGATTAATCCTTGTGGAACACCAGATGAAGCAATAAACATGTTGAATTTATGACCTCCAATTACTACGCTCAATGGTCTATTTTTTAAATATGACTCAAACCATAAAAAAGACTGCCATGGGTTGTTAGTTTGTTTATCAACAACGTCAAACTATTTTAACAAGTCAGCATAAATGCAGTCTACTTGTACATTTTTATCAACAGAACATGTGATGTTATCTATGAAATCAAATAAATTTGTTTCAGTTGATTTTTTCTCCCCGAAACCATGTTGATAATCCGACAGTATAGATTTTATGTGCCAGGTTAATGATGATAAAACTTAAGATTCCAAAAATTTTTACTAATATTGATAGAACACAAATAGGTCTATATTGCCCAATAGATTTTTTATCTCCTCTTTTATATATGGGAACCACGCTTGCCTCTTTCCAGCCGCATGGAAAAATACCTTCACTAAGCGATTTATTAAAAATGTAATATAAGGGCTTAATTAATTAATTGCCACAACGTTTAACAAAGTAAGGAGGTATATTATCTGATCCCATTCCTTTACTTTTATCAATTTGATTCAATTTTGATTTTATTTGGTGTTCGCTTATGTTTATATAGCCTAATTGATCCTTAGATATATTATGATTGTAACCTGATAGGTAAGTGTATCCCTGTAAGTGTTTTGTATGCAGTGTAGGTATTTGCAAAATGTTTTGCAAACGGATTACATATATCTTTGCCTTGTGTATAATGTTATTTACTGTTTATTATACTGTTTATTATAAGTCATAAGGGCATGATAGTGACACTTATTATCACGTAAATTCTTTAAATATGTAAAAAAATATTTAGTATCTTTCATTAATTTAGATTCTACATTTTTAATGTAATTTAAATAATCTCTATTAATTAAAACCTCACAAGTTTTACGCAATATTTTAAATGATATTAAGTCCAACGAACTACTACGATGATATTAAATCGTACTTATTGTATAAAATTCTAAACCTATTTTTCACAGCTAACTTTTTCCTTAAATTTCTGGAATACCATATGTTAGCTTTTATACATGTAGTAGTTAGTTTGGTTTAAAAATAAAGATATAATTTATTGATTTGACTAAAAGAATTGAATGTCTGTATAGAAGTTTAATTGATAAAATAAATGTAATATTGGATACTGATTTGACTAAGAATAAGAAGTATATAAATCTCAGCTCGGTTAAGAAAAGGCATTGTGTGAAATTGGGAGTACAAGTTGTGGGGTGGTATTATTGTGATAAAAGTGTAACAGTTATAATAAACCGCTGAGTGTGAGATCGAGAAACTAAGTTGTGTAACAGTGATAATTAAGTGTTTAAATGGTAAACAGTTTAGTGTATTTGTGAACAATGTCATAAAGTGCTTTAAAGAATAGAACGACTGTCGTTGGCAATTCTTTGCAGTAAGAGAGTTCTAATACATATAGGCAATTTACTATGTAGTTTTAAATTACATTTTGGAATGCATTCTTTAATAAATTTTCGAATTTCATTATAAAACACATTTACCATTTCGTTGACTGTTCCACATTTAAAAAGAAGTAAACTCCAATTGACATTGAATATTATATTTAACAGTAGGTTTAGGTGTCAGAAGTACATTCTCTGTAGAAGAGGAAAAAGTTATGTCTAATGATAGATGGTATTTGTCTTCCAGACATATTTTTGATTTTTTTATCATGTAAACACCACTAAATTGTAAAAACTAGTAAATGATATAAAAACAATCAATGAATGTACATAAAGGTGAATTTGCTGTAATTGCCACGTTACTGTAATGGAGAACAGGTTCTATGATTCGTGGCATTTCATAGTACTGTATCGATTTGTGACTTATATTATCGAGATAAGCTTAGCTTTAGCCTATTGAAAGGAACATGATTTCAGTTTATTGCTTTTTACTTCATCACGCTATTGATCATTAGATCACGCCTCTTGTCGCCACAGGATGCAGACACTATTTACAAAAAAAGGAGAAACCTAAAAAATTAAACAAAAAAACTGACATCATCATTCACAGAATTAATACACATGTATAAATGTATAATAACATATGTATAAATGTATGTATATGCCATATGCCATATGTCTATGCCATCATTTCACCATTATGGCACCACAAATTGTCAGTAAAGATAATGTTATGCCTAAAGTTGATAATGAGGTGTCATTGTACAATGCATATTAAGATTGCATAGAATTTATCAGATATGTCAGCAATCCACCCGCGCTGTATGTATATCTTTATCAAACGTTAATTTGCAGAAAGAGTGGATTGTATCACAGGATTCGAGGAATGTCTTGTCATAAAATTAGCGTTTCATCAGTTGTATCTGTATGTTGTTGTATGGAACAAATCAGCTTTCTTCTGAATAAGCGTCTATTCTTAAGCGTCAATAACAAATGAAACTTTCTACTTAAATAAAACAGCGACAAAAAAATCTTCTGATTGTTTATAAATATTGCGTTGAGTAAAAAAAACCAAGGTTTATTTATTTCGGCACTCTATTATTACATCCCTCAAGTTTATTCTTGTTGGCTTCATAATACAGTTTCCAGAATGCCATTCTATCATGAAATACACGTGTTCCTTTAGACAATACCGAGTTTATATTCAAGTATATATGAGATTTCTTGGTGGCGGGCAACCATTTTATCGGAATCAAGCCTGTCTTCTCTGGAGTAGGATTTCTGTAAATTTATCATATCGTATATATTTTAATTAAGACAGGTTAAGGTAAAATTCTAAATATTTAAAAATTACAAATTAAATATAAATAATAAGTAAACAATCAAATATTAAATCATACAATTTTTATTGTGTTTTTAATTGCTAGTAGTGATACCACGCATTGATAGAATTATAAATTAATGATCGTAGCGACAGCTTTATTATTATTATTATATTAGTATTCGAAGGCTGTATATAGATTGTTGTAGGTTTGTGTTATATATATACATATATATATATATATATATATATATATATATATATATATATATATATATATGCGATTAAGTATCGATTTGATGAATATACAGCATAACATACAATTTCATGACCGAGTGTTTCTAACAAATTTATTCAATTGCTTACCCATATTTTACGAAGTTGGTCCATAATTTTGTAAATACATCGATTAAATGTTGATCCTCTTTATTTGGAGTAGATAGATCATAAGTCATATGAAATAAATAGCTTAGCTCATCTCCATGTGCTGCACCCTTGGCCTTAATATTATTTCTTTTTTTAGTGAAACTTCTTTCACCATTATACGTAAATAAATAGTTGTAAATTTTTTCGACACCATTATCCAAAAATGTCTGCAAACTCTTTTGCGTTGGATAAACAAAATAAAAATCTGATGAAAAATCTGTTAACTTATCTTTAACTTCAATGCTTATTTCTTCATCGCCTATGTAAAATACACGAACAGGGTCCTGATTGAATATTTCTATCAACGTTTCATTATATACACTAATGTTCTTTAAGACACTTACTGGTTTATTTTCAAAGAATTCCATTGTTTCTTTATCGGTAGATCCTATTATTATTGGTATTTTTTTTACTTTAGGTACATTCGAGTGTCTGGGATGTTCAGTCAAAAAACTTTCGACGTTTTCAAACTTCTTTTCTACACAAACTTTAAACACCATCGATAAGTCTCTGACGGCTGCTATTAGTAATTTTACATCAGTTTTAGCAAGGAATGATAAGGCTTTGGATAAGTCGTCTGTGTGGTATCCTAAACGTTCAGCGAGTACGAAAGGCTGTGTAAGATCGGGTTCAGTGATCGCCCACGGTGCAAATATAGAACCACTTTGTAAAATGGCTTGCTGGAAAAGCGTTTCTGTCTTAGACCATAAATGGCCGTCTACGGACGCTGCGCCAGAACTTTGTCCTGCTAAAGTGATCTTATTAACATCACCTCCGAAAGCTTCGATGTTATCATTGATCCATCGAAGTGCTAATAGCTGATCTTTCAGTCCCTGGTTGCCAGGAACCTCTGGTGTATTCAAACACATAAATCCATACGGTCCATTTCTAAAATTTAGTGTCACCAAAATAACGTCTTCTTTGACGATATATTTGGGCCCATATAATAATCTGCCGGCAAATCCATATTGGAAGTAACCGCCATAAATCCAGACCATCACTGGCATTTTGTTTGTACAACTCGCACTACTGGGCACATGGATGTTTAAACGAAGACAGTCCAAGGTACCCACTATTGTGTTATTGAACTCTTCAACTTGTGGACATACGACAGAATCATTGTTAGCTAAAAATGTATCTTCAAATTTTGGATATGCTGTGGCTACCTAAAAATATTTTATAATAATTAATTGATTTATGTCTGAATTGACAGCTGGAAATAACGCCATAAGCTTTGCTAGGATAAAGGATTGATTCAAAGTTGCAATTAATAAATTTGGTAGAAACCACGGTAACCATCTTTACACATAGTAATTTTCTATTATTTTTTTTAAACTTCAGTAGAAACCCGATTATCCGGCCCTCAGTTATACGGATTTGCAATTATCCGGACTGCCCCGCTATATTCAAAATATGTACCTACAAGTCCAATTTGGGCAAGCATGAACGTGTCGGAACTTGCTAATGCCAGAATGCACGGAGCGCGGGCGGTAAATCCCCGCGATCGCTCCGTGCGATCGCTTACCCACGCGCTTCGTTATTGTTTTAGTTAGCCAGCAATTCATCGCTTCGACGTGCGTATGACGTCTGCTTATTTAAAAATCAAAACGTAAGAGAGTAGTATTATCGCTTAAAGATGAAATAATCAAAAAAGGAGAAACAGGTCGTAAGTTAGCTGATCAGTATGGTGTGGGTACATCCACGATAATTGATATAAAAAAGAATGCCGATTCAATTTTGTTGTACACTTGTAAATTAGATAGTGAAGACGGAAGTAAACATCGGAAAATGATGAAGAAACCGAAAAATGAACTTTTAGAAGATGCTTTGTATTGTTGGTTTTTACAAAAACGATCAACTGGGTAACCGATATCCGGTCCTTTGCTCTGTGAAAAAGCGTTAGAGTTAAATAAAAAAATAGGTGGCAATGAATCGTTTGTGGCAAGTAACGGATGGTTGTACAGATTTTAATCACGTCATGGGATTCGTGAATTGGAAATTCAAGGTGAAAAAATGTCAGCTAATGTAGATGCAGCAAATTCTTTTAAAAATGATTTTAAGAAGAATTTGATTGAAAATAACTATGACATGGATTTTGTTTATAATGCTGATGAAACCGGGTTAAACTGGAAGTTTTTACCTTAGAATTCTTTAGCTTCTAGGCGAGAGAATTCAGCTCCAGGATATAAAACTAGCAAAGAGCGAGTAACAATATTAGTTTGCGCTAACGCTACCGGGACCCATAAAATACCTTTGCTTCTCATCGGAAAACCAAAAAAACCTAGATGTTTTAAAAACATCAGGGTGCTTTTAATTAATAAAAATAAAAAAAGTGCATGGATGAACACTGAAATATTTATTGACTGGTATGACAACTGAAGTAAAAAAAAGACCCTGAAGTAAAAAAAAGACAAAACGAAATTGGTAAAGAAAGAAATGTACTACTCTTACTGGATAATGCGCCAACCCATCCTTCGGCTGAACTGTTAGAGAGAGAAAATGGAAAATTTAAAGTAAAATTTTTGTGATAATCCTCCTCCTAATGTGATATCCTTGCCACAACCAATGGATCAAAGTGTCATTGAAGCATTGAAACGACTTTACAGAAAACAACTTTTACGTAGATTGTTATCTGTTGATGATGATAATGTGGAAGTCGTTTTATCATTTTTTAAGGAAATGAATTTAAAGGAGTGTTGTTACATGGTTGTGGACGCGTGGGATTTGATCGAAAGGAAGACTTTGAACAAAGCTTGGAACAGAGTACTTAATCGGGAGAATGAAAATTCAATAACCAACACGGATGATTCTATTTTGGAGGACATTAATGAGCTAATGTTAATGATACAAATATGCCAGGATTGTGATGATGATGATATAAAAGAGTGGGTCACTTGTGACAGTAATGATCAAGGCTTTCAAATTATGTCGGATGACGAGATCGTAGAAAACATATTGCAGAGAAATGAACAGCAAGAAGATAAAACAGAAGAAAATCTAGACGTGGAAAATGATGCAGGACCATCTCACGATGAAGCACTGCATGCCCTAGAGACAGCTCTCAAGTGGTTTGAAAAACAAACAAAGTGATACTGTGAGTTTATTACAGCTGAAACGAAGTCGTGATATAGCATCAATGAAGAGAAAAAGTGGCTTACGTCAAATGACAATTACCAAATATTTTAAACCAAATTAAACTTATTATTTTTTAACAAACTATACGTATGTACATACGTACTGAAATATTTTATTTTGTGATAGACGCTGCAGTATTTTAGTACAATACATGTACGTATGTAATCTAAGAAAATGTATCTCTTAATTATTCCTTAATAAACATTGATATTCGTTGATATATATTTGTTGTTTTTAATATGTAAACATATAAAATTATATGCACACATATTTATACACAAAACCCGCTATTCTTCATACATCGATCTTCATTCGATTATCCGGATTTTTGATTATCCGAATGCCTTATGACAACAATTAGTCCGGTTAATCGACAGACAAAATGAGGAGTAAAAGGCTTGCGTAGTATGTTCATGTTATGAGAAGGGACGAATGCCATGTAACAAAAAGAATGCTAAATATGGATGTGGAAGGACATGTAGGTCGAGGTAGACCAAAGAAAATATGGATGGATTGTGTGAAAGATGAGTAAAAGAGGAGTGACTGTTGAGGTGACGGCTGATAGGCAAGAATGGAAGAGGAGAACATGTTGTGCCGGCCCCACATAAAGTGGGAAAAGGGCAGGGAAATGATGATGACTAATACATTATAACATCAACAAATGCAAATGAGTCAATAATGCAAGTTCCACACATTTCGATCAACCATAAACTCTTGAATGTTATAGTAAGATTTATTTAATAATATACCTTTAATTTTAGATTTAAAACTAAGAAAAGGAAGATCTAAGATATCTTGGGGAACTTTATTATATATGCGTACAATCAAGCCCATGAAGGATTTGTTAACTTTTTGAAGTCGAAATGTATTCGTTACGAGTTTATTTTTATTTCTAGTATTGATGATTTCTATTGATTGATGACTGTCGTTGTTTTTAATTAGGTACTTAAATTTTGGTGTACATATAGTTCAAAGTGTTTTTAAAAATGTATTGAGAAACGACCAATTTCCTTAAAAACATCTCTCAGGGAGTCTCTAGCTTTGTAAAATATATATAGTAAAATACCGTTACACAAAATACTGTGAAAATAACTGAAATAAACGAGTCTCTATATACTGTTACTTACTTTTTTAATTGCAAAGACAGCTGAGCTGAGTTTACCTGCGAATGTCGAGAGATGGGCGTTCCACTGAAGCTTTCTATCTAAAGTTATACCTAAGGAATTTCTTAAGTCAGTCAGTTCTAACACTTCATTGTTAACGAGCAAACTACAATTTTGACTTTTGACATTACGAAGTGTAAATTTCATGGATTTAGTTTTTTTAGTATTTTAGACCAATTCATTAATTGCGATCCAATGAAGAACACGTGACAGAGCACTGTTTACTTTATCATAATTAGCTTTATTACGCTTAAGAAATACAATGTCAAATAGTCATTTAACGTTAAAGGGCAAATCATTAATATAGAGTAAAAATAAAAAGGTGCCAAGAATAGACCCTTGTAGAACACTCATTTTTAGGTGAGAACCACCCGAATTAGAATTATTTATATCAACCGTCTGAATTCTTTGATTCAAGTAAAAGAAAGAGGTAATAAGATCAATCGCAGAAATATGCACACCATAGTGATTAAGTTTGTTTAGTAATGTTTGATGGTTTACGCAATCTTTGATTACGCAAGCTTTAGATAAATCACAAAACCCCCCGATTGCGTTCTTTGAATACTCCCATGCTTCGTGAATTTGTTTAAGAAGCTTGACAAGCGTACCAGTTGTTGATTTGCCTTTGGTGAAACCATATTGTTCACTATGCATGATTTTATTGCTATAAATAAATTCTGTCATTTGGTTAAGAATAATTTTATCGAAGATTTTACTTAAGATGGGCAAAATAGAGATAGGCATATAATTACCAGGTTCTAGTCTATCGCCACTTTTGAACAAAGGAACTACTTTGCTATTTTTCATTAAATCTGGGAATGTACAGGTGTCAAGACCAAGGTTTGTTAAAAAATAAGGATAATTGAGGAGAAATATAATTTATAATAATCATAAATAATTTAACTGACATACCCCAAAGGTGACCGGTTTTTTACATATTTAGGTTACTAAATGTTTTAACTTAATAAGTCCATTAGCAGCCCTAGTTTTCCCAGAAATACTAGATAAAATGTCCGAAGTTGCTTTTATTTTATCATCTAAGTTTTTGATATTATTTCTAATATAAATCGACTGAGCTTGTACGCAAACATTCTTACATTTTTTAGGGAAATTCCTAACTTTATTCAAGAATACCGGATCTTGATTCCATTGAATCGAATCTCGCCATATAAATCATATAACTTATCTCTAGTTTTATATATTCTTACGGTAGCCCAATCACTAAATTAAAGTTTTTGGTATTTTGTTACAGTTTTTGGCTTAAAAAAAAATTAAGTTCTTGTAACAAAAAATCAAGAACGTTATTATATAAATTATAGGGATTATCATCGGTCATGTCTACTTTACCCACTTTTTAAGCAACAGTATTGTTAAATGTAAGGATCCGGTTTTTTGTAATTGGTAAGTAAATTTTTGGGACTTTTCATTTTCATGATTAATTAATAGAGAAAATTTTAGATCACAGTGGTCTTAACTTAAATTCGCCATTGTCGTTTCTTCATAAATGTTACAGCGACAGAACACATTATCAATACAAGCCGCGGCAACACTAGTAATGCGGGTGGGTTCAGAAAAGACGTTCAATAAGTTTAAAGATTTTAACAAATTTAATAAACGTACACTAGACGAAGTTACTTGTTATATATCTATATTGAATCAATTCAATATCAATTATTTTTTTACCTTTTTTACCAATTTTTTTCAAATGCATGTATAGTGTACTTACTCCAAATGGATTATTAATATCCAATTTTCCGTAAGGTATTCCAAGGAACATGACATAATCTCCGTCATCAGAATCTAGACCCTTTATAAAACCTAGTTCAGTCTTAACTAGAGGTTCGGTTCTTCCAGGCCCTGGTACCACTCCAAGAAGTAAGAAACACGGTATTATAATCCACATCTTGCGACTAATTGGCCTTTTATAATATCACTGAGAATTACTTTCTCGACTTCAAAGCAATTCTTATCGTTGTTATATCTTTATTTTAAAATCTTGCTTTGCATCTACTGCTCTCCATCTAAAAACATCAGTTATGCTTATTAATACGCGCGAAAGGGGTCCAAGTAATCGAGCAAATTAGAACTCACTGACCTCAGTACCAGAATTTTGATTTTGATATCTCCCGAAGGGTCTTGTGGTGTTCTTGTTGAGGTTCAGGGCGTAAAATGCGGCTGGTGCAAGCCCAGTTATTAACGCCACCATCTAATTCTTCGCGATAATAGTGCGTGTGTGAATAATTATGGAGTTTTCACAGATAATACACGTTACTTGTATAAACTACGAGTAATTGACTATATATATTTAATATATTTTAAATTTGTATTTGAATAATATGTTAGATAGATAGATAATATTCTTTATTGCACTTCGAATAACAATTAAAATATTACAAGAATAATAACAACAATGAACTATACAGTAACTTAATAAAAAAAAAGACAAGTAAATTATAAATAAGTGCAAAAGGCGGCCTTATCGCTGATAGCGATTTTTTCAAGGCAACCTTGGTAAGCCAGAGGAAAAACATATATACAAATATATATTTATATATGTAAATAATATATATACGTGGAATTATTCAATATGTGTACATTAAATTATTAAAATGAAACGTACGCCTGTTTAATATAAATATTACATATATACCTATTACATATATACCAATTACTATAAACATACACGTTACACACATTACTATACTAATTTACTAATAAACAGTATATAGATAGAAAGTAAAAAACTGAAAAGATAAAACAATAACAAAAATGTATATAAATAATAATAATGGAAACTCGATCGACTGGTATCAACACTGAGATAAATACAGTTGTTTCACTTGTTTTTTTAAAATGTCCAAGGAATTAGCTCTTCTTAATGTAACGGGCAGTGAATTCTATAGACGGACAGCTTCAACAGTAAAGGAATTACTGTAAAAAGAAGAGGAATGAGAAGGAACTATTAAGATAAGATTATCCGAAGAGCGCAGAGTCTTGAGATGAGAGTGATCCAGAAATAGCACCTTAAGATATTCTGGAGACTTAGGATTAAATAGGATCGAGTAAAGAAGTGAAAGTATGTAAGAATTTCTGCGAAGGCGTATAGGAAGCCACTTGAGCTTGGTGCGAAAATCGGAGACGTGGTCGAATTTACGAAGCCCAAAAATAAACCGAATACATAAATTTTGAAGGCGTTCAAGCCTATTAAGCTGATCCTGGGTAATATTAACAAAAGAAACGTCGGCATAATCAAGAATTGGAAGAAGGAGAGATTCTGCTATCGCAATTTTTGTAGGAATAGGTAAAGAGTTAGAAAGTCGTCGCAGCGATCCAATTTTAAGGTAAATCTTTCTACTAACTTCGTTAATATGAGGTATCCAGGATAATGATTTATCAAGTATCACTCCTAAGTTTTTAACTTTATCATTAAAAGGAATTATAGCGCCATCAAACAGTACAGGTGGAACGTCTGACCAATTTATACGCAATGTTAATTTTTGACTGCCGATGACAATGAGTTGTGTTTTTGAGGGATTAACTTTTAAGCCAAAAGATTTACACCAGTTTGATATATGTTCCAAATCAATATTTATATTATTTATACAGGAAGGAAAATCCGTTAAGTTAGTTAGTGAGTATAACTGGAGATCGTCGGCATACAAGTGGTAGAAAGACGATATATGGTTGGTTATAGAAGTAATAAAAATTGAAAAGAGAAGAGGAGATAGAACGCCACCTTGCGGGGCGCCGGTCTGAACCGCGCACCAAGTGGAGTGCTGGTTTTCAACGGGAATACGTTGCCGACGGCAATTATTATTATTACACGACATATATTATTATTACACGATAAATTAAAGTAATTATTATTAATCATAAAACTAAAATTATCATTACAAAGTTCACAGTATTTATCACATTGACTGTTATTTCTATTACCCCAGTGATATTTTACATTGCAATTAGCCCCGTTATATGTTATCAGTCTTTTACAAATAATATTATGAAATCTAACCTGAATAACTAATGGGAAGTGATCAGACAAATAGGCATCATATAACACATGCACATCACTTAAATCAAAACTAAAGACATATTAATAGAAAAGTACCAAGAAAAACAAAAAGCTCTACATATTGCTTTCGTAGATTTCAAGAAAGCTTTCAAGAGGATATCACATTCTAGTATTTAAATCACGCTAGAAGAATAAGGAGTAAACGATAACTATATACAGATGATTAAAAATATGTATAGCAATAGCTCTGGAAGATACAAGTTGGAAAAATCGGGCCTATTTTTTCCATAAATAGGGGCGTGCGATAGGGGTCCCAATATCACCATCATTGTTTATTGCTGTAGTAGAATCAGTAGTAAGAAAAATTACTACTGATTCTACTACAGATTCTAAACTAAATTGGAATGTAATACGGCTTATACATTGACGGGAATTACCTAAGCCATCATGTGCAGACGACTACGTTTTGCAGATTGCAGATTGTATCATAAGATACAATCTCCAAACATAATATATATTAGGTCTAAAAATTAACCTAACCAAAACGATGATAATAACAAACTGCAAAGAGAAGCGGAGAATTTCAGTTGACAGTAAATTACTTAATTATACAGAAAAATACGTATACTTACTTAGGTAAAGAAATTAGCTTTGACAGAAAAAAAAAATAAACAAGATATAGAAATATTTTCAAGAAAAATTAAAAGCAGTATTTCTGTAAATATAAAAACAAAAATATTGTCGTAATGTATCTTACCATGCTTAACTTATGGCTGCCAAACTTGGAAGTATACTAGCAAAATAAAAAAATAATTATCTACATGCCAATGAGGTATGGGACGCAAAATGCTCAATTTTGCGGAATTCTCGCGGTGACGTTGCGGGAATTAATACGCAGTGCACTGTATATACTATAATATCTTATTTTCTAAAAGACACTATACAGAATGGTGGTATAAATTCGTGCGCGTGTATCGATAGACGGAAGACAGCTGACTCGTTATGCTGGGTCGAGACCGACCGTATATTAAGGTATCTTAACACTCAACATAAGAAAAATACAAAAAAATGTGTGTGCGTATTAGTGTACACACGAAAAAAGTGAAACTTCTTTAAGACTTAATTTTTCGAAAAATGACTCACTGACTAAAAAATTAACACTGTTATATTATCATAGACATGCATACAAATAATATAATTATTTCACCTGATTATAACTATTACAATTATTATAGTATTTCATTAATTATGATAGAATTATTATTGTCATTGTTATTATTATTATATATTTATGTAATTATTGGCATGTGGTAACTAAAATATGAAATATATGGTTTACATTCCACGGAATCTAGTGTAAAACCTATAATCTAGTGTAGAACCTAAAATCTAGTGTAGAACCTAAAATCTAGTGTAGAACCTAGTAAAAACTCCATCAATTGTAGTGCCGGATCTTGTTGTTGGTGTTTGACGACGGTTTTACATCAATAAATTCAATTTATCTTTCAGAAATTCAACTAGCTTTAAATATTTATCATATAACTTTTGATTAGGAGATGTATATAATGCAACAATCAAAATTTTCATTTCATTTTCCATTTGGCAATGGAAAATGGAATACATAAATCACGTACTACTGATAATAGTGATCCATGAAAGTCAGAAGAGAAAGCAGATAAATCTATAGATAAAGTTACAATATTAGCAACATCATCAAAATTATGATATATTCCTACACCTCCTGCTCTCGCGTTCGACTGTTTAAATTTTTACATTGGTTTAAAATTTCACTTCAAAAATAAAACACTCCATAATTAGACAACTAACTAAAGCTACTGAAGTTTTAAGACGAGATAAATAAGACTGGTAGACTCACTTGGATACGAAAAGCACAAAATAGGGATTATTGGAAATCACTTAACTGAAAGTAGCTCGGATGTCTTCGGCATTCGTTTTCTAAAAAAATAAATCAGAAATGTAATTAAAATTATTTGAGATAACTATATAAATTTTGGCCATTGCTTATTTCTGTGATAACTACAACTTCAACAAAAATAAATTCATGAACACGATCACGACTCTTCTTACAGATTAAGACCTCCAACTAATTGAGATTTTTATTAATATGCATATCTATAGACCAATAGATTACTCGTATTTTACGACATTGGTCCAAATAGTAGTAATTTGGTCAACCATTCTTTGGTCT
This sequence comes from Napeogenes sylphis, assembly GCA_959347405.1. NCBI lineage: Eukaryota > Metazoa > Arthropoda > Insecta > Lepidoptera > Nymphalidae > Napeogenes > Napeogenes sylphis. The sequence continues at coordinate 30,497,942 of OY365785.1, forward strand.
TCTTCCGAAGGTATGTCTAGGTATCTCTTGTAAGACATATCCAACAAATAGCCAATTTCATCAGCATGTGTGGCTCCCTTTTCTTTTAAGTTCATTTTATTTTTGGGAAAATACCTTCCACCGCTATAGAAAAATAAATATTGATAAATATTAGTCGCACCCTTCTCAACGTACCTAATTGTCTAGACTCCATTGAACAGGAAAATTTTAATCTATACAAATTCCATTAAGTTCCATCGCAACGCTTCGCTCATATCTTCATCTTCGATAAAGAAACGTCGTGCGATATCAACCATATCGAAAGATTCGCCATCGTAAATAAAATATCCTTTTAAAGCGTTGCTAAATACACCAAAATCCTTAAATTGGTGAGACGGTTTAAGTTCATAGGACATAAGCATTTCTTTGTTGTTGAATCCTGCCAGTATAGGTGTATTCTTTATCCCAGGTCTATCCACATTTAGTGGATGTTTATTTATAAAACTTTCAACATTTTCAAAATTCTTTTCAATACACATTTTAAAAAATTATACTAAAGTAATGTCGCTGTCATGTAATTACATGATTTACATGCAATTTATTAATTAATTTATTTATTTAGATTATTTTAATTATAAAAATCGCAGCATTGGAGGTCAAGAAAAGTTTTAAGAACTGCTTCCAAAAAAAAAACTTAAAGTTTTCATTCTATATTTATTAAAAATGTATTATTTACAATTCATTATGTGTGCATTTAGCTTAATAATGTTGTTTTGGTATTACCATATATAACTAATTAAAATAAACATAATATAAAATACAGTAAATTTTATCTGAGTGCATATTTAAATTATTAGTCGTTAATATATTTTTTATTATATTGGAATAAATTTATTATAACTTATAACTGTCATACTAATTGAAGAGTATTGAGATCTGGGCTAACGGCCGCGTTATCGAATATTGACTGAAGTTTAAAATAAAAGCAAACTAGAGTTTTTTCTATTTATCATAACATCATCCAATCAAAAAAGATAAAATGGTATTGGTTTATTTTTCATTCTATATTTATATAAATGTATATAAGCTTAACATGTAACATAGATATAGATAGATATTTTCAAACAAGCTAAAATAAAACAAAAATAGTTGACAAAAAAAAACTATCGGTGTTCTCATAATGCAAGATGTTTTATGGTTTTCGTTATACATAAAATGTTCCTAAATTATTTCCGAATGTAAAATTTTATCCAATAGAATAGTTACGATTGTACTTATCAGATTAATTAGTAGGTACTTAAATATCTTAATACATAGTTTAGAAAAATTTGTTCGTTTACAGTTGATATTTTTATTGTTATTGTGAGATAACAACTATTCCAAAACCTCTGTTTAACTTATTGATTGTTATATCAATTCGTACTATTGATTTGCATTTTATTGATTTAATGTTTTTTTTTGTTTCAGAATATGTTAAAAAAATATTTAACATAACTAGGTAACATATGTAACATAACTAGGGACAACTAGCGAACGAAACAGTATTATCCTCATGGTTCTTGTTTTTGTAAAAACGCACGTCTGATTGACTTTTTATTGTTTTACAAGGAGAGACGTCGTGCTGTACTAATGAATAAAGTGAGTCTAATAAGTGGTAGGTCGTGGATGAAGGGCTAGCCGTACCCACGACTCCGCCAATAAGGCGAGGAAGGAGCGCCGCGGGGTTTTTAGTGGGTACACCGTTTTCGGGAGTCCCACACACGCCCCTCGCTTCCCCCGCGAGGGGTACGGTGCGTAAAGCATTTTCCCAGCGGAAACGAAACGAAAAAAAAAATAGGTGGTATAGTGCCGTGTAAATCTTAGTATTCTACGTTTCGTACTACATATAGAAAATACAAAAGGCAGTCTTATCGCTAAAAGGCGATTTATTCCAGACAACCACATTGATAGGATTCTAAAATTAGTACATATACACATATATATTACATATAAATTAGTACATATATACTTATACACATAGATGATTGGCTAAAAGTTTTAAGCATTGTAAACATATACAAAAATAAAGACACATTAATACCTAAACATAAATACGAAATATTTATATACAAAACACGGTATAGTACTAAAATATTAGTACGGTTACGGAAGCAGCTCCGTTTAAATTTTTAGGTAAAAAAATCGATTACCAAGGCCGTACTCCATCGTTGGATGTAATAGTCGATAGCTTTTTAAACGATCTCAAAAAGGTAGACAACCAACCAATAAGTAACGTCAAAAAAGCTTGGATTTACGATAATTATTTAACATCACGTCTAAATTGGCCTTTCCTCGTGTATGATATAAATAAAACCCTTTTGTCAAAGTTAGATGCAAGCGTCATAAAGACATTGAAGTTATGGCTCGGGTTGGCGCACTCAGCGGACTCTTCAACCTTATTTAGAGACCGTAACAACTTTGGATTAAAATTAAAGAAACCATCGGAGCTCTACAAACATCTAAGAGTTACCAAAAGACATATCATCGGAAAATCTAAAGATGATACTGTAACTTCTCTCCCAAAAGGCAAAGTTGCCTCAGAGCTCGAGTCACGACTTCAATTCCATAAAAAGTTTATGATAGGTGCTCAAACAAATAAAGTAGGGCTAGGATCAAGTAGGAAAGTTCAAGACATAGACATAACAAAATCTTTTATTCGACAAGACGAAAACGATAATTACCGACTCCACGCGATGAGCCTAGAAATTCAAAACGAATGGGTGACCATAGGAGATTTTTGTATTCCACTAGCTTTGAAGTGGCGCACCTTAATTTATGATTGGTCCCCAGCATTATTAAAATTCTATCTTAATGCATTCCAAATGACTCTCCCAGATCAAAGTAATTTAGTAAGATGGGGCAAAGCCACCGAAAAGTCTTGCAACATCTGTGGGGAGGCAATAGGAACCGCGAAACACCTATTAGTAGGGTGTAGGGTACTTCTAGATAAAGGTCAATACTCGCGTCGCCACGACAAGGTATTAGAAATTATACGGGAAGCGGTTAGTCTTTCAGTAGCAAGAGCGCGGAAGGGTATAACAACCACCGAACGATCTATAGAATTCGTAAAAGAAGGCTCCTCCAAAAAATCAAAAGCGAAGCCTTATTCAATATTAGGCGCGGCTCCTGATTGGATTCTCATGATGGACACGTATGAAAAGCATTACAAAATCCCTGGGGATGTTGGTGTTTCGTCATCCAGACCGGACTTATTCCTGTATTCGAAACATCTGAGGCGCGTGATACTTGTGGAGCTTACTGTTCCTTGGGAAACAAACATCCCAAGGGAACACACATTCAAGCTCAATAAGTATTATGAACTAACCAACGAACTGATCAGGAATAAATTTATAGTTAGTTTGTACGCGGTAGAAGTGGGAGCGAGAGGTATAACAGCAAAATCTCTCTATAGCCTACTTAAAGATCTTGGCCTTTCTAGAACAAGCATCGGTTCATTTCTAGAACGTACTTCAAAGGCGGCATTAGTAGGTTCTTTCCAAATTTGGTTAGGTAGGGAGAGGAGTGTGGAGGGTGAAGGTGAGCGTTTTTGCGCATAATAAAGGGGCCCCTTAAACCTACTCCTGGGTCGCAAGTCCCAGGCACTGCTTGCACTCCTCTCCTTGCAACGCGATGGGCCCGGCACCCGCACGGTGAATCCATGGATTGCTAAGAAGCTTCGTCTTGTCTTAATTAATAAACTAAAAAATACAAATTAAAATTCATACAGTGCTTATACATAGTAAAGAAATAATTATACGCATAAGTAATAAACTTAATGATAACATAGTGTTTTCTAAGGCTTTCACGAGTACAACACATTGAAATAAAACTATTTTTACGGATTTAGCTCGCGTACATTGAATTAAGTTTTAAACTTACATTTTAAATCTAGCCCAACGTTTCGAGTGCTTCACAGCAATCGTGTTCATGTAAGGTAGGTAGGTAGGTAAGACGAGATGCAGGTGACTGTCATTAAAAAATATCCTAATTTTAATGGAGAAGATGGTTGTGGATTATCTAACATCTAAAAAATAAAAATAAGTAATCTTAGTTTTTTTCCTGATAAATAAGATTCTTTACGGATTTTTTAAATATTGTCAAAGATTTAGATTTTCTAATAAAAAGAGGAAGCGCCTTCCATAATTTTGTCGCGTAGACCTTGTGTATCGTATGTCGCATAGTGTTTGAAAAATGTTGAGTTATGAGCTGGCATTCGTAAAAAACATTTGATGGTCGTATAACTAAAATCTCTCCCTCAGGTATGAGAGTGAGTCCAGTGAAATATTACACAGTACAGAAGAGAGAGAACGTGTAGATTCCGGCGACAGCGAATTGGAAGCCTGTTGGATTTTTACAAAATTCAGAAACGTGGTCATATTTTCTTAAGCCAAATGTGAACCTTATAGCAATATTTTAGAGTCGCTCAAGTTTGTTAAGTTGGTCCTCAGTTAAATTAAGATAGCTTGCATCGGCATAATCAATCAATCAACAGAAAGAAGAAGAGAGTGTGCTGACATAATTTTAGTAAGAATCGGAAGACAATATTGTAGTTGCTATAGAGATCTCATAGCAACAACGTGTAGTCCAAGATTTTTAACGTTGGAACAATAAAATATTGGAACATTGTTATATATAACTGCAGGAATGCTATCTCCATCAATCCTTGCAATCATACCGGGACTGCCAATAATAATAATCTGGGGTTTGGCAGTATTAATTTTAAGTTCATACTGCTTACTCCACTCAGAAATTGCTGTCGAGTACTATTAATGGCATATATGGAAGAGGTAAGATCTTCAATTTTTGAATGTTTGTAAATTTGTAAGTCGTCTGCATACATTTGATAGAGAGAAGATATATATATATATATATATATTTAGTAACAGAATTTATAAAAATTTAAAATAATAAAGGAGATAACAGGCCACCTTGAGGTACCCCTGCCGAGACGCTGCACTAGGACTATAAGGGCTTATCGTTCTGAATGCGCTGTCGATGACCAGTGAGATAACTCTAAAACAAATCTGTTACTGATGAAGATATGTTAATAGACCTTAATAGGGTAAGTAAAATATCATAATCGACAATATTAAATGCATGGCTGAAATCAAGAAGTGTTAAAAGTGAAAGCTGTATATTGTACATTGCCAACCGAATAATATCAGTGACTTTGACTAACGCTGTAGCCGTGCTATGACCGGTGTGAAATCCAGACTGCCAGGGATTTAAAAGGTGATTTTCATAAAGAAAAAGACTCAGCTGTTCAAGTACCAATTTCTCTAATATTTTTGAAAGGAAGGTTATAATAAAGATAGGACGAAAATGACAGAAGTTTAAGGGTTTGGCCTTTTTAGGTATAGAAATAATTTGGGCTTGTTTCCAAATATCATAAAATTTACTAGTGGTAATGGAATGGTTTAAGATATGGGTTAAAAATTGAGAGAGACATCTAGGATGGGTACGATCATATTCGGGCTAACGCTATCAGCACCAAAAGTAACAGTAGTTTTTTTTTAACATAAAATTCAGTAAAAGAGCAGAAAGAAATTGGTAAAGAATCTGGAGTTTTGAGTTTGGACTAAATTAATCTGTTCATTCTCCAACTTCTCAACTTTTTGCCTTTCTGTGTTTTACGAGTTGGATTTAATTCTGTTAGTAATGGCAATGCTAGACATTTGAACCTAGTTATGTATAGTAGTTCACAATGTACAGTATATCGAGCTGTACCAGAAGCAGTACCAGAGGGCCGTCATCTTCCAGCTCTTAATATAAAAAAATATTAATGTATTATAATGTAAAATATAAATAGTAATATTAAAGGAAATAAAATATTAACGTTAAATTTGATTTAAATTTACCTTGCCTTTGACCGGCTCCACATATTATTCGTCATTATCATACAGCTGATTATACAATAATTAATGGTGAAGTATCCAAAATTGACTGGCTAGAAGAAATAGGAGATAAAAGCATTGAAGATGCTGTTAGTAAATTTTATTCAATAATTAACTTAATAATCAACAATTCGTATCATTTAAGCTTGATATTTACAACTCTAGATTTCCTAAATGGTATTTCGGTCCATTAATTAGACTAATAAATAAAAAAAAATCATAAAAAATGGAAGATTTTTGGGAATACAATCTACTACAATTGGTTTGCAGACTTAAGACAGGAGTGTAAAAAACTAAAGCATCTTGTTAAATATCATTTATTTTACATACAGAAGGTAATATCTAAATTTAAGCTCCAAATTTTTTTGGTCATTTATTCATTCAAAATAATGATATTTTAATACTATTCCTTAACCCGAAGATCTGTCCAAGTCGCAGTTCTTTGGTTGGGTCCACGGAATTGCGCCTGAATTATGCCTGCAGTACTCTGTCCTGTTAGGCATCGAGTCTCCGCCCTCGACCTCGCGCGCCGCGATCGCGACCGAGAGCACCTCCGACATGGAGGTCGAGGCCGCCACTCCTACGGAGCAGACGGCCTCGGATTCTGAGTCGGGGAGTTCATCCCCTTCCTCGGACGCTGACGAGGACGACGGTTTCACGACCGTGCAGACCAAATCAGCCAAGAGGAAGGCGACGAAAGCGCTCTCCTCGAACGTCCCGCGAAAACGGGCCTCAAAACCCGCTAGTAGCGAACCCGCGTCGCCCGACCGTTCTTCGGGCCCGGGCCCGACTCGCGTACGCGCGCCCGAAGCGCCCGCGTCCGCGTCGCCGTCGTCCGCGCCTTCAGCGCCCGCGGAGGCGCCTTCAGCGCCTGCGCCTTCAGCGCCACGGAAGTCCCCCGCGCCGCCGCCTCTTTACATAAGGGACAAGTCTAAGTGGGACACTCTGTCCGCACTTATGACGGAGCACAAGCTCCATTTCACGTCCGCCCGAAATACCGCCGACGGTATCCGCGTTCAAACCGCGTCTTCGTCAGACCACCGTGGTCTGACTCGTCTCCTCCACGAACGTGGTTACGGATACCACACCTACGCGCTAGAGGATGAACGCCGCTTAACGGTGGTCATCCGAGGGCTCCCCGTGGAGCTCACTACTGAGCGGATTTTCGAGGACCTTAAGTCCCAATCCTTCCCCGTCATCTCGGTGCACCGCATGTACCGAGCGACCACTAGGGCCCGTTCGATCTCGTACTCGTTCATGTCGAGCTTTCCCCGGAAGGAAAGCAAATTTTCAACGTTAAGGCAGTCTGCCAACTCTCCGGCCTTAGGGTCGAACCTCCACGCGGTCGCGGTTTTCCTGGTCAGTGTCATCGCTGCCAGCTCTATGGGCATTACCAACGTTTTTGTCACGCGCGTCTAAGGTGCGTCAAGTGCCTGGACGACCACGCGACAGCCGACTGTCCGCGTAAGGGACCGGTCCCTGAGGATCATCCCAGCTGCGTCCTGTGCGGACAGAAGGGCCATCCCGCGAATTATCGCGGGTGCCCCAAAGCGCCGCGCAGGACACAGCCGGCAAGGCATCCTCCTCGGTTCACTCAGCCTCCATGGGCTCCTCTAGCCCCTAAGAGGCCCGCGGCCCCTCAGGCATCCCAGGCCCCTCAGGCACCCGCGAACGCGATCGCGAACGCTTGGGTGAAGCCTCCGAGGATTATCCCACAGCCCGTCCCCCAGTCGTTGCCGCCGCCGCCGGTTCGTAACTCCACCGACGGAGTTGCGAATTCACTCGCGTGCGTCACGAGCCTCTTCGGTGTAATAGACATCGAAGAGCTCCTAGTCTTTTCGAATGAAATGAGGGATTCCGCGCGGAACCCTCCCGCGAGGATGGAAGTGCTCCTCAAGCACGCCGTCCTAATCAAATCGATATACGAACACACGATGTCAACATGATGACATCGCGTGGAAGGGTAAAACCTCGCTCTCTGACTGTCGCTACATTCAATGCGAACGGGCTACTTAAGCAGATAGATCTAGTGCGCGACTTCGTGGTCACGCACCAGATAGACGTCCTGTTAGTACAAGAGACCTTTCTGAAGCCGTGTAATCGTGATCCGCGCATCGCGAATTACCGTCTCGTTAGGAACGATAGGGCAACCGCAAAGGGGGGAACCATCATCTACTACAGAAGGTCTCTTCATTGCACTCCGCTCGATCCGCCCCAACTAGTCAACGTAGAAGCGTCATTATGTCAGGTGGGTATGACCGGCCATCAGTCGATCGTACTAGCATCCGTCTATCTTTCTCCCAATAAAGCTTTAGTTGAGAGGGACCTTAAGTCCTTACTCCAATTAGGTAACGCAACCATTCTGGCCGGCGACCTAAATTGCAAACATCCCCGCTGGAACTCCACTGTCGCAAACAGTAGAGGAAATCTCCTTGATAGGCTAAGTTACAAGGCTGGTCTCGACTTCGAGATCACCGCGCCTTTGAGTCCCACGCGATACTGCGACACAGACTACCGACATGACAGACCCGACGTGCTCGACATAGTACTCTTGAAGGGCGTGACACTCCAGTTACGTTCTATCGAGACGCTATCCGAGCTAGACTCTGACCATCGACCGGTCCTATTTCAGCTAGGACTTCCTCCCCTTAGGGAACCCGCGACCAAAACAATTATTAACTGGACGAAGCTTCGAGAGCAACTCCATTCCCCCGTACCAGCGCACCTCGACAAAATTCCTGACCAGTTTACATCGGTCGAGGACGCTGTCTCAGCCGCGACTAACTTCACAGAACATTTGGTAGACAGCATAGGAAAGTCCTCGAGGGAGGTCCGAGTGACCTTCGAGGGTTACCGAGCACTCCCTCCGGACATTAGACTTCTCATCACCCGTAAAAACGCCGCGATTAGAGCCCATGACCGATACCCGACAGATGACAACCGACGGAGGCTGCGCCGTCTCCAGAGGGAGTCGAGACAAGCTCTCGACGACTTCAGAGATAGCGGCTGGGATAGGACGCTTGCGACGTTCTCTCCAACACACCAGGCATTCTGGCAGAGAGCGTTGAAGGCGGACACTGTCTCAGATATGCCTCCCTTGGTTGGACCTAACTCCGCCATCGCGTTTGACGACCCTGACAAAGCTGAGTGCTTAGCCGACAGTCTAGAGAGCCAGTGCCGTCTGTCTGCTCAATCGGTTGATCGCGATCATGTCGAAATAGTCGACAAATCGGTCAATATAATGTGTTCTCAGCCACCGGTCGGTCCGCCAATCAAGGAAACGAGCCTAGACGAGGTGACGTCCATAGTTAGGGCGCTTCACGCCAAGAAATCGCCAGGTCCCGATAGGATCACTAACAAAGTGATAAAGCTTCTTCCGCCTTCTTTAATTTACCTATTGGTTACCATTTTTAACGCTCTACTGGCCGGTTGCTCGTTTTCGGCCCAGTGGAAAGAGGCCATAGTGATAGGGTTCCATAAGCCGGGCAAACCCCGGCATCTGCCTAGTAGTTACCGTCCCATTAGTCTTCTTAGTTCCTTAGGGAAAGTATATGAGAGAATCATCCTCTGTAGACTTAGATCGGAAGTCGAGAGACTCAAAATCATCCCAAATGAGCAGTTCGGCTTTAGAGCCAACCATTCATGTTCCCATCAGGTGCAACGCCTCACGGAGCACATACTGATAGGGGCCACTGTGAGGGCCAAGAAGCATAGGACAGGAGCGCTCTTCCTCGATGTAGCTAAGGCGTTCGACAGGGTCTGGCACAATGGACTGGTGTACAAGTTATACCAGTTCAAGGTGTCGGACAGACTCGTACTTATCATACGGGACTACCTGTCGAATCGCTCCTTTCGCTACAGAGTGGAAGGCGTTTTGTCAACCCCCCGCCCCATCAGGGCGGGTGTTCCCCAGGGTTCAGTTCTCTCGCCCATCCTCTACTCCATCTACGCTAGCGATATTCCTAGACCGCGATCTAAAGTGCACCTTTCCATGTACGCCGACGATACCGCGCTTTACACGTCCTCTAAGGATCACTGGGAGATATACCAACGTCTCCAATCCGCAGTCGACTCCCTCGAGAGTTGGCTGCGGAAATGGCGGATCGAGGTAAACCCTGAGAAGAGCGTTTCGGTGCTCTTCGAACGGGGCCCCCCAAGGATCCTCCCGCGAATCAAACTCTTTGATAAACCGATACCTTGGAAAGACGAGGCAAAATACCTAGGAGTAACGTTAGATAGAAAGTTAGTTTTCACTGCGCATATTAGGACCGTTCGTAGCAGAGCGGCCTACATATTAGGTCGTTTATATCCGCTGTTAGGCAAGCGGAGTAAAATGTCCCTTCGCAATAAGGTGACACTTTACAAAGCTTGCATACGTTCCGTCATGTCCTATGCGAGTCCCGCTTTTGCGCACGCTAATCTGAAACCCCTTCAGGTGATTCAGAACAGGTTTACACGGATTGCAACCGGGGCGCCGTGGTTCGTACGCAACATCGATCTCCATAGAGATTTAGACCTTCCGACCATCGCTCAGTACTTCAAGGGGCTTTCCCAAAAGTACTTTGAACGTGCTGAGCGACACCCGAACCCACTGGTGGCTGACGCCGCAGAGTGTAGACCACGTAAGACTACTTTAGTCAGAAAAAGAAGACCCAAGTCGGTACTCGTTGACCCCGACGACGCGTTCACAGTAGGTAATAACGTGTACGCGTAGGCATAATTGACACCACACAACATACAGACACACACCGTCTGTACCGGTATAGACGAGGTCCCAACTGAGTAAGTGCTCCGTTGCTCCGGCGTTCTGCCGTCGGAGGACGCTAGTGTCCAAATTTCCTTAGCTTCCCTCCTGACTAACGACGCCCCGAGCCGAGGTCCGTGTCTCAATATGAGACGCCCTCGGGACGTCGTTCCCCATGGGGGCCCATCTGGCCCCCCCTTGTTAAGGGTGGGTCTCCAGACCCACCCACTCCCCCGGTGACGCTGTAATAGCCAACAGGGCTAACAGTATAGAGAAACAAAAAAAAAAAAAAAAAAAAAAAAAAATACTATTCCAGGCAGTTTATTTTTAGATGACGAAAATGCACACGAGGGACATCAAATAGCTCAACTCTTTAAATAGGTTTTTTTTAATTCAGTTTTTAAAAAAGTTGCAGAAATATAAATAATATTGAAATTAAGGATTCCCAGGTGACTGTTATAGGACATGTTGATATAACTTTAGAAATTGTTGAAAAATCCTTACAAGCTATAGACACAACGAAGGGCAATGGTCCCGAAGGCTTACACCGTTTATTTTTGAAGAAATGTTTTAAGAACCTAGCTACTTTTCTAACGATTCTTTTTGTCAGAAATCTCTTAATTCAGATAACTTACTTAAAATTTTGAAAATATTGATCATAGTTCCAATTCATAAAAGTAGTGACAAACATAATATTCGTAGTTATCGTGGTATTTCTAAACTATCTCTCTTTCCTAAACTTTTCGAAAGGATTATATACGACAAACTATTCCCTGCGGTAAAACCACCATTGTCTTCTTCTCAACATGGTTTCATAAAGAGAAACAAATATTCCAAACAACAAGAAACAAGGACGTGTATATATGTGTATATCGTCTACTCTAAAGCTTTTGACAAAATTTGACATGAAATATTAGTACAAAAAATGAAGGCAATCGGAATACATGGTGATCTTTTAAGGTATATCTCTTAATTACGTGATCGGTCCCAAGCGGTTGCAGTTAAGGGGTTTACGCCTGTCACATCTGGGGTGGTTACTTGTTCAGGTTTCAACTATCAATGCTGTTTTTATTTTGACAAAATATAGCTAAGACCCATCTCGACGGACCAGGCTTTCGATTTAAAAAAAAACACAATTAAATCGGTCTACTCGTTTGACTGCTACAATGCCACAGACAGACACACAGATACAAACGTAAAACTTATGACAATATAAGGATAGGGACTTTGTTGGTCGAGGGTTAAAAATTATATCTTGTCTAATCTATGGCTTTAACTTAAACGAAAATAATCTAGCAGAACTGTAAATTAACAAACAACGTTGCTGCAGGCGCTTGAAAATCAAAATCTTTTGACACAGCTTAGTCAAACAAATCCCATTTCCCCATAATTAGATATGGACGTGCTAATATTTATAGAAACAGAATTGGCCTTTGAAACCTATAATAGCCGGATACACTATTCTATTGACAAGGTAGCCTACTGACAGGGAAAACTCGGGCTTATGTTTGTGTTTCGACGTTTCGTACAACTTATTAATGATATTGTTTGATTAGGGAAAATATTAATTAATAACTGTGCTTGCTACTACGCATAGATACGCATAGATTTCGATTTCGATAAAATGTACCCGTTCAAAATTTCATCAAACTTCGGTAAGTAGTTGTTGCGTGTAGGAGCATTTCTAGTTCATTTTAATATTTGTTTTTTATCACAGATATTTTTTTAATGAGTAGGTAGACCAATTATGTATTTTTTTTAATTGGAAAGTTTATTATTATTACCTGACGGCAGGATTATCAATATATACTATCAATATGTACCATCAATATGTACTTCCATTATTTACTATCAATATTTACCATCAATATATACTATCGTTAAATACTATTAATATGTACTATCGTTATATACTATCAATATGTAGTATCATTATATACTATCAATATGTACCATCAATATATATTAACAATATTTATCATGAATATGTACTATCAATCATATTCATATATATTAAATAAAATACATTATAAATTAATATCCTACTTATGAAGCTATATATCTAAAATATATTATACCCCCATCATGAAATATAAAACTACTAAGTATGAAACCTGTTCTTGCCTGAAATAAAAAAAATTAAATAGTTTTGAAAAAATGTCTTATTGCAATGGTACGAAAATAAGAGATTATTAACTTTATTTGTTAACCGATTAAAATAAAAAAAAATACTAAATGTAAAGTGAAGCCCATGACAATATATTCCTGAAAATTTCATCCAAATCGGCTAATCCCTTTCTTAAATAAGCATATACGGACATAGACATACAAACATATAGACGAACAGACTAAATGAAGAAAACGTTCTTTTCTCTTGCTATATAAGCAATTGCAAAAAGGTCCACCATTACGAATTTTGAAAAAAAAAATCCATGAAGACATCGATCAGTTACAGTTTTATCATATGTACTAGCTGTGCCTACGACTTCTTACGCGTAGATTTCGATTTTGATAAAACGTACCCTTTGTACTTACCAATGTATGTAAAAACTATAAACCTTCAAACTGGTAAGCAGCAACGGGACGACAATAAGAGATTTTTTTTTTATTTGTTAACCGATTGTTAAAAAAAACAAAATATAAAGTGAATCCCATGAACAATATACTTCCGAAAACTGCATCCAAATCGATTAATCCATTTTGAGATTAGCGTGCACAAACATATAGACATATACAGACATACAGACAAAATGAAAAATACAATGTTTTAGGTTCTCTTGTTTATATAAAGGTTGTATGACTTGTTGAAAAATTTTTGTTTTTTGTGTTGTGTGCACAACTAAAAGACAAACAGATAAACAGACAAAGATTTAAAAAATTCTGAAAATGTATTCTATTAGTTATCACTTCACATCTTATTTCAATGTACAAAAACTACTCCTCTACAGATTTATTATATGTATACATAGAATGAGATTTGCATCGTGATTGACATAAATTGACATAACTTTTGTATTTCTTAACCGATTTAGATGAAATAAACACTAAATGTCAAGTGAAGACCGTGATAATATATTCCTGAGAACCGCATCCAAATTGGTTAAGCCGTTTTTAAGATTAGAGTGCACAAACATACAGACATACAGACTTACATACATACAGACATATAGACATACTGACACAAAGACATACAGACACAGACAGACATACAGATACAGACAAAATGAAAAACCCATTGTTTTGGGTTCTCTTGCTCTTATAAAAGCCCCCCATTATGTTTTTTTTTATTCTTTTCCATTTTGATTTTGAATTTTCCAATTTTGAATATCGAACCTTCCAGTTTTACATTAATGTTCCTTATATCCTTTTAGACTTTGCATATTAACTTTGTAGAAAAGTTCCCAAAAGGACAGTCTCTCCTGGAATGGTCTTCTTCTGATAGTAAACTTACGATCTATGTTCAAGTAAGTTAATTGGGATGAGCTGATGGGCTTCCATTTGACGGGAAGTAGTTTGGTTACTTGAGGAGTAGGGTCCCTGTAAAGAACAATAATAACGTCAGAAAAAAAAATAAGTCTAATAAAGTTAATTCATATAATCTCTATGTTGTATAAATATCACCTTAAAAAAATACCTATTTAGATACATACCCGAATTTCACAAAGTTAGTCCACATTTTAGTCAACCGATCTATAATAAGTTGGTCATTGTGTGTTGGTTTTAAATAAAAAAAAACATCAAACAAATAACCAAGTTCATCCGCATGTGATGCTCCGGGGTGAGTGATAAATTGTGTATCTTTAATTAAGTTTCTTTTACCCTCATAAGAAAAAAGATATTGATATACACGAGCAGCTCCGCGTTCAAGGTATATCCTTAGACTCCATTGAACTGGAAAACCGTATTGATAATCTCCTACAAAATCAATAATATTCTCTCTGACAGCTTCTGTAAGCTCCTCATCGCCGGTGTAGAAATGACGTACAATATCTACCATATCCTTAAAACCTTCGTCATAATTAAAGGCTAATTTTAAGGTGTCGTTGAAATAATGACAGTTTTTAAAGTAATCTCTTTTCTTATCATTATCCATTTTTAATCCCTCTCTAGAGTTAAATCCTCCCAGTATCGGTGTATTCTTTAATTTTGGCATTTCAATATTTAAAAGGTGTTTAGTTATAATGGGTTCGACATTATTCAATTTATTTTCAATGCAAACTCTTAACTCTATATTTAAATTATTTGTCGCTCTAACAACTGAATGTGGGTGCGTGCTTTTAAGAAAATGCATTGCTTCTGTAACGTTATCTGTTTTAAAACCTAAATTTTCAGCTACCTTCAGAGAAGGAGTCGTATCTACTTGCAATAATCCACCGGGTTTAAGATTCGAACCACTTTGCAAGATAGCTTTATCAAAGAACTTTTCTTGTTGAGATATTAGATGCATTTCAACTGACGCTCCTCCTGAACTTTCTCCACTTAAAGTTATTTTATTCATATCACCACCAAAGGCTTCTATGTTTTCTTTTATCCATCTTAATGCTATAACCTGGTCTTTTAGACCCTGATTTCCAGGAACTTCAGGTGTGCCAAGACACAAAAATCCATAAAGCCCAAGTCTATAATTTATAGTCACCAGAATTACACCATGTCTTACTAAATACTTTGGACCATATATAAACCGTCCACCGGAGCCGTAAAGGAATGACCCTCCGTGTATCCAAACCATTACAGGAACCTTTTCATATGATTTAGTTGTTTTTGGCACATAAATGTTTAAATGGAGACAGTCTAATGAACCTATTGTTATTTTAAAAGTTGGGTCAACTTGTGGACACACGGGTGATTCATTTATTGCGTAGAATGTACCATTGAATTCTGAAATTGGTTGTGCTAGCTAAAAATAAATCCGCAAATAAATATTGTTTCTTAATGAACAATAGTCATAAAAGTTTTGTTATTCCCGATTCTATTGCAAACATTAGCCTATGAACAATATTTTAGTAGGTTAACAAATAAAAAAAATCACCAATTCTTACCCCAAACGGATTATTTTCATTGACCTTCGCATATGGTATCCCGAGAAACATAGAGTAACTCCCATCTTCAGCGTCCCGACCTTTAACCATACCTGATTTGGTTTGTACGAAAAGTTCCAGCTTCACTTCCGCAAGAACATGGACAATGCATATTAGACTGAGATGGAACTTGGCACTCATTTTACTAATCTTACTAAATAATAATTAATCTAATGAGGTGATTTTTGTAAAAGTTTTATTTTATTACCGCGTCAAACTGTTTTGATATTAACTATAATAAGGTCCTTATATATGAAATTAGCACTTTAATGGACTGTCCATTTTGTTCTTTAATATATTATAATGTGATTTTGTTTAATTGAAATTTATTTCAAATTTAGAGTTTTGTATTTCGTGATTAAGTTCCTAAAATTGGTACCACATGTATTGAGTGGTACACCTAAACTAACAAACACGCATTGAGAGCTGCTTTACATTACTCAACCTTGACAATCCCGATGGAATTTTGAATATTATCGTTATTACCGATAATCCTAAACGTTTTAGTAGTCTAACGCAGGTTGTCATACATTAAAACTTCCTAAGATCTGGTACAGTAGGTACAGTAGAGGTGTATTATCAGCAATTACAAACCATAATGAAAAAACGAGTCTTTTAACAACCGAGACTGGTCTATTATAGCTTTGATACTTCAGAAGAACATAACCGCCGTAATAAATGCTAAAGAAATACCAACATTTTTTCGTACATTTTTTTCGACAATGAAATCAATAATCTATCTCAAAAATGACGAACCTGCCTATAAAATGTAGATAATAATGCTACATACCTTAATTTATGAAACATAATTGTATTAATCCTAATAATATTTTATTTTGGATAACTTATTTCATATAAAAGGCTAATTTCATATATAAAGATCTAATAATAATAAACTTAGGTAATTTTTTTACATTTCTAACAAATGGTTTTTTTCTAATCTAAAATAGGGACGCGGTGGTATCTACTAAAACAGTAACGGATACAGAAGGTAAGGTAAATGGTTATATGTAATAAAAACTTTACGAGTAGGTAATTAGTAGAATTTTAAACCTTTATTTATTAGCTATAACTATCGCATCCCATGATACCTGCGAATAGTTTTACATTTTATTTCCACTTGCTACTACATATTTAGGTATACAGTTTTAGGCTATTTTTTATTTTTATGCATACCAGCAATAAAGTTTATAAACAGACCAACAGTTTTCTTAGTTGTCTATTACAAAATTATCGGTAATGCAGTTACTTTTATTACTTTTTTATATTGGTAGGTATAACCTTTATTGCTACATCGATGTCTAGATACTAGATAGATAATGTTTAAATATAAAATAAATGCAAAACAAGTGCTATAAAAACACTCACATACGTCATCACAAAAAAATATTAAGAAGTTTCATTGTTAAGGTAGCAATTAATTTTAAAGCTACTTACTTTTATTACTGGAACCAAAATAATAAAAAACACAAATACTTGTTAGAATTCACCAATATTTATTTCAGTAACAAAAATCTACCGTTTTTTATTTTGCACTCTTCGTGGGCCCATCAAGGAGTCAAACTTATGCTTTTAATAATTGTAAAACTTAACTGTTTGTTCATTTATAACCAATTCATAAATAAATTACTTTCTTTTTATTCTTGTTTTTAAAGAAATTGAAGCAGTACTCTCTTTCTTAGATACTTTTCGAAACTTCTATTCTCTTCCTTTATATCAGTTTTTCTGCAAGTCATGACATCGAGGAGACTTCTCATCTATCTAACTGCTGCAACCACTATTACCTACGATAGCCCTTAGGATAGTTTTTGTGTGATCTCCAGATGGTTGTTTCGAGCATTATTATGTATGTATAACATATACACATAGTATGAGGAAACCATACTTCGTCGAGGGACTTCTACTACGCAAGCTGAGCATTCCTATAAATGAACCCAACAAACGTACGGAACAGAACTTCTGACAGGAAACGTCATGTTGGAATTTAGTTATATCTTTAAGGCAATAACCATCCCATACTTCATAAGTGTTCAGTAGTGTAGAGCCAACAAACAGATTACATTTTTTACTGTTTGTCTGTTTGTTGACTCGACTTTTCTTAAGGCGTTAGATGTTTAAATTGTTATGGATGTCTTTAACATAGTTTTAGTAGGTTATAACGAAGACAAATTCTAAATGTGGTTGTAAATACTTTAAGGTACAGTATGTAGGTATTTAATTTTACTATTGTTTAAAAACTTCTCAAAAAACTGTAAAACTACTGAATTTTTAACATTATTAAACTATATATCACTAATTAAAAGTACTTTTATAAAAAAAAAATATTCAAATTTAGTCTCAATACTTATGAACTGCAATCAAAAGTAAATAAAATACAGTAATTTCATAAGGTTTTATTTTCTAAGTTAAATTAAATAACTTAATATAAACATTAGAAAGTACTATACTGACTGAACAAATTAAAAACTATTCTTTAACAAACAATATATTTACTTAAATAAACTACCTCTAAACAAATTCAATATTATTATTTCTGTACTACATAACTTTTATTTTCTTGCAGGCACGTTCGTCATCACTTAAATCTAAGCTTCTTTTATTGCTGTCTATATTTTCTTTATTACTTTTCTTTCCGGAACCTTTTCCTTTTATTTTATTATTTGCATAATATTCCTCTATTTTATGGCTATTCTCTCCGCTGAGAGGCTCTAACTCTATGGTCTCATCCAACTCTCTGTTTATTGGTTTGTCTGTGTCCTCGTCATCTGAGTGTATAATATTTCTCTTCGGTTTAGATTTGGAACTGCCAGCTGGAATAAACAATTTTATGTCGAAGTTCAAAAGAGACAAAAATAACAAAAACAATAAATTAGTATTAAAAAAAAATTACAAACCAGTAACATCTTCACTATGAGGCTTATTAATAAAGAAATTGGTGATAGGTCTCTGCCATTTGGGAGTCTCTCTCGGACAGACTGGATTGCCACCACCAGTATTACGAGATTTATCACTGCTACCTGAAATTTTAATAATTTAGCATTTCAGCACAATAATTTAACAGGTTACGGCTTTCATGATTGATACCATCAATTTTGTTACCATATTTGAAATGTTTGAGATTGAGTGGTTTTTATAATAAGAAATGAATATTTATAAAATGATATAAGAGTAAAATCCTAAAATGTTCTGACTTAAATATCTTCTATAAGAAAAGTTTTAATTTCATATTTTAAGCATACTAATCTTTGGAACTATCAGTTGGACTTGAAATATCAATTGCATGTGATAGCTCGCCTATCAGAAGTAATTATAGGCTATATAACATAATACAATCCCTAGAATGGATTTTTAAATTTAGCAGATTATGTGTAGATCATGCCATTTATATCCATCCCAGGTTTAATTAGTTTTGAACATACTGGCTACTGTAGTCAAAACAGATGTAGGGAAAATATAGTAATGATTGAATGTAATGAATGAATGAGTTAATAATGATTGAATGATGATTGAATGATGAATGTATCATTAAATTATATACCTGCAGCACTTGAGGAACTTGGAGGCGGCGCGGCACTGCATCTAGCCTTGCTGCTTTTACCAGAAGATACTGAAATGTAATGTTTATTTGTAACTTCAGATAAAACGGAGATTATAGTTTCAAAAAACACTCAATTAGAGTAATTAGTACTAATATAATAATAAACTAATTGTATTTTGTAGATCTAATCAATATTTCAAAATATTTGTTACAAAATAATTGTACTTACTTTTGGCTCCCACTGATGCCTTAGTTCTAGCCATTTTAAGAAGTTATTTATTATTTATTTAAGTCGAAATTGTTACACAATAAACTACACCAAAAAATTATTTGTATTTCTTTATTTAAGTAAAAACTAAAGTTTGTTTATTTCATATTATATTGGCGCGAACTATTCGTTGACAAATATCAGATGAGTGTCAAATCACAAATGTCACACATATTTATTACCGGCAAACGTGTTATTATTTTGCATAAAAATATCCGTAATATTTTTTATCAACAACAATAAAAATTATCTAAAAATACAAATAATTATATTGACATCTAATCTCTTTTTAACTATTTTTTCTCTCTTTACACTAGTCAAAACATATGTTGCATATATTAAAATAATTTATAATTACGTTTTACTCCGTAAGAATATAATTTGTTGACGGGAAAAATATTAACTTTTATTAATATTTCTGAATGTAAACCAGGTAAAGTAAACTCATTTTTTATGAATTCTATGTTTATCTTGCATTTCGGTTGAGGTTTACCTATTGTAAGTATTTTTTTTTTGTATTGCCTTGGCTTGTTATTCCATATTATAAAGCAATATATGCAGAAGCAGTGACTGGCTTATGAAGTTGCGGTTTGTCCACAAATTTCGTCTGATCTAAGTAATTTTCTGTATGAAACTTATTTTGAGACTCCTTTAATCTAGAATCATCTAGAATTCTTTTAGAATCTCAAAATTTGGAATTTTTAAAATTTATAAATTAACATTTTGGTTTTATGATAATAAATCAAATGATATACAACCAACCATGGACTATTCTAATTTTTTTCTGTACCATTTGGACATTGCTTGTTATTGCCCTGTATCAATATTTTTCTCTGAAGATTACTGACTTCCTATGAAGAATTTATATTTCCTTTCTATGAAGATTTGTGACTATTCAAATTACAGCAGTTTGTTCTGGAGTTCGTTTTATTACATTGCATGCTATGGTATTATTAGTTCAAAAACATAAAATCATCTAGTAATAAATATTATTTTAGTGTGAAATCAAACGGAAGGTAAATACAGAAATATATAATTAGAAAACACATAATAATTGTATTATATTAATAAAAATATTAAAAAATTTAATATTTTTGTTAATGTTAAAAAACAATACTTTTTGGATTTTGCTTATATCGGACAACACTTTACACATAATAAGCCTTATGACCGAAATTTGCTTTTCTCCATATATATTTAGAATAAAAATTCAAAAATTATTTATCCTTAAATTACAAAAACATTAATAAGAGGAATTATGGTATTGATAAACAAAACATATATAATTAACCTTTTTTTTATTGAAAATTAATATTTCACAGACGACAATTAAACTTTCTTATACAACTTTGATTACACAAATATCATAAACAATTTACGATAGTAAAAAAAAAAATTAAATCCATTTACAAATTAAAAGTTCATACAAAGCGTAATCTATGCTATTCTCGTATCTAAAAAGTTTTCAGTCATATCTAAAAAATAGAACACTTGTCTATAGGCAAGCCAAATTTACAATATTTTAATTCCTGTCAGCGTGTTAATATAAAAAAAGCCATTATAGCACGACAGTAATTAAGAATTATTCGGTCATGTAAAACAGTTTGGATTTAAAATACACAAACTTGAAATAAAGTATATTAAAATTATGCATAAGTCTACTAATAACCATAATTAAGTATAATTGTTTTTATATAACAGGGCACATACGTCATATATTCTTTGATTAAAAAAATCGTAAAAATTAGTTAATATCTCTATGAAATTCGTGTTTTTTAAATTTTCCGCGTATATTCTTTATGAGGTATTTAAATTTTAGTTTTTACTAGAACAACAGAATATCAATTACGAAAATTATTATTCAACTGTCAACATTCATAGGAGAATTCATTTGTGAATTCGATCTCATTCCTGATTGGTTGGAATTTAAACTTGAAACATCCAATCGATCCACGAGATCTGTTGTAGAATCTATCGCATTTTTCTCGTCCTCTGTATCGAAATGTGTCGTCGTGCTAACTAATTTCGATTTTAATCTATCAGCTGCTGAGTAAGTGTCGACCTTAATTTCAATTCGATTGTAAATTTGGTATTCGGCGACGATTAATTTATCGATGTTAAACGATTTGTCTCGATGTGTTCTCATGTGCGATCCCAAATATTCACAAAGGAATTGCAAATCACAAATCTTGCACGCAATGTATTCTGTGGGGTCTAGCGGAATGTGATTCGTGATGTGGTCTTGGCAAACGTCATTTGTTAAGAAATACACATCACAAGCACTACATTTGAATAATTCTACTTTTGTTTCACTCTGTTCAAATCTCTCTACTCTCTCTCTATTCGCAACCTCATGATATCTTTGTACTGAGTTACTTGGACTGTCTTCAACAACTCTTGGCCTATCTCTACTAGTGCTTTGTAAACTATCTTCTACTCCAATTGAATTATCTCGACTTTTTCTAGATTTAGACTCGTTTTTGTATCTAGGTCTGTAGTCTTCACTCTCTTCAAGTCTATCATGGCAATACATATGGCGGGTATAAGATATTTTTGTGAACATTAAATCGCATTTTGTACAATTGTACCTCTCTTCATCGTGGCGACCTATGTCCATGTGTCGTTTCAAAGTTTTAGGATGTAAGAAATTTAGATCACAAATATGACAATTAAAAAGACTGCTTTTGTCGAGAGCTATTATTGGTTTTGTTGTTGTTAACGGAGTCATGCAGCTCTCGTCAATTTTGGATTGTTTACTGTCTTCGTCTTCGTCAGGTATCAAAAGTTTTCTTTTCAACAACACTCTTTCATTGTCAACAGGATCTACTTCTGACAAATCTTCAAGATTTAATAACCTTATTTCATTTTTATCTGGCAGATATTTCAGAGCATTTTGCAATGACATTATTTCAACTGCGGCAACAACCAGATCTGATAAAGTATTATTCTTCTTATAATGATGTATCTTCTTATGTATTCCATAGCTAACTGAAGAGAACGTTATATCGCAGATCGTGCATAACATTGTTTTCTTACCAATTCTGTGATTTGCGTCCAAATGGTACTTCATACCTCGGAGTGAAATATTATACACATTACATTCTCGACACAAATATACAACGTTTTTATTGTAATAAGTGTTATCGTTCACTTCTAAAGAAACTATGTATATACTGGCCTTGAAATTGCATTTTTGCAAGTTTATATGATATTTTATCATTGACGAATGGAAGATTAAACCGCAATCCTTGCACTCGACCCCGTCGCTGTCTGTGCTACATATCTTTTGATGTTCCACCAACGCTGAACCGGTTATAAAAAGCAACTTGCAAATGGCGCATTTGAACAACCTATAAGCCAATAAACGATAAAATTCTCGGTCAGAAAGTTCATGATTCACTTGATAACCCTTTCGACGAGCTGGAGACCGTGTTTGATATTGATTATAGATTTTCTTATGCTTCAGCACGGTTTGTTCAGATTTAATTTGGTTCAATTTTGTATCAATTTTGGATACATTGTTTAAGATAACTCCATCTTTAAATTTAATGATTACTATCTGGGCTTTACTAAAGCTTATTTGTTCGTGTAATCTTCTATGATATGCGAAATGTGCAGAGTGAAAAGGCATTTCACATAAACTACAGTTTCTTCTATTCAATTTTGATGAACAGTTATGGCGTTTTATGTTGTTTTCTCTTTGTACAGCCATGGAGCAATGTACGCATTGATAGAAAACTAATTCATTATTTTCTGTTCTATCCAATATTGCCATATTTGTATTAATTTTACTTTTGTTTTGAAAATATACAATATTTATATCAGATCGAGTCATGTTTGGATATTTAGCGTGATAATTTAAGTGCCTCTGCATGCTCGATGATCTTATCATTAGCGAACATTTGTTGCACTTTGTCAGTTTTAATTTGTCATTGCAATAGTGTATTTTGACGGTATGTTGCAACAGAACACTTATTTTACATCGTCTACAGGTATAAAAGGTGTGCAGCTTCCTACCAAAGTTCGTTCGTACCATAGTTTTAAGTTGAAACTTCTTCATTTTAACTTTTTGATAGTATATGTGGTGCAAGTAGTGCTTATGGAATTTCTCTTTCTTGATGAGCTTGCCGCATTGTTGACATCTCTTGAAATGAAGTCCTGCAGGACGCAATTTGGATCTTAACACGTCATTAATGAAACTATCCTTCTTCGAATTAAACACAATAATTCTGTACGAATTACTGTTCAATTTTCTCGTTTCGTGAAGCTTATCGTGTTCAGATTTCATATTTCTTCCAGAGAAACCGATGTTGCATTTCAAGCAACTATACCTATTGCTGTTTTGAGCGCAGTTATTGTTTTGGGCATGTTCGACAACCGAGGTTGATTTTACAACAGTATTGCAGACTCCGCACTTATACATTGTCAAATGTGATGGACCGTCAACTGCAATTTCCATTCTAATATTCCTAGCAAATTGGTAAACACTTTTCGACAATATCTGTGAGACTTGTTCTTTTGCTAATGAATCAAATGTACTGAACCACTCTTTGGTGAGTAATCTTTCGTAATTAAATTTTAAAATTATAAAGGCATCTTTATTGATGTCATTTTCTGAGTGCAACTCTTTGTGCCTGTCGAAAGAATTACCGACGAATTTTAGTTTGCATATATTACAACTGTTTATGGTCGCATTATAACTCTCCATGTTACAAAAATGGTCTTGACAGTGTTCTACGACGGTATCGTAAGTATCGATTATAGTGTCACAAGTCTCACATAGGTATAGGATATTCCATATAGTTTGTAAAGATTCGTATGTTATTAGTATATCCGGAATATCAGGAGTTTTTTCAACGATTTTATTATCTTGGTGACAATATTTATGAAACGGAACATGCAATTTGAATGCAACATCACTAAATTTCTCGTTGCAGTAATTACAAGTTTTAAACACCTCAGAATGACAGAAGTGACCTCTTCTCGCTCCATCGCTAAAGAAATGAACATTGCAATTTCTGCATTTCTTGAAAACAGGGAACGGCGGATCAATTCTTGCTCCGGTTTGTGTATTAGTAAATTTCATATCACGCAATTTGAGATTTGGATACTTATTGTGTTCGCGTTTGTGAGTGTTCATTCCTTTAGTGGTAAATCTTAGACCGCATAACTTACAGAGGGATGATGCGTTATTTTTATTGCATGTTCCATCACTATGGCCATGCGTTGTCCTGTTTATTTTCAGGAAGCAATTACAAGAAGGACAGTAAAATTGATGTTTGGGACGCGCGGTGCGGTCCATGTGTGGTACTGGTACCGGTACCACACATGAATTAGACTTAATAGTCTTAAAAGTCATGTACTCGGCTGCAATAAAGTCGATGCTTTTGACTCCTGTTGCGTGTGCGTTTGAATGTTGAACCATATAGTCCTCATCTATTATCAGACCGCATAAAGAACATTCAGCGTTTTTTTTCGGCATACAATCTTCTGCATGGCATCTTTGAAAACCTTCCTCGTCATAACACACTTGACACTTTTTACAAACACACATAATTTTATTTAGAATATTCACATCTCGAACTTTTATACTTTTTAATCTTAGAGCCAGTTCATGTTGTTTTAAATGATAAACTTGATCAGATCTTTGAAGGAATCGCCGACATATTTTACACTTAAAATCCCCTTTTCTGTATTCACAAGTTTTAAAATGCTCAACAGCTGTTGTGATCGATAGAAAGTTAATTTGACACTTAGTACACTTAAATAGAGTTGATATTGGCATGGGAAGGAAATAAGTTTGAGATTCAGTAACGGCACTTGTGGATGGAGTTGGTTCAGACTCTTCTATCTCTCTTTTGTTTAAAATTATTTTTTCAATAGGCTTTGCATGTTGTGCTGTTTTGTGAATTTTCTCCGAATAAGCAGATGGAAACGTCAAATTACAGGGAAGGCACTTGTATTTATCACTGTCTTCATCATCAACTTTATAATACAGTTTGGTATGTTTGAGGTGTATGTGTTGGTTATAACGCTTGCAGTCTTGTAGCACACTATCGCAATTTTCGCAGTTGAAATCAAAGGATGTACTGGGAGACACAACATCTTCAACAATCTCGTGAAACATACGCATATGACCGGCCAATTTGTCCTTATTTCTAAAACGGCAGGTACAAATTGGGCAGCACAGATACTTATGACCCAATGTATGGATTGTTTGATGATTTTTAAAGTCTGCATCATTCTCAAATTCCATATCACACAAGTCACATTTAAAGCAACGCGGTAAGAGTCCATACGAGTGTTTGAGAAATGCGATATCGTTTGGAAAATCTTCATCACAATGGTTGCATGTGACACTTTCATCATCAATTGCTTCTGGTTCTGTTTTAATTTTTCGAAGCAATGGCCCTTTTGTGGTGCTTTTAACTGCTTTATTTCTTCTTACAAGAAATGAATGAAATGTCGCTTTGTGTAAATCAAACGCATTCTCAGTTGGAAAGAGTATTTTGCAATCTTCGCAGTAACATGGATTACCATGCAAATGTAATCCACTTTCTTTTACAACTATGGAAGTTTCTTGTACATGAGGTTCAGGCGTGTTTGTTTCAGATGCTGAAGAGCATGGCTTACTGCCCAGGATTATCTTATTATGGTATAAACTAGCCTCATCGGTTTCTACAGGGGCTTCATCTTGGTAATCTTGTTGAATTTCTGGAACATATAAAAAGAACCTGAGCTACTTATCAAATTTGCAATAAATTTCATTTAAGATAGATCAAGGATGTTGAATCATGAAAAAAAAACCAATCCAACCAATAGATGGCAGATAGATATACTTAAAAAAAAGTCACAATGTAATAGAAGATTTTTTTTAATGTATTTTAAATGTTTTAATTATTTATTTCTGATATTAACATTTTAAAGATATGAATACTATTCCGGGTATATTTTTCAGATAGACAGGTATCTTAACCATTACGAGTACAGGTTAAAGTTCTAAGATTAAAGAGAGAGACCTACTTAATATTAAATAAAATTATAATCATTACCATAATATAAACAAACAGTCTAAAATGATGTTGTTATTGCCTACAGTCCAGGGGTCACAAACTTACGTATTTACTTATTATACTACATCATTAAAAAAGATCCTGATATTGACTTTAAAGACATCAGAGAGGATATTCTCCAGACCATTAACCGACATGAGAAATGTCTAGACAGCATCCTCTAAATGCATTTTTTGGAGAAATTGCTTTCAAAAACTAGTTTCGTTTTATCCGACTAGTTTAGAATCCATTCGGGGTTCCTATTCATCAGCCCGAATCATGGCGGACTCGCTGCGTGATCTAATTAAATTACATGATTATAGCCGTGAAAATATACAATTATCCAAATTTATTTCTTCTATAATAATCTGCAAAAAGTCAATCAGCGAATATTATCTCTGGAATGTAATGCTTGAACTATACGACCCTGTTGATAACGGGTGAGAGAGACACACCCACTTTTTCAGCGACTTTTATTGATATCTTAGAATGTGCTCCTTCCAGTAAAATTGTAAAATAACTATATTGACGTCTTATGTAATTGAATTTATACCACATTTCCTGAACTCCTGAACAAACCATCTTTTTATGATTCTATAAAAGATTTATATTATATAAGTTAGTTCAACTCTTATTTCTTTGTAAAATGTCCGTCTAACGTTTTTTCCTGTTTAAAGTATCTTGATCCATAATGCCTAATATATATTATTTATTCGATCGCAGACAAATATATTGTCTAAGAATTTGTTAGTCACGCCGCGAATCCGCAGTGCTTCGACCTCATGATTAAGAACCACAAATAGGTTTGAAAGTCAGGCAAAGGTGATCCAAAAGAGTTGCTTGGATCAGTGTTATTATTTCCAATCCTATTATTCAGATCAAGTGCAGTAAAAAAACAGGATACCTAAGTCTTTTAAGAACGTTGTTCTTTACTTTCAACGGTTAAAGTTACCCTTAATGCAATAAGTGAAGTCAAAAATCTAAGTGGATAGACTTGTCGATATGGAAATGATAATGCGAATATTTTAAAAACTACATCAAACGATCTGATTCGAGGTCACGGTGTTGTTTATTTAAATCGTGCATAGGTACATTGCACCTAAAAGTCATCAAATTGTCGCTCGATTTCAAGGACGTCTACTGTATAAATTAATATAACTCCAAAATGCAACGCAATAAAATAATACTATCTGTTGACATTCATTCATTCATTACATTTTTAATAATTTAATACTTACGAAGTCCTGATTTATTTATTTTTAATTGTTAATAATACACAAATATATACCTACTAATATGGTAACGAGATAAATCTGTGCATTACTTGCTAGGTTTAAAATGGAAAAGAACACTTACGAAGTGATTATTTATTAATTTTAAATTGTTAATATAATATAATAACATGAAAACCAGGAAAATCTGTACATGATTAACTACCTTTTTAAATACATGTTAAGGAACTCAAAAACATGTTAAACACTTAAAACAATAAATAAAAATATATTAAGTAAGTTTTGTCTGCTCGCGCGCTACTAAAATGACTGGACGGATTTATAGGAAATTTATTGTGGTAGGTCAACTAGGTCAAGTTTATACGCCACGAAAAAATCTGTTATTTACTCGGGAAAACAGATAAAATAGGACTAAAACGACAGTAAAACTAAAAATATGTGGACTTGTATAAATTTAAAATGATGATTTATAAGTTATAATTTGTTTCCGAGAGGGGGGACATGGGAAATTCTCTGACAAAAGCTATATTTAAAATATATAAAAAGAAAGAGATATACGATGTTTGTTACCATACTTACAAAAAATGAAATAAAAATTATTTATATAACAAACAAACAATATTAGAAATAAGGAATAATTAATTACCTTCATCGTCTTGGTCAATCACCTCGGTCTTGATACTGCTGATGTCTGGAAAAATATCCTTGATCTTAGGATCATCAAGTAAGTCGTGCTCAACTATATCTATGTCATCAGCCATCATGGAATCTGGAATAGAAGATTGCCGTGGATTATGGACGAGATCGGGACACGACGCATAAGTTAGCGCAAAATAATATAGTATGTACTTCAATAGGATTTGAGGAAATAAACTTGTTCCCAGTTTAATATTCGGCGCGTCTAATCGTTCGGCCAATTCCAGCCGAAATAGCGTATACACATTCGGTGCCGAGCTTATCTGTTACTGGTCCAAGAGCTAGTGGTCCATCCGAGTAACGGTATGCCTGTAAGGCTAAAAATTCTTATAGTGATGAGTCATAGCATGCTAAGTACGATAACCATCGCCTGGCAAACATCAGCCCTGCACGTCATCAACCCCTATGTTTTTGAAACTGCAAAAAAAAAATTTAAAAAAAACTTGGCGCTGTAAGCTTGAAACTTTTATATGATTTTGTTCATTAGAAGGGAAGTTTAAAAAAAAATTGACAGGCGTGTGCAACGAGCACAAGTACCTGCCAGGTGAACCGAAAGGTGTGTAATATATAAGTTGAAATAAATTTTTTCCTGTAAAGTTGAAATTTATATATGTGCTTGTCTAGGCTATTTAAAGTAAGTATGTACAATGACAGGCGGTTCTGGCTAGCACAAGTACTTGACAGGTGAGGGGAAAGATGCTAGAGGAGTGCGAGATAAATTAATATGTAAGAGTAAAAATCAAGGGTAAAATATATGTATTTTATAAGTTTTAATTAAATCTACATAAGTTTTTAAATTAATCTCCATTTTCATCTGATAAGTCATCATTACTGTCATAATAATAATAATAATAATAATAATATCAGGACAAATTACACACATTGATCTAACCCCTAAGTAAGCAAATTATTTGCTTCGGTTAAGGGTGTTAGACAACGATACAAATACATAGAAATACACATATAAATACTGAGAATATATATAATAAACGACCAAACCCAGAAACACAGACATCTATGCTCATCACATAAATGACTGTCTCCGCCGGGAATCGAACCCGAGCCCCATTGCGCCGTGACACGTTAGGCGTCTGCGCTAACCACTCGACCAACGGGGCGGTTAAATCATCATAAGTATCTTCATGTCAGATGTCATCTTCTGAAAGGAAACAAAGTTTGAATAGATTAATAATAACATTATATCTTGGATCTTGCGCTCAATTACATAGAATTCTATATATTTTTTATTAAATGTAAAAGTTGTGTATTACCGTTCACCTGTTCTTCAGTTTCACTTGACTCATTTTCGGCAGTATCAGGAGGCTGTTGTAATATTTCGTAGATGGAAGAAGGCAATGTATCCCCCTCAAACCAATTAAAAGCATATTCGCCATCCACTAAGTTCCAACAAAGATTTTCAGGTTTGAGAACTGTTGGCTCTTTTAAATGAACATTTGCAATGTATACAGATCGCAATAATTGTTGTTGTAGTTCCCGGTGACACGGAGGGAAAATTAATAAAATATTTAATAAAAAATATATAGAATTCTATATAATTGAGCGCAAGATCCAAGATATAATGTTATTATTAATCTATTCAAACTTTGTTTCCTTTCAGAAGATGACATCTGACATGAAGATACTTATGATGATTTAACCGCCCCGTTGGTCGAGTGGTTAGCGCAGACGCCTAACGTGTCACGGCGCAATGGGGCTCGGCTTCGATTCCCGGCGGAGACAGTCATTTATGTGATGAGCATAGATGTCTGTGTTTCTGGGTTTGGTCGTTTATTATATATATTCTCAGTATTTATATGTGTATTTCTATGTATTTGTATCGTTGTCTAACACCCTTAACCGAAGCAAATAATTTGCTTACTTAGGGGTTAGATCAATGTGTGTAATTTGTCCTGATATTATTATTATTATTATTATTATTATGACAGTAATGATGACTTATCAGATGAAAATGGAGATTAATTTAAAAACTTATGTAGATTTAATTAAAACTTATAAAATACATATATTTTACCCTTGATTTTTACTCTTACATATTAATTTATCTCGCACTCCTCTAGCATCTTTCCCCTCACCTGTCAAGTACTTGTGCTAGCCAGAACCGCCTGTCATTGTACATACTTACTTTAAATAGCCTAGACAAGCACATATATAAATTTCAACTTTACAGGAAAAAATTTATTTCAACTTATATATTACACACCTTTCGGTTCACCTGGCAGGTACTTGTGCTCGTTGCACACGCCTGTCAATTTTTTTTTAAACTTCCCTTCTAATGAACAAAATCATATAAAAGTTTCAAGCTTACAGCGCCAAGTTTTTTTTAAATTTTTTTTTTGCAGTTTCAAAAACATAGGGGTTGATGACGTGCAGGGCTGATGTTTGCCAGGCGATGGTTATCGTACTTAGCATGCTATGACTCATCACTATAAGAATTTTTAGCCTTACAGGCATACCGTTACTCGGATGGACCACTAGCTCTCCTACTATACGGTGAACAGAGTAGTTACCGTAACGAGAGCCGCATTAACTATTTATTATATGTATATACTGATAGAAAATACTGATAATTTTATTAAATATTTCGGGTTAACACATTCACTTTAACATGTTACTGACTGTAGAAATTTTAGATACATTTCGTTCAGTTATTATAAATCGTTTCCATCATCTGTTCTAACTTATACGTTAAATAGTTAAGTATTTACCCATAAATCCCCTAATGAGTGTTTTATTCTATGAATCGCAGTGAAGGTTGATAATAAAGTATTTTCACATACTTTATTTGTATGCAAAAGTATAAAGTATGATTACCAAAAATAAAGTATAATACTTTATTATAAAGTATGGTTGACAACCCTAACTACACAGGCTTACTAGATCTAAATTCAAAGTAAGTGAAATGGTATTTGACACCTCTTCCTTAATTGGAGTGCATCCAGGTATTAACGAGCATTACAAACATTGTCTTTCAATTTTGGGCTTCAGAGACTACAGGGTCCATGCAGGTCTAAACAATTTAGACCCATAGAAGATCATTACATGGAAGTACCAAGTACTTTCCAAAAAAAAACTAAGTTGAGGTGCGACTTCATCACAATACTCTTAATGAAATAGAAAGCTTCTAAAAGGGTGCTTTCTGGGATTCATAGTACAGGCAAGCTTCTGGTGAAGGACAATCTTACATTCCAGTCTTTCAATATTGCCTAACAGATACTCTACTGCACTCAATACCACAACAATAGCATCTCTAAAAGAATAATGCTCTGATAGCAGTAATCAGTTTTAGTTAAGAGTCTGATAGAGTATAGTTAGAGAGATTTAATTAGCTAGCTTAGAGTCTGTCATTGAATAACAAAACTGTGAGATGTTTTGTTTTGTTTTTTTTTAATTAATTATCATTGTTAGTGAATTACGCATATGAGATTAATGGAAAATATATAAATATAAACCATTAAACAACATATTTACAATTCATAAGGTTAAAATTTATAGTAATTGGTTGCTATTTATTTAAAAAAATATTTGATTAATCCTGTTTATTTAAAGAAATGCAAATAAAATTAAGGAAATTTGTTCACTTTTATTATTGTACTTCATTTAAATTGCAGGCCAAATTAATACTCTAATATATAAAATATTAAGTAATATTTTACATATTGGAGTATTAATACCTACGTCTGCAATTTAACAATATGCAATCTGCGTACAGTTGAACTGATTTTATGTTGTATTTAGATATTTTGGGACCATTAGGAATTGTTTAAATACCTCACAAACCTGTTTCAAAACAAATTAATGAATTCATGATGATTTGAAATGCAACATATTTAGTAGTTTTTATCGTAAATGCAATATTCTTAGATTATGATGATGAAAACAAAATATCTGTAATACTATAGCAATATGGAAATGGTGATATATTTTCCATTTCTATAGGGCACATGCATCTATTTTGCAATATTTTTGTCAGGTCTGACCTTCAAAATAGTTTGTTGGGATTATAAAGTATTGCAAAGTACTTACGTGTTCATTCGCTTTCTTCAAACATATATAATCAAATTATACATTCAAATGCAAGGCCAGCGTATATGCAGCGTTACTGTTTTCTTAAATTTATACGAATCACTTTTGAACTATACTATTTAGTAAATATAATCATCGCCTACGGCCTACCGCTATAAAAATTAAACTTATAACTATTGTTTTACAAGAATTAAATTATTTCCAGGATATTGTTATGCTTTATGAATGTTTATTAATCATTTAAATGGGCAATGAAAAAAATTTGGAAATCAACCAAAATAACGGTTATATAGATACTTCTTTATCTATTTTAAAACACTTTTTTTTCGACATTTTAACCTCAAGATTCAAGACTCAACAAGATTCAAAAGTCAAATAAATTTGTATTCGGCGCATATCCGAATCTATTCAGCCTCTTCTTTTCCCTCAATTCTGCATTACAAAACGTATAAATTAATAAAAGCAGTTGTCACTCTTAAAATTAAATAATAATAAGATACTTAATTGATTTTTAGTTAATATATCAAACGACAATGAATTACAATAGGATCGATGATAAAATAACAAATTCATTACTTTTTTTTTAATTCGCAGCTTAAAACTTTATAACATTATATACAGCAAAACTTCCATAGCGTTAGCCACAGAGCACAGGCGTTAGCGCATAATATGTTGATTTCTGACAGCTTATAATTTGTTAAGCCAATAAAATTATTTTTTATGACAATACTAATATCTTATTGAGCTGAGCGTAAGCGAAGCTCTTAACCGTTTGGGAATCAATTTTTTGAGGCTACATCACAGGAAAACCACTTGACCAATTTTAATTTTTAACCAAAATTGGCACGGATGTCAAGGCCGTGACTGGGCTTGTACTCCAAAAAACAAAATAAAAAAAATATTGTTTCATTTTAAGGATATGGTCAAAAAACTGAATCTCCCATAGACTTAAGCTTAACTGAACCTGCGCGCGCTCGCCAATCGTTACTTTTAACCTTTCCGGTGCCAGCAATTTCATTGGAAGTCCTTGGGCGCGGTTTGGACCGACTTTAGTAGCATAAAAAAGGGGGAGAGCGCAAACTCCCGCAGCGCATTGTGGCGGATCCTAGTTATGGTACATAATGACACACCTAAGCCAGTAGTTTTTGGAAAAGTATACAGGGTTATTTGTAATTAATTAGCCACCTCTTGCTGGCAGCCTCTCTCTACATCAATCTCAACAACATTTGTTCTACGACTTTTAAAAAATAACAGTTTAAAAAAGTTTTCCCATACAAAATTAAATTGTAGCCTCTGAACTGGCATTACTCTGAGCGTAGGCATGGCGTTGACCTTTTTGGTACTTCTTACAAAACACAGAGTAATAAGTAATAGACGGAGCAGCATTTTTTGTGTTGTTTATCAAGATTTGTAAAAAGTTACTAATATTTACCATTTTTTTTAGCTTTTTTTACCGTTTTTAAAGTTTACATTTAAGAGTTAGTTATATTTACGGTTAAAAGATAGATATATTGAACCGTACGTCAAAATACCTAGAGGCACAGAGTACTATAAAGAAATAAGAATGCTTGGAGGACAATACTACTTTAACGTGACAAGGTCGATGAACTCATACGACCACCATTCGAGTGATTTATGTACCTATTTCAATTTTCAATTATTAAGTGGATGCAAAAAGATGTAAAGATAATGCTATCATGATGTTATCAAAGAAATCTAAGTATACACACGGGTACTATCTAAACAAATTATTCAATGTATTGAAAATGTTGTCGTTCTATACCCTCCACTTTTAAATATAACAAATCAGTAAAATTCAATAATTTATAATGATTGTTAAAAAAATATTTATACATAAATTAATTGAAAAATAGTTTATTTTATCCTTTTATTCCTTAGAAAGTTTTATTATTAGATTAGTAATATTTTTTTCTTATTTCTCATTTTTTATAATTACTATTTTATTTTGGGTTTGTTATGCACCTTGATGTATTGACTGTTTATTTAAGGGCTTGCTGGAAGAGAATGCTTGTGGCATTATGCTCGCCTTAGCAGGATTAAAAAATAAATATATTTTTAAATTATATTTATCTTTAGTTATATAGGGTGAATTATAGTAATCATTATTATTAATTACAAAGGATAAACATAATTTTTAACTTATTTTTAAATGTCTCTAGATTTTTATTCGAATATTTCGAAAACTGTCATAGTTTGTGCATCTTTAAAACTCGTATTTTAGCGTACAGCACGAGTTTTCTGGTCAATATTAAAATAACCTAAAAATAACATTCCCCAAAAGAAGGTATTCTTGGCCAATTTGATCTAAATATGCATGCCTCTTATTTTGCAAACACTATATCAGTAACGTTTACAACAATATGGTTTTTTGTCTTCCGAAATAACTTGAATTGATTTTTACTATTATAATGGCATGGCATACAGAAAAGGTTCCTAAGGACTGGATATATTACGAGAATGAACCACTTCTTCTACCAAAACAGGGACTAAGACTGAAGGAACCTTTCGAACTCACTGTTTTGTACAGTAGCAGCTTTATAAATTAAAAATAGCTTACCTATTCTACATTTCCCTATAGTAAAAAGCACATTTATTGTTCCTAAACTACTTTAAATTCAAATTGAAGAAATACAACATTGTCTATTGTAGGTACTTTATTTTGTTTATAAATGTGCAATAAAAATTTCTTTATTATTCTATCCAAAATTCTTTACAACAATAAATATTTTTATTATACAAAAAATTTTTGCTAAGTCAAGTCAAGTCAAGACACAAATCTCTTTTCTAAACAACAGGATTATTTTAGTTAATTATAAAACACAAAAAAACAATACACAACGTAATTATTATTTGCAAATAAAATCACAAACTTTTAGGCGGTTCTCAATTTTACTATTTATATAAAACACTTTATTAAATATTTTTTTATTTGTTTTTATTAAAAAATTAAATTGATGTTAAGCTAATGTCATAATACTTACGACATTTTAAATGTCAATTTCCGGTCATACATTTTTGTTATTTTTTTTCTACTTAAAGTAAATATAAACTATCATTTATAGATGAAGAAATCATAGAATATTAATAAAAAAGCGAGATAAGAAAGAGAAAAAAATAACGAAAGATTGTGAAAGATATTTCGAGAAACTTCTAATAATGAAATTAGAGCATTTTTTTTTTATTTTTCCAAAATACAAATTTAGTAATTTAGATTTTTTTTATCTACTAATAAAATCAAATACTGATTGGTTGCCGATGACATGTGATAAATAAATATTGTCTAAGTATACATATTATTCAATCATCACCTCAATATATAAGGGAACAATTTAATATTGAAAAATATTAAATAAAATTAACTAACATTATGTTAGTAGTCAGTTTATATATTTTATTTAATTAATTAGTAATTAATTATATTTTTTCGGTATGTAAGGAAACGTTTGTGTGACGACTCCGATTGCTCTGAAAGAAGAAAATAATAATCAATATTAAAAGTAAAGGATTTGATATTTGTACTCGTTTTTGCCTGCGAATTCGTCTGCATCTTATACTTGGAATTGTCTTGGCACTTCAGAATAAAAATTGTTAAAACATTTATAGAAGTCTACCATTGTATAAATATAATTTAAAGTATAATCTGTGGCCACAAATAAATAGATGTTGAATTTTATTCCTCAACAAAAATAGACTAAAAATGATAAAACAAATAAAGAAAGGGTCAAACCATTAAACGGATTGTGGCTGTTTTATCTAGCCTGTATTGTGATAGTGTCTTGTCGTAATGTTTTGTCTGTATTGCGTCTAGTCTTTTCGTGTCGTGTGTCGTGTCTCACCGTGTCCCGAGGCCGGCGGTAAGCAGTAGTCTCCTTCCCCGCCGAAGGTGTTCCGGCGTGCGCGCGAACCGGAACAACACGCACGCGTTCTCGCCACAGCGGAGCTCCGACCGAGAAGATAGAATACCCTATGGAAGGTTGAAAGGAGGTTGGAATGTGTGTTCATATTATTAACTTTTTTTAGGTTTATTTCGTTTTAAATAAATATAGCTAGTAAGATGGCTTTGGTGTTAAAGCGACTGCCCGATATCTCATAGGTCTAAATTTGAATCGTGGCTGTGTTGATGCATTTGACATTATATATTTATTTACAAATTGTTTTTAATACCTCTATAATGGCTGTTTGTCGTACATTTCCTACATGCACGGAGCACTGAAACCCGGGCGAAATGGTAGTAGAGTGACGTAGGAGATGGACATTAGCCTGAAACAAAGTAACAAAACTGAAAATGATTTATAGAAAAAGGTTATTGTTTTTAGCTTGATGCTATTTCTAAGGTATTGCCAAACATTAATATTAAGGAACGAAGATTATTTTATAGTGTTGGAAAGGGAGAGATATTGTGCTTCTGTTTCACTCTACGTTACGTCACAACAATGGTTTTTTTATAGAAATTTAGACAATTTGTACGATTACGATACAAAAACATGGTATCGATTTTAAAATCTTGAAAAAAAATATGCTCTCCTATAATATTAACTCTATAAAAACGACCCTCCTGTGTCTACCTCACCTGGAAGT
This sequence comes from Napeogenes sylphis, assembly GCA_959347405.1. Taxonomy (NCBI): domain Eukaryota; kingdom Metazoa; phylum Arthropoda; class Insecta; order Lepidoptera; family Nymphalidae; genus Napeogenes; species Napeogenes sylphis. Next base: position 30,535,105 of record OY365785.1, read on the forward strand.
ATATACATCCCCGTGGGTCGTCCGGGTCCTCCAGCGGCACGCGGTCGCTGCACACGCAGTCTGCGGGCGCGTCCGTCGCCACCTCCTGTATGTTGTTGTTGTTTAATATCGCGTTCTTGTGGTTCTTTTCCATTTGTGATTTTGCGTGCTTCATTAGCTGTAAGAAATATTATTATTAGCTATTGCAATTTATACGACACCTATGATTTGTATAATTCGTACATTTCTTATTTAGTTTTGAATCGTGCTTTTCAGTGATAACGGAAAGAAAAATTTATTCGTATACAAAATATGAATTACATTAGATTATATGATAGTTGTAGTTGTCGTGCTAAGCTAACAGGCGAATATATTTATAAAACTAGCAATCAAATCAAGTTACATTCATTACAATTATTTACAGGATATTTATGATATTTTGCATATTGAAGAACTATTTTAGCATCGTGATTAAGATTTATATATGTACATAAAAAAATGTAGACAAGCAAAACACAAAAACATTGAAAAATCATAGAAGCACATAACTAACAAGAAAAAATCTAGCTCGAGACTAAGAGTAAACCGATATTTAACCCGTTTATAAACAATAGAACAAGATAAAAAGTTCACATACTTGACAAAAAAATATAAGCCTAAAACGACAAAGTCGTCATAAATGTCAAAACCGTCTCAGACCTTCCTGCCGCTGCACTGTCCCGGCGGGCAGCCGCCGAACGCGGGTCTGTCCCCGGGGTACCGCTCGGGCACGGCCAGCAGCACCATGCCGGGCCGCAGCGGCGGCGCGCCCGCCAGACCCAGCGACGCCGACTGACCGCCGCGGACCGACGCGCACGGGACGCGGTTGCGGTATATGGACTTCACCGTCGTGTGCACGAACTCGCCCGTGTGGAGAGGGCCTGGGAGCGTTGGTTGAATGTTTTCGTTTTAATTTATAATTATATATAAAAGAATTTTACACTTTTTACAGTATATATTCTTATACATAAGCATTAAACGGTTGAAACTCCGTTTCCAGTACTCAGAAATTGTTATGTAAGTACAGTTCTTACCTACGAGAAGTCTGTCTCCTTCGGTGAGTCTCCCTCTTGCCATGAGTCCCCCCACCACGGGAGCCTCGGTTCCCACGTGGAAGATCTCGTCGATTTGAAACTCACACGTTTCCTGGGGACAAACAAAAAAATGGTTTTAATTAATGAAATACATGTTTTCATTATAAAGAAGAAAAACAAAACATACGTATAATTAGGTAGTAATGTCGGACACAAAGTATGACAGCCACTACACGCTCAGTTTACAAGTGTTTATGGGTGTGTGTGAATGTGGGTGTGTTTATGTGTGAATATACGTGTGTACGTACGTCCTCTGTCCGTGTGTCGGCGGCGGGCGGCTGTAGCGCCAGCAGGTAGGCGTGCAGTGCGTTGAGTCCGGCGCCACGGACGCAGCTCACCGGGAACACGGGGATGAAGCTAGCGTGTCTGGAATACATTGTATAAATAAATATATACCTACCAATAATGTTACATTAAATGAAATGAGAAATGATACCACTCAATTAAAAGTATATTAACGTTACTGCCAATAACATGAAATTTGTACTTTTTAAATTTAGTTGTAACTAACTACAGCCTAATTCAGTTTGTATCTTCTTGTGAAAATAACGGCACATTCCCATTCAAAAGTATCCTATATGTTTACTGGCAAGAAGCTAACCCCAAATTACATAAAAATCCGAATAACAACGAACAAATAACGAAAAATAACATTTATGCGTTAAGCGCAAACAATTATTATTATTATTATTAACCGCAAACACATAAAAATACACTCAAAAAATTAGTCTTAAAAATAATTAACGATTTGTCTCAATACAGTTGTATAATGTTTAATAATACTCACTCTTTAGTTTTCTCTTTATCAATGGAGTCCAAGAAGGAAGGTGCGACACAATCTAAATTCTCCTCCGTAATTAGAAGAGGTTTCTGTGAAATATAACATTGAATAAAAAAAACCTTTTTACCACTGCGCAGAAAAAATTCAAACAGCTTTATTACTTGTAACATATCAACATACACAACAACTTTATATAGCTCACATTTTTATAAAATAATATCAAAATGTTGTACCCACTAAGACCTTTCTTGACCCTGCACACAATTAAAACACTTAAGTAAAATACGTAAGCATGCTGAAACGCCTTTACTTATTCGGAGTTTCTAATCGACTAATTAAAAGGTCAAGTAAGGATCTAAAGTCACAAAATATGTCTTAAGTTTGTGTCTGTGAGCTACACATTGGAATGGTTACACTTATATATCTCGAACAATATGTACCAGCATTTTACATGTCAAAGGTAATCTTAAGTAATTATATTATGTTTTATATAAAACAGTCCTTTACACACATTTAAAAGCAATTTTATCATCACTAGGGCAGTATCAAACTTACTTATTAATATTAAATGTTTTTTAACATTACTTTCTAAGTACTTAAGGTTACTTTCACACTGACTCTCATATTACGATATTAAAACCTACCTTATTAGCGGGCTTCAGTATTGTAGCCAATTCGTTGACTAATGCGTTAGTATTGTTGACTAGTTCGCACTTATTGATAACAGCAAAGAACGGTAACTCCAGAGCCAGTAACAGACCTATGTGTTCTTCAGTGATACGAGTTATACCAGCGGTTGAGGAAATCTGAAAAATAAAATATTTAAACATATTACTAACATGTAACTCACCTCACTCATACCAGTATAAGTTTGTCTCTCAGAGATCACTACATAGAAATAAGCCCGCATATTGAATACACATAACATCTGTTTTTGTATATTTTGTGGTTGCAATAAAAGTATATTATTATTATTATAAAATAAAAAAACACAACAAAATAAATATTAATTTTAAGTAAGACTTTTTTTTAGATAAAGCTTTCTTAGTTTTGGTATCAGTATCATAAATGATTGCAGATTTTTTTTATTTAAATGTATATACAATAGCTTTTTAAATCTTTGATGATTACATTTTGTAGTACCAAGTTCAATATTTCAAGCAGTTATATAACATTACTATGACAGCAGAAAGTGTCACCAGGCAATATCTACTGGATGGATTTTGATGGCGCTTGGTACAACTATAGCATATTGTTCCAGCACATAACATACTTTTGACTCGAAAAAGATGGTATACTTTCATTTCATACGAACAAACGAAAAATTGTTTCACCAATAATCAAAATAAATCCTAAATTCGTCAATAAAAATAAATTTGAAGTAATAATACGTTTTATTTTTTGACAATATTCAGCGAGTTAGATATAACAATGTGGTCCTAGAACAACACTCACAACGATCATAGCGTACTGCGGCGAGTAGCCGGTGAGTCCGTACACAGTGGTCCGCTGGTACTTGCTGTGTCCCGCGAGGTCCAGGAACGACACTAACTTGGCGCTCCTCTCGCCGATGCGCTCCGCCGTCATCAGCTCAGAGCAGCCGTAGTTCACCACGTTACCCTAGTTTGTTAAGCTAGCTTTGAGTTTTTGATAATCAATTACCATATCTGGATTTGACTTTTGAGGATAATATCAAATGTGGATTTGAATTCTATCCTATTGCATTATCCACTGTGTAATACGGTTCCTCACCTGGGCATCGAACCCGAGTATCTCGTGGCTCAGGGACGAGGTCCGTCCGCTCCTCACTTCGTGTAGATGTCTGAACATGTTCAGTCTCGCACTTCCCCGCCCGTTGTCGAGTTCACCTGCATTTAAATTTATTTATTTAAACGATAATTAAAAAATACTTATAACTTCATTACGAGCCGAAACAATTCATAATTTCTTTTAAAATGTAAAATAAGTTGCCCTCTGCTTTTATAAAATGTTTTTGTTTGTTTGTTCCCTTACTATTTGACTTGATTGATAAAAGTTAGTAGCAAAGTAAAGGAATTATAATATAAAATAATCCATTATATAAATTATTATTTAAATATACAGCGTCACGTAAGTACTTTTCTTAATAGTAAAATTCACAGAGCTACAGCGTGTGGTGTTTTAATATTTGATATATATATATATATATATATATATATATATATATATATATATTAATGTAATAAAACCCACCCTGTGTAAGCACTCCTATCAAAGTCGACTTTCCTGCTTCTATGGCACCCATCACCGCCACCCTCAGCTCAACGCTTTGGTTTGTATCCGCTAACTTTAAAAAAAAATACGAAATAAATTATTATCCTATAATTTAGAAAGATGTGTGAAAAAGAGACAGATATAACAAAAGAAAAGAATGACATGCTTATGATGTGTGAACCTGAATATGAAAACCACCGTCACCTGTTGATCAAATCTATTAAACGTTTGCTACATGCTTTGCTATTTGCGCAAAATATAACTAGTAGTCATCCCAAAATAATTTCAGTGTAAAGTTCGCAGAGGTCAAGGACCCAATTTTCTAAATTTTAAATATTCAAAATTAAATTGCCATCCAGCATTCTAAATAGAGTTCTTTGAAAATCCTAAATTATTATATAATTTTAATTAAGACTGGTAACTTTGACATTGAAGTTCGTTTAAAACAAATATTGAAACATATTTAATTACTAGAACAGAATCTTTATTTAAAATATTACCACATAAGTCGTTCAATGTTACACGAACATGTTCATTTGAAGTAATTAATATCCACAACTGTATTATTTAAAATAAATAATGTCAATTCGCAAGTTTTAAATTATATATCTCTTTCATAAACACAATTTAGACACATGCTATATTTATTTATTTTATTTATTTATTTATATTTTTTCCACTTAGAATCATAATCAGTGATCACTTGTGTACGTCAACATGGAAATGTCAGGAGGGCCTATTACGATACTAGATTTATCGTAATAAGCCCTTCTGAAAAAGCACTTTCCATCTTAATGTTAAAGCTATGAGGGTTCCAAACGCGTCCTGGTCTGAGAAGAACCACACAACAAACTCAGCCGGATATATTTTTTGTTATTGTGATCACTGTTTCACAAACGTCAAACTTAAATGCAATTTTGGAACAACTAGAACCGTCGCAATGAATCAGAAAAGAAGCCTTATGATTTCAGGCAACGAAAATTAAATAATAATAACAGAAAAAATAAATATATATAAATCTTCGGCCTGCCACACAACCAGTCACCGCAAGCATATATATATATTAAAATGTTTGAGTTTATTTTAATTTTATTTATGTCTATATTTATTTTAATGATCTCCATACTTGTCAGGAAAATTCATAAATAGAAATATTTTAATAGTTAAAGGTACTATTGTTTTACTATATATATTTTTAAAAGTAAATAGATAAATATCACTTTTACAAGTCACATTTCAATCACAACTTCAAAAACTGTAATCGAACATGAATATTACATCGAATATTACCAAGTCATCAGCTAATGATTTTTCAAGATCACACTTAAGTCACCTTCGATACGTACACCTCTAGATATAATCGAAGATTACACCAAAAGATACAAACAAAAGTCATACTAATGTCATTCCAATGTCACAGCTAGGTCACCCACCTTCCGTATGTAGACCTCAGCGACCGCCCGTCCTCCCCCCACCCTTCTGACCCGTGCGCTGACGAGCACGGCGCCCAGCGCGCGCGCCATCCCTCTGAGCGCGCACAGTGAGCGCCGCAGCGCGCCCGCCCGCAGCCCGACCAGCGCGCCGCAGTCGCGGACACCCACCACGTACACCGCGCTGCCCCCGCCCGACCGGAGACGCCACTTCAGCTGGTTACCGTTACACTTGGTTTTACATTTTGTTTGGTGGATGCATATTTTGTGCACTGAATAGTGATGCCGATTTTGTTGTTTAATTTATATCTAAACGAAATAAAACTGGTGATACATTCTAATTCACAATTTCGTAATTACTAAGCAGCATTTAAAATTTTAAACAGAATCAAAAACTTTTTGGATCTTAAACAATTCTATTCTATTTTTAGAGAACAAAGAGTTCTATTATTAGAGAACAAATCTAAAAATGGTAATCAAAAGGTTTTCCAAATAGAATCTATCCCAATTTAAGTAAAACATTCCTCTAACGAGTTTTAAAATCAGTATTAATGTACGACTGGTTAGATCACCTACCTGCGTCACTAGGTGTTGGAACCTTCGTTCACACGGCGATACTAATTGCAGCTTGTACTCTACGTTACCGAAGCGTGGTTCCGGCGGGAGACTGCCGTAGCACTCCTCGCCGGAGTCGGAAGCCTCTGATGCACTGTATAAATTATGGTATTCATCAAAAATAAAGAAAAACAGCCAAATGCATTTCTATAAAAAAAACAGCAGAAAAATCACGTTTGGTAATTGGAACTAGAATTATTTTTTTTTATACGTATTTTTAAAGTGAATATTATATACTTTAATATATTAAGTGAATATTTCAAGCGTACAGATAAAAATAGCTGTAGCACATATTAATATCGATATAAAAAAAACACTTTTGTTGTATGGGAGCCTCAGAAATATTAATTTTATTCTGTTTTTAGTATTTACTGTTATAGCGGCAACGGAAATACCATCATCTGTGATAGTTTTAACTGTCAGCTCATCACGGTTCATAAGATACAGCCTGCAGACACACAGACGGACCACGGAAGTCGAATTCGGAGAAATATACTTACGACGGTTTGGATTTTAAAGTATTTTAATTATAAAACACGATAATTTATGACGGAAATAAAAAAATTCTGCTAACATTTAATGAAAATAAAAAAAAATTACAATCCGTTCCTCCATTTATCTATGATAATTAACTTGTGGATTAAATTAGTAAAAAAATATCTCAGATTCATCGAAACTCGAATTTTAGATCGATAATCCATTCCACATTTATCTATTCCACATTAGCGGGTTTTGTTTACTACTTTATTCTATTATATCAGTATTTATTAACTTTCACAGTCAATGCGAAATGTCTCCTAAAAAAATACTTACGTGTCATCAAAAAAGTCATCCATATCATCAGAACTGTATAGAAAATCACTTTCTAAGTCCTCTGCATTCAAATCACCAGCTAGATACATATTATCTTTAATACTGATTTTCTCCAATTTATCGATAACATTATAAACTCTGTCCGCGAACGATCCGTCGTTGCTTTTCCGTTTATTCTCTTTATAATCTGTTTTGAGGTCATTGACATTCTTGCCAATATTGTCGTCACAATTCTTCTGTATATTTGTCAGGTTGTTAAGCGGTTCTGAAGCCTCGCTGTCCCAGGCTGAGTTTTGATGATCTTTGGGAGGTGATATTTTGTTTTTTCTTCTATTCTTTCGTCCTGAGTTTCGTCTTCTCGGCTTCTTATCGTCTAATTTATTATCTGTAACGATTTTATAGATATTTATACTTCCAAGTTGGAGTGCAAAAAAATCTAACGTCGTATAAATACAGAGTATGGTCAAATTGTTTCCAGGGTGTTTATACGTTATTGTAATGTATTTATATAATTTAGGATTTAATTAAAAAAAAAGAACACGATAATCTCGCCAAGTTTCTGTCGCCTGATCTTCTTAGGACTGTGGGAATTATTTTTCCGAGCTTGTAGTAGTTTTGAAAATGAAAGAAATGTTTTGTATAAAACTTTTCTATACTTAGTACTATTTTCAATAAAGTTATTTGAATATCTATGTCTAATTGAGATAAAATCATTTACTTTTTTTGAATTGGTTCAACTTGGTGAAAACAAAACCATATAATACAAATTATTTATTATTTTATAAATTTGTAACAAATTAATTATTCTATTTAGATATTTCTATTATGAGTTAATTTTTAAATTATAAATAAACTTGATTTTTATTTTATTTATTAGTTTAATGAAATTGTTTAAAATTAAAAACCTTATAATAGCAACGCATATTAACATCCCGAACAATATTGTTCCTTCGTTAAAAGATGATCTGTTCCCTTACTATTATCACGAATATTGTTCTTACCTTCATCCGGCTTGTTCACCTCAAAGTAATTCTCGATGTAGGTGCAGTCCTTCACAAGTATTTCAGTACTGAGATCAGGTTCGCACAGAAACGATGATTCCTCTGGAAGGGTCTCGTTCTTGTGAGACCGACGACCTCTTCTGCGACCTTAAGTATTATTTTTTACTGTTATGCTTTTCAAAAGAATTGAAGAATTATTCAAGTTATATTCAGGCGAAGGAAATAAAAGACTATGATTGACCGGATTTATGATTACAGTAAAATTAGTTTGACAGCACTGTCACGAATTGTGATTGGTTGTCTATCACGACATCAACCAATCAGTAATAGCAAGAGATATGAAGAAAATTAGTTTTGTATTTTATCAGGCTTCAAAAAAATCTATATATTTTTAGTCTGTAACGGAAATTGAGTTCAAACAGTTTATGAATTAGTAATGTCTACCTTTTTGATTAAATTCTAATGTTCTTTGTTTTTTGTTTTTTTTTGGTTGACCTACCACTAGATTACGAATTTTAAGTATTTTTTTGTTAACTGAGCTGACATTTAAGTCAGTAGGTCAGTCGTGTATTTCTGAATAGACAAACTTTAGTTATCTTATCTAGCAGGTTACTAATTAAAAGTTAATTCCACTTTTCTATAAAACAAACAGTCAAATAGAAAAAACAAATTTGAAATTGAAAAAACGGAAATTGTATTAAACCAAAGATATATTATGCTTAACATTAAGTCAGAAGCTGAGACTTCTGTTAATTAGTCCCTGTCGATATCGAAACTGAGCTACAGCGCTATTACTCGACTGAAGCATTTTATATAAAAACGACTTTTTCGGGATATATTAAATTATGGGATTGATTAAAGGTTAGACCTTCATAGATCTTAAAAATATCATTCCTCACCTTTCGGAGCATCTGGATTTTTTCTGACATTATCTTGTTCGTTTTTATGTCTCTTCTTATTGTTTTGTTTGTTTGCGTTGCCCTCTGATGGGTCGAAGAGACCGAAGAAGGAATCCATTATATCTGAGAAGAAGAAAAAACTGTTATTAATAACTATAACATAAGCATAAGTATAACGTTGTACGTATTTCCTTATAACAATTATTTATATTTTATTAGTCTGTTAAAAGGAAAAAATTGTGCAAGTCTAGATGTAATCTAGTTTAATACCTTGATCCAAAACTCGAGAAATAATAGTAAGTAGAGGGACAATGTGTATGTCAGGTTGTTATTTTAATAAGTTTTATTACGAAACGACAATTAATTTTGATTATTTAAACATCCTGGACTAGAACAACAAGCATAAAACTTCTAAAAAGTTCCATTTTCCATTTTAATAGTGGTCTAAACTATAAAAACTTTAAACTAACGAAGTAGCATGTTCATCAGAGCATGAATCTCGATTGTGCCATGCAATAACCTGATGGTTTTAATAAATCTAGCTATATCTATTATAAATATCCATGACGCACAACTAAGGCCAGAAATGCCAGATTACTAATAATAAGTCTTGGCCATTCACCTAATATATAATCATAATTAATTACTTTAAATTCTGCAGATAAGAGTGAAAAAAACAAAATGTTACTCAATTCAAACATTATTATTTCAACTAGCAACCCTAAGTTACTTTGTATGTCCTTACCAGTATAGATGCTAGAAATTTGGCTTACATAGTTGACAATTACCTACCTTCATAGTTAAATTTAATTATTAAACTTTTTAAATTATATCCCTAATAGTTTGGTTATGAATCAGTCAATATTTATCCAAATCACCAATCAATACAATCTTGGTATTATAATAATAAATTTTAGGTAAAAAGTTTACTTATGTTGTAATTTACAGCATCATTTGAGCTATTAATATTCATAAATATTACTGTCAATTTATCTATAAAAATAAAAACATAAACATATTTACAAGTGCATATTATGCACTTTTTTACAAGTGCATAATGTGTGTTTTTGGTCAAATTCACCCAATTTTTTACTTACTCAATTTGGTTAATTATCTAAAATGGCTTCACCAATATTGTTGAAAATTAATACATAGTAAAAATATGTGAAATCGCAAATTATATGCTACAAATAATATTGGTAGATCTAATGTTAATCATAAAACACATTTTATATCATTTAACTGCCTCAATACAGTACTGCATGTGAAAAGCCAATGACACAAACTCTATTTTGATCTTATCTCTTATTAGGCTATTTTAAGTATCAGTTGTATTTGAGTTGTTATTTATGTAGATTTTATGCAAAGTAAACAACAATTATTTGGCATTTGCTTTCGTTTTTTTAAGAGAACATTTGCCAAGTTATTCCACATACAATTTTATAGCCAATAGGTTTTGTTGGCTCAATAAGATGTATTAATACTACAAAAATATTTGTACTTTGTGTAACAATATTAGCATGTTATAAACCTACATCTGGGTGGCAAGTCCCAGGCACTTTGCACTCCTTTCTATGCACCGTTGGGCCAGGCACCCACACTGTGTGTCTATGGAATGCTAAGAAGCTTTGTCTAATTTAATAAAACTCACTATGAATGGTTGTAAAAAAGGTATAGGAGTATTAAAATGTACAGCTCCACTTATTTGTAAAAAGAAAAAAGATGATGTAACAGTTTAACAACAGTTGTAACAACTTTAATATAGAAGCAGATAATACTACATACTAAAATATAATAGTTGGGGAGTATGCTTTGCATTATACACATTTTTCAACTATTTTATTTTTTTTATATAAAATAAATAATGTATTAAGTTTTAGATAAAATATTTCACAAAGTTGCTAGTTATTTAGTTACATAATGTTATTTATAATTACATAATGTATAAAAAAAATGTACTCAATCTGTAATCTGCCTTCAAAGTTTTTTTTGGGAGTACAAAACAAATCTCCTCACTCTTATAGCAATTTCTTTAGATCACAAGTGAATTTCTTTCATACACATCTCTCCCTCCAATCAGTAACACCAAATATAATCATATTATCATTGTTTCAGTGTATGTCTCAGTACTTCCACTTGTTGACGTCTTTGTTAGAAATACCAAAATACCAAATAAATATAGAATCTATCAATTTCCATAAACTTATTCATATATGTAATTTGTATTTATTTTTTTTATTAAATTGCTGGTAAGTATTAGGCAATGATTCATCCTTAGAAGCCTTGTCAATAAAAAAAAATAAAAATCCTAGATAAAAAACTACTATCAGTGACTAATTTAATACGATTTGAGATATCAAAAACATACTGATTGTGTTACAAAAACATATTTTAACTGGTAAAATAAATGTATATCTTGCTAATTTATTAATATACCATCATTATTAACTTAAAGAGTTTCTTTATCATAATAAAATAAATCATACTATAAGAATGGTAACACTTAACAATTATTATTTAATAATTGTAATTTAACCAAAATTATGACATAATGGAAGCGTATTAACAATTTTTAAATTTGTGTTATTAAAAAAACAAAGGAATATCTATAATTAATGGTGCAAAAGAAATGGCAATAATAAAAAATTATTATGAAAACTATAAATTTAGTTGGTGTACTTTAGGCTTATCAATTTGTTTAAAAAAAAACCTCGATTTGTGAATTTCGTTTAATGTGATAAGGTTTGAATAAAATGTAGCACATTATTAAATATATATATATATCATTTTATTACATATTTGGTCCGTTTCGTAAATATTTATATAAATATGGTAAATCCTAAATACTAATCATAGCATTTGGTCTTACAGATTACGGTAAAAGTATTTTCTAAAAATAGATAAGGTACTTACGGACAAATACAACAGCTGTTTTCCCGGGTTCAAGGTCACGTCAGATGCACTAGCCAGCACGATTCCAACAAGTGTGAATAAACAAAGCACACAACAAGAACACTGCCAATTTATTTACAATGACGTAATATCAACAAAATATTTGCAACTGATCAAACAATAGTATACGCTCAGTTACAACTTACAAGGTTTGTAATGTTACGCTTATTTTAATTTAGCCCAAAGCATAGACTGGCTTTAATGAATTATTGTGTTAGTATGGCTTAATTTTGTAACTGATGTGATCATTTATTATGAAATCCATTTGAAATACCCACTATCTGATGAAATATTTTGACATTTCACTTTACTCTCACTTATTGTAATTTGAAATTTGAATCAATATATTGTAGAGTGACAACACTGGACCACTATATTTTGATGGTAGTAATTTTTGAAATTAAAATAAAATGATACATATGTTTTATAAATGATCAAAGAGGTATTACAAATATTATATTAATCAAATAATAAACCGATCATTTAATTATAAAGTTGTTGAAGAAACAAAACTTTAATATATCATTATTTACTAAATTTCTTATATGATTATACGTTGAAATTTATAGCACTAGTTACTAGATATGTATTATGAATATGTAAGATGTATTTTATAATTTGAAGCTATAGTTTAAATGTATTATGTCAAACTCCTAACCGATAATTATCCTTATAATTTCACTAATAGCCAAAAGTATATTTCATATTACTTTTTATAAGATTAAAAAGAACTTTTTAAAAAATATGTTTAATAATTGTAATCCCTAAATCAAGGAGATTGATAAAAAATAACACTCTGAACCTAATTGAAACATAAAGTATACATTTTGTAGAGTTATTATAGATAAAGATGGGGAGCTATGACCGGACCGTGAGTGTGAAAGATGTGAGACCCATGTTTATCATTGTCTAATGTTTAATCACACATGCAAGAAAGAGAGATAGCCTCATTGTTTTTCTTTTTTTCGATGGACACATTTCAGGCTGACTCAATTAATCATAGAGTAAAATTATACATAGAGTAGGGATGTTCTATATATAATAACTCTATGTCATTGGAATTTCCGCTCAAGAGGGATGAATTAAAAAAAAAAAAACTCTATGTCAAATGTCACTTAAAATGTCAAATTTGAAAATATTTTGATTTGGCGCTTTAACCGGTTTAACGCTTGTTTTCATTTCACCTATATTATTTAACCTTATTTAATTTTATTATTAAATTTTACATGACAATATTATTATGTCAATTCAAGTAGAGAATAATCTGAAAAAACATGAAAATGAGGAATTATTTAATCAACAAACCCATTATATTCCTTGCAAAATCGAAGAAGATGGAACAGCCAACGTAAAAAAATATTTTGAGCCGTACGTCGATAACTGCGACGGAGGTAACATTTAGATTACTGAGATTTTATTAAACAAATTATGAAATAATGTTATGCAGTCACAACATTTAAGTAAGAATTTGAATAATCAATGTTTCTGTAAAATAATCATTTTTTTATAGACCTATCAGCGACATTCCGAGGGCATCCTCTCGATGGTGTAAAGATGACCTTACCCGACGGCTATAGAGCCGTACTTGTTACAGAAACTAAGAGACCGTTAGCGGAAGACGCTGAGAGGAAATTTCAAGTAAATACATATTGGTATTTAAACTTTCATGATTCACAATTTCTTTTATATATTAATAAAAACTGTATGAAACTGAATCCATTTTCATATTATATTTATTGATACATTTGCAGGTAGCCGGAGGGTTTAAAGAGATAACATATTGGAATTGGGATAAAAAACCATCTAAAAATGATAACTTGGTGAGAGCTATGGACTGGCTTGACATCGCTGAAGCAGTGAGTATGAGCTATCAATGACAAAATTAATAATGATTCCTGATCCTAGTTTATTTCGGATTGAAATTATAATTACAATGAGAAAAGTCTGGAGTTATTAGTGCAAATAATGCATTATATGGTTGAATTTGTGAAATGGTAGATTAATTATTAATTATGAGTTCTTATAAACTCAATTCACAGATTACTTATTGGCACTGACATCACAAAAAACTAATCATAATTTTAATATTAGTTATATCGATATTGAGATTAGTAATTAATTTTGGTAATAAGTATACATTATAATTATTTTTAAATAAAATTTTATTGACCTAAAACAGAACACTAACATAAAAAACTTCTTTTCAGATACACGGCAACTAATTGTAACTATTTAACAAATGTAAATGTAAAGATTGAATGTTATGAATGATGGAATTTCAAATATATTTTACCTAAAATTTGCAGTTTAATTAAATCTATGAACATACATTTGTGATAATTATTGCACATTAAATACCTACAAGGAACTTTAGTTTCTATATTTATAACATTAAGTATGAGAATTGCACAATTATTTATTATAGTAGTTAGAGAAAAGACAAAATGTTACATAATATGTGCTCTATTAATATTTGCTACACTATAACATTTCTATAAATTTTTGTCTAACCTTTTTTTTTTGTAAATTCAACAATTAAGTGAAGTTGTTAACAATTAAGTTGTTGGAATTATTTTTTCTCTCAATTTTTTCTTCAAAAACTTTCTTCTATTATATTCTTTTCTGCTTATCATTATAGTTCTTATAAATGCTGCTTTACGAGGATTTCGTTTTTTAATATCATTCGCGCCTTGAGGGGTAATTTGTTTTTCTTCAACAATCTTTTCCTTATAATGTATACCAAAATCGCTACGATTCTCCAAATCTTCGAAATCGTTGATATTTTCTCTGGACATTTTGTTGAAAATTTTCAAAAAATGCCAAAACTCTATATCCCCACCCTTTATGTTATTTTCATAAAAGTCCCGCAATTTCGGATCACATTTGTGATTATTGACGATCGGTTTCGGTTTTTCGTATCTACTTTGTGATGGAGTCGTTGTTTTTATCGGTTTTGGTTCAGCAGTCAGTATTTGATTTGACTTATGCTTCCAGACTTTAGGTTTGAACGGTTTTGGATTATCCTCATGCTTCCTTGAATGCAATTTCAATGCACTCAGAGTTTGACAAATCTTCTCGCACTTTTCACACGGATACATTATTTTCTTTCCATCCTTTTTAGCGATAACACTCAACCTTTTCAATCTACCGAAATAATCATTGCTACCAACATTCAAAACATCATCTATTTTGGGTATTATATAATCATTGACTTTAACATTTAACTTCTCAACTATCCACTCTCCGTTTTTTTTAACTAGCTTTGTTTTCTGTATTCTCTTGTTATTTAAATCTCGCTTTCTCTTATCCATTCTTAAATAGGCTTGTTTGTTCAAATTCTTGACACTTGGTATAACTTCTATTTTGTCAACTTTATCATTATCAATAGCATAATAGAATCTTGACCCGTCATTGTTATTCTTTCTATCCTTAATGTTATATTGCATTTTGATGTTAATTTTGTGAACATTTTTCAAATGTCTCACAATATTTAATTTAGTTACGTAGTCGCAGAGAGGGCATTTTTTTAAAATTGTGGAATTACAAACATCGAAATGTTCTTGACAATGTTCCAGCAGTTTTTCTTTTGTTTCGTATAACTAAAACATATAAAAAAATATTATTTTGTGCCGTATCTTTTTTATAAATATAGTATGAAAATATGCAACGGGACTCTGACCAGCGTAAATAATATGAATTTGATAGATAATATTTTGTCGGTTTATAAATTATCTATCAAAACCAGAATTATTTCATAGTTAAGAGTTGCCGGAGAAAAAAAAACCTATTTATGGTACAATTATATAGACATGTAAAGTCATAGGATTAATATACATAGAATAGGTGAGCCATGGAATTCGTATGAGCGTCAGTGAAAGACAGTTAAAAAAAGATGCAAGATGTCACACTGTGTGTCTTTGTCTTATTACACATGCGCAAAAAAATATTCTTGACGCGTTTTTAAAATTTTTAAAACATTTTTGACATTCCTTTTTGAAGACTATATTGAGTCAACACGAAAATATTCGAAAATAATCGTATGTTATTGATACTCAAATTTGATCTCACACGGTAAAAATGACAACTTAGCTTTCAGAATATTGGTATAAATGACAATTGCTACGAATTACACTCGAGACGACGACGACGAAGCACGAGATTTCATAAAAAGTAGAGATAGATAGGGTTTTTTGATCTACCTGTCTCTTTTAAGTTCGATGGTAATATTCAAGACTGGCTTCCCTACTCTATGTATAATATCTCTACGTATAAAGTACAGGTTAATTATGTATCAAACTTACCTTAAAGCAAATGTAACACTGATGAGTGTTTATGACAAATTTATTTGTTTTGTTTTTGTCCGTAACACTAACTGCAATATCGGGAGTGAAATCTGAATCATTTGGATCGTTCATTTCACTATTATCAACTGACATATCTTCATCATTATTTTTTAAAACTTCTTGAGTATTTATGTCAATTTTTTCAACATTAATAGTTTTATTTTTTTTGTCTTGTTCATTGCTATTTAAATCATTTTTTGTAAGTTCTTTTTGTCCTTCTTTTTTGTTTTCAATCTGTTTTTCCTCCCTTATTTTTATATACTCAATTTTAGTGGTATCTGTAAAAGAATTGAAATGTAAGCTCTGCCTTATCGAATGAAAATATCTGCCATTAAGTCCATCTTATCGATATTAAATTACATATTAAATAATGCATATTAATACATATATTTCACAGACCTAATGGCACTCCCGAAGCTTTTCTTATCCTGTCATTATACACCCGTCTCGCTCTCTCTAATTCCTTCAGCTCTTTCTTTCGTTTTGCTCTAACCAGCAGTTTGTTTATGTGCTTTTTAGCTTTCCTCTGACTCTTCTTGTCGATTTCCATGTTTTTAGGTACTTCTAAAAAGTAGATCAAGATTATCAACATCATTTTTTTAACGTCATTTTAATATGTACATCCAAAAAATAGCTTCAAATATTAAATGCCCAGCTTAAGCAAATAAGGTAAAAAAAAACAGGCAGACGTTAAACGAAAAAACGTCCCCAGATGATAAATAATAATATTTTAAAGATACCATCATTCAAAAATTGTAACTACCATATAGTGTGAGTCACACATAAGTTACCTTGTACAGGCTCCGTTGATTTTATAATGTGTTCTATAAAAAAGTCATCCATGTGTTGAAGAGGGGACTGATCTTTGGATAATAAAGCTCTTGATACGTCCTCTGAGAGCACACGCTTGGAGTATTCGTTTGATTTCTCTTCGGAATCTGGTTCAAAGGTTAAATATAAAAAAAACGGACTACCCTACAATGTATGACGTTCGGATATACTAGTACTATTACATCTTTGAATAGCTATACTGATGGTTTAGGAGTAAAAATAGCATTTTTATCACAAGATGAAGAAATGAAAAAGTAAAAGTTAGAAAATACAACTACACGTCGTATTTTTTAATATTTTCACGAGTAGGTACTACACATTCAAATAAAACTATTTTTACGGATTTAATTAACGTATAATTAACGAGATGGAGGTGTCACACTCTCTTACCATCTCGTCTTACCGTGAACACGATTGCTGCAAAGCATTCGTAACGGGATAAATTTAAATTTATTTATAGGCGAGTTACATTCGTAATAATAGTTTTATTTTAATCGTGGCTAATTAGATAATACTAATAATAAATAATAAATAAAAAATAATAATAGTTTATCGTGGTTGGTCAATTAGATAATACTACCGTTTATTTTTAGCACTGTTGTTTTTTATATATATTTCTTGACCCACTTGTATGAAAAGATTATATTGTGACTAGGCCTAAACTTTGTGGTAGATTTGTTATTCATAAAAAAATATATATATAATAAAAAAAACGTTTGAATATGTTTAAATAGTACTGTAAACGGATGTTAATACTGCTTCTTTTAATAATATTACTGTCGACTGAGATTTTTTATTAGACTATCAAATTTAAACACACTTACTATAAGACACAATTAATACCAATATTACTCACCGCTCAAATGTTCTACTTTGACTTCGTGCAAAAGTTCAATTTCTTTATAGTCTTTTGGTTCTTCTTTTATTACAATACGTTTTTTTGGTGGCCTAAAAATATATGAAATATTATAAACCAATATACAGAAGTTTTTGAACTTTTTGATAATTTACAGAAAAAATATTTTTTATTTGACTTCTTACCTCCTATTCATAACTTTATATTTAACGCAATGCGTGTTCCAGTAATGCATTTTTAAGTATTGATGCTTTTTGTATATCTTCTTACATATCTTGCATTTGCGATCCTGAAATATATATTTTCTAAATAACCAAAGGTACAATAATAAGATAATTTTTATTAAATTACTTGTCGATTTTTTTGAAAAAATGTTTACCACGAATCTCGTAAACATCAATCAAAAAAACTAATCTATCTGTATAGTTTTGTTTTTGGACGTATGTGTGAGTGTACTCACATTCTCGTTCAAGTGTCCATATTTCAAATGCATCACTATACTTGGTTTGTTGTACGTCAAGAGTCCGCAAATATCACATATGTAGTGCTGCTTTATATAGTGCTTCCTCGTTATGTGCGTCACTAAATAGTTCTTGTTGTAGAAACTGTTCAATAAAAAAAAAATAACAATAATTCAGTTAATAGTATTATATAAGTTTCTGTTTGCCATCTAAAATAGTTTGACATGAATGTTTGTTATAATTATTAAACTTCCCAAAGCGGGAAATGCCTATAAATAAGATGTCTTTACCTGAAAAGCGTTCAGCAATAATTTTTTATAAGAAAATCTAACACGACTAAAAGTATATAAATTCTAATAAGTAATAATAATTAAAAGAATGAACTAAAATGCATTTCCAAAAAATAGCCGTTTTGTTTGCGACCATACATATTTTTTAATCTTCATAAGAGTAACATTATTCGAATTGTTGTTGTGTACTAATATTTAACTATAATTTACTGTAGACGTTTTTATACATATATACAATGAATCTTGAAGATATTTAAAAGCACATAAACCAGTTCAGATAAAACATCGAATAGCTACAGCTTTGTCCTTCCGTCAATACTCACCCCTTCCCACAGTAGTCACAGAACACAGTCTTGGTCTTCTCTCTGTGCTGCAGCGCGTGTGTCTGTAGTCTGTGAAGTCGCGCGAAGCGTTTACCGCAAATAAGACAAGGGTGTTGTTGATCTGGGTAGTGGATTATTGTGTGTTTCTTGAGACCGCCCTGGAATTTTAAGTTTTAAAAATATACATATAAATAATCATAATTTATTTATACGTTGATTATAAACTCAATATATGTATGTATAATATATATCCATCCAAGCTTGCTTTCAATCTCATATTGTAGATCCATTACCTTTGAAGAAGGACTACAAGATTTCTACTCCCGTATATGTCACATGACATACATTAGAATGCAGGTAAACAAAAATCATTTACTTAAAAAAATATATATATACAACCTTACCTTATCCTTAAACCTTTTCCCGCACTTTTCAAAACTGCACACAAATGGTTTATATTTTGCGTGTTTTGTGAGATGAGACGCCATGTTGTATCTATTACTTAATACCATTCCACAAATATCGCATTTACATGAATATATGCGCTTGTGGACAATTTTCTAAAAATAAAAAGTTTTTTATACAAGACTATAAATGTGACGACATATATCTAGATATCAGAACAAATGTTTACTACGTCTGTGATACCTTGGATTATAGTTAATATTGTATTAGAACCCTAAAGGTTTCAAAATAAAACAAATTTTGTGGATTTTGTGGCGGATTTAAAAGCGATAGTAATAAAATACAAAAACATGCTGAAGTTTATATTGGCAAAAGGGTAAGTTAGAAGAATAACATAATAAAATGGTCCAATAATGTTAAGTATAAGATGCTCAAACTCACAATGTGGCTGTTGAGCCGCGACACAGACTTGAACATCTTCTCGCAGATCGTGCAAGGAGAATTCTTGACATCAATGTCCATGTGGACTTCAGCGACGTGTATTTTGAGTACGCTTTTGGTTTTATAACTGAAAAGTTGCGCAACTTTGTAAATATGTTATTGATTTTAAATGAATATCGTTTCTAAAAAACATTAAAAGAATTTTATAAATCATGCATCTTATATAAATCGAAAATCAGGGATAACTATAATATAAAATTTAATGTAAAAATATAATCGATATGTTAAAAAACTTTGCGAGCTTTAACTTTTAAATTGGTTATAATACATAACTGCATATCTATTCTAAAAGTCACCAGCTTGTTGAAGAACCTACCTTCTATTGCACATTCTGCATTCATAGCGCTTCTTAATACCCATGTGTCGTTCCTCATGTTTGCGCAGAGTTGAGTTATCTCTGCATGCGTAGTCGCAGAACGAACATTTGTACGGTTTTAAATCTGTGAACAATATTCCTCGAGATGTTTCTTAGATTTTTACACAAAAAAAATATATATATATATATATATATATATATATATATATATATATATATATATATATGTGTATATATATATATATATACATATAATCGAATGACTTTACGGCTAAGGTTCATATAACCGAAATATGTACCCGAAAAGAAAATATCTGGTGAAGGTAGATGACAAATAAACTGACTGACTAACAGACAGAAAGGAATGGGAAGGATGATAGAAAGGAAGTCATGGAACTTCTTCTATGTACTAAAAAAAAACAGAAATGTAGAGTACAGTTGTAGCAACTCGCCAACAATGCAGTTGTAACAACTTGGCAAATTTCAGACAACTAAAAATTTGATTGAACTAGACCCATGTTAAATATATAACGAACTTTAATTTTATAATATAATATTATAAACATGGGACGAGACGGTTTCCCAGTAGTCGCGGGTTCGAATCCCTGCCCATGTCAGTTTATTTTTCATTTTATATTTATATAAATTTAAATGAACTTTGATTTTCCTTTCATATTTAAGATTACTTAAATCGTCACTAAATTGAACATTAGTGCTTAAGCCTTTACGGTTAATTAATCTTTATTACCAAAACTAAGTTAAGACTACGACTCAACATTCTACATACAAATCTTTTTCCGGCTTTGATGCAATTTTTTAATGTGTTTCACAAAAACACAAAAAAATACAAATCAGATTATGTGCTTAAATTAATACATGGTTTTTACGCAAATAACGCGGTTATATTTAGTTAAACAGGATTAAGGAACAGCATGACTGACAGACATAAGATTTGTGTATAGATAATAGTGGTATTAAATAGTTGATTTCATCAAAATTCTGTTAAGAATCATGTGCAGGAGCATATATTTATTTGTAGTTTTAGCGATTGTAGGTATAAGATTTATTGGTAAGTAACATGTAGTTTTAAATTATTATTATAACTACAACGTTGTTGTAATTATTTTGTTCCCTCACAGCTTCTTTTAAACTTGAAACAGGAGATACTTTTCATAAGTAAGAAGCTGACAAATTATTTAATTTTACAGAAGCCAGAGTTTATTGTCAAGATTCTAACGCGAGGCCGTGGGTGCCTCTGGGCATAACATGTCCAGTAGTCTGTGCAAGCATACGTAATGCTATAGACAGGTATAAACAATATATATTTTTTAATAATTGAAATGTATTTGTAAAAAAGTATAATAAAAAAAAATATGTTAACAGTCTAATGATGTCGGACTACAAAAACACTATAAGTAACCAGTTTGGAGGTCGACAAAAAATAAACAAAAAAGAATTGGATGAAGCTGATAATCTAGATGGTAGATTTTTAAAGCATAAATATCACAAGGTTTTGAGAAAAAATAACGTTTCTACACCCAATAAAACCGCTAAAATAGAAACTGAATATGATAAAGAACTTTTTAAAAAGCGGTTTGAAACAAATACTGAATATAAGAATTTAGGAACAAACGATGAGACTACATTTCAACCCAATAAGAATTCGAATCAATATACTGCTATTTTAAAAAAAATCCAAAACGTGAAAGGTATTTTACGTAGAAGCAATAATGGCAATGATTCTAAATTAAATATAATAAACAAAATGGCAGGAAAATGTTGGTATATGGGAGAATTTATAAAAAAATCATTTTTGGTAAGAATCGGATACAGACCATGCACAAGAAAATCGAGTTTTGATCTCAAATTCGTACAAATCATGACAAATATATTAAATAAATATGCCGACTCATTATTTAAATTCACTGTCGAAATGACCGAGGTTGGTAGTGTATGAAGTTGTCCTTTATTAGTTTGAGAAATATTATAACATTTAAATTAAAATGTACTTCAGCAATATGAAACTCATATTGTCAAACTCTCTATAAACTCAAGTAACCTTTCTAATGTTTTTAATACCGATCAAGAATATGATGACCAGCTCGATTATGATTAGATGATGATTAGGACTACGCGCCGGAATAGACAATGCCGTAATTTTTAAGGCCACTAAAAGAGTTGCTCTCATTTTCTTAGTTGGACTGTAAATAAAATTCTCCTAAATCTTATGTCATTTCAGATTCTTTTAGAAAGTATCTTCGGCACCAACACAGATCTCCGTAATAACATACTAGACGTTAACAAACTATTGAAATATTTACGTAAATCCGTCGATCTGCACAATAATCATTCTCATGGGAACGTTGTCACGTTAGAATCAAAACGATGCCACACTTTATATATGCCGGGGTGTTTTTGTAAGCCTGGGTCAGTTGTGTTTTTTCGGTGAAACTTAGACCCTAATCAAAATATTTAGTTTGAGATATTTCATTCAGAGTCCTTAATATTTACCGAAGTTTTTTATCTACTCCTATTAAATAATTACTTATTGGCTGTCATATATCCAAGATGCAGCAAATGTATTTGTTATTTGGTGATGCTTTAACAATATCTGAGGAATCACAAGTTTTACTGACAACTATAACATGCGCTTCAGTTTAGAACACATTGCTATTTCTGTACAGATAAATAAATAATATAATGATTACTATACGGTTGTGCTATTGGAAAAATAATCTAATTTGTTACAGATATGTAGAAAGTGAGGGACAGTGCGTGCATCCGTCTGACTGCGTTCCAAAGGAATATAATCAATATTTGGCAAGAATTATAGTGCTTTGAATATTTGATGTTGGAATATATATTCTTTTTATTTAAGAAAATTAAAAAGAAAGTTCCAGAAGATTACTTAAAATTTAGTTTTGATATAATATGTTATGTTTTTTTGTATATCAAGAATGGCTGGACCGATCGTGATGAAAATTATATTTTGTAAGAACTTATAAATGCTTACATGGAAGACAATATATAATATTAGTAAAGATTATGTTAATTTTAAAAAATAAACCTATTTGAAGAATAAATGTATCTTTAATATTAAAATAAATGTCTAGTGATGCAGGCAGGAAAGAGATAATAATATAAATTATTGAACTCACCAGCATGTATCAACTTGTGGGTTGATAAAGAATACGGTGAATTAAATCCTTTCCCACAGACATCACATTTAAAGGGCCTCGTATCTGAAAAAAATATATACTTTTGCATTATATCTATTTTAGAATTAAAGAAACCATCTTACAAATTACAAATCTTAATTAAACGATTTTATATATACAGTGTTATTTATAAAAAAATGGCCATCTCTTGAAGGCATGCTCTCTACATCAATTCCAAAAATATGTGTTCTACGACTTTATAAAATTAATAGTTTTAAAATTCTAGTTTTCCCATACAAAATTTGGTTAATGGGTCTGAACTGGCATTAACTCTGTCCTTTTTGTTATTTCTTACAAAATACAGAGTAATAAGTAGCAGAGGTAGCAACAATTTTTTTTTACTTCGTTTTTTTTTGTTTATCAAGACACCGACTTCTAACCTATTAGTAAATAGGACATATAAATAATATAATAATATAATAGGACATATAAATAATATAATAAATATTAAATCTTCATTATTTATTACTTTTAGTTTTAAAGTCGGTTTTTTTTAACGTAGTTATTTTTATTTAATACTTTTTAGTTTATTGCTACATTATTAATTAGCCATGGGTAGAACTACAAAAGGTGCTGCGCGCCTTAAAAAATATAGATCTCAAGACACGGGAACGGATAAAAGTAGTCTTCTCAATAAAAATCTCTTTGAAACACAATTTCACGTTCTTGTGAGACTATTAAAGACTTCACATATACAAAACAACAGATGTCATTATTAGTCACAGACCGTAGATTTCCTTCCGGAGGAGTTACTTCAAAACTTGGACTAAAATGCTCATAAAATAAAAACTAATGGGCCTACCTGAATCAAATTTTTATGGGACCAATTCGAAACTATTCCGCATCAAACAAAAAAAGAATTACGTAAATCGGTTCAGAAACCGCGGAGAAATCGGTGTACATACATTAAAAAAAACCGGCCAAATTGAGAACCTCCTCCTTTTTGAAGAAGTCGGTTAAAAATATAATTATTAAAAGAAACAAAAATACGTAGAAAATGTAATAAAGTGACTAAGTTTTTATATTTTTCGACACTACTTACAGATGTCGTGTAAAATGTATGTATTTGAACATAATAACTAAAAATATATCACTTTAAATTTACCTGTATGTATTAACATGTGCCGTTCCAAAAGACATTTGAAATGGAACTTTTTCCCGCACACTCCACACTCTTCTGCCCCAGGATTATGAACTGTCTTGATGTGACGACTTAAGTACTTCTTGGTCTTGCTTGTGTGCGTGCAGTGGGGACATGTGTATGGACGATCCGTTGTATGTAGTTGTAAGTGGTGATTGAGACCTGCTTTTTCATTGAACCTCTGGAAAAACAAATAATTATTAATGATTTAGTTTTCTTACACTTTTAATAGATTGTAATTTTTACAATCAGACATATGATTTTTCAAATATATTGGTCTTCACATTTAACTTGTATCCACCATACTACTGTTACTACTACTTCAAAAGTAATTTTAACAAACAGAATACTCCATAAGCTTTTATAATTTAATCCGTACAAGATAGCTAAAATATATAAAAAATATATAAGCTAGTTGTTACTTGTGATTCATTTGGAATATTTGCTCAGATCTACTGGCCAGGGTAAGAACTTTTTAAAGAACATTTCAATACTGGCTGTTAAATTCATAGTGCAATGTTAAATAGTCCACAAACTTCCTCATGAACTAGGCTATCATATGCTATCATATTTTTTTAATTTCATTCCAGATATTATTTCCAACAAAAAACAAACTCTCCATCTTTATTATATGTATTAGTATAGATAGAAATATACAAACCTTAGAACAAAATTTACATTTAAAATCATCAAAGGCTCTGTGCTTAGTTGTTTTACTCATCTTTTTTGTTTTAGCATTTCAGTGGACTTCAATTTAAAACGAAATCTGCAAATACAATATATATTAACAGTGTTAGAGTTAATTAAATTAAGTGTTACTTCTGGTATGAATAACTATGGTATAGACATACATATGGTAATTTTATTAAAAGCTTTTTAAAAACATCATATAACTCTAAACAATAGGAAAACTTAAATTTTATAGTTTAACTAAAATCAAATCTTTCAAAAAATAACATTTATTCTCATCTATCTCTTATCTGATATTTTTTTTCTATAAATTATTTGTAATTTTGAATTTATAATCGATTATTATAATAGATATACTATATTAAATTATGTCCGTTATTTTTTAATACATGTGAAAACTTAGTAAAATGATTATCTATAAAGCTTTAACATCAACTAAATTATGATTTTTAATGAATATATTCATATAGATACTGAGTATTGTTGTGGGTTATCCCTTAGGGCAAAAAAATACCACAATAGTATATCAGTTATAAAAAGATAACAATATAAACGAATTGCATTTATTAGAAATATATAACAAATACACTTTCAAAATTAGCTTCTAATGGAAGGCATGTCATTAATATAAGCCAAAAATAGAAATGGTCCGAATATCGATCCTTGAGGAACACCAATTATTAACTTTAAAACGGATTATTCTATAATTGGTAGTTACACAACGAATTCTTCGTTTTAAAAAAAAATATTCTATTTAATTATTTCCTATGCATTGAATATAATATTAAATGAGATTAGTAGAGTTATGGTTCAGGATCAACGCAATCGAAAGCTTCCGATTATTCACATAAAATACCTTTTAAACATACAGACTTACCTCTAAGATGTTTTTACATATATTTGAGTACGTTATTATAAATGTTTTTACTAATTAAACATTTCTTAGAAGGTAATTTTAATAAAAAAATGTTTTAGTAAAATACCGTACAACTGTCAGTTGTCATAAATTATATTGACAAATGACAACTCCAATTTTCTTTTTAATAGATTCCTATTTCTTAAGCCACGTCAGTTGATGAACATAAAGAACCAATAATTTTAATTAATTAATAATAATAATAATAATACCTAATAATATACAGTTAAAATTACCAAAATAGGAAAAGGAAAACATGATATCTTAAATATGCGATAAGTTTATTTTTTTTTCGTATTTAATTTTTTAATTATCAGGCTACGTCCGCAGAGTCAGTTGGCATCGGCATGCTTAATGCTTGAAGCCAAACGAACAACCTAGCTAGTAGCTTTGTATAACTAACTTTCTAAAAAGTATGCGAACGGCTGCGCTGACGCTTAGCGCTTAGCTTATCGTTTAGTGACAATCAAAGTGAAAAAATGTGTCAGCTGCTAAGCATTAAGCAAGCCGCCTATCTTTCCGGGCGTAGACTTAGAGAAACCATAAGAAGTGTTCTGGAACTTTAAGTAAAATCCGTAAATAAATCACTGATTTAATTGCATCTCTTGTGTAATTAGTGTTTATCATTTAAAAGGAGAATATTAATATTTTTTCTTTTATAGTGACTTTTTTTTAATCAGGGTAGGTACATATGTAGTCTGTGTTCATGTACGCAACTTAATCATTAATATAGATTTTTTCAACAGTGAATCCATGCTCTTATGCTATGGAAGTTTTAAGTTAACTTAACTTAATAATGTTGCAGCCGTATCATTGACCACTCTTTGTGACAGCATTTTTATTTGAACATATTTAAGCGAAGGATAATTTGACCATTGACTTTCATCAATTTTTAAGTGACTTTACTCCAAATTAGAATTGTCTTCGGACTAAAACAAAGTTTGCGATGTTTTTCTATGATTTAAAAAAAAATAACAATTATTATGCAATATAAAAGTAATAAAATAAAAAAAATAATTATAAGTTGGGAACAAACAAATGTCTTGAAGTTCCGTTCGCTTAGTTTCCGGTGCACAACAAATAATATTATTATTTTCTGACACGATATTAAAGTACTAGAATATGTTGTGATGAAAGTCGACTAAGATCTTGGTTCTAATAACACATAACTCTTGAGTTTTGAAATATTCCAACAAAATATTATCGTATAAATTCCTAAAAAAACTTTAATGTTTTTGGTAAACTTTAGGGAATATTTGTAACCAAGATAAGATGGTGTAATAAAGATGTTTTTGAATATTATATTGTAATTGTTTTAATTACATTTATATAACCTGGATTAAATACTTGTCTTTAAAATGTATAATGCAGTAAACTTTGTGAATATGTGCGAAAACATTAAACAATAATTTATTTCAATTTAGATTTCAGTATAACTGTCAAACTCAGATGTCCGTTGTCAGTTGTCACTATTGGTCATGTTTTCTGTAGTATTTTTTGTACGCGGTATATTCGATTTTATTAATATCTTTAAAAAATAAATTTATATATTAATCACCTAACTTATCGTATCCGTTAGTCGAATAGTAATATTTCCTAACAAAATGCATATAGTTTGTAGTTTTTGAGAAAATTGGTGACTGTTCGAATATGGTAAATGGTAACCTTGTAGAACATAAAAAAATAATTGTACACGTTTTTTTAATTACTAGTTTGTAAAGTTTTATGGTAATATATATCAAGGTAAATGTGTGTTGTAGTTCCTTTATTTTTTATGAATGTTCTCATTTTTAAGGTTAAGGTTATGTCGTAACACGATTGTAATAATAATCTATAAATGTCTAAAATATCTTCGTAGTACACTTCACTTTATGAAATATTTTAAGCAAATTGCAATTTTTATTTCCTAAATTATTATCTATAGTTAATATTTTAAGAATTATAAATTAATAAAGAAAATTATAGTGTAAAGAAAAAAGTTAACTATGTATTAATAACGTATGTTACATTTATAATCAACCTATAAATACTATTATTGCCTATTAGTCATGATTCTTATATGATCATTTCACATTTTAACATCCTATTTTTCAGATCTCATAAACTTAAAATGTTCAGTACGAGTCTAAGAGGTTACAAATATATAAATGTCAAATCAGTATTGATTGCTCAAGCTAAACAATTAACTAGCCGTCCAATAAACATCACATCATGTCTTTGTGGACAAACATACTATAGGAACCAAAAATATGGAAACCAATTACTAAGTAATGTAAGAGTACACTCTACACAGAGTGATCAACGACGACAGAAAGTAGTTATAGAGACGTCCACACCGAAGATAGTTCTGGATAAAATAAAAATAGAGAAAGTTTTGCCGGAAGAAAAGATTGAGTCAGGTGTGGGTGTGCTCTGGCAAGAGAAGGTACATCCATATTTACGATTGGCAAGATGGGATCGACCAACAGGTGAGATATATCTTTCTTCATTATGCCAATTATGTCATTATTCAGAAACACCTACCAAAATAAAAACTTATATCATGATATGACTTATATCAGAATAAAAACTTATACCATGAGATACTGAAATTATACCCTACAATATGCAAAAATAGTTCAATTACCAGATCTGTATATTTATGTAAAAAATTGAAATAAAAAGTTTTCCCTGTCTATTTATTTGTCCACTAAAAACTACTCAAACTGTTTGAAAGAAACTATGTTCTTATAGAATATTGTTGAGATCAAAATAAACAACATCAAAAAATTATGTTCATAATAAAATATCAAAACATTGTAGTAGTTCTAAATTAAACTTCCAAATATAGCTCCTTTCACAAATCATAGTTAACAGTAATAACACCTGTTTTTTAAATTTCCCAGGGTTATACCTCCTATACCTACCATGTACGTGGTCCATCTCGCTGGCCTCACTGACTGGCAGTGTACCCCTCTCCACCAGTATACACACGGCCGCACTGTTCCTAGCAGGTGCGGGTTTGATGCGAGGCGCCGGGTGTACCATCAACGATCTGTGGGATAGGGATGTAGATGCCCAGGTTAGTTATTAAATATTGGAATATTTCTTAATAGTCCACCAGCCATGCTATGCAGAGTGATCAAAGGTTTGTTTTTAAGACAAAGAAAAAGCTTATGCGCATCATAATAACTAAATACCGAATACTATTCAGTTTAACCTTTATCGAACCAGATATTGGGCCTAATATTGGCTTTATCACTTCATTGTTTGTTTATTATAGACAGGTTCTAATGTGTATGTGTGGTTGCTGGCTAGATGAATAAATATGTTGGTTTGTGGTTTATTGTGGTTTAAAAGCTAAATTCCGATTTAAGATTCAAAATAAATGTTGACTATACTAATTACTAATCGTAGCAATAATAAAATAAATATGTTGACTTGATATGTTTCAAAATAAATGTTAATTTGAAGCTTAATTGCTTTATATTATTAGGTTTTATTCTATTAATTATTATTTATAGGATTTCTTTGACTTATAATACATTATTCTCTTATGTTAGTTTTAAAACAAAAAAAATACTCGAACCGAATATATTCGGCACCAAAACCGATTAATTCGACCAAATACAAATATCGAAAAAAATGCCGAATACCGAACCGAATACCCACCGAATATTCGACGCATCTTTAATAATAACATCAGTTCTGATGTTTACAAGGCATAACCCAAAAAAAAACATAACAGTCTCAAAATAGTACGTGCTATTTTGGGGCTGTTATGTTTTTTTCGTTTTTCATTACGAGCTGTCACCAAAATATTATTATATGTATATTATTTTCATAGAAACATCTAGGATGTAATTTTTTGTTATACATTTTTAAGCACTAACATAATAATACAAAAAAACTAATTTCTTATTTAAAATTATGTTCTATAATTTTATTCCTTAGAAATTTTTGTTACTAGAATAGTAGTTTTTTTTGTTTCTCATTTTTTATAATTACTATTTTATTTTGGGTTTGTTATGTACCTTGTATTTACTGTTTATTTGAGGGCTTGTTGGAAGAAATTGCTTGTGGCATTATGCTTGCCTCTGCAGGATGTGTGCATTTTTTAAAAAATAAATAATTAAAATTATTTTCACTACTATTGCTTCTTATCTAAATCTATAAAAAAAACAGGGAAGTTCAAAGTTCACATAGTATAAAAATTTAAGCAAATAATAGCTATAATTTTTAACAATGTAATAGACAAATTAATTAGAAATGAAAAAAGTGGGGTTATCGGTTTAAGTTCAACAACAAATACACAGAATCCATACTAGCTTTTGCAGATGATCTCGCGATACTGACACGTAATCCGAAACAATGTCAGGTACTTTTAAATGTAGTTGAGGATTTCTGTACGTGGACGGGCGGATTGAGGACAAAACCAAGTAAATGTTTTAGTCTGTGTCTGGGTAGACGGAATACCAAATATACCTCTTACGATCCGGGTCTTATAATACGGTTACGGAAGCAGCTCCGTTTAAATTTTTAGGTAAAAAAATCGATTACCAAGGCCGTACTCCATCGTTGGAAATAATAGTCGATAGCTTTTTAAATGATCTCAAAAAGGTAGACAACCAACCAATAAGTAACGTCAAAAAAGCTTGGATTTACGATAATTTTTTAACATCACGTCTAAATTGGCCTTTCCTCGTTTATGATATTAATAAAACCCTTTTGTCAAAGTTAGATGCAAGCGTCATAAAGACATTGAAGTTATAGCTCGGGTTAGCGCACTCAGCGGACTCTTCAACTTTATTAAGAGACCGAAACAATTTTGGATTAAAATTAAAGAAACCATCGGAGCTCTACAAACATCTAAGAGTTACCAAAAGACATATCATCGGAAAATCTAAAGATGATACTGTTACTTCTCTCCCAAAAGACAAAGTTGCCTCAGAGCTCGAGTCACGACTTCAATTCCATAAAAAAAATATGATACGTGCTCAAACGAATAAAGTAGGGCTAGGATCAGGTAGGAAAGTTCAAGACATAGACATAACAAAATCTTTTATTCGACAAGACGAAAACGGTAATTACCGACTCCACGCGATGAGCCTAGAAATTCAAAACGAATGGGTGACCATAGGAGATTTTTGTATTCCATTAGCTTTGAAGTGGCGCACCCTAATTTATGATTGGACCCCGGCATTATTAAAATTCTATCTTAATGCATTCCAAATGACTCTCCCAGATGAAAGTAATTTAGTAAGATGGGGCAAAGCCACCGAAAAGTCTTGCAACATCTGTGGGGAGGCAATAGGAACCACGAAACACCTATTAGTAGGGTGTAGGGTACTTCTAGATAAAGGTCAATACTCGCGTCGCCACGATAGGGTATTAGAAATTATACGGGAAGCGGTTAGTCTTTCAGTAGCAAGAGCGCGGAAGGGTATAACAACCACCAAACGATCTGTAGAATTCGTAAACGAAGGTTCCTCCAAAAAATCAAAAGCGAAGCCTTATTCAATATTAGGCGCGGCTTCTGATTGGACTCTCATGATAAACACGTTTGAAAAGCATTACAAAATCCCTGGAGATGTTGGTATTTCGTCATCCAGACCGGACTTATTCCTGTATTCGAAACATCTGAGGAGCGTGATACTTGTGGAGCTTACTGTTCCTTGGGAAACAAACATCCCAAGGGATGACACATTCAAGCTCAATAAGTATTACGAACTAACCAACGAACTGATCAGGAATAAATTTATAGTTACTTTGTACGCGGTAGAAGTGGGAGCGAGAGGTATAACAGCAAAATCTCTCTATAGCCTACTTAAAGACCTTGGCCTTTCTAGAACAAGCATCGGTTCATTTCTAAAACGTATTTCAAAGGCGGCATTAGTAGGTTCTTTCCAAATTTGGTTAGGTAGGGAGAGGAGTGTGGAGGGTGAAGATGAGCGTTTTTGCGCATAATAAAGGGGCCCCTTAAACCTACTCCTGGGTCGCAAGTCCCAGGCACTGATGGCACTCCTCTCCTTGCAACGCGATGGGCCCGGCACCCGCACGGTAAATCCATGGAATGCTAAGAAGCTTCGTCTCTATTATTTAAGGTGGAAAGGACAAAAGACAGGCCATTGGTGTCTGGTGTGATATCTCAGAAACAAGCGGTTGGTTTCCTTGCTCTTCAGCTGAGTCTGGCTCTCGGAATTTTACTTCAGTTGAACTGTTACAGTGTTGTACTTGGGGCTAGTAGTATGGGTGAGTAGTAATAATATTTTAATTACTATGTTACCATTAACATGAGATGACTGATATTGATGAAGAAATTTGGTGACATGTAAATAAGTCTGAATTGCCAGAGCTAAAACTAGCAGTTTTAGCTCCTTTAGAAGGCCATCTTCAGGGTAAGTGTCACGCTCTCAATGTCTCCTAAAGCCTCAAGATGGCGTCACCCGATTTTATTTTGTTTAACGTAAAAAAAACTCAAATTTTAGTAACAAAAAAAAAAGAAATATCAAGACGTATATAATCTATTTTTACAAAGGAATTAGAAAAATATTATTATTATTATTATTTATAATGATATATGTAACGCAACCCATAGTAAACATTTCAACCTTACAAGGCTAGCATTATATAAAATATGGATTGGATAAATATATGAAAGAAAGTATAATAAAGAAGAAATAATTTTAAGAAAGAAAGGAGTAGTTTTGTGTATAAGGTTTATGACTTTTATATGCCGATGTTCCTTCAAATTTTACATGTATATTACACTTGTAAATTGTAAACCTAAATTATCATTTCAAAGATAATTGATAATAAATAAAACTCTTTAATTTCAGTTCTAGTCATAACCTATCCTCTAGCAAAGCGTTTTACAAACTACCCTCAACTAGTTCTCGGAGCAACTTTTAATTGGGGAGCATTGCTTGGCTATTCAGCCATATGTGGTTATATTGAACCGTCTGTCTGTGTTCCCTTGTACCTCTCGGCTATGGCTTGGACAGTTCTTTACGATACCATATATGCCCATCAAGTGAGTTAATTTACATATTTAAATGTGATTTGTAACATTATTATTTTTATTTATAGGTCTTTTGAATTTTTTTATATCAGCTTGTAAATATAACAAAATTAAGGGTGTATTATTTTCTAGGAAATTCATTGCTTAGAGTTAAAATTTCACAAATATGAACAATATGTACCTACTAATACACCAAAATGCCAAAAACACTCATCTATAAAATAAAACAATATTTGAAGGACAAACAAGACGACGCGCGTCTAGGTATCAAATCAACAGCCCTAACATTTGGCTCTCACACGAAGTCAGCGCTGTCAGCATCATTGGCCATCAGTCTTTCGGGGTTGGCTGTGTGTGGACAAGCGGCTGGGCTAGGCGCTCCGTACTATGGAGCATTGGTCGTGTACGCCATGCACGCCGGCCGACAGGTTGGTGATGGTTTAATAATATTTTTTTTAGTCTACATGTTTGGTGTCAGGTGTTTCTTTGAAAGATAATATTTTGGTTGTGTTTACCTCATTACCAGGGGTGATTTTTTTCATTCTCTGTGAAGATTTTTAAAATTTCAATACCATTACTCGGAAAGTTTTATTACGTACAAGCGGTGCCTGCGACTTCGTACGCATAGATTACCATTTCGATAAAACGTATCCGTTCCAAGTGTCATCAAACTCCTGGCAGGCGGCAAGTAGTTTTTCGTTAGGAGTATATATAGTTATTTGTATATACTTTTTTTTGAGAATGATACTATTATTCCCTGAGGGGAGAACTATTATTTTAATTTTGAAAAATGTGTTACCGCAATTCTATAGAAATAAGAGGTTATTAACTTCTATATTTATTAACCGATTTAAATAAAAAAACACAAAATGTTAAGTGAAGTTTATGACAATATATTCACGAAAAAAACATTCAACCCTGTTAATCCGTTTCTGAGATTAGCATGTAGAAACATACAGACATACAAACATTCAGATGAATAGATAAAATGTAAAAGAAAGAAAAAGATAGTTATCACTTCACATCCTAGTATATATATTTTTTAAAATTTTCAATGTACAAAGACTACTCCTCTACAGATTTATTACATCTGTATTGTGATTGACATAAATGGACATAACTTTTTTATTTCTAAACCGATTTAGATGAATTAAGCAATAAATGTTAAGTGAAGAATATTACAATATATTCCCGAACTGCATTCAAATTGGTTCAGCCGTTTCTGAGATTACGGTGCACAAACATAGAGACAAACAGACAAAATAAAAAACCATGGTTTTGGGTTCTCTTGCTCTTATATCATGATTTTTTTTATATTGGAAAATATATGTACAGAAATCGATCAGTGACAATTTTATTATAAAACTATTTTATTTTTATAGTTAAATATTATTTAACTATAAAAATAAAACACTTATAATAAAAAATTGCGATCCTTTTTATTTTTTTATTTTCGCAGATCTACACACTAAATCCTGACAACCCTGAAGATTGCGCTAATAAGTTCAAATCAAATTCGATGGTAGGTCTCATTATATTACTAGGTATCCTAACTGGTGGCTATCACCAGTACATCCAGAATCGGGACAAGTATAGAGGGAAGGAGGATGCGCAGGTCCCGAAAGGATG
Source organism: Napeogenes sylphis (assembly GCA_959347405.1). Taxonomy (NCBI): domain Eukaryota; kingdom Metazoa; phylum Arthropoda; class Insecta; order Lepidoptera; family Nymphalidae; genus Napeogenes; species Napeogenes sylphis. The sequence goes on from OY365785.1 coordinate 30,569,881, forward strand.
TGTTTTTGGTTAAGGTTACTGGTTGGGCTGCTGGCAGCTCAATTTTGTTAGATAATATGGTGAAGAAGTTTTCGTAATTAAGTATATACTAAAAATATTGTTGACCTCAGAATTAGTGCACATGTTATGTTACTATTAATATATGATTTTTCGGTAGCTTTGTCAGCAAAGCTGATCTGGCTACCACTTTGTTGCCATAGTTATATTTCCTTTTATAAGTTTAAATAATGGGTATTAATAGTTATATAAAACAAAGAATTAGAATATTTAGGCTGTGATTTTTTATAACAGAGTCAAGTTGCAATTATTTTAAATTATTATTATTTTTGTTCTAGTATTGTATAAAATATAATAACATAAATTAGTTAATTCAAACTAGAGTGAGATTTCTCTGTAAAAGATTTCAGTTACAGAAATATCATATATTTTCCTTATTAATTAATTATAATACAAACCCTTACTTTTGGAATATCTAAGATATCTTGGAATATAATGCAATATTTCTAAATTTGTCAGCAGCTGCTGTCCTTATATACACATATAGGGATATTTTTATATTCCTCTATAATTTAGTCACAAATTATTACATTAAAAAAGGACACTTTTTGTAACTATGTATTTACTTATTGGTACTTATATACATAGTTAACTTTTTAGACGTAAAATATATACCTATATAGTGATTATTTCCTTGTTTTTCATATATCAAGAATATATTACAGTTAAATAATGTATTTATCAGTTTAAATACGGTAGGTTTGTGTATAGATGATTAAAGCCTTTTTGTTTTATGTATTTTCTGTATTTTGTAACTCGTAAGATCATATTAAATATTTAAGAAGTTGAACCAAATATTAGACACTTAATGTATATATTACTTGTTGTTTTTTATACTTAATAATGCAACCTTAGCATTTCGTAACTTAATGCTGATACATATAAAAAATAATTTATGGTTCTATTTTAAAGTGTATAAGTTTTCTTACGGTAAAGTTTTTATGTGAACGCAATAAAATATATCTTGCCGTATAATATTTTAGGCAATTCCTTCGTTAATGTTTTCTTTCACACCTCTCCTTAATTTTCCTTAACGATTTTGGACATATTTTCAGTATTTTTTTGGAATTTATATTAGGGAACTAGTAAGTAAAAAAATATACTATCCACGTTTTTTTTTTCAAAGTTCTTTCACACAATAATATGACGCATAATATAATAAGTAGTTATTCTTAAATAGGCCGGTTAATCCATTTATTTAGTGGTATTTATTTCAAGCGTTTCAAAGACATGTTGGACGCTTATCACGAGTGCCATCCTTGTTCTTAGATATCGTTTCTTAAATATATCTAAATGTTTTCATGGAAACGCCTTTTCCTCCTACAAGAAATTACTTATTATATAAATTACTTTTTAACAACATTACCTGTATATTTATAGTCCGGTCAAATTAGACATTCGGTGCTACATAAATTCGCAACAAGCTGAATTTTGGTACAATTGTTCAAAACACGATTATAAACAATAGCTGAAAGTTCCCCATCATTCCCGTGTGTGCAAAAATGTTTATTCAAGGTCAAATGTCAAAAAAATGAGTTTCGCGATTTTCAGCAAAAAGGTAAGTTTTATCAGAAAAATACCTTAGACTAAAATTGTAGATCATTAAATTATCTATAAAAAATATATCATTACTTTTTTTCTCACGAGACACCGTTTCGGAGATATCGCAGTGTAAAAAGTTGTAACAGTTGCAATTGTCATAAAATGCACACGTTTCCACGCCACCTATGAGGTAGTGTACTTGCGCGTTTTTTTAACATGGTTTCCCCAGTAGGCCTACTGCACAAGTCAGTAATTATCCAGTTTAATTGAAACTATCGTAAATAATTGATATTAGCCAGAAAAAAAGCGATGTTGATAAAAAAACAAGTACAGACATTTATTAGTCGGAGTCGTAATTTTCGAATTCTTCTCGATTTTCTCCTTGTTCTTCTTCTTCTAGATTTTCTCCTTGTTCATTTTCTTCTGGTTCATCCTCGTCTTGGTTGCAAGTAAATTCAGCCAATAACGATGTATCGCAAGTCGGCTCGTTGACGTCGAATGTATCATCAATTGTTGGTGATTCAACATTAGAGCACGACTTGCCTTGGCAACTTGTACACGCCATAGAACAGAATACACCCACTTTTTTGCAACCTCATTTTATTTATTTATTTATTTATATCTTTTCCACTTAGAATCATAATCAGTGATCACTTGTGTACGTCAACATGGAAGTGTCAGGAGGGCCTATTACGATACTAGATTTATCGTAATAAGCCCTTCTGAAAAAGCACTTTCCATCTTAATGTTAAAGCTATGAGGGTTCCAAACGCGTCCTGGTCTGAGAAGAACCACACAACAAACTCAGCCGGATATATTTTTTGTTATTGTGATCACTGTTTCACAAACGTCAAACTTAAATGCAAATTTAGAACAACTAGAACCGTCGCAATCAATCGGAAAAGAAGCCTAATGATTTCAGGCAACGAAAATTAAATAATAATAACAGAAAAAATATATATATATAAATCTTCGGCCTGCCACACAACCAGTCACCGCAAGCAGCACCCGTTCACGAGCATAACACAAGAGCCAGCCATCACCCCCTTCGCACATATTTGAGGGAGGGAGGCAACCCGACTCCCGATGCTACCGCAAGTAGTGACTTCTAAGGAATCGGTGTGATGCAGAAGGTCGATAAAGCAAAATTAATTTACAACAAAAAACAAATTGCGGAGATTACTAGCTATTCGCAATACAATACAGATTCATTCCCAGGCCATACCGTCGTCGATGTAATCCTTTACACTATAGTAGGATTTTTTTATTAAATTATTTTTAACATATAATTTAAATTTATTTAATGAGAGGCTTAAGGCTTCATTTGGGAGCTTATTATAAAAACGTATACAATTACCCTTAAAGGATTTACCTATTTTATGGAGCCTAGTGCCGGGCATAGTGAGTTTATTTTTATTTCTTGTATTAATTTTATGTAAATCACAATTTTTCTTGAACTTTGAAATATTTTTATGAACGTAAATTAAATTTTCATAAATATATTGATTGTAAACAGTCATAATTTTAAATTCTTTAAATTTATTTCTTAACGAGTCTCTTGGTCTCATATTATATATTGCGCGAACAGCCCTCTTCTGTAATGTAAATATGGTATCAATGTCAGTCGCATTGCCCCATAAGAGTATACCGTATGACATTAAGCTATGAAAGTAACTAAAGTAAACTAATCGAGCAGTTTCCATATTTGTTAAACGACGTATTTTTTTAACCGCGTATGCAGCAGAACTTAGTCTGCTTGACAAATCAAATATATGAGGACCCCATTGCAATTTTTCATCTAAAGTAATGCCCAAGAAAGTAGTAGATTTGACCAAGTCCAAATCCTCATTATTTAATTGTACATTGGTTCTAACATTTTTAACATTTGGTAAACTAAATTTGACACATTTTGTCTTTTTTTTATTAAGCAACAAATTATTGGCGTTAAACCAATGTACAACATCTGAGAGAGCATTGTTTACATCGTCAATAACAGATTGCCGTCTATTAACTTTAAAAGTAAGAGAAGTATCATCAGCAAACAACACTATCCCATGTTTTTCCCTCACTAGGTGAGGTAAGTCATTTATGTAAATGAGGAACAAGAAAGGCCCTAATATAGAGCCCTGTGGCACACCTATTTTTACCAAAGAACCAGGGGAACGTTTTCCATTTACATCAACTTTTTGAATTCTATCATTAAGATATGAACTAATTAAATCTAGGGACTTATTTTTAACTCCATAATGTTCTAACTTTTTCACAAGGATTTCATGTTGAACGCAGTCAAACGCCTTAGATAGATCACAGAAAATGCCAAGTGCATCCTGTGATCCTTCCCAGGCTTCAAATATGTTTAGTAATAGCTCTACACCAGCATCTGTTGTAGAGCGACCGGCACTGAAACCAAACTGGTTTTTGTGTAAGAGATTGTTTTTACTGAAATATGCCACAAGTTGATTAAGAATTATTTTCTCAAAAATCTTACTAAAAGTGGGTAAGACTGAAATAGGTCTATAGTTACTAGGATCTAATGAACAGCCGGATTTGAATAATGGAGTTATTTTACTTTGTTTCATTAGATCAGGAAATATACCATATTCTAAACAATTATTAAATATTAATGCTAAGTCTGGAGCTACAATGTCAATTATGGACTTAAGTATGTCAACAGAAAACCCCCAAAGATCACTAGTCTTTTTAACGCTAATTGATCTAAATACTTTGATTACTTCTTGAGCATTAACTTTTTCAAACTTAAAACTACTAACACATTGATCTACATTCTCTCTAAGTAAACCTATAGCTGCAGCGGTAGAAGAATTTAAAGATAACGTTGTAGTCACTGGAATATTAGTAAAAAAGGTTTCAAAAGCAGTAGCAACCTCGAGGTCAGACGTGACATATTTATTATCTATATTTAATTTATAGTCGATCCTCTGGGATTTAGCTCTTCCAGTTTCCTCATTAATTATTTTCCAAGTTGTTTTTATTTTATTAATGCTATTTCCTATTTTATTTTGAATATGTTGATTTTTTGCTATTTTACATTGTTTTTTTAAAAGATTTGGAAAATAATTTTACCTCATCCCTAAACTCATCACTAGTATTAAACATCAATTCCGCATACATATTATATAATTTTTCTCTATTTTTGTGTAACTCAGCAGATGCCCAATCACTAAACACTAATTTATCATTAACAACCACTGTTTTAGGAGTAAATATAGAGTTAAATAATTTAGTGAAAGTACTAAAAAAGTCATTATACATAATATTGGGGTTTGAATTTTTCATCAAAGGCAAATAGCGTACTAACCCATTTTTAATTTGTTCGATACGTTCTACAGTCACTGGTATAAAACTTATTTTCTGTTTTGATTTTTCTTTCTTCATTTAGCGCTGCATCCCTTTTTGCAGTTGTAAAAAATTGCGTTTAGCAATTTTTCCGGCGCAGGTGGAAGCAAAGTTGGAACTGGTTCCAATTCATTATTTACTTACTTCCAACCCCAGTCTGTTGGGTCTTTCTGACAACCAAGCCACACTTGAACTTGGTAATATACCCGAAGAAGATGTTGATAAGCAGCAGCCGACGTTGGAGGAAGACAAGCTAACTGTACCTGTTTTTTGCTTTTGGTGTTTTTGACGAAACATGCATACCGATGTTTATCTAAGCACGTAGTTTTTTTAGGAGCCCCGTACATCGAAAGAAGAAAGCGAATGCCACTTGTGATGATCTCATGTTGAGTTGAATTACAGTTTTGAAAAACTTCAGCACATTGAACTAAATTTTGTTTTTCAAACATTTTGAAAACTGTCGTCCTATAAAATGCAGATGTCGTATCACAGCCAGTTATTGCATGCAGAAATAGTATGTGATTTTGACTCTTTGCAAAAGAAGATAATAAGCTTTTAGAAGTATATATTTCCTATTGATGTTGAGCTTTTCCTGGTTTTAAAAAGAAAATAGTTTTTTCAGTTGGAGTTCGAGCAACAAGCAATACGAGTTATAGCTGATGTATATTTTATATTTTAAGTGCAAGTTACAATGACCGACAGAAAAATATTTTAACCTATACTACATAATATTACAACTCTAGGGATGAATATACGTGACGTACTCATGCATGTTATGACAATTGCAACTGGTACAACTTTTTACACTGCGATATCTCCGAAACGGTGTCTCGTGAGAAAAAAGTATTGATATATTTTTTATAGATAATTTAATGATTTACAATTTTAGTCTAAGGTATTTTTCTGATAAAACTTACCGTTTTACTGAAAATCGCGAAAAACTCATTTTTTTGACATTTGACCTTGAATAAAAATTTTTGCTCACACGGGAATGATGGGGAACTTTCAGCTATTGTTTATAATCGTGTTTTGAACAATTGTACCAAAATTCAGCTTGTTGCGAATTTATGTAATTTCACCCTAATTTTTTGGTCTAATTTGACCGGACTATTATTTCAAAAGCTAAGTTTTAAAGCGTAATCTAGAAGAAACATTGGCTATGGTTAGTGGCAACTGGCAACACTAACAGCGGCAAGTGGCGACTCAACGTTGTGTCTAGTAGCGACGCTATGACAATGACAATTTCAATTACTTATGCTTTTTAACTGATGTTATTGAACAGTATTTACAATTTCGTTCAATTTTTATATTATGTGAGAGTAGAAATAAACAATTATCAATATGTTTCGAACGACATACGAATTGACGAGTCGAACCCCTATGCAGTCTGTAGATCCATCTTACGATCCTAACGAGGTTTACGGTTGCGATTTGTGTTCTGAAGGCGGCTGGTGTAGTGAAACTGAAGTAGAAATACATAGAAAGACCAAGCATAAAAAAGCATTGAACGCGCTTTTAAGAGATGTTACCGAACACACATGCAAGGTAAGTAATTTAGTTACCCATATAAAATTCTGGTACTAGTACCAGAATTTTATATGGGGTTTTTTATGACTCTGAAGTTAGCAGAAATCCGAAAGTAAAATTTTTGAACATGTTATATAAACTTGAAACATAGAACGATCAAAAAAAAATTCAAAAGCAATGAAATAGTAATGAAACAAAGTAAGTATGCCTGCAAATATATATTTTTTTCAACTCACCATTTACAACTTATACACAAAATTATTTTTTTGCCATATGATTGTTTTCGTTATCTGAATGACGGAGACAATTTTGTGATATACTTTTCTTGATTGCACTAGTATCTAGTGGTGCCCATGTTTTTTTTTTTCAATTATCAAAAAAAAGTTTAACAAGTCATATCTCTCGTAAAAATATACTTTTTCTTTTTATTTCAAAAAGCATTTTTCCACTGCTTAATTATTTATTGGTGCCTTTTTTTATTTTTTTTTAATTTATCAAATATCTTTGGAATAATAAAAAAAATATTATTTCGTTTCTTTAACTTATCATATAACTTCAAATAATTACTTTATTTTAAAAAAATAATGTTTCACACTTACTTTATATAGTAAAGTAAATTTGACCATTTTTATTTTTTTTAAATTGCTGATTGTTTTTTTTATATGACAAGTTCATTATCGAAATCTTTAAAAAGTACAATGTTACCTTAATACTATATAAAATTAACTTTCTTTTCTTTTTTTCTTTATTTTTTATAAACGCTACATTTATAACAAATCTACCCTGATGGAAAAAACCATTCATTTCAGATTATTTTTAATGCGTTTAATTACTTTAAATCTTCCTAAAGGTTCCTTCCATGTATGTATGTACCATGTATGGACTTTCAACATTGTAAATCGTTTTTTTTTCATCAAAATAAGAAATAAATTAACAAAGAATCATAAAAAAATTGAGAGAATTGTTTAGTCCAGTTTTGACATAAGTCACATTTATAAAAGTAGAATTTCATGTCTTTTACTGTGTTATTTACATTGTTTTAAACATGTAAAATGAGTCCATGTTTTACATACTCCGCATTCAAACCACCATGTATTTTTTTATTGTTACCCTGTCCAAACACAGTGCACAGTTCAAAAACACTTAAAGAATTTTTCATACACTCAACTTGTAATTCCTTTTTCAATTCATCAGGATTAGGTTCATTTATTTTAATTAAATTACCTCTCAAAATATCCTTCAAAAAATGAATTACAAAGATTCCACAATTGTTACCATATTTTTGAAGAGATTATTGAACTATTTTCACTATCCATTTTTTTTTGTCTATTGGAAAAACTTTATTTAAAAAAAAAAATAAAGTTAGTAAGTAAGGAATCACCTTTTTCAAAATCGCTGACTATTTGAGAATCAAAATAATAAACATTTCCATTGTCCGAGTCAACAAAAAATAAAACCCAATGGTTATTATTTAGATTAAGAGGCATAACTATTGCTAATTTATTTTTCCATTCTTTCCCAATTTTAGCAATAAAATCATATTCTAGATCATTGTTAGCCTCTTCTAGATCTAGAAGGAATTTTGTGCTTATTTCACATGGTGTATAAGCAAAGTTTTATTTTTAAATGGTGAATAAAAAAAATTGGCACAGTAATCAATAGTAAAATTATATAGCCTATCATGATACAAGTGTACATAATCTTCGCGGTACCAATAGATGAGTTTAATGTCGTCATTTACATCCTTAACTAATCCAACAAAGTATTGTCGACGAGCGTCTTTATAGTAATAATAATGTTCATTTTTAATCATACCTGCCAACTTTGGAGAAAAAAATAACGGAGATTTTTTTGCGACATTTTTTTGGGTTACTAGCGACATAACAATTACCAGTAAAATTATCTTTCATCAACAACAAACTTTCAAGCTTATCATCAGAAAGCGATGAGCGAAATTCAGTACGGTTTTTTTTTTTTATCTTGCTAAAAATTCATTCACCGTTGAGCAGTCGACCGGGACACATTTCCCCGGAAGGAAAATAAATTTTCACGTCAAGGCAGTCTGCCAACTCTCCGACCTTAGGGTCGAACCTCCACGCGGTCGCGGTTTTTCTGGTCTGTGACATCGCTGCCAGCTCTATGGGCATTCCCAACGTTTTTGTCACGCGCGTCCAAGGTGCGTCAAGTGCCTGTACGACCATGCGACAGCCGATAGTCCGCGTCCCACCCTGCGAATTAACGCGGGTGCCCCAAAGCGCCGCGCAGGACACAGCCGGCAAGGCATCCTCCTCGGTTCGTCCAGCCTCCATGGACTCCTCTATTCCCTAGGAGGTCCGCGGCCCCTCAGGCATCCCAGGCCCCTCAGGCACCCGCGAACGCGATCGCGAACGCCTGGGTGAAGCCTCCGAGGATTATCCCACAGGCCGTCCCCCAGTCGTTGCCGCCGCCGCCAGTTCGTAACTCCACCGACGGAGTTGCGAGTTCGCTCGCGTGCGTCACGAGCCTCTTCGGTGTAATAGACATCGAAGAGCTCCCCCCCCTAGGGAACCCACGACAAAAACAATTATTAACTGGACGAAGCTTCGAGAGCAAATCCATTCCCCCGTATCAGCGCACCTCGACAAAATTCCTGACCAGCTTACATCGGTCGAGGACGCTGTCTCAGCCGCGACTAACTTCACAGAACATTAGACATTGCTAGACAGCATAGGAAAGTCCTCGAGGGAGGTCCGAGTGAACTTCGAGGGTTACCGAGCACTCCCTCCGGATATTAGACTTCTCATCACCCGTAAAAACGCCGCGATTAGAGCCCATAACCGATACCCAACAGATGACAACTGACGGAGGCTGCGCTGTTTCCAGAGGGAGTCGAGACAAGCTCTCGACGACTTTAGAGATAGCGGCTGGGATAGGACGCTTGCGGCGCTCTCTCCAACACTGGTGTGTTGGAGAGAGCGCCGGTTGGTTGCTCTCTCCAACATTCTGGGGGTTGCAGAGAGCGTTGAAGTCGGACACTGTCTCAGATATGGCTCCCTTGGTTACACCTAACTCCGCCATCGCGTTTCACGACCTTTACAAAGCTGAGTGCTAAACCGACAGTCTAGAGAGCCAGTGCCGTCTGTCTGCTCAATCGGTTTATCGCGATCATGTCAATCAATATAATGTATTCTAAGCCACCGGTCGGTCCGCCAATCAAGGAAGCGAACCTAGACGAGGTGACGTCCAAAGTTAGTTCACGGCAAGAAATCGCCAGGTCCCGATAGGATCACTAACAAAGTGATAAAGCTCTTTCCGCCTCCTTTAATTTACCTATTGGTTACCATTTTTAACGCTCTACTGGCCGGTTGCTCGTTTCAAGCCCAGTGGAAAGAGGCCCAGTGATAGGGTTCCATAAGCCGGGTAAACCCCGGCATCTGCCTAGTAGTTACCGTCCCATTAGTCTTCTTAGTTCCTTAGGGAAAGTATATGAGAGAATCATCCTCTGTAGACTTGGATCGGAAGTCGATCACTCAAAATCATCCCAAATGAGCAGTTCGGCTTCAGAGCCAACCATTCATGTTCCCATCAGGTGCAACGCCTCACGGAGCACATACTGATAGGGGCCACTGTGAGGGCCAAGAAGCATAGGACAGGAGCGCTCTTCCTCGATGTAGCTAAGGCGTTCGATGTTCTCTTAAAAAATGAACTAATTTTTTTTTACTTGCTGCCGCTAATTTAGAAATAATTGCACTTGTTTTTGTGCGTGCACAGCCGTATTTTTTTGCTATTTCGTTCCCCGGGAACGCCTTTCTCAACAGGTTTCCGATATGATGTGCACAGTTTAACGGCAAATTATGTTCCACTATGAAACAAGTAAAAAGGCATTCTGCACGAATCACTGCATCTTCATTACTACTCTGAGTAAAAAAATCAACAATTTTATTATTTTTTGATGTTGCGCAACCATATTCACATGCTTACTTGTTTCAAAATGTTGAATGATGTCTCTTCTCCCACCAAGTGCAATGCTGAAATCACTAGAACAAACTCCGCAAAATATATAATTTTCGCCCCGGTTAAATTCTTTTTAAGCAGGGGAATTCGGCAAAATATTCATTTTTACACTTTTGAAGATATTTTTTCTTCTTTGCCGGCGGTTGGGCCATTATTGATAATGAAAAAGATACGATGTTCAAGTTAATTTTTGTTCACGCACACGTTGTTCAAAAGAAAAATATAAACAAGGAACCTGTTGCCAACTTTCAAAAGGAAATAATCCACGAAATCTATTGAGAAATGCGAGAAATTATTTGGCAATACCAAAAAACTTGCTTATAACTTGAGATTTCTTTATAGTTTTCACAAGTTATCTATATTTTTGAATATGCAGAAAAAAACGGGAGATATTCCGAAAATACGGGGGTCTCCGTTTAAATACGGGAGAGTTGGCAAGTATGTCGTACCATTCACTTCGCACACTTCTAACATTTTAAGTTTTACATTAATATAATACAATTTCTTAAGTTTAGTCGCTTCTTAATATTTAGCCGATGTTTCCTGGATTTTTGGCTTATTCCAGCTTTCTTCTGACTTTAAATTATCGGGTTCATTAAAAATTTTTTTTTCGCTTTCGAGTTTGAACCTTAGGTGGTATTAGTTGTAAACGTTTATAGTCCGCAGTGATTGCAGAATAACATGCGTCAATAACACGGCCTGCTTTAGTATGATCTTTAATTATTGATTTGCGATGTTTGAAAAAATTCTCTACTGAACTATTATTTAAATGTTTTTGTTCGGGAGTCATTATTATGGACCTAAATGGTATAAATGGAAATATTTTTTTTATGAAATAATCAAAGACTTGCAAAGAGCAAGTCATTTATTGTTGCAGACATGCTGCATTTTTTGCCATTGCTTCGACCTTTTTGAAAATCACTATCACATCCTGATAAAAAAGACTGAACTCAAATATATTTAATTTTTCATTATCACATTGTAAATTTGAAATTTCATTATCTTTCTTCTCAGTAACTTCGATTTTAGATCTATTTCGATCTATTGAATGTTTTAACGCTACTGTAAACTTTTTACACTGTCTTGGGAATATGAATATTATTAATAAAGATTCTATACGTTACATTTAACTTACAAGTTACAATGTCTTTACAATGTACCAGAACAGAAAAAGATTCTAAAATTATCGAAGCAACTTGTTTTTTAATATTGTTCAATTTTAACTTTCGTGATATCATTTTCATTAGGTGTGGATAACATGTATAGACAGGAAGCTTTTTAAATGTCGAATTCGGAGTGGTTATGAAATCAAACGATTCTCTGAGATATTCATTTACACAGAAACCATTCCAAGCTTGCCTAATGGCATTTATAGACGCTCAAGACCAACCAGTAACTCTACCACTAAAAGCTGGCCATTTAACGGTTTCATCAGTCCAATCATTTTTAAAATATGTCAAAAATTTTGCTATCGTATCTGATGTATGGCAATTAGTAATCATTTCTAAAATAGCATAAATCTTATGGTCAATATTGACTATTCCACTATAATAATATACCCTTTTCGACGCAGCAAACGGCTTCCGAATAATTGAGCCAGTTGTATCGAAATGTAGTATCAATTTATTAGTTTTTTTTTAAAGTTCAATTTCTTCATTTATTCCTAAATAAACTGTAAATTCAGTCTTGTACATCTTAATATAGAGATGCTTAAAATTACGTTCAGCTACCCTTATTAATTATATATCTTGAATGTCGTCGATATGTCGATCATTTTTACAAAGAGATTCCGATTTAGCCTTGTGTAATGTTTCATTGGAGTAACAAAATAAATGATTACAGTCTTCAGTAGCTATTTTTTCATCTATTTTATTATTTTTTTAATATTAGGCTATTTGTGGACTACAATAAATTTATAAGTCCAATAAATATTCTAAAAAGCTGGTGCTTTAATCCCTCTTCAGTCAGTCGAGTTAGTCAATGCTTATTGATATCTATATTGAACAGACTGTTTGGGATATAGAAAATTAAATGAGTCTGTAATTAGTAGTAATCCGAAAGTAGAAAATATCAACATGTTATATAAACTTGAAATATAGAGCGAAAAAAAAAAGCAATCAAATAGCAATGACTGTTTGTGATATAGAAAATTAATGAGTCTGTAATTAGAAGTAGTGCGAAAGTAGAAAATATCAACATGTTATATAAACTTGCAATATAGAGTGAAAAAAAAGCAATCAAATAGCAATTAAACAAAGTATGTATGCCTGCAAATTGGTGGATCCTAACTAGTGTCTGTTCTCAACGTGTTTTTTATCAACCAATTTTTTTCTTGAATAATGGCTGTGTTGGCAATTATTTGATATACAACACTTTATCATCATTTTGATAGTATTTGCATCATCCTGCTCCTTATAGATATTGATATATAACATATTTTCATTTTTCTCTTGTAAACGTTCTGACTAATAAAGGGACTGGATGACATCCGAGTCATTAACATGAATGACAGAGGTGAACTGAGGTGTAATGACGTGCAATGGTTAAAATAAGATAAACATATTTTATTCAAAACTGAATTTACCTACGATATTTGGTACAACGCAAGATTATCTATATCAAACAAATAGAAAATGAAACAAATTAATTCAACATAATATACATCAAAATAAAGAAAACATTCTTGTGTAAATGTGATTATGAAAGATGAACTCTTTTCAACTTTAGATAACAATAAAAAAACAATAATAAAATTTATAGGTAAAAATATTTTTTTGTTTGTCTATACTGTTAGCCCTGTTAGTAAAAATAATCAACAATATTTTAGTAACTTAAAAGTTAACAGCATCAGTTGCTTTTTCAAATTACTTAATAACAGTTTGGTTTCTTCAATACAATATTTGGTGAAAGGAGATCTTCAACATCTAAAAGATTGTTTTATCCCTTAGACTCATCAGTTCCCTTAGACGTCGACGGTATTGGTCTAGTCTGAGATTTCAAATTATAAGTATTGTCTGTCTAATAAAACTTTTTCCAGCACAGTAATCATGGATATTTTTTTGTACAGCGTCTTCAACAACATCTTTTGTACTAGCAGCAATATTTGAACTTTCCGCATATAAGTGTTGCATTTTTCGGTTTTTTTTACTTCTTTTCTATTATATTTTATTCTGTTACAGGTATAACACTATATTGTTTACTCTTGATTCCAATATCCGAACAAAATCAGTTAAATTTGAAACATCTTCTCCATACTTTAATGCGGCATCTGCAATCCGATTGAGAACAGTCCCTACGGCCTACACCGTCCGGTGCACCCTCTCCGTGATCTTTATCTGAGTAGTTCTATATGAGTATATTGAACTGAGGAAACTGAAACTGTAAGGAACTGAGAAATCATGTAAAAAATTAACTTGTTTCTGTAATGAGATGTGGGTGGTAGTAGTATATGGATTCTCTTCTAGTGCTTGTTGAATTAAAGGTTAAAGTCAATGTGCAGTATAGTTTCGTCAAAACTCCTTTATTTCTTTATCTCATTATATTGGTTTAAAATATTATAGCAATGTAGAAAAAAGTCGTGCAGGTCCTCATCTAACTAATGAATTGCTTGAATTGGTGTTACCTTTGTTGCAGATTTAGCGGTAATACTATTTCCCTGTTCTTTTGGTCTGTGGTAACATATTGTTTATTCTGTCGCATCCATGAATAATATACCAATTGTCTGCCATTTCTGAACTCTTTGAAATCAAGCACTTTATCTTTACATTTGCTGTATACTCTTCTCAAACAATCGCTATTATACATACTCGTGGAACAGAAAAGACATTACTTCAGTTAAATTTTTCTCTTATATTTGCTTTGTATAATAAAGCTTTTACAAGCAAATCCATGTTTAATTGGATTGAGCACATGCACGTTCCTATTGTATTCTTTCTTTTAACACCACCCAAAATGGTTTGTTTCTATAAAATGTCGAGTAAGGTTCTTATTCTCAGCTTTAAAGTCGTTAAGGTTAAGCAGTCGTCTTTACCTTTGGAAATATCCTCCTTTTTGCCAGCCCCAATTCTGCTGTTTACAACTTTTTTATAAAAATTTATGTGTCTTCATCAATAGCTCATTTCGAAGTAATTTTGCACTACAGTGGTCAGCTTTGCTCTTCTTGTTTTTAAAATTAAACATTGCTCTCAGGTTTAATGGTTAAATCTATAAACTGCTCAGTTTATTAAATACGTTACATTAGGTGAAATTTTCCAATGTATTAAAAATGAAATATTCCTAGCAATTTGACACGAATTATTAGAAAACATATACCAGTATACAGGGTTATTTGTAATTAGTTGACCACCTCTTGCAGGTAGCCTCTCTACATCAATCCTAACAACATTAGTCCTACGACTTTTTAAAATTTTATTTTTCCTATACAAAATTTGTTTGTTGTGTCTGAACTGGCATTAACTCTGAGCGTCGGTATGTCGCCCGGGCGTTGACCTTTTAAGTATTTCTTATGCTGGGGCCACATTAGCGGCCAACGTCAATGCCCATTATCTGATCTGCCATACATGCACGAAAGACTAAATTGTGAATATCATTCATTGATATCTTACGCGTGTTTGGATTTCTTATTTTTTTTTTAGTTTACTTGCCAGCGGTCTTCCGAACATATTCCGAACATGTTATATTCATCATCTTTATTCTCTTTCATGAATTCAAAAGCTTCATCCATTTGACGTCGCACTGCTTTGATTTCTTGAGGCTACTGGTCTCTCACTTGTCTTTTTTTTACTATAATTTTGAGATTTATTTTCTTTTGGACAAGTTTCATTTTCTTCTTGTATATTTGGCGAAGCTTCTTCTGTTCCAGTAGAAAAATGAGGACTATTCTGATTTCCATTATTTCTTCCCTCACTCTCTAGATTCTCAATGTCGTCATGTGTCTGAAAGGAAAATAAAAGAATATAGGACAGATCAACAAACAAACAGATTGACAGGTAAATAGACAGACAGCTGAGTGATAGCAATAGGGTTCCAACTATGAGTTATTTTTCTGACTGGTATAGTTCGTGCAATTCACGAAGACGCGCCCCACTATTCCTCCTAACCGTTTATAGTATATGTGTGATATGTTTTGTCAATGTTGAGAGTTATCGGTACACACTAATTACTTATGAGTGCATACGCACACTACAATGAATAGACTAATCAGAAGAGAGCGTCATGGCCACAGTGAAAGATGCTCTTCTTCAATTTTATATTTTTTACACGACTGAAAAGAAAGGGCTACGTATTTTTTTATTTTTAGGTGTGGATATTTTATTGATGTTGATTATTAAGTAATATACGATAATATTAGCATTTTTATAATGGGAGTAACTATAAACATAAATGAAATACGTGAAAAAGTTTTATTTATCTATATTGAGAAAAGAAAATCGTTAATCACTCGTTTCAGAAATATCTGATTCCGAGTCTGATGTTTCACGTACATTTATAACAAAACTAAAATCAATGTCCAAATATCTCATGTATTCTTCTTCTTTTTTTCGACGTGCTGACAAATATTGAACCAGATATCTTGATTTTCTCGACATTAAAAAAAAATATAAAGTAGAGCATATTTCGTGACGAGTCTGGATTTTCGTAAAAATTGGTGGGGCGCGTTTTTGTGAATTGAACTATCTATACCTAGGTACTCTAAATAAAATGGGTTATACATGAATAGGTATTCGATTATTTTACAATAAAAAATAATTGAACTGTTTTATGCAGTTTCAATAATTACGCAGTTATTTATTAATAGTTAATTAATTCAAATTTTATTAATTATTAATAAAATTTGAATCAAATTAAAATCCGACTTAGTTGGTAATAGTTTATTTACCCATCTACCCATAATAGTTCATCACCCACAATAAAAATATCTCGATAAGCGAGATGTAATTAACCATTAATCGTAATTATTCTAGTACAGAACCCTAAAAATACATAAATACCAAAAAAATTACTGATTAATATTATTAATTTCCTGCATATTAAATGTGCGGTCACCCTCATATATACTCCTCGTAGGAAATTGTCCATCGTTTCGAAAGCAAACCAATTAGTTGTATACACGTCATCTTTGCCAGCTCCGGATTTCCAAGATTTTTAACTTTGTTTAAATGTGTTCTTTAGTAACCCATCAGGCTTTTCCTTCTTTTTTTTCATTTCTTCAATAGTCGTTTCAAAAGGTACTAATTCCATCAGTCGGCGCCGAACAGCACTTTGCGTTCCTAGATTCTTGAAACTTTCCAGTTTTGTATCCTACAAACATGGTTCTGTTTGCAGAATCTCGAAAGCACGCAATTACTTTCTCGTTACTCCACTCCATAGTATGTATTACAAACACATTACACAACACACGTGCGATCGCGCTCACGACGCACACTGACTGGCGTAGTGTGACTGCTTTAACGCATAAATTCTCGCATTACTCTCTTTGATTTACCGCCATTTGAATTATCGTCTAATGTCAAACGACAATGTAAATGCCGTTGTCAAATTATCGCGTTAAGTCGTGGCTACATCTACGGTTAACGTCCCTTAACGCGATAATTAATGACATTTCCCGGTAGTGTGGCCCCAGCATTACAAAATACAGAGTAATAAGTAAAAAAGGGAGCAAACATATTTTTGTCTCGTTTTTTTGTGTAGTTTATCAAGAGTAGTAAAAAGTTGTAGAACAAATGTCGTTGGGATTGATATATAGAGGCTGCCTGCAAGAGGTGGGCAACTAATTAAAAATTACCATTCCACGATATGGTCACGCTTCATGAAATGTATTAAGTATTATTCATTGGCCAGATCATAATGAGCGTTGACCAAATCTATAATAACAAATCACTTTGTTTACGTGTCTATATGGCGGCCTTTAACAACACAGGCTTTTTTTGTGTTAGTGAAAATTGTTTTACTTTCATTTCCTTAACCCTTGATCACTCGCGGGATGTTCAGCCACCCCACATATTCAAAATACATTTCTAAACGTATAATATGACTTAATGAAAATATACCAGCATTTTATTATTTTGTGTTGTATGACGTATGAAAATAAAAACGAAAATTTTATAATCGACTTTATTTGCTATTCTACGAAACATTATAATAATCAGTCTTTTTCGTTATAATATTGAGATCATTCCTCAAAACACAAAAAAAAAAAATTACTTCTTAGGTTTTAACATAAATTTTCTTATTGAAAAACATAAACGTATGGATATAGTAACACAATCAAATAAAAATTTATTACTTTTCATACTAGGAACTGCAGATGAACTTCATGTGTTTTTGGCATATGGTTTGTTTGCAAAAATTACAGTGACGCATCGTATTAATGTCTTTAGAGCGTGGACAAACTATACAGCGCTGTTTTTTTTGTTGGTGATATTCATGTACTGCTTGGCCAAGGAGCATTTGACATCCTCTTGAGTGATTTGGGCAACCATGGTTGCAACGATCTTCTTTCTAGGTAACCTTGAAGCATGCTCCTTCTTTCTAGGTAACCTTGAAGCATGCTCCTTGAAATACTATAGTTGCCACACATTTGGTCGGCCGTATCCACGCCGCCTTTTGTTTCATTGTAGAATAAAATAATTTGCGGCTTTTGCAAATTTTTAGCTGTTGTGATAAGGATAACAGGACACGAGAGTCAATGGCAATTTATAATGAAAGCCAAAAATTGAAGTTCCAACAACTCGTTGGTCAACAAAAGCAGCGGGTATTTCTTTTTTATTCTTTCTCAATGTGCCTACCACGGTGATTTTATTTTTCAACAATTCTTCTGCTAATGGAATGCTAGTATACCAGTTATCACATGTAAGATACCTTCCAGAACCTAAAATAGACGCACATAATCGCATAACCTTATCACCCGGCTGAGTTTATAAGGCCCCTCTGGTTGTTGGCCAAGATATGGTTCACTTTGGTACGTGTAAAAAGTCTTTGCATCGCATAAAGCAAAACTTTTCAAACCCTGTCCTGGTTTAATTGGAATGTATTGTCTAAAAAAACAACGTCCTCTAAATTTCAGTAATTGTTCATCTATCGTGAAGTTCTCATTGAGACTATAGTTGTCACCGCAACGGTTGTTGAATTGCATGTTTCTAATTGGACAAAACCTGTCAGTTAATTTTCTTGACTCACGAGTATTTACGCCATAGAAACGTAGACATCGTAGTAGAAAAGAAAAACGGTTATAGATCATTGTTTTGTGAAAAACTGCAATACCTAGTCTAGACTCGTTCCATAAATCTTTCAGCTTTCTATGGCTAGATTTATACAAACCAGACAAAATTAGTAAGCCAATGAGAGCTTTTATTTCAATTTCATCGGTTTCATTGCAATCTCTCTGCCGTGCATATTTAGGACTTATTTTTTGTATGTAAATATTTGTATAAGTAGTTATTTCTGCCATTATACCGTCGGTAATAAAAAGTTGGAAACATTCTATAGGAGATTTACAAGACTGAGCCATACCTTTCGGACCTGGAGGTTCAGTGATTATATTGTGAGCACGGGTTCTTATTGTAGTACGACCCTTGACTTTGTGCCACTTAGTTTTTTTGCTGATATAACCATGTTGCGATAATCAGTTTCAAACTCTTCTGCTTCAGACTCTACAACCGATGAAGCATCCTGTTCTGACAAAGAATCATGATCAGATTCTTGAATAAATCTTCATCGATGATGGCATCACTTTCCACTGCAACATCTTCATTATCCGATAATGCTTCTTCTATCAAAGCTGTCAATCTTGCTTGCTCTTGTTCCCAACTCATCTAAAAATAAAATTATTTGAAAAATAAGTAACATACCGACAAACAAAGCAAAGTAAGACGTATATAAAAGTTTGTGAATACAAAAATTTTATTACTATTGTGCAAAAAGAAATACACTAATATTTATATTATAGTAAATAAGGACAATCTTTTATAACTTACTATTAAAAAAAAATTGCAAATACGTACCTTGTTAAAAAAATAACCTCCAAAAAAGTATAACACAAGCGCTCGCGGGGTGTAGTGACTACCCCACGGCAACTTTGGCACGTCATCACACTGCGAGAGCTCGCGCTGGTTTACCGGCCACTTGAAGCTACTTCAAAAACGTTCTTACGTTCAAAAATGCGTGGTGACAGCACCTCGTGCGAGTGATCGAGGGTTAAGTTCCTAATTTTAATAAAAATGTAATATGTGCAATTAAGTAGCAATTAACGAGTTCGTAACATATTCTTGCTTTAATTACTTGAATATTTTCGGGACACCCTATTTTACGATATGATTAATCGTGGATGACCAATCGTTAAACGATAACGATTCATCGAAATCATGGTCAAATTTAGTTGGCCCTTTCATGACATGGTCGATCACATCGCGAAATGGGTGATTTTAAGATGTGACCACGACATATATACCAAAAAATATATTTAATTATATATATATATATACACTCATCAATTTTCTGTCATTACATCTATAACAGTGTCATTACATTCTTAGAAAACATTGATGAAAATGAGCTTCATAACTACGAAATTTATTGAATTTGAATTATATTACACTATAGATATTAGTCTAGCCAAGCTGAATAGCACATAATATATTTGGTTCTAATGACGTTTCCAATAAGTAGAATTCGTTTCACAAGAGTTCCCTTCGCTATTATGTTGGTAGCACTTAATTGTGTGTGGCCAGGTACTGAAAATTATATTACCTAATGAGTAGGAGATTATATTATTACCTAATATTTTTACCTAATAGTAAAAATATTAGTTAATAATATACCAAACGACATGACCATTTACCTAACCAATAATGACAGTTTATCTAATATAACAAACGGGGTGAATAATATTTTTAAAGAAATGAAACTCCTGTTTTTTTTACCATAATGATTGTTTATTTGCGGGGCAAATTTGTATTAATATTTTAACAGCAATATCACTTTTTAAAATAATTTTCTCGTGCAAAGGGGTAACACCGGATAAGATACTGGTATCTCTATCACCAGGGTCTCTACAGTCTGAAGTGTCGCTTTCTTCAACTACTTCTATTAATTAAATTATTAAAGACAAGTCTTCTATGGTTTCCACGTGGTATCATTATTTTATTCACTCTTCTTGCGTGATACTGCATAATGCCTCTTTAGTAATTTTAACAATATTTTTGGCTTCCTGACCCACGTTCCTTTCAAAGTAATCCAGAAATTGAGGGCTAAAACCCTTTCTGGTGATTAGGCCTGAAATATGTATTGTTAATCATTATAGAATTATCTGAATTCTATATAATCTATAGAATTATCTGTATAATATATCTGTAGAATTTGTAAAAGAAGGCTCCTCCAAAAACCGACTTCTTCAAAAAGGAGGAGGTTCTTAATTTGGCCTGTATTTTTTTTTTAAGGTATGTAGACCGATTTTTCCGCGATTTCTGAACCGATTTACGTAATTCTCTTTTTGTTTGATGCGGAATAGTTTCGAATTGGTCCCATAAAAATTTCAGGTTCAGGTTCAGGTAGACCCATTAGTTTTTATTTTATGAGCATTTTAGTCCAAGTTTTGAACTAGCTCCTCCGGAAGGAAATCACAACGTGCTGTGACTAATGACATCTGTTGTTTTGGATATGTGAAGTCTTTAAAAGTCTCACAAAAACGTGAAATTGTGTTTTTTTACGGAGAAGACTACTTTTATCCGTTTCCTTTCCGTTTCCACCTTTTGTAGGTCTACCCATTTCTAATTGATAATGTAGCAATAAACTAAAAAGTATTAAATAAAAATAACTACGTTAAAAAAAACCGCCTTTAAAACTAAATAGTAATAAATAATGAAGATTTAATATTTATTACATACTACCTATTATTTATATGTCCTATTTACTAATAGGTTTGAAGTTGGTGCCAAGCATTAAACAAATAATTATATTTAACCACTTAAATTCCAAAAAGCAAATTAATACAATGAAATGCCTACTTTAATGTTTAAGATACTTAAATATACATAATAAATAGGAATTAAATGTTATTATTATAAGCAGCTCAATCAATACGAAGAATAGTGAAAAAACAAACCAAAATTATGAAAATGTATTCAACAGAATTCTAATACTAAAAGGCTTGGCACCGACTTTAAACTTATTAGTAAGTTGGACATATAAATAATAGATAGTATATAATAAATATTAAATCTTCAATATTTATTACTTTTTAGTTTTAAAGTCGGTTTTTTTTAACGTTGTTATTTTTCCTTCTTTTAATTAGGATCATCATTTGAAGGTATTATAGTGACGTGCACCTTAACTTGCATCTATACTAACTCTATGCGATTTAACTCACGGTGGTAAGGAGAGAGTAGCAGCACAAAGACCCGGCGTTCAGCAGCTATTTTATCAAGGGCCAAGCTGGTAGTTTTTCCAACCTTTTTCTTTTCTAACTATTTTTAAAAACTAAGCTTTAATCAGTTCCTTCTTAAGCTACATTTATTGCTTGAAGCCATTTTTGTATATTAGCTTTTCGTCAGTTGTACGAGTCTGTTCAAATTTTCGAGACTCATTTTGGATCACTTGGATCTCATTTCTTTTTGATAATCATCGTTAGTCTTTTTAGATTTGTAAATCATTAAAACTTCATCTACAAAATCCTCTTCACCACCTTAATAAGATATGATTAATCGTCTTCCTTTTCTTTTTGGACATCTTAGAGCGTTTGTGTGCCTCTCTAAAAATGCTTGAAAGTTTTCATTACTGTACCATCAGTACGCCTAAACCATTCAGGTTTTGTCTATTTAAGTGAATTTAACCAGCTATATAAAGACTCCTATAAAAGCCTTCACTCCATTCCAGATTCCAGCGCTTCTAAGTAACGTACAATACTCTCTTGCTCCGAATCACTTTCTCTGTTAGAAATGTTGTCGATTTCTTCTTCGCCCATAAAGTCGCAAAAAGGTCTTGCACTTGAATAGTTTTCTAACAATTCTTAAAACCGGTGTTCATTTTCTTCATTATACATCTTGATAAAATTGAAAATAAATTCAAAATACCATAAATAAGAACAAGCGGGAAAATAACCCAAAACCAAAACAAATTTAAAACACGGAGCCAACTAACGTTTTTTTTTATTATCCAGATTCTACAATTCTTTGTTTTCATTATATAACTCTAATTATTTTTCTAAGTTTTTAACTTAATGTTTCATTTTGTTATGACTTATCCAAACAGCTATTTGTTACGTTTCAGATTTGTGTCACACCGCATCCAAACGAAGAGGAATTAATGAAGCATATAAAAACGGTTCATCTTCTAAGCTCAGAAGAAGCTTATAGAGTAGAGCGTGAAATTTTTACGTGTAATTACTGTTCGCAAATATTCTTCAACAAACAACAACTAGCTGTTCATATAGTGTATACACATATTGATAAAGAAAGGGGTGTTGCTAATTGTCCGCGTTGTTTTAAAAATGTACGAGTGAAATCAATGTGGTTTCACTATGAACGTCACAATATTCAAAGTGTATCATCTTGTAAAATATGTTTAGATAAATGTAAAAATAGAAAACACCTAAAAGAGCACATCAGAACACATCTGCCTTTTTATAAATGTGAAATGTGTGGATATATAGCAAAAAAGCTTGCCTTATTCAAACAACATATAATAACTTTACACAAGAGTGACGCAACAGAAACTAAAGAGGGTAAGTACAAAAAGTATTTTATACCTCAAGCAGATCACTGGAATAGAAAAACGCAGAGCACCTCCGCCTTGAAAGGTTTACATCTGCGTGACTTCGTTCGTATATGTATACTATGTAGGGAAATATGCACGACCGTGGCAGATATGAAACATCACATATTAGTAGAACACACTAAATTCAAAGTACCCAAAAATGTATACATTTGTATCTGCGGAGAAAGCTTTACTAATAAGGTGCTGTTCAAACATCATACCTTTAAATTGAAAGGAGAGGATCATGTATTATTGGGTATGTATGTTTTATTTTTATTTTATTACTAGATTTTAGATTTTTAACACATCCGTTTCAATAAAAAAATAACTAAAAGTAAACTAAAAATAATAAATAAAAGTCATTAGAAAACTTTTTGCCAGTGCCATTGGTAGTGTATAACCTAAGCACTAATAGCCTGAGACATTTTTAAACTATTGAGTTTAACAAGTTAAGAAACTGAAAACTAAATTTAATAAAGTAATATATCTTATATAAAATATATTATTATAAAAATGTATGCACTGCTATGCAAAGTAAAGAAAACATGGGATAACCATTTCATTTTTCGATATAACATTGCAACGCTTTCCGGGAGCAGCTATGACTGTATATTAATAAAACCGGGTTTTATAAATAACATATTGTTTCAGATCAACAAGATGGCTGATTACCAATTCCGGGAAAATAAAACGTAATTCATCTTATATCTTTCATTATACTCTTCAATTGTGGGATTCTTAATGTTTTTATTTTAATTTCTATAAAATTATAAAATGTCAATTTTTATGTTAAGGTGCCGTGAAACCACACGTAGTACTAATTATTGCTTTATAAATATAATAATGTACATCTTGTAATGTGATTGTAACCAATATAACCTGACTGAAAAAAAAATTGGTAGTCATTAAACGTCTAATCGATTGTGGCCTTATATCACAAGCAATTTTAATTTTTTATTGTTTTTGCCCTGAGAATTCTTATTTTTGATCTTTATATAATATTGAAACAAAATTAAACTCAATCCAAATATTGAACTTGATTTTTTTATATTTACTCAACAAGCTTCAAACTCATTCATTGTAAATTAAATGGATTGAATGAAATTCCTACAATTATTCATGTAAGTATTAGCTAATTAGCCAAGAGTAAAATGGCAATGACTATCATCTTGTCCGTCTTACCACTACTGATAATTGTATTTTTATAACTATATCCAAAGAACTTTTATTTTTACATTAAAACATTAAGGGAAAATACTCTTTTCACTTATTTAAGTATTGTCTTGTATGTCAACAATACATGGAAACCACACGTTCCGCGAAGGCTAACAAAAATTAAAACATTTCGTTCCAGGAGATTAAAAAGTTAAATGTTAGATTAGTAGTTTATCCTACCTACCTACCTACCTACCTACTCACCTGCCGACAATGAAACACGTGCACACCCTCCCACTACGCTACCTGCTGGAACACTATTCATAAGCAGTGTCGTGGCGCTGTGTTTAATAACGATAAGATTGGGGTCAAAGAAATACGTTAATAAAGTTAAAATTCCTATTGAAGAAGCATTGTTAATTCTTAATTCTATTACAACAAACCCCTTGCTCCTACTTACGAATATATATATAATAAATGTTTGATTTACCCATTATGTAAATAAAAAATGTTATAGTTTTTTTTTTATTTTAATTATTTTTTAAAATTCCAAATTACAAAAATTGGTAGATAGATACAAAAAAGAGAAAGTATACATGTGATACACCATAGAGTTATTATGCATAGAATAAGGAAGTCAGCATAAAATGTGTCCATCGAAAAAAAAAAAGCAAATGAGGTTAACTATTTGTCTCTCTTCTATGTTTGATTAGAAAAAATGTTAAAGAGCCAGCTCTAACAATTCATATTTGAGGGTATACTATATCATAAATCAAAAAAGTTAGGGAGGGAGAAAGAGAGCATAAAAATACACATACTGTACATAATTTTTAATATATATATGTAGTTATAATAATTTTTAATCACGGACAGCAGGTAAAGTTTCGCTGTGAACAATAGTTACAACCGGTAAATGGTGCATAATTATTCTATATCAGTTTAAAAAAGTTCAATAAATAATACAATAAAACAGCAGAGGCCATAAAATAAATAAATAACTAAGAGGTTTCAAGGGACACCCGGATGAAACGAAGTTCTTTTCGATTAATTACACTGGTCAACACGATTCTGGTTTCCTCCATTTTTTTCTCTCTTATTGGTTATTTCTATGGTCCTGACTATGAAAAAAATACTGTGAGATTGCCAACAGCTTTACTTTTTAAAATATACAGTTTCATAATTTCGACCAAATAAAGACAAAAACTAATACATATTTCAACAAAATATCTATTAAACACTATCAAATGATCTTTTGTATGATTTTCTTGCATGAACGACGTTAGGTAGATCTCGTTTCAAACTCCAGCAGTAGTCCGCCATCATATGTGAGTCCCATCTTCCCTGATATCGCTCTTCCATTGTCCGAAGATCTTGGTGAAATCTTTCACCCTGCTCCTCACTAAAATCACCCAAATTTTCAGGAAATTGGTCTAAATGCGAGTGCAGATAGTGGATTTTTATGCTCATGTTGCACCCCAGCTCTTGCAAGTTTGATAGCATGCTCTCAACAAGCTTAACATGGTCGTCAGATTTCTTGTTGCCTAGGAAATTACTCATAACCAAAACAAATGAATTCCAAGCTTTGGATTCCACTTCAGTCATTGATTCGACAAAATTGGGGTCTTTTACGACTTGCCTAATCTGTGGCCCATCAAAAATACCTGCTTTCAATTTTTCTTTGCTTAATCCTGGAAACTTGCGAGAAAGAAAATTAAAACATTCTCCATTTTTGTCAAGTGCCTTCACAAATTGTTTCATTATGCCAAGTTTGATGTGAAGAGGTGGAAGTATGTAAGGTCTCGACTAACTAAAGGCACGTTTATTACATTTTTTGTACCAACCACCAGCTCTTCCCGCACTGGCCAACTTTTTTGTGACCAATGATGTTGTTTGTCACGACTATCCCAGAGACACATGAAACAAGGGAACTTTGTGTACCCCCCTTGTTGACCTAATAGAAAATTAACCATTTTTAGATCAACACAAATGACCCACTTGTGGTCCTTATACTTAATATTATCCATAACCTTAGAAATATTTGCGTATTCTTCTTTTAAAGTCGTCGAATGTGCAATAGGTATAGAACCGTACTTGTTGCCGTTATGTAGCAAAACACACTTTAAACTTCTTTTGCTGCTGTCTATGAAAAGACGCCAATCGCTAGGTTGGTACTTTGTTAAACCTATCTGTTTCAAAATACCGCTAACATCCTTACAAAAAACT
Organism: Napeogenes sylphis; assembly: GCA_959347405.1. NCBI lineage: Eukaryota > Metazoa > Arthropoda > Insecta > Lepidoptera > Nymphalidae > Napeogenes > Napeogenes sylphis. Next base: position 30,596,485 of record OY365785.1, read on the forward strand.
AAATCCTTTTCTTGAGAAAAATACGGTAACAGATTTATTTCTCGCGTACGATAAAATGTGATTTTGTTTTCCGAAGTAAGCAAATTTTTTTCTTTTAAACGAGATGCTAAAATTTCAGAAGCTTCTTTCGGTAAGTTCAGATCTCTTACTAGGTCATTTAATTCTTTCTGATTGAATGGTTGAGGTTCTGAAAGGTTGAATTTGTAGTCTGGATCAGAATCTTCACTTGATTTATTTCGTTCATTTCGTTCGGATTCACAAATATTTGGATCATCAGAAGATTTAGATGTGCTGGGTTGTACCTCTCGTGATCTTAATTGAGGTCGTTGAGCAGAAGCTAAGTTGGGATAAGGCCACTTACTTCGATTTCCAGGATTGATTCCGTTTATTTTCACAACGCAAAAGTAGCAGTCGTTATGATGGTTTTGAGGTTCTCGCTAAATCATTGGTGTTTCGAACATTGTTCCATCTCTTTTTCCACTGAACCACAACCGTAGACATACTACACACTTCTGGCAAACAATATGAGGAACCCATGGCTTGTCCTGATTACACAATTTTATTTTAAAATACTCATGATACGCAGTTTTCACAAAGTCCGATATAGGTTTTCGATATTTTTTAAATACATATTCACCACAAATATAGCAAAAACAATCTGGATTAAGCAGACAACATCTTCTTGAGGAAGCCATATCGAAACCGACAACAAAATGTGATCTAGTACCCGAAAAAAAACGAAAATCTAAATAAAAATATTAAGTAAGAGTAAGGTAGAGGCATCAGTAATTGACCACTTAAGATCGTTGCTAAAATGTTTTTTTATTGACCACACATATTTAAATTTTAGAACTTCAGTGGGTACTTAAAAGAAATCATCATACCCTTCAGATTAAGTTTTGCTAATAAGTTTTTCAATTGAACAAAACATACACACTTCAAAAAAATTTGAACCAATTTAAGTTTTTGCTCCAGTAGTTGACCAATAAAAATCTGAAAAAATTAGTAGTTGACCGTATTTAGCATCAGTAGTTGACCATATGAATATAAGCTACTTTTATGGTAAATAAGACCACAGATATGTCAAAACTCAAACATTTTAATTATAATATAGAAAAAATATAATATTCAGTGACGAACGCTAGAACTGGAAGGACAGATAGGTCTTTTGGAAACTTAATCCCACATGAAATCTAGCTCAGGAACAGAGTAAACATTACGCGTTTTACTGGTCTTTTTGGGTTCATTTATATGGGATGTCACATTTTTCCATTGATATTCAAGAACATCAGGTCTCTCGGGCCATTTCCATAAGCGACCACACTGTATCATGGATGAAATTGTTGCAGTATATTCAGTAACATTAATTATTTTGCCAGGGTAATACTTATTATCGTATGTGAAAATAACATATTCATTAATTTGTTTTAATAACGGTTTTCTAGAAGGGTTTAGGTTGCTTAAGTTTTCATCTCCCGAGGATTCTGAAACCACACTATCTCCAGAAGAAACATCGACACTCGAGTCAGAGCTATCTGAAAGAATCTTTGATACACTTTTAATATGTTTATTTTTCACCACTTTAACCCTATTTTTCTTTACTCTTTCATTCTCTTCCTTCTTTCGTTGCCTTTCAGTGGCTCGTTCTATCTTCAATTGCTCAAGATCCTCTTTCTTCTTCTTTTTGGTTTCGAAATATTTTTGGCACAATTCTCCGGACACAATCGTTGGCATTCTTGCCCTCATTATCCTTTTTTTCTTGTTTTCTTCAAACGCAGGATAAAAGAAGTGCCTCTTAAATGGACTTGGTATTTCCTTGTGTGACGGACCTGCCACGTTCTCTTTATTTAGACTGCTAGATGCCTCTATTACTGAAACTGAATCCGAAGCATTTGGATCCAAGGCAGTAATGACATCTAAGTCCATTACAGAAGCTTCTTCTATATTTCTTCCATCAGAATGAATTTCTGAAGAATCGAGGTGTGCTAATAAATTATCAGCAATCCTAGTAGAGGCCTCTGTTGCTTGTGGGAAATCATCATTTCTGACCGGCCCGTCAGAAATATTTTCCCCATCAACACAGTTTAAACTTTCTTCAGCCTCTGAAGAAAGTTTCTCTATTTTTATTTTCTTCCACAATTTAAATAAAGAAGTGTCCAGTGGATCTCCATTCCAAGTACCTTCAGATGCCTCAAAGATAGCTACTTTTTCTGCTCCCATCATGTCGTTAAGAAAATCCAAACCCTGCTTTCGGTATTGCGTTTTCATCATGGTTGAATTACGTTCTTGTTCTTGGGATAATCCTTGGTCTGGTATCACAACAGCTTGCGGATTCCACGGGAACAATCCACATTTTTTGAATCCATTGGACAACATAGATTTTGTAATATTTTGAAGTATCACTTCTTGCAGTAACTTTGCGAAATCTTTTTTTTTTAGGATATGAGAACCTCCTTGAACAACATTGTCCATCCTCCATTGATGGATTTTTTTCCTCCATGCTTCTTTGAGGCTTCTGAACACTGCGACATCCATAGGCTGTAAAATATGGGTGGCGTTCGGTAACAAAGCTACCAAAATTATCCCATTTTTTTCACAAAATTGGCTTGTTTGCAAACATAAATGGGACGCATGGCCATCCACGAAAAGAATGACTGGAAAAGTTATTTGTTTTTGTAATAACCAGGGATGAAAAATATCGGCAATAAATTCAAAAAATGCTTCACACATCATCCATCCTGAATCCGTTTTTCCTAGCCCCCATTCCTTAGGAAAATTTTCTGCTATATCTTGAGGAATACGCTTATATTTGTAAACGCAAGTTGTGGGAGCTACTTCACCACTTGCACTACCAGTTACCAAAACTGTAACGCACTCCTTCTCATCAACATTAACTTTTTGATAAACTGTTTTATCTCCTTTTCTAGCAAGAACTTTGGGGCCTTTAGGATTTAAAAAAAAAGCAGACTCGTCACAATTGAATATTCGAGAAGGATCTTCCAAGATCTCATCACCATACTCTTTTCCAATGTAGGACTTCACTTCTGAAAACCAACTCAGTATATTTGCCTTAGTGACTGCTGCCCGTGAGGCAGTTAAGTTTTGAGAAACTCTTTTTGAAATCGAAGGATTTCTCCGCAGAAAACCTATAACCCACGTCCTGCCTGGTCTTCCATCTTTAAAAGGGGTATCACGCTTCACGTCTTTTATGTACTTCTCCACACTCATGCACAGCTGCTCAACGGTAACTGGAAAACCAGCATGTGCCATGTTCTCTACCCACTTGCTTATCTCACCCTCCTCTTTGCTTGTTAGAATTGAAGGAGGGCCCATTTTTCTGTTCATTGGGGATTTACCCTCTAATTTATATTTTAATGTGGTTCTAGGAACTGCAAATTTTTTTGCAGCGGCTCGGATAGATATTTTGTGCAGGCGAACCTCTTCAACTGCAGCTTTCATAGCATCTTCACTGTAGTTTAGAAATGTGTTCTTGTTTCCAGGCATCTTGAAAATAATATTTAAATACCCTGCAATAAAAACAACTAGTCAACATTTTATAAATTGTGTGTTAAAAGTTGACCACATCATGCTTTAGTAATTGACCACGTGGTCCACTACTAAAACCCATCATGTTTTATAAATCTGGATAAGAGCTGTAATGTTATGTGGCTAAGTTGATTATGAAAATACATGTATAATACAATAACTATGTTAAGACAATTAAATCAGTAGTTGACCAGACCGGTCAATTACTGAACTTTCCAAAAAATACCATTCAGTAGATGACCACCCCAAACAATCACTCGAGATGTGAGGTTATATTGTTAAAAACTTTTGAATTTAAAAGAAAACACTTTCAAAAATATTTTAAATGTAAATCTTACCTGAAGAAGTTATTTGTGTGACTTATTTATCTCCACAACAACACTTGTTCTCTAGTTAAATTAGATAATAAAATCAAGAAACGTGCCACACAGTTGTACCTGTCAACAACAACTGTCGGCCATTGCTACACACAACGCGCTTTAGTTCTGAGCTTTCTGCAGTTGTTACTAGATGGCACCAGCTACTTGTAAATTAGTTTTTTTATTAGATACAATAAATACAACGCTTATTATTTAAATTTTCATACAAAGTGGTCAACTACTAGTAAATGGTCAACTACTAATGCCACTACCTTAGTTAGCTATAACTCAAAAACAAAAGCTGTTAGAGAAAAATGGCTGCCGTATCTGATAAATACGCGTCAATTTAAAACAGAAACAAAAAAAATATCATAGGAAACAACCAACTTTATTTTTTTGTTAACCAGTGTTATTGAAGGAATTGTAATAATTTTGTTTTTTTTTTAAGTTATAATAATGTATATTTTTTTTACTATTACATTGTTTATTATTAAATATAAACTTTAAACTTAATCGGTAGGCTAAATTTTAGTAATAATTGTTACAAATTGCAACAAACTCCAATATCAAATAAATAAATAATAAAGAATTACTAAGCAATTCAATATAATACAAATAAATAATAATGAAAATAATTAATTAAAACCTAAAATATTTATTTATAATATTTATGTAGGTAAGTAAAGACATATATTTCCATGTAGGGAACGATTCATTTCTAATTTTTATGGTAATAAATTATTAATATAAGCTAATATGCTTATGAATAATATTTGTATACTATTTTTGTATGATATTTCGCCGATAATTTATAATAATTGTAAATAAAATGAATAACTAAATTAAAGTGTTAACCAATAAACCCATCAGTTATTGTCCCGCCACCTAGCGGTTTCACTTTGTACTGAGATGTAGTTATGTTTCCCTAAGGTATAAATAGATGGAGTTGTTACAAAACATTACGAGTATATTGGATCACAAATTTGTATTATTATTTTCATTTAAACTGTGTTATTTGAAAATTGATTCTAAAATAATAAACTCCAATATCAAACAAATTTTTACCGTCTAGCCTCCTTTCACAACGCGCGATAAAGAACTACGTTCCAAAAAAAGACGTGTGGCACTCGGAGACTGCCGCGGTAAAGCTATTGCATAGTTTTTTATATATTAATTCAAGTTACATTTTTTGACTGTGATGACCGATAAGATTTTTTTTCTTTTGTTGAATAAATGACTCATTAAATGAACATGAGAAGTCATCACTGCTCTGTATATATATATATATATATATATATATATATATACAGTCGTGGTCAACTAATTAGGGACATGCAAGATAGTGAAGAACAATAACCGGTTATGTACATACAAATATAAAACCCTATTGATTTCTCAGTAACTATTATTTGCATAATTTGGTCCGATTATTATGCTTTAAATGGCTGTAAATAAAAGAATAAATAAATAGAAAAAAGTATTTAATATCAAAGGTTGAACATGTATTCAATTTTAAGGTATAATTCTGTAGCTGGACATTTAATTAAGGACAGTAAACTATAATGAAAAATAGAGGTAAACAAAACTAATAATCTGCAGTATTATAATATCTTTAACAGCTCCATTTTATTACGTGTAAAATCAGTACCCAGTAGCAAAACCTTTGTTAGTAATTACCGCTTGACACCGATGTGGCATAGACATTATCAGTTTCTGGCATGTTTCGACAGGAATGTTTGCCCATGCCTCACAAAAAGCTTCATTAAGTTCATCTAAAGTTGTGGTACGATAAGTGGCTACTTTTTTCTTGATTTCGTGCCAAAGGTGCTCGATTGGGTTAAGGTCCGGGCTATTTGCTGGCCAATCTAGCACCGATACTGACTGACTGGTAAGAAACGACTTGACTGAACGGGCGGTATGTTTCGGGTCGTTATCATGCTGAAACGTCCATATAATAGGGAGATGATCCTCAACATAGGGAAGCATCGTTTCCTCCAATATTGCCTTGTATTGATGTTGGTCTAAGTTACCCTGAACTTTCCTCACAGGTCCCACTCCACGTCCAGAAAATGAACCCCACATTTTAATGTTTCCACCGCCATGTTTCACCTGCTTTTTTGTGAATCTTGGATTCATTTCCGCTTTTACTGGACGCCGTACGTATTGCCTTCCATCTGAAGAAATCAAATTAACCTTGGTCTCGTCAGAGAATAATACATGTTGCCATTGGGCGTAGGTCCAATGTCCATATTTACGTGCAAACGCCAAACGAGCATTTCTATGTTCTTTCTTCAACAACGGTACTTTGCGAGCCACTCTTCCGAACAACCCTGCTTCTACCAGACGTCGTCGAACGGTCCTCGCTGAGACACCAGCTCTTTCGTCTGTCCCAAACACTTCGTGTTTAATTAAAATAGAGCCTAGAAACGGATCTTTCTTAGCTAACCTGGTTATCATTCTATCTTCTTGCGGAGTTGTTTTTCTCGATCTTTTTGTTCTGGGCACATTTAAATCTGTGTTATTGCGTCTGACATGTTGCACTGCATTGTATACCATAGTTTTTGAACTATTTAAATGTTCTGCTATCCTTCGGTATGGCCAACCATGCTCGACAACAAACTTCATGATAATTTTTCGTAGTGTTGGATCGCAACTTTTATTTTTACCCATTTTTCTTCAAAATATTTTTCAAAACTTAAAATAAATATCGGGATTGCCGCCAAAACTACCACGAAACAATAAGAGAAGAAGTAAAAAAGTATTGAGATTCAAATTTTGAAAATAGAACGCAATATCTCAGTGTCCCTAATTAAATGGCCAGCCAGCATTATTTGAACAAATAGCACTACGATAATCTATTAGCTATACTGTAAAGAGGTTTAATGTTTAAGAAGTTGTTATTGTTTGTATAATCGGGCACATAAATGACTAATTATACTTACATGTAAGAGATATGGAATATGGTTTAGACTCGTTGGAAAATAAAAAATAAATTCACAATTCGGTTTAATCAAAGAGTGTCCTTAATTAGTTGACCACGACAGTATATATATATATATATATATATATATATATATATATATATATATATATATATATATATATACATATATAATATATATATTTTGTACAAGTGAAACATTTATCCTAAACTCATCCTTAACTAGTAAACAATAACATCTTTAAATGATATGTACACAATAATCGGCCGAGCTTCATAGTTGGCGGAGTGGGGGGTGTTAGGTTATTTTCGTTATGGACGTGGATTCGGTCTCCACACTCAAGGCCCGCGATAGAAGCTATGCAATAGCTTAAAAAAACATTTCGCATTTTGAAAAGTGGCTGCTGTGATGATGCAACATTTACAATCGGCAGCCATATATATTTTATTTTATTAATGTTATTTCCAAAGGTATATTATAACATCAAGGTAGATACCGTAAAATACTTAACAACCTCTGTCTGTCGGTATTTCCCGCCAAATATAATGTGAGTGTCTTCAAGAGGAGAGTGAATAGGCTGCTAGGTTAATGCGCGTTTCCACCTAAGACTACATGTCACTTACCATCAGGTGGAATGTAGTCAAGCTTTAACCTAGTTTTGTGTTAAAAAAAAAAATCCCTAATTTTCACACCTGACTCATGAAACATTTGAAGTTAATAAATCTCTTCTGGTTCGCCATCATCACCGTAGCTATCATTACTGTTCGAGTGCTATTTGCCACAATGTTTTCATCACATGCTTCACAGGTGTTGACAGAATCATCGACACACGCGCATTGTTCTAAGTCCTGGTATGTTATGTCTTCCTAATACTTTTTATTAGCTCTCGCCCAATCATTCTCTCGGTGGTAGACCATAACATCGGACAAAGTTGTTCGATGAATCCCTATAAGGAAATGGGTCTAAAAAGCTGCGGTGCGTTGGCGAACCGGTTTGACGTCGAGCTAGTGTCTGTTTGTCAGATAGTTCGGGGCCCAAATAGTCTGTTTGTCAGATAGTTCGGGGCCCAAATAGTCTGTTTATCAGATAATTGGAGGCCCAATTAGTCTGTTTGTCAGATAGTTGGGGGCCACCCACGATAGGCTGCCCCGCCAGCTGCGAAAAATCCTCCCAGCCTCCCAGTGGTAAGACATCACCAATTTCGACGTCGGGTTCGATAAATAGCGCCTCGTTCAACTGTCATTTCCCATCCTTTTTCATTTTAAAAAATATATATAAAGAATAAAAATTTACAGAGATTGCACTCCTCATTTAAAGTGCACCTCAGTAATATTAGGGGCTTGCACTCTTATATCTTACCTATCCATCACTACCTGGAGCCCGAGCAGACGCACTTGTTCTTCTGACGGAGACGCAGCTACAATGTCCTCTGACAGCTGCACATCTCAATTATTCTGGTTGCACGTTCTGTATCCAGCGTCTCCGTCACCTTGAAGACCCCACTTTTTCTTCCTTATGGGTAGACACAGGAAACGAAAAAATCCTGTATTCCTGTGACTACCGTTCGCACAGCGGTGACTAGGAGACACAGATTATTTGAGTATCTCGGTGAGGCTGCTGATATGGCTCTGCATCAGAGTTCTTCTGCGCAGTTCGTCTTTCTGGGGGACTTTAGTGCCTGTCATCACAGGACTGGCTGTTCCCGCACCAGAAGACCGAACATGCTGGAAAAGAAGCGCGGAATTTTGCGTTGTCCTTAGACCTCTTTCAACTGGTGAGGCAAGAGACAAGGGTACCAGATGTAGTAGGCCATACAGCCAATTGCCTGGACTTTCTGCTGATAATTGATCCGGACAGGTATTGTGTAGATTTCACCTCCCCCTTGGGAACGTCCGATCTCTGTCTGGTGACATCTGTAATTACTTTTTCCCCACCAGCTCTACGGTATTTCGATGCCTGAAATCCGCATCTCGAAAAAAAAGGTATAGTAGAGTTATGAAGAAAGATGCATGGTTGTTTAGATGTGAATAAAGCCAGTCGATCTGATGGTATAGCAGCCAGACATTACTGATAAAGCCAAAAAATGTTTTGGCTGTCGTTGAAGAGTTAGCTGCATCTACCAAAAGGAAATTCCAACTGTGGCATCCGTATGGTGTGAAGAATGCTCTTGGATTTATATTGAGTATTCTTGTTCTGACAACTTTGTTAATTCCGACCATACTGGCGCGGTTTGCATATCCCTGTCCTCGATAGTTTTGGATATCTAGATCATTTCTTTCCAGTTCTTGTAATATTGGTTATTATTTAACAAAATCAATATACAATTAAAATAATGTTCAATACTCTCCTGTTGTTTTTGCGACTTCAATAAACCCAATAAACTATTCCTCTATAGCTCCAGTTGACAAATTGCAAAATCTTTTTTAAACTGTCAAACAATATTTCACTTCTCCTTACATAAGAATTTGGTGAAATCCATTGTGTCACGTGGAGACGACGATAGTGAGCCATCTAGGTGAAGCTTATAGAAAAAAAAATCTAAATCATTATTATACCATTTGGTGGCTTGTTCCACATTTCCACCCACCAAGGACATTTAGTTTTAAAATGTTGTTCAAAATAGACAAAGAGGACCATCTTAGAAAATGCATTTAGAAGTACAATCGTGATAGACTATAGAATTAAACAAATCAAATTGAATTATATAAACTTACATAATTAAAATAGTCTCCAAAAAGACAGTTTGTAACTACAGTTTCAACAAAATATCCATCCACCTTTAGGCTACCAATTTTAGGACGTATTCCAAAAAACAACAAAATATAATAGAAACTTTACTAAAAATACAATAATTAAAAATTTCACTATCTTATCAACCACAGGCAAAACACATATCTTTGTATTTGGTCGCTTGAAAAAAAAAATTCTTACATTTAAGCGTTACAACTCTTGTCAAACATTCAGAACCGGGATGTATATCAATAATTCTAGCCAATGACCATTTTGCTGGTGGAAAATTTTCGTCCTTAACTAAATTTTAATGTTCTTGACACACTTAAACCATTTAGTCTCTGTTGAAGTCCGATTAAATATTCCTGCCAAGAATGTTGTACCAATTTTTGAGTTAATTGCCATCGATTAAGTCTGTTAATATTGCTGTCTAAATAAGATTTTTCTGGAATCGAAAGCGTCGGTTCTCCTATCAAAAAATTACCAAGGGTCAATGGCAATAAATCATCAACGCTATCGTTTTTCGCAGACACTGGGTGAGAATTCAAGCAGGCTTCAATTTAAGCTATTACTGTACACATGTCTTCATAGGTCAACGTAGAGTTGCCCAAGGTTTTTTTTAAGTGATGCTTAACTTTAAACTGTTCTTGTATTTCTTTCTCTGCAGACTGTGTGTTCTTTAAACATTGCTTTCGGCTGCTTCTTGACGGCAATAAAAATTTGAGTCATTGTCACTCCAGATGTGGCAACAGTGGCCGCGTCTTGCGGTGAATCTTTTGAATGCTGCAAAACTATAAAACCCAAAACTAAACCACTGACAATTTCAATGTGCATCGCTTTTTAACCGACTTCATTCGAGGAGGTTATCAATTTGGCTGTATGTTGCATGTGTATGTTACGCAATTACTCCGGCCTTTGTGGACGGAATCACAAACATTTTTTTTATTTGAAAGCCTATACTTCCGTGGTGCTCCCATTACCACCAAGTCAGCATCTGATGATGGAATCCCAGGGCAATCGAGAGAAACCTTCATTTATGGGCATTGATAGTGGTTTTCCACGTGATTACTCCTGTGTTTGTGGACGGATTAATTTTCTTTTTCTTTTACTTGAAAGTCTAAACTTCCGAGGTGGTCCCATTACCACCAGAATCTGATGATGGAATCCCAGGAAAATCGAGAGAAATCTTCAGTTATGGGCATTGATAGTGGTTATCCACTATAGACCTTGCCCTTCTTTCATTGGCATACATCGAGTGGAGGCTGGCCTTGCACCAATCTTGAGAGAAACGTTTTTGTAGCTTCATTATTTTAAGAAACGGCACAACACGGCATGAAAAACGTTCTTCCAGTTTCGTCAAATTATCTAACTCCTGAGGTACAGTCGCGAATGTCATTTTGTTCCAGTAAGCTGCTGACGGAATTTTCGTTTCCTAATGTTATTTTACACCGAGAGCATGTTATGATTTTACCCAGAAAAACCAATTCTTCGGGTAATAACGCACTGTACATTGCAGTATGTACATTTCAACGTTGTGGTGGATACAGACGTTTATAACAGGGGGCACATGGTACGTCTGCAAAAATGTTAATACCATGTTCAAAAGAATTAGTTGATGATACCTCCCTGGGATTACGACTAGCTTGTCGCAAAGTATCTAATTGAGTCGCTCTGGATTCGGCAGATTCAATGGATAAGCGCTTGTTATATTATTGTAGTATTAATACATATAAGATTGTTATAATATAGTAATTTGGTATGTAGGTAATATAAATATGTAATTATTTATTTAACTACATAATAACGTTGACAATAAATATTGTTGTTGCAACTAGATTTACGAATTTAGAATTATTTAGAACTATATATCATTGTTATTACTGCTATGTTATAAAAGTAGTAAAAGATATTGATTTGACGAACTATCGGAAGTAGCCTTAAGATATTAAATATGTTGTATTTACATATCTTATTAGGTAAGCCATAAATGTGTGAAAGATATAAGATTGTTATAAATATGCTTAGGCATTTAAAATGATTATGTACTATCATATTGTTATTAAGATATATTTAATGATGTTTGAAGTTGTGAATATGACTAATCTCCAGAAGCTGCCGTTGGCGCTTCTGTCGATGTTATTATGTTATAAATATGGCTGTAAGCCTCTATTAAAAGTAATCTGTATTGGACAACGGACAAGATAAGTAATTCTTATACTTACATTGTTTATAATATGTGTAATAACTATTGTGGGTATTTCACCGTATTTAGTTATTGGTAATTGTGTCTAAATAATTACACAGTAATGATTATATTACTGTAATTATTATAATCATGTACCGGGAGTCATTTTGTTATATTAAATGATATTGGTTTAGTTCTTTCTTTTCTTTAAACTTATCCAGATAATGCATTAAAATATATTATCATATTAATAGTGTAAAGTAGCTTGATTAAATACTTTATACTATATTAATTCAGTGGTATTTAATTGTAGAATCTTATTATATCTAACATCAGAAGTGGGATCATCCCGGTCCTCGGTATCGACAGTTTGACTGCCGAAACTATATTTTATTGATAAAATCAAAAATACCCACATTGTTGTTATTTTATTTGTTAATTTGTTGTATTCCATTTTGTGTGATTTAAACTTTACTAATACGTTGAAAACCTAATTCACAGGGAAAATCACGCCGCCATCGGTATATACGTCGAAGTACCATCACCTCTACGATGTCCAGGCGTAGTTTGGGAAACAGCGGAGTGATTTCTAATTACGAAGTGGTTTACGAATTAAATTTAATTCACGGTTTGTATTCTACGTACGAACTACACCATCCGGCGTCATGGCGATGGAAACCGAGCGGTTGCATTACCGCAGCCATGCCAGCTGAGTCTGCGGACCCAGAATGGCTCTCGCCGTTGCAGTGTCAAACCTGTGATGCACCGGAAGGAGAATCGATAATAAAGGTCAAGTTAAGCTGAACCGACAAAACTATTGTAGAGGAATAGTCTTGCAGAATGCCACTATCAATAACAACAAATGTCCAATTCAACGTCTTTATTTATCTTGTGTTTTTTATTAAAAATTAAGTCAACAGGTCAAGTATAACTACTATAAGAAATACGAGATTATTATCGAATTATACGTGACTTACTCAGTGGAATTTATTAACTTCCGTTTCAGCTGAAGCTGATTGAACTGGACCACGTAAAAGCTGGTGAAGCTTCCTGTGCGTCTCCTCTACCACCCATGGCCATCAATAAGGCCATAAGGATTCTTGGATGACGAGGGGCTGAGAATCGAAAACATTGGAGATCTTACTTCGATGCCGGAGTGGCGATCACAAAGGCGAAACGCTTGGCTGATATGGCGTTGATCGAGTCTCTCAAAAAGGATTCGGAAAAGGTCGTGGCAAAACTTATGAAACGAAAAAAAAAAGTAGTTCTACATACGATACATCGAATCGGTGGACTCTTATTGTGAGTGTGCTTGAAAACAAAAGTGATTGTGTTGTACAAAATTAAGTTTTAGTGAATACTAATTCTTTGAATTAGTTTGTGGTAGTATATTGGATATTAATACCAAAATTTCATCTTTAGTAGTTTAAATATTTGGATATATGTAAAAGTAATTTGCAAAAGTAATACGTTTTCTAGGTACGTTAATTATGTTAAATAACGTAATATTGTGTCAGGTAGGCCGAACAGGATATAAAAGGTTTAGGCAATTAAAGGAATCTTGTTTTCGAAAAGGAAAACCTCGTTACTGGAGTAGGTGGATAAAAAAATGTTATTGTGGAAAATTAAAGTTGTGAAAAAAAAAATTAATAACAAGACAAATATTTATTTATTATTATTATATATATATTTTTAAATTGTTATATATTTATATATACTATCTTACTTTTTTTATTACATATATAGTTTACTAGTATATTGTATATATTATATTCTATTTTTTTTTTATTTAATGGGATAAAAGTTGGTTGATTTGTAACTCGGCATTAGAGCAGGTCTTATTTATAAGATCTTAGGTTTCGCTGGTCGGTCTTTTGCTTGGTGCAAATCTAGTTCACTAGCAGCGGGTGAAGGGATTTGACACGTCTAGGCAACTGACAAAACCTTAAAAAAAAATGTTTCCGCTGGTCGGTCTTTTGCTTGGTGCAAATCTAGCTCACTAGCAGCGGGTGAAGGGGATTTGACACGTCTAGGCAACTGACAAAACATTAAAAAAAAATGTATGTGACGAGTGACAAAACATAAAAAAACATGTTTATGTAAAGGGGTTTTAGTCCAGTCATTTGGTCGAAAAAAAGGGGGTTACCTGGAAAGTTTTCCGGGAGTTTTGAAAATTGGTGATTTTATGGATTTTGGTACGCTCTTTTCGAATTTCAACTTTGCCACCTCGTACACCCGCCGCTCGCGCCGCCATTTTGAAAAAATGGCGCCCAAAAACAGTTTTTCAGGAATATCTCCTTTCTGACGCATTTTACGAAAAAAACATTTATATACTAAATTAAACTAGAAAAAATTTCCTACAATTCATATATTAATACTTTTTTTCATAAAATCCACAGTTTTTGTGTACGAGCGCCGCAAAGTACATTCCAATAGACGTTTTGAAAAAAAACTCATTTCCACACCACCTGGAGGTAGAGTAAGCGGCGCGTTTTTTTTTATCGTGGTGTCCCCTGTAGGCCTAATCCACATGTAATATATTTATTTCAAAATTTAACGCAGTCTCCTTCTCTTTGATGTCCCTGATGGACCAGGTGTTACAACTTCGTCCTGAGCAATGATCGAGACATCACAGACAGAAATTTCGTCCGCATTATCTGCGATATGACTATCAGATTCATCACACACCTCTTCGTTTTCGATTTCATTGAAAGCTTTTTCAAAAATAGTCGCTGTTTCTTCCTCTTCTTCGTCATTATATGATGGCATTTGCAAGTTATTACAAGTGCCGATACAATTTGTGCATAAAACGGAGCATTTTAATCCAGCTTTTCTGCATCCACAGGCTTTCTGACATCCTTTTTTACACTTACAAGAAATAAGTTTCAGTAACGTTTCGGGAGCAGGGGGTTGGAGCATTGTAACAGGAATTAGTCCATTTTTGTTTCTTTTCCATCCCCATTGTTCTGCATTTTTTTCATTCTCGTACCACTGTTGAACCTGGTAATAGGTTCGGAATGAATGTTGTCGTGCTGCTGCTTCTGTTGGTGGTAGTAAGGCAATATTAAATTTACTTTTGTATGCTGATTTTGTGAAGCATACATATCTGTATTCGTTTAAAGACATTTTCTTACTTTTTACATCTTCATAACCATATAATTGAAGGAGGAAACGTTCTCCTGCTTTAGCAATAATCTCTGGATCAACGTTTGAATTTTTAAATACCTCAATAAACTCGCTCAAATCAGGATTTTTTCGGAATACATTCATGAATTTCATTTGTCCTTGATTGAAGAGTGCACATGTTGTATCACAGCCACTGAAGGCATGCAAAAATAAAATATGATCTGCAGCTGTTTTATCTATGATACTTTCAGTGGAATATATTTGTTGGGAAAATTTCCCTTTTCCTGGTTTGAGAAAGTACAAGTTTGATCTCGTACTTAGAGCTGTGAAAAGAATTAAAAGATCTATATCTTCGCCGACTACTATTACGGTATCGAACGCTGGTGAAACATTTATTGCGGTTTTAATGATAAGCGTATCCGCATCTTCCGTGGCTTGTAAGACCATGAAATTTTCTGCTTCAAATTTTGTCTTCAACATTTTAATAAGGCGGTTCTTGTTCGCATCATTCCCTAGGAATTTTTCTTGCGACACGGTTGGAATCATTGTTTCGTCAAAAAGTATGTCTACTGAAGCAGCTATTCGTGATCGTCGGGATCGCTCCACGTATTTTGTACTACGGTTTGCTACATATTCAGGATATCCGTCGAATACAATTATGGCATTTGGATGTATATTTCGTTCGAACGTACGTGATGTAGTTACTGCAAATAGATGAAAATGTTTCGCCGCGATGCCAAATAATTCGGTGTAATAAGTGTCCTCCGTCGATGTTAACTAAGTTAAGACTTATAACATCCTTCTTGAAATTAACATAATGTTTTAGTGATTTAAATTTAAATAAACAAAATACGGGTTAGCAGTTAGTTACAACCTTGTTTGAAAATTATACCGATAACCACAACCCCTAAATGAAACCCCTAAACATTTTGTTCCCTAAAAAAACCCCGGAGCGCTTAATTTCCCCCTAAATTTACGGGGAAAACCCCTAAGTTGGCTACACTGATTCTTTTCGTACTTCTACCGACTGATGTTTTGTTGAAGGTCAAGATAGAAAGAGATCCATATATAGATAGAAAGAGACCCAACACAAAGGCGACACATTACCCTTATACCTGCTTTTTTAATACTGGCGGCAATAAGACGAAGCTTCTTAGCAATCCATGGATTCACCGTGCGGGTGCCGGGCCCATCGCGTTGCAAGGAGAGGAGTGCAAGCAGTGCCTGGGACTTGCGACCCAGGAGTTTTCTTGGTGGTAGACCATAACATCGGGTCGCCGGCAAAGTTACCACCCATCGGGCAAAGTCGTGCCGCAAAGCGACATAGTCGTGTTCCGGCACGTTGCTCGATGAAGCCGTTTATGGGAAATGGGTTTGAACAGCTGCGGTACGTTGGCGAACCGGTTGACGTCGAGTTGGTGTTTGTTTTGTCGGGTGTCTAGTCGCTTTCCGCTGGCCGCCCGCAGATAGTTGGGGGCCCAATTAGTGGGTTAGCCACCCACGAAAGGCTGCCCCGCCAGTTGCGAAAAATCCCAGGGTGGCTCCATCGTGCTGGTTGGCGACCAGGCGAGGAGGCCCGATGGCGATCCCTGGGGGGGTTCGGGCGTCCCCGCAGTCTCCAGACTAGCCTCCCAGTGGCAAGACATCACCAATTTCGACGTCGGGTTCGATACGTACCGCCTCGTTCAACTGCCATTTCCCATCCCTATTCACTTTTATTTATTTTATTTTATGAAAAAGGTTAAAAAAAGAAACAAGTTGACACAGCGGTTGCACTCCTCCTCATACAAAGTGCACCTGACTAATATAAGGGGTTTGCACTCAAATCTTTTAGCTGTCCACCACCAACTGGAGACAGAGCAGCCGCACTTGCTCTTTTTGACGGAGACGCAGATACAATGTCCTTTGAGCGCTACATACTTGGATTATCCCGGTTACTCGTTGGAGCACAACTTTCGCTCACGGGCCGGAGTCAGTATGTACGCGCGGAACGACCTCTGTATTCAGCGTCTCCGTCACCTTGAAGACCCCACTTTTTCTTCCCTATGGGTTTTAGTGGACACAGGAAACGAAAAAATCCTGTATTCCTGTGTCTACCGTTCGCACAGCGGTGACCAGGAGACAACTCGTTTATTTGAGTATCTTAGTGAGGCTGCAGATATGGCTCTGTATCAGTACCCTTCGGCGCAGCTCGTCTTTCTGGGGGACTTTAATGCCTGTCATCAGGACTGGCTGTTCCCGTACCAGAAGACCGACCATGCTGGAAGAGAAGCGCGGAAATTTGCGTTGTCCTTGGACCTCTTTCAGCTGGTGAAGCAAGCGACAAGGGTACCAGATGTGGTAGGCCATACAGCCAATTGCCTGGACCTTCTGCTGACAACTGATCCGGACAGGTATCGTGTAGAAGTCACCTCCCCCTTGGGAACCTCCGATCACTGTCTGGTGAAATCTGTGTTTACATATTCCCCACCAGCTTTCGAAGCTCTTGGTGTTAGGCGAGTATGGAAATACAAGTCAGCAGATTGGGATGAGATGCGACACTTTTTTGCGTCTTATCCTTGGCGGCAGGTCTGCTTCTCTTCTTTGGATCCGTCGAGTTGCGCGGATGCTATAACCGATGTGGTGCATCAGGCAATGGAGTATTTTATTCCTTTTGCTGACGTACCCATCGGTGGCAAAGCTCGCCCATGGTTTAATGCCGAATGTGGTCATGCTCAAGACCGAAAACATTCGGCATATCTCATTTGGGCTGATGCTCGAACCCGCAAAACTCCGGATGTAAGTTTGAAGAAGAGAGCCTTTAACCAAGCTGCCAAGTCCTACAAGAAGGCATTGCGGAAGGCTCGTCTCGATCGGATCGTTAAGAATGGCGAAAAGCTCTCTGTCAAACCAACTGGCAGTCGAGCTTTCTGGTCTCTTGCGAAAGCGATCGAGTCGAATTTCTGCCAACCCTCACTGCCTGCTCTGCTGAAGCCGGATGGATTCCTGGCCCACACAGCAACTGAGAAAGCGAATGTATTTGCTTCTTTGTTTGCTGATAATTCGCATCTAGATACTGGCAATGCTTCTCCAGCACATCTTCCTCACTGCGGTATTTCGATGCCTGAAATCCGCATCACTAACAAAGAGGTATGGAGAACATTGTGTCGTTTAGATGTGAATAAAGCCAGTGGTCCTGATGGTATACCAGCCATTCTGCTCAAGACATGTGCAGCTGAGTTGTCTCCTGTACTGACACGTCTGTATCGCCTTTCTTTCAAGACTGGAATAGTGCCGAAATCCTGGAAGCTTGCCAACGTGCAACCCGTGCCCAAAAAAGGCAGCCGTGCTGATCCTGTCAACTACAGACCGATTTCAATCACCTCCATACTCTGCAAGATTATGGAGCGTGTATTGAACTCGCGCCTTCTAGCATACCTAGAAGGTAACGATCTCCTCAGTGACCGACAGTACGGGTTTCGCCGTAATAGGTCTACTGGGGACCTCCTAGTGTATGCTACACACATTCTAGGCGAGGCCATCGAGAAGAACGGAGAAGCGGTGCCGTCTCTCTGGACGTTTCGAGGGCATTTGACAGGGTCTGGCATGCGAGCCTTATAAGCAAGCTTTCAGCGTACGATATATCTCCTGGTCTGATCGGCTGGGTAACGGACTTTCTGAGCCAGAGATCTCTCCGAGTAGTTGTCGATGGGTGTTCCTCGGAATCCTTGACAATAAATGCCGGAGTGCCTCAATGGTCCGTTCTTTCTGCAACTCTTTTTCTGCTGCACATTAACGATCTGTTGAAGCCCGGTATCTATGGGTACGCAGACGACAGCACAGTTGTAGAAAGATATCTGCCGATTAGCGGGCTAGTCGAGATCAAGTACAGTCTGAAAGAGAAGCCATGGTGCAGCGTTTGAATGACAAACTTCAGGCAGTCTCCGCATGGAGCAATGCCAATCTTGTCAAATTCAACGCCACCAAAACGCAGACGTGTCTGTTCACCGCCAAAAGGAGCCCTTTCACCTTGGCTCCTACTTTCCAGAATGTATCCTTGGAATACAGTGACCGGCTTCAGTTGTTAGGCTTAGAGATTTCCTCGAACCTCAACTTTGGTCGGTTCATTGAGTCCAGAGCAAGAGCAGCAGCAGCAAAGCTTGCCGTTCTTGCGAAGGTTCGGCAGTACTTTACACCGGGACAGCTTCTTGTTTTATACAAAGCACAGATCCGGTCGTGTGTAGAGTACTGTGGACACATATTTGCTGGTGCCGCAAAGTCTCATCTTGCGGTTCTGGACTCAATTGAGAGGCGAGCAAAGAGGCTTATAGGCGATCCCGAATTGGTCGAAGCCGACCTCCAAAGCCTTGAACACAGGCGTAAAATTGCTAGCCTCTCAGTATTCTATAGGATACATTTTGGTGAGTGTGCGCAGGAATTACACGAGTTAATTCCCCCGTCCCCCTTCCATCACCGGACGTCCCGACGTACGGCAGGTATCCATCCTTTTGTTGTGGACATTCCACCTGTCCGAACGAAGCGCTTTGCTTCCTCATTTTTAGTGCGTACAGCAAAGGACTGGAACAATTTGCCTGCGTCGGTATTTCCGGCCAAATATAATGTGGGTGTCTTCAAGAGAAGAGTGAATAGGTTGCTAGGGCAATGCGACTTACCATCTAAGACTACATTCCACTTACCATCAGGTGGAATGTAGTCAAGCATTGCCCTAGATCATATAAAAAAAAAAAAAAGAGTAGGTTTAAGGGGCCCCTTTATTATGCGCAAAAACGCTCACCTTCACCCTCCACACTCCTCTCCCTACCTAACCAAGTTTGGAAAGAACCTACTAATGCCGCCTTTGAAGTACGTTCTAGAAATGAACCGATGCTTGTTCTAGAAAGGCCAAGATCTTTAAGTAGGCTATAGAGAGATTTTGCTGTTATACCTCTCGCTCCCACTTCTACCGCGTACAAACTAACTATAAATTTATTCCTGATCAGTTCGTTGGTTAGTTCGTAATATTTATTGAGCTTGAATGTGTGATCCCTTGGGATGTTTGTTTCCCAAGGAACAGTAAGCTCCACAAGTATCACGCGCCTCAGATGTTTCGAATACAGGAATAAGTCCGGTCTGGATGACGAAACACCAACATCCCCAGGGATTTTGTAATGCTTTTCATACGTGTCCATCATGAGAATCCAATCAGGAGCCGCGCCTAATATTGAATAAGGCTTCGCTTTTGATTTTTTGGAGGAGCCTTCTTTTACGAATTCTATAGATCGTTCGGTGGTTGTTATACCCTTCCGCGCTCTTGCGAAGACTAACCGCTTCCCGTATAATTTCTAATACCTTGTCGTGGCGACGCGAGTATTGACCTTTATCTAGAAGTACCCTACACCCTACTAATAGGTGTTTCGCGGTTCCTATTGCCTCCCCACAGATGTTGCAAGACTTTTCGGTGGCTTTGCCCCATCTTACTAAATTACTTTGATCTGGGAGAGTCATTTGGAATGCATTAAGATAGAATTTTAATAATGCTGGGGACCAATCATAAATTAAGGTGCGCCACTTCAAAGCTAGTGGAATACAAAAATCTCCTATGGTCACCCATTCGTTTTGAATTTCTAGGCTCATCGCGTGGAGTCGGTAATTATCGTTTTCGTCTTGTCGAATAAAAGATTTTGTTATGTCTATGTCTTGAACTTTCATACTTGATCCTAGCCCTACTTTATTTGTTTGAGCACCTATCATAAACTTTTTATGGAATTGAAGTCGTGACTCGAGCTCTGAGGCAACTTTGTCTTTTGGGAGAGAAGTAACAGTATCATCTTTAGATTTTCCGATGATATGTCTTTTGGTAACTCTTAGATGTTTGTAGAGCTCCGATGGTTTCTTTAATTTTAATCCAAAGTTGTTACGTTCTCTAAATAAGGTTGAAGAGTCCGCTGAGTGCGCTAACCCGAGCCATGACTTCAATGTCTTTATGACGCTTGCATCTAACTTTGACAAAAGGGTTTTATTTATATCATACACGAGGAAAGGCCAATTTAGACGTGATGTTAAATAATTATCGTAAATCCAAGCTTTTTTGACGTTACTTATTGGTTGGTTGTCTACCTTTTTGAGATCGTTTAAAAAGCTATCGACTATTACATCCAACGATGGAGTACGGCCTTGGTAATCGATTTTTTTACCTAAAAATTTAAACGGAGCTGCTTCCGTAACCGTACTAACGCACTGACCGCCTATTATAAGACCCGGATCGTAAGAGGTATATTTGGTATTCCGTCTACCCAGACACAGACTAAAACATTTACTTGGTTTCGTCCTCAATCCGCCCGTCCACGTACAGAAATCCTCAACTACATTTAAAAGTACCTGACATTGTTTCGGTTTACGTGTCAGTATCGCGAGATCATCTGCAAAAGCTAGTATGGATTCTGTGTATTTGTTGTTGAACTTAAACCGATAGCCCCACTTTTTTTCATTTCTAATTAATTTGTCTATTAAAATATTAATAACTATATTAAATATAATAGGAGAAATACAACAGCCCTGAAATAAACCAACGTTATAATTAAGTGGTTTTGAGTGGTTTTCATTAAAAATTATTGAGAATTTTAATTTTGAATAATATGATGCAATAATGTCGCGAACTACAATAGGAAAGTTATACCATTTAAGCGCGAACATCATTAGTTCATGTCGTACCGACCCAAAGGCGTTTTCTAAGTCTATCCAACAAACCGTAATTTGTCTCTCGCTAGTTCTAGCATCTTTAAGGCTTTCCGATATTAACGTATTATGTTCCAGGCATCCAGAAATTCCGGGCAAAAACCCTTTCTGGTGATTAGGCCTGAAATATCTATTGTTAATCATGAATTGCGTCATTTTAGTTTGTAAAAAAGAGAAAAATATTTTGGAAATTGTATTTGTTAGGGCTATCGGTCTAGTATCCTTGGGATTATTGACATTGTCGTTTTTCGGAATGAGGACAAAAAGGGCTTTTCCGAACGATACCGGTATTTGCTTTCTTGACCAGATTTTACCGAATATATTTAAAAGATGTTTATGGAGCGACGGACATTTTTTGTAAACTATATAAGGGATACCATCCGGACCTGGTGCTGACTTAGATGGTTTCATTTTAATTATTTTATTGATTTCCTCCAAAGTTGGTGGGTTGGCTTGAAAATCTTCAGTAGGAGTCTCAGGTTTGTGTTCGTTTGGATCCCCATATAGTCTTTGGTTTTCTGGCACTTCGTATGTGCTTTTATAATGGTCGAAAATTTGCTCGTTGGTCAAGAGAAGCTTACCTTTTTGATCTTTGAAAATGTTTTTTGAGTATTTAAAAGGATTTTTATCAAAGTCTACTTCATGTTTTGCCCGATCAAAGCTATCACGATTTTTCGTTATTTGATTTGTTATACCTTGGATAAGTTTAAGAATTGATCGCAATGCCCTAGACAGTTGGTGACTAAGTTGATTATCGCCTAAGGCTTTGGCTATACGAAGTTTCTTTATAAGATCTCTTTTTTTCCTCCTCATTTTCAATTTAAAACCGTTTTCTTTATTTTTGTGAGCATAACGATTCGTAGGTGGATAGTGCTCATTAAAGTAGTCGTAAATAGTATTTTGGAAAGTCTCTACTTGCGCATCGAGTACCTGATTTGAGCCCGGGTGCTCTAACAGGGCCGCTATATTTTGGTCATGTACTTTCCAGGTCGATTGTTTAGTATTTGGAATGCTAAGACGCGTCCGGATGGTCATGGACTCCTGGTAGTTTTCATTCAATGGCTCACCATGAGATATATGAGGGTAAACTCTATCCGCAGTGAAAACTGAAGATCTTACCGACGGTTGCCGCACTTCAGCACCATTGTGTGTTTTAAGATGTTTAATAAACCAGGCTCGTCTTTTGTAATTTTTCCCGCACGTAGGGCATTTCAGTTCCGTTATCGCGCCGTTTTCGCCGTAATTGTCAACCGGTGGACAGTTCTTCCGCCCCCCCTCTCGGACTGTCCTAGGGGTATTTTTCTTATTTGGACTTTTAGCGTTTATCGACGTTCCCGGGCTTGGCTTGCTAGGCCATCGCCCTCGGCTGTCTTTCCAGCAGTCTGCTGTCTTCCCAGCTGCCAGCTGTCTTTCCAGCGTCAACTGTCTTTCCAGCGTCATCCCGTCTCTCCGGGCTGTCAATTTAGATAAGACGAAGCTTCTTAGCAATCCATGGATTCACCGTGCGGGTGCCGGGCCCATCGCGTTGCAAGGAGAGGAGTGCAAGCATTGCCTGGGACTTGCGACCCAGGAGTAGGTTTAAGGGGCCCCTTTATTATGCGCAAAAACGCTCACCTTCACCCTCCACACTCCTCTCCCTACCTAACCAAATTTGGAAAAAACCTACTAATGCCGCCTTTGAATTACGTTCTAGAAATGAACCGATGCTTGTTCTAGAAAGGCCAAGATCTTTAAGTAGGCTATAGAGAGATTTTGCTGTTATACCTCTCGCTCCCACTTCTACCGCGTACAAACTAACTATAAATTTATTCCTGATCAGTTCGTTGGTTAGTTCGTAATATTTATTGAGCTTGAATGTGTGATCCCTTGGGATGTTTGTTTCCCAAGGAACAGTAAGCTCCACAAGTATCACGCGCCTCAGATGTTTCGAATACAGGAATAAGTCCGGTCTGGATGACGAAACACCAACATCCCCAGGGATTTTGTAATGCTTTTCATACGTGTCCATCATGAGAATCCAATCAGGAGCCGCGCCTAATATTGAATAAGGCTTCGCTTTTGATTTTTTGGAGGAGCCTTCTTTTACGAATTCTATAGATCGTTCGGTGGTTGTTATACCCTTCCGCGCTTTTGCTACTGAAAGACTAACCGCTTCCCGTATAATTTCTAATACCTTGTCGTGGCGACGCGAGTATTGACCTTTATCTAGAAGTACCCTACACCCTACTAATAGGTGTTTCGCGGTTCCTATTGCCTCCCCACAGATGTTGCAAGACTTTTCGGTGGCTTTGCCCCATCTTACTAAATTACTTTGATCTGGGAGAGTCATTTGGAATGCATTAAGATAGAATTTTAATAATGCTGGGGACCAATCATAAATTAAGGTGCGCCACTTCAAAGCTAGTGGAATACAAAAATCTCCTATGGTCACCCATTCGTTTTGAATTTCTAGGCTCATCGCGTGGAGTCGGTAATTATCGTTTTCGTCTTGTCGAATAAAAGATTTTGTTATGTCTATGTCTTGAACTTTCCTACTTGATCCTAGCCCTACTTTATTTGTTTGAGCACCTATCATAAACTTTTTATGGAATTGAAGTCGTGACTCGAGCTCTGAGGCAACTTTGTCTTTTGGGAGAGAAGTTACAGTATCATCTTTAGATTTTCCGATGATATGTCTTTTGGTAACTCTTAGATGTTTGTAGAGCTCCGATGGTTTCTTTAATTTTAATCCAAAGTTGTTACGGTCTCTAAATAAGGTTGAAGAGTCCGCTGAGTGCGCTAACCCGAGCCATGACTTCAATGTCTTTATGACGCTTGCATCTAACTTTGACAAAAGGGTTTTATTTATATCATACACGAGGAAAGGCCAATTTAGACGTGATGTTAAATAATTATCGTAAATCCAAGCTTTTTTGACGTTACTTATTGGTTGGTTGTCTACCTTTTTGAGATCGTTTAAAAAGCTATCGACTATTACATCCAACGATGGAGTACGGCCTTGGTAATCGATTTTTTTACCTAAAATATAATATTTATATTTTAGGTAAAAAAATCTTATTAAAAAAATATTTTAGAAAAATATACGAAAAACGCGTGGTGGTGCAGATGAATATTACTTTGCGGCGCTCGTACACAAAAACTGTTGATTTTATGAAAAAAAGTATTAATATATGAATTGTAGGAAATTTCTTCTAGTTTAATTTAGTATATAAATGTTTTTTTCGTAAAATGCGTCAGAAAGGAGATATTCCTGAAAAACTGTTTTTAGGCGCCATTTTTTCAAAATGGCGGCGCGAGCGGCGGGTGTACGAGGTGGCAAAGTTGAAATTCGAAAAGAGCGTACCAAAATCCATAAAATCACCAATTTTCAAAACTACCGGAAAACTTTCCAGGTAAAACTACCAAATGACTGGACTATTTGACGAGTCTAGGAAAATGACAAAATACAAGAAAAAAAAGGAATGTATATAATATATATTATATATATATAAATATATGTATATAAGTAGGTGTGTATACTTCGAGAGCGAAGTATATGTCAGGTTGGCCGTGTTATATTATTGTAGTATGAATACATATAAGATTGTTATAATATAGTAATTTGGTATGTAGGTAATATAAATATGTAATTATTTATTTAACTACATAATAACGTTGACAATAAATATTGTTGTTGCAACTAGATTTACGAATTTAGAATTATTTAGAACTATATATCATTGTTATTACTGCTATGTTATAAAAGTAGTAAAAGATATTGATTTGACGAACTATCGGAAGTAGCCTTAAGATATTAAATATGTTGTATTTACATATCTTATTAGGTAAGCCATAACTGTGTGAAAGATATAAGATTGTTATAAATATGCTTAGGCATTTAAAATGATTATGTACTATCATATTGTTATTAAGATATATTTAATGATGTTTGAAGTTGTGAATATGACTAATCTCCAGAAGCTGCCGTTGGCGCTTCTGTCGATGTTATTATGTTATAAATATGGCTGTAAGCCTCTATTAAAAGTAATATGTATTGGACAACGGACAAGATAAGTAATTCTTATACTTACATTGTTTATAATATGTGTAATAACTATTGTGGGTATTTCACCGTATTTAGTTATTGGTAATTGTGTCTAAATAATTACACAGTAATGATTATATTACTGTAATTATTATAATCATGTACCGGGAGTCATTTTGTTATATTAAATGATATTGGTTTAGTTCTTTCTTTTCTTTAAACTTATCCAGATAATGCATTAAAATATATTATCATATTAATAGTGTAAAGTAGCTTGATTAAATACTTTATACTATATTAATTCAGTGGTATTTAATTGTAAAATCTTATTATATCTAACACGCTCGTGTTGCATGTGTAGGCCACGGTTACGTTGCGCCTCGGTCTCGTTAGACGAACGTTCGCGAGTCGAACTGAGTCGCTGAGCATGACTTTCTGGACTTTCATTAAGTCTTGATGAGTTCGTGTTTGCTCTCTTTCGCGAAAGTCTATACGCTCGTTGCTCATCATTCTCATTTGAAATGTTTCTAGAATTTCTTTCTCTATTTTTCTTTAAACTTTCTACCTTCTCGTCGCTACTTTCTTCCAAGCGCCGCTGTCTCATTTGAGAAGCCCGTTTAGTTGGTCTCCTCATATTAAATAAAATTAACTTACTTTCTAATAGAAAGTGAAAAAAAATACCTTCCAACCTATATATAATAATGAAAAAAAAGTTATTTAAAAAAAAATAAAAACCGACTTCAAAACTATATCTTCCTCATATACATAATGTACAAGTTTAAAGTAACACTAAAAAATTGAAAATAATATTTTTATGACTTCAAAATAAAGTTATTCAAAATTAAAATTCACTATAATTTTTAATGAAAACCATTCAAAACCACTTAATTATAACGTTGGTTTATTTCAGGACTGTTGTATTTCTTCTATTATATTTAATATAGTTACTAATATTTTAATAGACAAATGAATTAGAAATTAAAAAAGTGGGGTTATCGGTTTAAGTTCAACAACAAATACACAGAATCCATACTAGCTTTTGTAGATGATCTCGCGATACTGACACGTTATCCAAAACAATGTCAGGTACTTTTAAATGTAGTTGAGGATTTCTGTTCGTGGACGGACGGATTGAGGACAAAACCAAGTAAATGCTTTAGTCTGTGTCTGGGTAGACGGAATACCAAATATACCTCTTACGATCCGGGTCTTATAATAGGTGGTCAGTGCGTTAGTACGGTTACGGAAGCAGCTCCGTTTAATTTTTTAGGTAAAATAATCGATTACCAAGACCGTACTCCATCGTTGGATGTAATTGTCGATAGCTTTTTAAATGATCTCAAAAAAGTAGACCAACCACTAAGTAACGTCAAAAAAGTTGTAGTAGAAAAAAGTTTATGTAAAGTTTTCCATTTTCGTGTGGAGGAAAGCGTGTACAAATTTAGAAAAATGTAAAAAAAACAGTCTCATAGAAATACTTGAGCGCGTCAGATATTTATAATATATACGCGCTATGTCTTTCTGATAACTGAGCTATATTAATCTGACGAGTAATTAGGGGAGGGTGGCCGTAAAGAGGGGTAGAAAAACAAAAAAAAAAAGTTTTTTGAGCGTGTCAGATATTCAGAGGGAACGTTAAGTAAACTCAAAAAAATGTCATATTCAAATGACTGACGCTTTGGACGTGGTCAAAGGTCATGACAGATTTTTGAAAATGGAAAAAAAAAGTTTGGCCTTGAAATACTCGAGCGCGTCAGATTTTTATACAGGCAGTTCAAGTTGATGTCCTAATCGTTCTAAATGATAATCTGACAATAATGTGGAGGAATATCGATAATCTGACAATTGGAATTTTTTTTTTAATTATTTATTTAGGTAAACATGTATCATAAAATATTAAAAATAAGTATTTTAGTCTTCATCCTCACTGGATTCGTATTCGAAGTTGGTTTCTACATAGTCAATTTCTTCGTGATCTTGTGTTTCTGTAAACAGAAATGGTTATGAACTCAATATTTTTTTAAAATTTTATATTATGGTATTAACAATAAAGCGTACCTGAATCTGAAGTATCTCCTAAAATGTCAGGTGTCATTACGATATCTTCGTATACTTCTGGAACTTGGTTACCAACAAACCAAGTTGGCTCTAGTTTTCCATCGACATTTCCATCCGCAGTTTGTTGGTGACATGTCAGTAACAATACGACAGTGTGCATTTCTCCATAAGCATGCGATGTATTTACTTCGCAATAAATGTTGCCGTAGCTCTGATTGGCAAGGTGGCAATTTACAAGCGTCGTAATTGCGTACATTTAATGAGAAAGGCTGAGACGTATCTGATACTTTATATATATTATTAAATATTTCCATCCTAGCACAGTTGACATCAGCTAGTTTCTTTAATCCGTACAAATGGCAGATAAAAGATTCCATGGTAGGAAATAATTCTTAAACATCATAAGTTTCAGATCTCAAGTTTGCAAATGCTTGTTGAAACGTTTCAGATCTCAGTAAAATGTCGAAAGGTTTTCTTTGCCTCGTCTGTAAAAAGCTGGATTGTAATCACATCCCGTTAGCGCATGCAGACCTGGTAGTGCTTGTGAAACAAGTAGGCCTAATTTATCAAAAAGAGCGGCAATTTCGATATATCCAAGATCGATCCAGATTTTTACCGATGCTTTTATATGTTCCATATTGGCTAGCATAATTACAACTATATCCGTATCAGAAGTTCTGATGATAACCGTGGAGTCTTCTTTAATTTTACACGCAAAAAATACCACTTTTGTATCCGCTTCTTCATGATCGGGACTTGATAATTCATGATCAATAATTCGCGAAACTTTATTGTCGATAACACTATAAACGTAACACAAGTCATGATCGAGAAATATAGTTTTGTTACCAATAACCGATTTCATTTCCTGATCAGTCCAATGCTCGATAAGAAATTTAACCAATGCTTCTTTAAACTTACTGTTCCTTAAATCTTTGGAGAATTCAGAAGTTCTGGTTTGTTGAGGACCAGTGATATAAAAATCATTATTATCCGTATTCCCTCGATGAGTATGTTTGCAATCTTTTATTGACGGTGTGTAGTAACGATCAAATACAATGGCTATATTATCAGCTGAAGTATTTACAAGAGATTGCAAAATCTTCTTCGATAAATCTCCATAACTACGCGGCTTTTGTTTGAAAGTATTCAAAAAGAAGAAACCATCTACAATAAGCCAATCTAACTGATGTGGCGGTTGTTCCATTTCTTCAACTTGTTTTTCTAAACTCGGCGTCACAAAAATCGCACCTCTATGTTTTTTTCAGTAAATCGATCCTAGAATCTAGCACATAAGTACTACGTATGAAAAAAATATATCATTCAAAAGTGCACTTCAATACCTTTATATTAATTACCTGTATCATTAAAAAAACAATTACCATTTCTAACCAGGGACCAATCAAAAAAATGTTTAAAAAAATGCTCACTTAAGGAGCACTACTTGTAAGGGTACCTTATAAGGGTATAAAAGCTCATGTAAAGGTAAAAAATGGGTCAGTCGCTACTCAGACTTCAGAGTGAACACACCGGAACAACATACGCAAGAGAACAGTACCTGAAGATGGATACAACCCCTGATAAAGCCGCTCAAATCATTGCGCTATTGCAATCAGGACTGCGACAGGTTGACGTTGCTCGACAGTTGAACCTTAGCCGATTCTCAGTTCGACGAATATACCAACGGTTCCTTGAGACTGGTGGCTATACTCGAAGACGTGGATCCGGAAGAAAACGCTGCACGTCAGAAAGAGACGACCGCTTCGTTGTTTCCACATCCTTGCGGCACCGCTTCAGCAATGCTGTTGAGTTGCAACAAGAGCTCCGATCAGCTTGCAGAACGTCTGTGAGTGTTTCTACGATTAGAAGAAGACTGAAAGAAAAGGAATTGAGAGCTCACAGACCTGCTAGGGGCCCAAAATTGACCGTGCAGCATCGAAGAGAGCGGTTACGATTTGCCCAGGAGCATGTCAACTGGACGAGTGAACAGTGGAAAGCCGTTCTCTTCACCGATGAGACACGAGTGTGTCTTTTCTGCAACGACAGACGCAGAAGAGTATACCGAAGACGAGGAGAGCGATTTGCCCAGGCTTTCATAGAGGAATCCGTCGAATACCGAGGTGGTTCCTGTATGTTCTGGGGTGGCATATCCGTCGAAGGGAAAACGGAGCTTGTGTGCGTCTCTCGGACTGGTGGTGGTCGCGGGCAAGGGTCGCTGAATGCTCGGCGGTACATAACGGAGATCTTACAAGACCATGTGGTTCCGTATGCTGGTTTTGTTGGCGATGGGTTCATGTTAATGCATGATAACGCCCGTTGCCACAAGAGGCCACGCACCTTGCGTAGTCAAAATATGTGCCAAGGCCACGTGCATCGGGGCGCGGGGTGGCGGGGTGACGCAGCGGCGGCTATGCACGTTAGAACTTGATCATTTTCTAAGGTGTAATAAAAAATAGCATCGTTTTCCACTTTTATTTATTAAAATATTTTCTACAATAGTCGAAACACATATTTTTGTATAATATCATTTTTACAAAATAAGCCTTTATTATCTAATTACAATATTTACACCTATCAAAAAGGAATAAATTAATTGAAATATTGTCTGTTTAAGAATCTAATGAAAAAACAAAATCTCCAATGGACGTTGTCCACAAGTTGAATGTCTCAATATTTTTATTTGGTTTATGAAATAAGGGCACTGTAACTATTTCTGATCCTGCAAATATTTACGTTATTATTAAAAAGTTTCCCACCTAGTAATAAGAACTACTTTTCTATGTTTAGAAAATTTGTAATACTTGATTACATTTATATTTATTTATATTCACTAAAAACATAACTATACTATCACTGTAGTAATTTAAGAATACTTTAAAATGTATGCAACTAGTTTGATCCCAATATTATTTGGAATAGTAACCAATATAGCGTATATTCTTTGAGAATTCGATAAGAAACCAAATAAATTTTATTTTTACAAAACAATAACTTTTCTTTAACTTACTTTATACATATCATTTTATTTCGTTTGTTAATATTTACATCATGACAATAAAACAATAAGTTACTTACGAATTTCTTTACGAAGTTCCTAGAAATTGCAGTCAGTTACAAATAGAAGCGTCGGTATACAGAAACAATCCAGGAAGTTAATATAAAATATCAGTAATACTACACACTTTCATCTCCATAAATCTCATAAAACAAATGAAATATCAATTATCAAATAACAAAGATAAGAATATCAAATTACAATGACTTTGACGTTTGGACACTTTGGTTGGTACTGACACCAACTGTTGGTGTTACCATTAATTAAAAACATCACCGTAAAATAGTAACACTGTTTAAAATGGCTCCATCTTGTGATTCCAACCATAAACTTCATTCAGATATCCGACAAAATAAAATATTAAGAAACACAAGGAGGAATAATAGGAAGTTTATTTAAATTATAAATTTAACCCATTACCGCCCTCTGTACCTGCACAGGTACAACTACTTAATCGATAAATTATGTATTTTATCTGTGGTAAGTGTTGAAAGTAGTTAGAAATTACAAATCTAGATGACACTAATTACCATATAATAAATAAAAATAGGCGGTGGCGCGAAAACAAATGTCACTTATTTTGTAATACGGAGTCCAGACACGACAAGGTAAGATTATTTTGTTGGTTTTTATCAAAAATAGTGAAATATTTCAACTTCTTTTTTTATTTTTATGGGATCTATTTATTTGTGTTGGTAATAATAACATAAGAATTAAAGTTTATTACAAAACTTGTAAAGTAGAGTTTGTTTCATTTGTTGTACACAGGCGGGTACAGCGGGCAGATTCGTACTAAAATTTCGTTTTGTTTACAGTATTACTTATAAGTTGAAATGGCCAATCGGAATGTATTTACCAGCTATAAGAGATTGGAGGAAGCCTTGGAATCAATTTTGGCTGATGAAAGCAATGATGAAGAGTACGATATGGTATTAGTGTCACCAGATCTGGCTGTGGTGAGTGATGAGGAAGAAGGTAATGAAGATAATTTGGCGGCTTCAAGATTCCCTATGGACGTTCCAGGGACTATTGAGGTAGGTCGGCGTCATCCTGACTACGATGTTTCGGAATTGAGCGACAGTGATGATGAGCCGCTAAGACCGATTCCTGCAAAACGTGCCAAAAAATGTGATGTACATTTACCTGTATGGAGGAAAACTCAGCCAACCTATAGTTCTACTTATGAAATTACCGATATCATACAAAAGAGACAAAAATACGTTGTTGAAAGCTTAGCAGACTGCAATCCCGTAATGTTGTTTGAAAAAATATTTGATCATGACGTAATGGATTTGATAACAACTAACAGTGTCTTGTACGCTAATCAAAATAATAGGCATGGTTTTGAACTTGATAGTGCATATTTGAAAAATTTTTTTGGTGTACTGATACTGACCGGTTACCATGAATTGCCATCTGAACGTGCTTACTGGAGTTTGGATGAAGACCTTGGTGTTCCATTGATTGCTAATTGTATGTCACGCAATAGGTTTTTGGAGATAAAAAGAAATCTTCACTTTGTGGATAACGGTCTAATAGATGGTTCGAAAGATAAAATGATCAAACTCAGATCATTATGCGATTTGATTCAGCGAAACTCTAGTCAGTGGGGTGTATTTCATGAAAGCTTGTCTGTGGACGAGTCCATGATCAAATATTTTGGGCGTCATCCATCAAAACAATTTATACAAGGAAAGCCTGTAAGATTTGGTTATCGCAATTGGGCTGCGACAAGTTCAGATGGTTATTGCTACGCGTTTGATGTTTATTGTGGAAAATCCACAGAACCTTCTAATGATACCCTTGGTGCGAGAGTCGTGAAATCTTTATTGGCTAAAATGCCTGTAGTTCCTAAAGAGCATATCTTATATTTCGATAATTTTTTTACCAATCATCAATTGTTGCTCGATTTGGGTAGACTAGGTTTTAGAAGTACTGGAACCGTTCGAGAGAATCGGACGAAGAAATGCCCCCTGATCACAGTAAAAAATATGAAGAAGAAGCCTAGGGCGGAATATGATTATAGTTTTGATACAAAGAATGAGGTAAATATGGTACGTTGGAAGGACAATAATGTCGTTACAATGGGAACTAATTTTGATGACATAGAGCCTCTGGGCAAAGTGAAACGATGGTGTAACATCAGAAAGCAAAAGGTTGATGTAAATATACCTAAAATGTTTGTCAACTATGATAAAGGAATGGGTGGAGTTGACCAAATGGATCAGTCTATCAGCCTTTATCGGATTTCAATAAAAGGAAAAAAGTGGTGGTGGGTTATATTTACCTATTTGTTAGATATGGCGATATCAAATGCTTGGCGACTACATGTTTTGCTTAGTAAAATTAAACAAGAGATAACTTACATGGACCAGTTATCTTTCAGACGAATTATTGCACGGACTTATTTACGTCCAACGAAAACTAAGAGCCGTCCGTCATCCTCAGCGGCACTAGGGGGTCGGAACAATAATGGTCATAATCCTGAACGGATGGAAAACCCATTGCGATGTGTTATCTGTCACCAAAAAATTCGCTGGCGTTGCGAAATATGTTTGAAAACGCTATGTGTTAAACGAACTTGTTTCAAACAATTTCACTCCTTAAGCCCTAGTACACCCCTAAAACTTGATATGTAAATATATTTTTTTCATTTTATCTTCTTATATAGCATATTTTATCCCTTATGGACTAATAAATAGAAAAACAATAGAAAAATATACTGCAGTTAATGGGTTAATATTTGAGCTTATTTTTTCTAAGTTATAACACCATGCTCAGTCCACGGTGTTAAAACTTTGTATGAAGTTTTTGTTCGAGATCCAAAGATGGAGCTATTTTAAATATTGTTATTTAATATTTTACAGTGATGTTTTTTAATTAATGGTAACACTAATTCTCCAAAATTATTGTAATTTGACATTATTATTTTTTAACCGACTTCTTCAAAAAGGAGGAGGTTCTCAATTTGGTCGGTTTTTTTTTTGTTATTTCATAATTACGATTAGTGTGTACCTACGGATAACAGTATTGCAATGCCGTATACTTATACAAGTATCGAGTACACTGAGATGGTGCGAGTTTTAGCTAGGTGTGGTGACAATGTGCGCAAAGCCTGCCGCGAGTATGCACGGCTATTCCCTAACATACCTACACCTGCGCCTTATACAGCGATTGCGCGATTACGGGCAATTTCAGCTTAGGTCTAGCGACGCTGGTCGTCCACCAAGGCACACAGTGCGCGATGAAGAAGATTTACTCGAGTTTTTTGAAGTTAATCCAGCTGCGAGTACCAATGACGCCGCGAAACGTTTTAATGTGTCGCAATACTTCGCATGGAGTGTCATTCATAACGAAGGGAAATACCCATATCACCTTCATCGTGTCCAAGAACTTACCGATCCAGACAAACCTGCACGTGTTGCATTTTGTAATTGGTTGTTAGTCGAACGGCCTACAATCTTATTTACCGATGAAGCAACATTTGGCAGAGGAGGGTTGTTTAATACTCGCAATGAACATTTATGGAGTTACGAAAACCCCCATTAATCTAAACCGCATAATTTTCAACACCGGTTCAGTGTTAATGTGTGGGCGGGAATCGTGAATTCCACATTACTAGACCCTGTCTTTCTGGAAAGACTGAATGGAGAAACATATCTATAGTTTCTCACAGAAATCCTACCGCTGTTATTGGAAAATGTACCACTAGCTTCCTTACGTGGTATGTACTACCAAAATGACGGCGCGCCAGGGCATTTCGCTCGCACAGTAAGGAGACCTTGAACAGGCAGTACCCCGGTCGTTGGATAAGACGTGGAGGAGCTCGTGCGTGGCCTCCCAGATCACCATATATTATCCCTCTGGACTTTTATTTGTGGGGACATGTGAGAACCCTAGTATATTCCGGTGGTGAAGTAGAAAACCGCGTTATGTTATTGGACAAAATTGTTTATGCGTTTGACCAAATTAAAACGAATTTGCAAGTACTGTCACGAGTTGGTGAACAGTTAATTTTTAGGTGTGGTCTTTGTGTTGGATGCGAAGGGGACTACTTGGAACGGTATGTGCGTGATGTCCACCGGCATCCGAGAGATTTTAAGTTAAGAGGTAATTTATAATTATTTTTTTCATATTACCTAAGTAACTGTAAATGAGACATTGAATTATTGTAAATGATTAGATTATTGTAAATTATTAGCTGATTCCACTTTTTAAATAGGCCTGCATTAAACAATAAAAGTTTGGTTTAGTAACTTTTTAAAGGAATAATGTAGACAGTTCTAAGCTTGATTAAGTATGAAGGGAAAGTGGATTCAGAGTGCGATCGAGTGCTTAGTAGGTAGGTATCGTTCTTTGGTCTTAGCAAACTTACTTCTTTAAATTCATAAATTGAAGTGAAATGTAATAATCTGAATAAATTGTAAGATGTTATTAATTTCCTAGTAAATTTAATTTCAATTTGACCGGCTAAGAAAAAAGCGCGGAGAAGTTGTAGTAGGTATTGTACATTCGGGTATAAAATTGTTTAATTGAAAATAATAAAACGATCTTAGACACAATATAATTACAATATTATTCGAAATAAAACAAAAAAAAAGTTATAATAGTATTAGGTGCGTGGTACGTTACAAATTTCGTGCAGCGCTAGACTGCCGCGACCTATACTTTAGACTGCTTACAAAATACAGAGTAATAAATAATCGAGGGAGCAAAAAATTTTTTTGTTTCGTTTATTCTGAGTTATTTATCAAGATTTTTGAAAAGTCGTAGAACAAATGTTGTTGGGATTGATGTAGAGAGGCTGTCTGCAAGAGGCGCACAACTAATTAAAAATAACCCTGTATATTAGGGTTATATGAAAACATTTGAATTAATAAACATTTAAATTTAAATGAATCTGAAAAGGCCACTAGGCGCCAGGGAAAGCCACCAAGTGTCAAGGAAAAATAGAAAAGTGTATGAAAATTTAAAAATATATTGTAATTTTATTGCTTTGCTGAAAATATATCTTGTAGTAGAACATTGCTTGCCAGTAGCAACGTTTTCTCCGATTTAAATGTAAATTCTAGAAAGTTCTACGTAATATTAAATATAATATATTCCCTACCTCGTGAATACTTGAAATATCTGGAAAACTACTGAACGGAGAAATGTGTATGTGGTATCAAAATAAAGGTGAGGAAATGCGCTATTTAATTAAATAAAGAAAAGGGGTGGTCAAGAATTTGGTTTAGGAGATATGGGGCTCTGAAGATAGGGGTATAAATTGGGCAGGGAAAACTCACTGTAACTAATGGAAAACACCACCGATTTTCAAAATTAAAACTGTTCTGGAATGTGCGAGAAGCGCTTAATAAAGTGGTAATTAATTAATTAAAAACACTAGTAAACACACTCGGATCTGTTTGTCAACAATTTTCCTCTTTCAGTTTTTGGGTTATTTTCACGTCCATTTTCACGGAAAAAATCTGAAATTACCTGTGATTGTTCACAACACTATGGAGTATTTGTTTATTAAATAAAAACAGGGGGTCCTCACTCAAAATCGAGCGGCGCACGCACTTGAAGTTTATAGTTGCACAAAAGTCACAAAAACTCGATGTTTTTCACGTGTAACTGTTCGGAAAATTGCTTGATCGGAAAACTAAAATCACTCCCGTGTAGGTGAAGATAAAAGCAATGTAATGGTATAAGCATATGTAATGGTATAAAAATATATATAAGGCTGAGGGCACTGAATCTATTTTTAAAATCACTTTAAAGCAAAAACACTAAGAATTTCTTAGGAAAAACGGTGAATTTTTTTTTTATATATGATCTAGGGCAATGCTTGACTATATTCCACCTGATGGTAAG
This sequence comes from Napeogenes sylphis, assembly GCA_959347405.1. Classification (NCBI taxonomy): domain Eukaryota; kingdom Metazoa; phylum Arthropoda; class Insecta; order Lepidoptera; family Nymphalidae; genus Napeogenes; species Napeogenes sylphis. The sequence continues at coordinate 30,633,083 of OY365785.1, forward strand.
TGGAATGTAGTCTTAGGTGGTATGGCGCATTGCCCTAGCAACCTATTCACTCTTCTCTTGAAGACACCCAAATTATATTTAGCCGGAAATACCGACGCAGGCAAATTGTTCCGTCCTTCGCCGTACGCACTAAAAATGAGGAAGCAAAGCGCTTCGTTCGGACAGGTAGAATGTCCACAACAAAAGGATGAAAACCCGCGGTGCGTCGGGACGTCCGGTGATGGAATTATTATATATATTGTATAGAATACTGAGAGGCTCGCAATTCTATGCCTGTGTTCAAGACTTTGGAGGTCGGCTTCGACCAATTCTGGATCACCTATAAGCCTCTTTGCTCGCCTCTCAACTGAGGCCAGAAGCGCAAGATGAGACTTTGAGGCACCAGCAAATATGTGAGTACACAGTACTCTACACACGACCGGATTAGTCCATTGAAAAGTTACATTTGGGGTTGCGTTTTTTAGAGGACGCAGTTTTATTTTTTTGAAGTGTAAGGGGGGGTCAGTGTAAAGCTAAAACCAAGTTTGTGGGGTCGCCACCCTTGTCCCACGGACGCCATCTTGAAAATAGGGGTTGAAATGGTTTTACGTTATATCTCTTAAACTATTTATCAGATAAAAAAAAAATCATAAACACTTTTTGTTGCAAATTAAATTCTCTACAACTTTGGTCTAGTATTTTTTTGTAGTAGAACTATAATTAAAAAGTTATAAGCGAAAATTTTAAGAAATTCGAGAAAAAAATATATATTTTTCGATATAACTTTTTTTTGGATCATTTTACGAAAAAATGATATCAGACCATTTTTGTAGATCGTTTTTAAGGAACAACTTTTGTAAGCTACATTTTTTTATAAGGTCAATAGCTAAGGTTTTACAGCGCTCTGAAGTGAGTACTATTTTTCAGCACTCTTAACTATACACATTATACGTGTGTACTAATAATGTGTCATCAGTTATCTTTTTACTTTTATTTTGTTATTATAATTTTTTTTAATCATTAATTTGGCAATATTATAATAATTAATTATTTACTCTTTTCCTCACCACCCACGAGGCAGAGTATAGAGGCGCGTTTTTTTACGTGTTATCCCCAATAGGCATAATCCACGGTGATTATCTAAATTAAATCTACTCCATCCTCAGTCTTTTCGATGGACCAGGCTGCGGCTCAGCATCTTTCTGAAGCAAATACCAGTGAGAGAACTGGAGAAGGAAGAGGTGTTAATGTCGGCGGTTCATCATCTGAGTCATTTTCTGTTAATAATTCTGAGAGTTCCATTACGTTGCTGCAAGTCTCTCCAGAACAATGGAAGAACACTGCAGAACATTTCAGCCCTGCTTTTCGACATCCACACATCGCTCCACAGTTACATTTGCATTTGCAAAACATCAATTTTAGAAGCTCAGGGGGTGCTGGAGGTTTAGAGCTTTCCACTGGAATAAATAATTTTCCACTTTTTTTCAAGCCCCAGTCTTTAGGATCATTATAATTACCAAGCAACGACTGGACCTGATGGTAGACTTGGAAAGTATGAAAGCCATCCGTATCTTGTGTAGGAGGAAGTGAAGATAAGTTGAATTTACTCTTTGTCACTGCCTTGGCGAATAGTTTATATCTTAGGCTGTCTAGAGAATTATCATCTTTATTACCACCGTATAAAGAGATAAAAAAACGTTCATTAATTACGGTGAGCAAAGCAGGGTCAACTGTCTTGTTGAGAAACAAAGCCGTTCCACTTACAAACTCTAAATGTTTTTCCAAGGTTTTCACAAATTTCATTTTACCGATATTGTAAGGAGCTGAAGTTGTATCACATCCTGAAAAAGCATGAAGAAACAACAAGTTGTCCGCAATGACATCTCCGTGTAGAAAACCTGACGCACAATATAATTGTTCTGCTGTTCGTCCTTTTGATGGTTTAAAAAAAAAACATTTGCTTGTTCTCTACCAAGTGCTGTGAGCAATATCAGTATGTCAATATCTTCAGCTACAATAGTAATTTCAATCACCTCCATACTCTGCAAGATTATGGAGCGTGTATTGAACTCGCGCCTACTAGCATACCTAGAAGGTAACGATCTCCTCAGTGATCGACAGTACGGGTTTCGCCGTAATAGGTCTACTGGGGACCTCCTAGTGTATGCTACTCACATTTTAGGCGAGGCCATCGAGAAGAACGGAGAAGCGGTCGCCGTCTCTCTGGACGTCTCGAGGGCATTTGACAGGGTCTGGCATGCGAGCCTTATAAGCAAGCTTTCAGCGTATGGTATATCTCCTGGTCTGATCGGCTGGGTAACGGACTTTCTGAGCCACAGATCTCTCCGAGTAGTTGTCGACGGGTGTTCCTCGGAACCCTTGACAATAAATGCCGGAGTGCCTCAGGGGTCCGTTCTTTCTGCAACTCTGTTTCTGCTGCACATTAATGATCTGTTGAAGCCCGGTATCTATGGGTATGCAGACGACAGCACAGTTGTAGAAAGATATCTGCCGAGTACTCGGGCTAGTCAAGATCAAGTACAGTCTGAAAGAGAAGCCATGGTGCAACGTTTGAATGACAAACTTCAGGCAGTCTCCGCATGGAGCAATGCCAATCTTGTCAAGTTCAACGCCACCAAAACGCAGACGTGTCTATTCACCGCCAAAAGGAGCCCTTTCACCTTGGCTCCTACTTTCCAGAATGTATCCTTGGAATACAGTGATCGGCTTCAGTTGTTAGGCTTAGAGATTTCCTCGAACCTCAACTTTGGTCGGTTCATTGAGTCCAGAGCAAGAGCAGCAGCAGCAAAGCTTGCCGTTCTGGCGAAGGTTCGGCAGTACTTTACACCGGGACAGCTTCTTGTTTTATACAAAGCACAGATCCGGTCGTGTGTAGAGTACTGTGGTCACATATTTGCAGGTGCCGCAAAGTCTCATCTTGCGGTTCTGGACTCAATTGAGAGGCGAACAAAGAGGCTTATAGGCGATCCCGAATTGGTCGGAGCCGACCTCCAAAGCCTTGAGCACAGGCGTAGAATTTCTAGCCTCTCAGTATTCTATAGGATACATTTTGGTGAGTGTACGCTGGAATTACACAATTTAATTCCCCCGTCCCCCTTCCATCACCGGACGTCCCGACGCACGGCAGGTTTTCATCCTTTTGTTGTGGACATTCCACCTGTCCGAACGAAGCGCTTTGCTTCCTCATTTTTACTGCGTACAGCAAAGGATTGGAACAGCTTGCCTGTGTCGGTATTTCCGACCGAATACAATGTGGGTGTCTTCAAGCGAAGAGTGAATAGGTTGCTAGGGTAATGCGCCTTACCACCTAAGACTACATTCCACTTACCATCAGGTGGAATGTAGTCAAGCATTGCCCTAGATTATATAAAAAAAAAAAAAATAATAATAATAACGGTATTGAATAATGGAGATGCAGCAAGAGCAGAGCGAACGATAAGAGTGTCTGCATCTGATTCTGCTTGGTCAACAGTGAAACCTTTTTCCGAGAATGCACTTTTAAGAAGTAAAATAAAGTTAGATTTATTCTTCTCATTACCAAGAAATTTCTCTTGTGATAACGTCGGAATGGTGTTCTTGTCAAATATTACTTCTGTTGACTGGTGTTGTTTCGTGCGGCGCAAACGCTCCCAAGACTGTGTTCCTGCGACATCAGGGTCGTCTGAGTAACCGTCAAACACGATGCTTGCAGATAGCCCAAAGTGTTTTTGTACATATTTGACATATTTTGTAGTTAATTTATTTATTTATTTAATACTTTATTGCACACAAAACATAAATACAATAAAAAGAAACAGATAAAAATGCACAAAAGGTGAGCTTATCTCTAGGTGCAGAGATTTCTTCCAGCTAACCCAAAAAATATGATGTGGTGATAGAATATTGGAAGGCATCGAGTACAATTTATATATATAAAAAAAAAGAAAACAATAAAAAAAAAAGAAAAGATGTTAAAGAAAAAAAAAATTATATATCTAATACCTACAAAAAACAAAAATAGTATAAATATATATATATATATATATATATATATACATATATATATACTTATATATATATATATATTACATATAAGATTATATATCAATAGTTATATCAATGAACGATGTATGAACAAAATGTAGTTATATCAATGAACGATGAATTTCAATCCCAAACTACTTTATGTAAAAGAAAACCACCGTCAATGACATACATATATATGTATATATATATACAGACATATACATATACAGACATATATATATATGTATATATATATATATATACATATATATATATATACACATATATATATATATATATATATATATATATTACATATAAGATTATATATCAATAGTTATATCAATGAACGATGTATGAACAAAATGTAGTTATATCAATGAACGATGAATTTCAATCCCAAACTACTTTATGTAAAAGAAAACCACCGTCAATGACAAAATGACTACTGGCGCTGGTGAAAGAAGGATCGTTCCACCGCGCCGGTGTAAAGGCATTAAACAAAGATGACTTTGTACCTTTTTTCATGCCATCCACCGCGAATAATGACAATGGGAAAGGTGCTAATTCATACCCTAAGTATTGTTTGACGTCACCAACTGTTTTTCTTGAAATGCACATTCGTTGAAATAAGAATAATGGATTAATGACGACACGAGATTTATCAACTTCAATAGTACTTGTCATAGCGCTGAACGGAAGAACCTTATTTTTACGCTGAAGTTATAGCCGTTGTAAATCAGATCCTGTGATATTAGTAATTAAATCCTGTCCTATCTCAAAGGCCGGTTGACTATTAATATTCTCTGAAGCAACTATACCGTTAGCAATGCAAATTCATTCGGAGCGATCTAGGGTAAACACATGAGTTGCGAACCAATTATCGATTTTTTCTAGATCTTCGTTGTCACGTTGTATGCGTGCATCTCGATAATCAATATGTTGTTCTGAAGTATCCATTGAAAGGTTGCAGTATTCTGTTATTTGCTCACAAACATCTTGTAGATGTATCATTCCAAGGGTCCTCGATGCCAGCGTACTGTCAGTAATACCACGGCCGTGCGTTAATCCGCCAGATGATTTAAACATTTTCATAAGAGTCTGCTCAATAGTTTGATCAGACATGATCCCACTCCAAAATTTATCCGTTCGTCTAATAGTAAAATAGCCCAAAGCTGTAAAAGAGTGAAATTCTTCAGGAGTCATTATTTTCTCAAGATTCAGCATATCTTGCAAGTATAGATGACTCGACTTGGCATACAAGAAATGCCCACTTGAGTGGAAAATCGGGAGCATGTTTCTGACAGTCTTTACGTGCAAAGACCAATTTCCGGAGCGTTCTGCCTCTATGAAATGTTTCACAAGAGTGACCAATCTATAATATTCAACCCATAATGTTGCCGTTGGTCCTTTACTTTCCAGCATGCTTAAAGCCTCCTCAAATTTGGTAATTTTTTGTTGGAATAAAGGATTATGTATAGCTTTAAAAATTCTTGTTCTATCAATATCAGTACTATTATCATCAAGAAAATTTCGTTCTTCTTCTGTAAATTCTATTAAAAACATAACTATTTTTGTAACTGATAAATGCACTGGCAAATGAGCACGTACAGCCCTAAAATACGCATGTCCAGACATTATGTGCTGTACACAGTTCTCAGCATAAATTAATTTGAAAATATCTTCGGGTCCACTACCAGACATGATATATTCAATTGCACCTATGAACGACATGAGCAAATGGGACCCACCTAATCTTTTATTTATTTATTTATTTATATCTTTTCCACTTAGAATCATAATCAGTGATCACTTGTGTACGTCAACATGGAAGTGTCAGGAGGGCCTATTACGATACTAGATTTATCGTAATAAGCCCTTCTGAAAAAGCACTTTCCATCTTAATGTTAAAGCTATGAGGGTTCCAAACGCGTCCTGGTCTGAGAAGAACCACACAACAAACTCAGCCGGATATATTTTTTGTTATTGTGATCACTGTTTCACAAACGTCAAACTTAAATGCAAATTTGGAACAACTAGAACCGTCGCAATCAATCGGAAAAGAAGCCTAATGATTTCAGGCAACGAAAATTAAATAATAATAACAGAAAAAATATATATATATAAATCTTCGGCCTGCCACACAACCAGTCACCGCAAGCAGCACCCGTTCACGAGCATAACACAAGAGCCAGCCATCACCCCCTTCGCACATATTTGAGGGAGGGAGGCAACCCGACTCCCGATGCTACCGCAAGTAGTGACTTCTAAGGAATCGGTGTGATGCAGAAGGTCGATAAAGCAAAATAATTTACAACAAAAAACAAATTGCGGAGATTACTAGCTATTCGCAATACAATACAGATTCATTCCCAGGCCATACCGTCGTCGATGTAATCCTTTACACTATAGTAGGATTTTTTTATTAAATTATTTTTAACATATAATTTAAATTTATTTAATGAGAGGCTTAAGGCTTCATTTGGGAGCTTATTATAAAAACGTATACAATTACCCTTAAAGGATTTACCTATTTTATGGAGCCTAGTGCCGGGCATAGCGAGTTTATTTTTATTTCTTGTATTAATTTTATGTAAATCACAATTTTTCTTGAACTTTGAAATATTTTTATGAACGTAAATTAAATTTTCATAAATATATTGATTGTAAACAGTCATAATTTTAAATTCTTTAAATTTATTTCTTAACGAGTCTCTTGGTCTCATATTATATATTGCGCGAACAGCCCTCTTCTGTAATGTAAATATGGTATCAATGTCAGTCGCATTGCCCCATAAGAGTATACCGTATGACATTAAGCTATGAAAGTAACTAAAGTAAACTAATCGAGCAGTTTCCATATTTGTTAAACGACGTATTTTTTTAACCGCGTATGCAGCAGAACTTAGTCTGCTTGACAAATCAAATATATGAGGACCCCATTGCAATTTTTCATCTAAAGTAATGCCCAAGAAAGTAGTAGATTTGACCAAGTCCAAATCCTCATTATTTAATTGTACATTGGTTCTAACATTTTTAACATTTGGTAAACTAAATTTGACACATTTTGTCTTTTTTTTATTAAGCAACAAATTATTGGCGTTAAACCAATGTACAACATCTGAGAGAGCATTGTTTACATCGTCAATAACAGATTGCCGTCTATTAACTTTAAAAGTAAGGGAAGTATCATCAGCAAACAACACTATCCCATGTTTTTCCCTCACTAGGTGAGGTAAGTCATTTATGTAAATGAGGAACAAGAAAGGCCCTAAGATAGAGCCCTGTGGCACTCCTATTTTTACCAAAGAACCAGGGGAACGTTTTCCATTTACATCAACTTTTTGAATTCTATCATTAAGATATGAACTAATTAAATCTAGGGACTTATTTTTAACTCCATAATGTTCTAACTTTTTCACAAGGATTTCATGTTGAACGCAGTCAAACGCCTTAGATAGATCACAGAAAATGCCAAGTGCATCCTGTGTTCCTTCCCAGGCTTCAAATATGTTTAGTAATAGCTCTACACCAGCATCTGTTGTAGAGCGACCGGCAGTGAAACCAAACTGGTTTTTGTGTAAGAGATTGTTTTTACTGAAATATGCCACAAGTTGATTAAGAATTATTTTCTCAAAAATCTTACTAAAAGTGGGTAAGACTGAAATAGGTCTATAGTTACTAGGATCTAATGAACAGCCGGATTTGAATAATGGAGTTATTTTACTTTGTTTCATTAGATCAGGAAATATACCATATTCTAAACAATTATTAAATATTAATGCTAAGTCTGGCGCTACAATGTCAATTATGGACTTAAGTATGTCAACAGAAAACCCCCAAAGATCACTAGTCTTTTTAACGCTAATTGATCTAAATACTTTGATTACTTCTTGAGCATTAACTTTTTCAAACTTAAAACTACTAACACATTGATCTACATTCTCTCTAAGTAAACCCATAGCTGCAGCGGTAGAAGAATTTAAAGATAACGTTGTAGTCACTGGAATATTAGTAAAAAAGGTTTCAAAAGCAGTAGCAACCTCGAGGTCAGACGTGACATATTTATTATCTATATTTAATTTATAGTCGATCCTCTGGGATTTAGCTCTTCCAGTTTCCTCATTAATTATTTTCCAAGTTGTTTTTATTTTATTAATGCTATTTCCTATTTTATTTTGAATATGTTGATTTTTTGCTATTTTACATTGTTTTTTAAAAGATTTGGAAAATAATTTTACCTAATCCCTAAACTCATTACTAGTATTAAACATCAATTCCGCATACATATTATATAATTTTTCTCTATTTTTGTGTAACTCAGCAGATGCCCAATCACTAAACACTAATTTATCATTAACAACCACTGTTTTAGGAGTAAATATAGAGTTAAATAATTTAGTGAAAGTACTAAAAAAGTCATTATACATAATATTGGGGTTTGAATTTTTCATCAAAGGCAAATAGCGTACTAACCCATTTTTAATTTGTTCGATACGTTCTACAGTCACTGGTATAAAACTTATTTTCTGTTTTGATTTTTCTTTCTTGCTACAACTGAATTTAATAAATTGGCCATAGTGGTCAGAATCTAATGTATTGAATAAACATTTAAAATTTGGAATAAAACTTGTAAAAATGTTATCAATACAAGTGGCACTAGTGGTTGTGACTCTAGTAGGCTCCATAAACATGTGTAAAAGATTATAAGATTTGAACAAATTTAAAAACTTTATACTTATTGAATTTTGTTCAAGAATATTAATATTGAAGTCTCCACAAATAATTACCTTTTTACTAGAATGTGATAGTTTATACAATACCTCATCCATAATCTTTTCAAAATGTTCAAAGTTAGATGACGGTGGCCTATAAACATTTACAATTATGAACTCTTCTAATTCAACTGAAGCAAGTTCAGTTGTCCGCTCAACAGAGTGGCTCACTATGTCCTTGCGTTCTTTGAATTTTATCTGTTTATTTAAAATAATTAAAGAGCCACCATGTATGGAATTAACTCTGTTGAACGAACTACCAACCTGGTGGTTATTGAAATTAAATATTAATTCATCATTCTTAAGCCAATGCTCAGTGACACAAAAAATATTAATATTAAAAGTATTTAAAAACAATTCAATTTCTAATTCCTTATTTCTAATACACTGAATGTTCTGATGCACCAGGTTGATACAGTTTATGTTATGGTTTTTATTATTTATTTTAACAATTTTTGTATTTCTGTAATCATCATTAATATCATTATTTGATATCTTAATTATTTGGCTAGAGGATATCTCTACTGTCTTAATGTCTAGTTTAAACTACTACTAATACTACTATTACTAGTTGGATTTATTTCCAAGCTGTTTTTACTTATACAAGTAATTGAATGCTGTTCAATAGAAACAATTTTAGCCAAATTATTGGCTGTCATAGTAAAATAATATAATAGCGATGAAGCTACCTGTCTTTTAATATATGGAGGTAGGTAATACCTACCATTAGTCAAGTTATAAAAGTTACTAACATTAGTGTTAGTGTCAATCACATGAAATTTGTCATTATACAAACATAAATTATATATCAGTAAATTTATCTTATATCTAATTTTATTTTCGGCCTGTGGCAAACCTTGATTATAGGGTAATGAAAACCAGACAATTTTATTGACATCTAAGTTACTTATAGTTTCAAAACATTTTTTAAATTCCAAATGATTTACATTATCTCTATTTCCTACAAAAATTATTATATTTGTTGACTTAGTAAATTGTTTACTTGAATTTTTTATTTGTCTAGTAATATTCATTAAATTATTGTCAGGTGAACAGCTGTTGAATACATTTTGTTTTTCAAAATAAGAATTTAGTACAGATCCCATTCCTTTTCCAATATTATCGCTAAACATATAAGTGTCATATACAGGAGTTAATTTGAGGGAGCCACTATTATTAGAAACAGGGATATCAACCTTGTCACACAATATTTTAGCGGGGGAGGACAATGTTGGTTTTACAGAAAATAACTTATTATTACACTCACATGAACAACTGTTAGTCTGTGAGTTCATACATTCCAAACTATTTTGTGATTTTTTTAATAGTTCATCTACTTTTGACTTTTGTTCGCTTAGCAAGTTTTGTGTGTTTTCATATTTTTTTGTAACACTTCTTAAAGTAGTCTGCAAACGGGCTAAATGTGTTTCTAATAATTGTGTGTCAGATTCATATCTCCTATTTCTATTTTCTAATTCTATATTACAAAAGTTAATTTTTTTTAACAATATATTTTTATTAATAATTGATTTTGTAAATAACTTGTTCTTTTTAGTTAATTTTTGGATTTTCTTAATATATCTATTAATTCTAATATATTTTTTTAATTTCTTATTGCTACAGCTACCCAGCCTTTGTGAGTTCAATGTGTCATTTGTTAAATCTATAGTGACACAGGGGTTTTTAGTTGCAGTAGTTGGTGAGTTGACCAACTGAGAAGCGCTGCCAATTAACTCTTCATACAAGCTGTGAGTGTGAACGTTAGTTGAGTTTTGAGCGGCCTCCTCCAGTTCCAAGATTTATATGTGGGCATCTCTCAGCTCCAGCTCCAGGGTGTCAGAACGCCGAAGGGCCTGCTCATACTCAAGACCACACTCATCAAACCTAGCCACTAATAACTGTAGCCTGTTACGCTCCTCTTCAACATCATTATATTTAACATGTAACTTAGAAAGTTCTATTTTTAATTTGTCATTATTCTTTAAAACATCTAATAGTTCCCTCTCATTAGCATCTCTTTCATTGTTTAGCTGGGCACACAAGTCCTTACTCACTTTTAATTCTTGTAATGCCAGTTGGAGTTTGTTGTCCTCTTGGCGTGAAAGGGCACGTGAACGAGTCATCAATTTAATATTAAATAAGGTACCAATGTGCAAAACCAAACAAAGGGCCTATATTGCTTTGTTTCCGCAATAAATGAGACAAAGAAACTGAGATTTGCAGAAACAAAACTAATATGAAATTGAATGAGACAGTTGTTATATAATAAAGAAGAACTAAAAACACTTAAAAACTAGAATATATATCTATTTTAGAAAATTTAAAGTTTGTACGTTACCAATCAACTGTCACTTTTCACTTTCTTAGAGATTTACAATATTGAAGAATAACTTAAAAACTATAATTCTTATTACACTAGTATCAATACACTTGAATAATTGATTGGGAATTTAGCTAAAATTATACACTATAAATAATTTTACTTAATAAAACTATTAGGAACAATTCAAATCAGCTGTTGAACACTGAGGAGTGTTGCCACAGACCAAAAAAAGACTACTACTAAAAATCGAACTACGACCTTCGATAGATCGGTATTAGGATAAGCAGCAGCTGTAATGTCTCGAGCCTTCCAATATAGCGGTTGATCAAATGTCACAATGCATGTATTTTGATTGGAAGTATTACATTTTTCAATAGGAAACAGAAATGATGTTAAAATTGTGTCGTAGTCTGTTGGCGGAGCGTTTATAAATGGTAAACATATTACTCTACTTCTTGGAAAAGGTTTTTCAGCAGTTGCTTCGATCATAAATTCGTTCCATCCGCTGATATCCACAGTGCATGACCATTTACCATATAGCCACATAAAATCACAAGGTGTAGGAACAATTTGTTTGGTCGATTGTGTGACCCTTTCAATTACTGATACATTTATTTTACTCAGACCAACGGTTTTGCCTTTTGAATAGGATGCAAGAGGAATTAACCCAAGCGTAGATTTAATTGTTGCTGGTATTTTTTTAGATACTCGCGGTAAGCTGGTATTAGTTTCGATACTGTCGTAAGGTGTAACGCATTGAATACCACCCATCGCATGGAAAGTATTTTTACCATCAATTGTATTGCTAATAAAATCAGCATTGTCAAAAACAAACTGAAAAAAAGCATGAGGTAAAATATTACGCGTCGGACAAAAAGCACAAAAATCTTCGAATAATGACATGGCATTATAGGATGCGGAGAATCTTAACGATGACAGAACATCAATAAGATTACTGTAGTCATACTTTTTATACAAGAACGATGATTTTAAATCTAAAATTAAAGTCTCTCTAGTAGTAAAATCTTACTATAACATTCAAGAGTTTTGGTTGATCGAAATGTGTGGAACTTGGGTCATTGACTCATTTGCAGGGTTGATGTTATAATATATAAGTCAAACATTGTTAAATTTCATTTAAAAAGAGCAACTGTTGAGTTTCTGGCCAGCTCTTCTCAGCAGAACAGCATTCCGAGCTGGTGGTAGCTTACTTACAGACTGACTATACTGATCTTTAATGTAATTTACTTAATTACATTAAAGGTCAGTATAGTAATAATTAGCTTAATTTACTGATATTTAATGTAATTGACGATTCAAAAGTGCGTGTAAATGCCTACTTGAATAAAGATATTTTGAATTTGAATTTAGTGTCATTTCCTTATGACAGATTTAATCAAATCGATTACAGGAGAGTACATTCCCCAAAAGCGTACAATCATTGAACGATTGAAAGCAAAATACAAAGACGAAATTGTATTTTTTAACGAATCCGGTCACGATTGTATAGTCTGTTTTAAAGGGTTCATTTACAAAATTATATCAAACAAACCACCGTCTCATAAAAAAAATGATGTTCGTGAAGAGAGATTACAAATAGTTAGAGATGCAGCTGCTATTATTTTGGAAGATATTCGTTCACAGTATTACGAGACAAAAGAGTATCCACGTTCTGATAATTTTCTGAAAAATGTTAATACTCTAATTCCCGAAAATTTATCAGTTTTATTAAAAGGAATTATTTGCCAATCAAAACGCAAGTCAATAAATGCAGCGGAAAGAAAGTGCGCATCAATTGCTCACTCTATCATTGGCGCTACTCGACCCGCTTCATTTCTCCTCTGCTAAAATACTCTGTTGCCTGTTGCACCACATCGGTTATAGCATCCTCGCAACTCGACGGATCCAAAGAAGAGAAGCAGACCTGCCGCCAGGGATAAGACGCAAAAAAGTGCCGCATCTCGTCCCAATCTGCTGACTTGTATTTCCATACTCGTCTAACACCATGTGGTGCGAAAGCTGGTGGGGAATATGTAAACACAGATTTCACCAGATAGTGATCGGAGGTTCCCAAGGGGAAGGTAACCTCTACACGATATCTGTCCGGATCAGTTGTCAGCAGAAGGTCCAGGCAATTGGCTGTATGGCCTACCACATCTGGTACCCTTGTCGCTTGCTATACCAGCTGAAAGAGGTTCAAGGACAACGCAAAGTTCCGCGCTTCTGTTACGGGAACAGCCAGTCCTGATGACAGGCATTAAAGTCCCCCAGAAAGACGAGCTGGAGACGAGACGCTGGATGCAGAGGTCGTTCCGTGCGTACACACAGACTCCGGCACGTGAGTGAAAGTTGTACTCTAATGCGTATCCGGGATAATCCAGGTGCGCTCAAAGGACATTGTGTCTGCGTCTCCGTCAAAAAGAAGAGGTGCGGCTGCTCTGTCTCCAGATGGTGATGGACATCTAATATATTAGAGTCCAAACCCCTGATATTAGTAAGGTGCACTTTAAATGAGGATGAGAGCAACCGTTTGTCACACTCCCCCGTCTCTTAACCTGGTGGTAGACCTGGTGGATACTAGGGAATGAAAATAACAAAAGTTGAGAACATTAATTATATATTTTAAGTAAATAGAGGATCGTGGGTTCGTCCGATGACCGAGGATGTGCAGAACTCCTTATAGACAACAACCACTGGCCTTGTATTTGTTGAATGCAGTGAAGTACGATGTCGTGGTTATTTTGGCGGTGAGACAGCAATTGTCCAGCACTGTAGTGGTAGAGAAGAAAAGGAAGCGCCAACAGTCTTTAACCCGCCGTTAGGCCTAAGCCAGAAACCCTGAAATCCCGTTTATCGGGTATTTTATTATGTGCACTCAAACTCAGTTTGACTGCCACCAGCCGGTACGCAAAAGAAAGCCAAAGCGGTGTTTCTATGCAAGCAATAGTTTTCAAGGATGAGGCAGTCAAACTTTGTACAAAGTTATTTTTAAAACGTTACCCTCCTTTTTAAATAGTAGCCGGGTAACGTCTTATGTAGCAAAAAACAATATATAAAAACTTATGTAAAGTACAAATATAAATACTACACTTAAGAGGGTAAGCCACAGAAGCTGCGTCATGCTATAATCTAATACAAGTTCTATTAACTACACTACAATATATAACCACTGCATTGAAGATATACTCAACGGCAGGAAAAATGAAATTTATACTAAAGTGAACATATATTTAAAATGGTATAAGAAGAATACCTAAGCAAAATTAAATGAATTCGAATGTACTTACATTACATATTCACTTATTAAAAACTATAAAACAACAAATGCATAATAAAAACACTCACCCGAAATGGGGTTTTATAGTTAATAAAAATATTCAAAAACAATAGAAAACGTCGCAACGTTTTAAGACCTCTAATGACCTCAGCAATTGTATATGAGTACGATATGCACGAAACGGCTAATAGCCGCCGCTTTAGTAGGTCCTCTGACTGCTGTAGGTCAGGTTGAGGTGCGCGGTGGCACGGCGGTGCACCCCGCGAAGCCCCCTTGTCAGCCAGACCGGTTACAAGCGCGTACGCACTCAACGCAGCACCCGCTATGCTAACTATTGCTCTGTTATGTCTCCGTAACGGCTATAAAACCGTTACATACCCCCCTTTTTAGGCTAGGATTTTTCCTGCGAAAAATCCAAACCTAACCGAAACTCCCGGTTATGTAAGTTTAAAGTCCTTAATGTGCCACAACCCTATGTTATTACCTAACATATCTTCAAGCTCATAAACTAATTTAGACTTTTTATCCACAACACGACACTTGATGAATTTTGGAGCTAACTTCTTTGAAAATCTCTTGTCCTTGTCACTGAGGTAAAAAGTTCGTTTCCAGATAATATCTCCTATGCTGAACTCTACATTTTTTCGTCGTAAATTATAATGCACACTATTTCGGGAGCGTGCCTTAATTAGAGATAGTTGTACCTTGTCGAATATCTTATGTAGTGAACCTAAATTTTCAGCGTAAGAATCCCTTGGTGTGAAAATTATCTCATTGATAAGGTCAGTATCAGTAAAATGAGAACCATCGGCAACTAATTCTCTACCAAAAACTAAAAACGAAGGAGTATAATTAGTGACCTCATTTACAGAACTATTTAAAGCAAACTGTATCTTGGAAATATTAGAATCCCAGGATCTATGGTCATTATCAACAAAAGAGGAAACTGCTGTTATGATTGTCTTATTGTACCGTTCAACCGTATTTACTTGTGGAGTGTACAGGGAAGTATAATAAACGTTAGGTATGTTGTAGTTTGCAAATAATTTTTTCATATTGTTACTCGTAAACTGTTTCCCGTTGTCCATCAGAAGCGTACTTGGTATTCCATGTACAAGAAAAACCTTCTCTTCCAAAATATTTGCTATGATAACAGACGTAGCACGACGTATAGGAAACATTAGACAATACTTAGAGAAGCAACAAGTTACAACGAATAAGAAAGTATTCAGCTTCCTGGTAACCGGTAAGGGACCAACTAAATCAATGCTTAACATTTGAAAGGGACGGCAACAATCTTTAGGTCTACCTATGGTACCCAAGGTAGTGTGATTGGGGTGTTTGTATGTAAGGCAAGTGTCACAACTAGCTATAAAGTCAGTCACATCTTTTAGAAGCCCAGGCCAAAAATATTTTAAACTTAGACGTTTATGAGTTTTAAAAATACCGAAATGACCACAAGTAGGTTCCGAATGATTTTTAAATATTACATCATGTCGGTATTCAGATGGTATAACTTCTTTCCAATCGTAATCTCTTGTTAAAGGGTTAACCGATTTCATGTAACGGAACAGTTTACCATTCTTGACGCAATAATTTGGAAAAGATGTTGGATTATTCTGACAACCCTCATAAATATTTAGATACCATACGTCATTTGTTTTCTGTAAATTAGAGTTGTTTGGTAAGTCATCTACAACGGCTATAGGTACGGAACGACTAAGACTATCCGGGACTATATTTTCCGAACCCTTTCGATGTTTAATTTCGAAATTATAAGCGGAAAGACGGACTCCCCAACGAGCTAGTCTGCCTGTTGGGTTATTTAGATTAAGAAACCACTTAAGCGAGGAATGGTCGGTGTATACAGTAAATTTGAGACCATTCTCTAAGTAACATCGCCAATGTTCAATTGCAATGAGTACAGCCAGTGCTTCACGTTCTGTGGCACTATAGTTACGCTCCTGTTGTAATAACGCTTTACTCATATAAGCTATGACCTTCTCATTCCCATCAATCATTTGAGTAAGTACCGCTCCAAGACCGTAATCACTCGCATCGGTATGTACCTGGAAAGGTTTCGAATAGTCTGGACAAGAAAGTATAGGAGCAGAAACCAGATGACATTTGAGTTTTTTAAATGCTTCATCAGCTTCCGCTGACCAAGCAAAAGGCGGTGCATGTTTACCCTGAGATGTTAATTTGTTTAGGGGCATAGCTAATCTACTGAAGTTGGGAATGAAACGGCGGTACCAGGATGCCGTACCCACAAAACGTCTAACTTCTTTGCGAGTGGTCGGAGTAGGATAATTAAGTATTGATTCCACTTTTTCAGGATCCGCCTGTAGACCTTTCGAATTAACAATGTATCCTAAATATTTTAATTCAGAACGGAAAAACTGACTTTTTTCAAAGTTGATAGTAAGATTGGCCGATTGGAGTTTATTTAACACGCGCGTTAGTAGCGATATGTTCTGGTTAAAATCGTTAGACACTATGATAACATCATCAACAAAAACAAATACTCTATGTTCAAATTCAGGTCCATAAAACAACGCATCCACCAATCGCTGCTGTGTAGCAGGAGCATTGGTTAGGCCAAAAGGCATAGATTTAAATTGATAAGTACCGCGTCCGGGAATATAAAATGCCGTCTTCTGTCTTTCTTCTTCCCGAATCAATATTTGCCCAAAGCTTTTGGACAAGTCAATACTAGATAAATACCTAGCGTCTCGTAAGTTGTCAAGAATCTCGGAAATATAGGGTAAACTATAAGCATCTTTTTTTGTTATTGCGTTAAGTTTCCTACTGTCAAGACAAAACCGTAATTCCCCGTTCTTTTTAGGAGTTAAGAGAACAGGAGATGACCACGGACTCTCACATGGCTCAACAACATCCTCCTTTAACATATCGTCAAGTTGTTCACCAAGGATACGTTGTTTTTCCGGTGACATTCTGTAGTATCTCTGTCGAATGGGGGCAGCATCCCCAGTATCGATAGAATGGGTTGTCAACGATGTACGACCTAGGCCACGTTCTTCATACGAAATGCCATGGAATTGAGATATAATGCCATCGGCAATAAGTTTTTGATCATTAGTTAAATGGTCGTAGGAATACAGGAGCTTAGGACTTCCATTATGTAAATCTGTGGTAAAAATATTGGGAGGTTCTAATGTAGTTATAGTATCTAAGTTTTTAGGTAATAAACCAAACGATCGCCAAAAATCCATGCCTAATATAAGACCGTTTTTTATACCTGGCACCACATATGCTTTGATGACATGGGTTTGATTTTGAAATTTAAGAGGAATGTATATAACTCCTAACGAATTTAGTTTTGCACCCCCCGCCGTGATAAACTGTTTAGAATCGCTATTTACTAACTCAAAACCGGATTGTAAAAGAATTTGATGACAACCATTACCTAAAATGGTTGCAGAAGAACCAGTATCTAGCAGACCGTGTAAGGGTATATTATTAACATGCACAGAAACGAAGAGGCGAGATTTTTTAGTATTATCCTGGATTGAAGAAACAGCGTTAAAAGCAAAAAAATTTGATATAAAATTTAGCCACTGACGCCATTCATTGTAGTCTGATGAAAGTTTAATTTGCCTTTTAGCACTGATTTTCCAATCCCGGTCGCCTAGTTTTTTGAATTAGTCTTACTGAGATTACATACGGAACAATTAGGAAATATAACATCCTTCTTTCCACATTTAAAACATATAGGAAAATGCTCTTCTTTACAGTTTCCCAATGTATGACCGTTTATTCTACATCTTACACAAAATAATGGCCTAGAAGGACCCGCAGCTACAGAATTTACCGCTATACCCTTGTTGTATTGATTAGAATTTCCAGGCATATTGTGATAGTTGCTAGAAAAATTTGCATAAGTTCTATTAGAATATTCTTTAATAATTTTATTCTTATTACCTGTACCGTAATCGACAACAGGTTTATATGCAAATTCAGGAGCTAGAGTATTAGAAGTAACTTTAGGTGGTTCACGAAACTGCGAAAATCGTGCCTGAATGCTCTCATAACGACGACAGGCAGACTTTAAGGCTTCAATAGTTCTAATTCCTGGAGATGCAGCCAATGTGCTAGCGTAGCAAGGACGAATGTTATGTAATAAGATTTCGAGTTTATCCTTCTCTGAAAACGGTTTATCCATGCGAGAAAACATTCCTTGCATAATAGATGTATAAATGATAATATTCTCATTTTCACCTTGAGTGCGCAACCGAATTTCCGCGGCAAGCTTATAATCATAGTCACTACTGCTAAAATCCTCTTTCAGTAAACTACAAAGATCATTCCAAGTATTAATCCTAGCCTTGTTACAACGATACCAAAGCAAGGCATCATCAACAAACAACTCAAATGCCAAGGACAAGATTTTCTCATAAGATAATCCCCTTGATAGTACAAATTCTTCAACTCTTTGTATAAAAGAACGAACGCAAGATTTTCCATTAAACTTAAGCTTATAGATATCAGATGATAAATTACGTTCGCAATTTACCGCAATATTAGAAGAGGCAATTTCGGATACCGTACAAGTAGTTGCAGTAGTAGTAGCAGAAGAGACTGGATTTGGCAATTGAGGACGGAAATCCACCAGCTCTCGATATTGGGTATTAAAACTTGACAACTGTATTGTATATTGCTCTACTATTTTTGGTGTGCAATTAATACGGTTGAACCTGTGATGAATGTGATTAAGAATTGTCTCAGTACGTAAAAATAAATTTTTATCAAATTTTTGTCGAAGGCTTTTTAAGTTTAACAAAGATTTAGCTAGCGTCTCACGAATCCCTTCTAAATCATCGATAGGGTCAAGATGTGACTCGAGGATGTCCTCTGATGGTTGCATCACACCCAGTTTAACAATCTGTTTTCTAAGTTCAAGCACAGAGTCACCTGAACCTCCACGAAGTTCCACTTCGTATAGAAGTTCCGCTTTCTGTAAAGATAAAAATTTTATACTGTACGCCATTTTGAATGAGTGTTGATATCAATAAAATATTAAAAAAACAATAAAAAAAAATGTAAGAAGCAAAAGTAAAAAAAATAAAATAAAAATATAATTAAAAAAACAAAGTAAATAAAAAAAAATAGATCAGTAAATAAGCAAAAGGTGCGAGTGCAAGTAACTAACTTAAGACTAAAAATGAAAAATAAATTAAAAATAACTACAATAATTAACAAAAAGAAAAAAAATAAAAAATAAAAAAAAAATCACAAAATTAAAAGGTTACTTTTAATAACTACACACTTAATAACTACAAGCTATTTCAGACAGCTGAACTAAACATAGTACACAAATATAGCAATACAGCCATCACCCGTGAAAGCCTATTTCAAGCAAATGGTAGAACTACACAATTCAGTCATGAACGAAACCTTTAGTTGGGCGCCAATGTCACACTCCCCCGTCTCTTAACCTGGTGGTAGACCTGGTGGATACTAGGGAATGAAAATAACAAAAGTTGAGAACATTAATTATATATTTTAAGTAAATAGAGGATCGTGGGTTCGTCCGATGACCGAGGATGTGCAGAACTCCTTATAGACAACAACCACTGGCCTTGTATTTGTTGAATGCAGTGAAGTACGATGTCGTGGTTATTTTGGCGGTGAGACAGCAATTGTCCAGCACTGTAGTGGTAGAGAAGAAAAGGAAGCGCCAACAGTCTTTAACCCGCCGTTAGGCCTAAGCCAGAAACCCTGAAATCCCGTTTATCGGGTATTTTATTATGTGCACTCAAACTCAGTTTGACTGCCACCAGCCGGTACGCAAAAGAAAGCCAAAGCGGTGTTTCTATGCAAGCAATAGTTTTCAAGGATGAGGCAGTCAAACTTTGTACAAAGTTATTTTTAAAACGTTACCCTCCTTTTTAAATAGTAGCCGGGTAACGTCTTATGTAGCAAAAAACAATATATAAAAACTTATGTAAAGTACAAATATAAATACTACACTTAAGAGGGTAAGCCACAGAAGCTGCGTCATGCTATAATCTAATACAAGTTCTATTAACTACACTACAATATATAACCACTGCATTGAAGATATACTCAACGGCAGGAAAAATGAAATTTATACTAAAGTGAACATAATATTTAAAATGGTATAAGAAGAATACCTAAGCAAAATTAAATGAATTCGAATGTACTTACATTACATATTCACTTATTAAAAACTATAAAACAACAAATGCATAATAAAAACACTCACCCGAAATGGGGTTTTATAGTTAATAAAAATATTCAAAAACAATAGAAAACGTCGCAACGTTTTAAGACCTCTAATGACCTCAGCAATTGTATATGAGTACGATATGCACGAAACGGCTAATAGCCGCCGCTTTAGTAGGTCCTCTGACTGCTGTAGGTCAGGTTGAGGTGCGCGGTGGCACGGCGGTGCACCCCGCGAAGCCCCCTTGTCAGCCAGACCGGTTACAAGCGCGTACGCACTCAACGCAGCACCCGCTATGCTAACTATTGCTCTGTTATGTCTCCGTAACGGCTATAAAACCGTTACACGTTGTAAAAACATTTTCTTTCTTTTAACTTTCTGAATAGGGATGGGAAATGGCAGTTGAACGAGGCGATACGTATCGAACCCGACGTCGAAGTCGGTCAAGTTATGCCACTGGGAGGCTAGCCTGAAGACTGCAGGGACGCCCGAACCCCCCAGAGATCAACATCGGGCCTCCTCGTCGGGTCGCCAACCAGCACGAATGAGCCACCCTGGGATTTTTCGCAGCTGGCGGGGCAGCCTTTCCTGGGTGGCTAACCCACATATTGGGCTCCCGACTATCTGCGGGCAGCCAGCGGAAAACCGTCCCTTCGGATCCCGCTACCCTCCTCAACTAGACCGACATAACAAACACCAACTTGACGTCAAACCGGTTCGCCAACGTACCGCAGCTGTTCAGACCCATTTCATATAAACGGGATCATCGAGCAACGTGGCGGAACACGACTAGGTCGCTTTGCGACACGACTCTGCCCGATGGGTGGTAACTTTGCCGGCGACCCGATGTTATGGTCTACCACCTAGAAAATTCTATCTCATGTATATTATCATTTTGATGTCAAAGTCATCAAAGTCTAAGCCTATTTTCGTTAGTACACCACATGTTTTCAATTTAAAATGTTGCCGATTTTCAGGGGTGTTTTTTTTCGCTTTTTGCACAACATTCGCAACTACTTTGTGAGCAAAAGCAGCTAAGAGATCTGTATTTGACCGTATATTTATTTTCAGTAACAATTACTTGCATTTTCATAGTTGATGGTATTGGTAAAACTTTCTCTGGATTATATATTTTAATATTTTCTATATCTTTTTCAGAAATACAAAATAACTTGACAGATATTTCTAATTTTAATAAAATTTCAAACACAGACTTAGCATCGGAAACATTCTCTCTGTAAGCTACTTTTGCGTCTAAGGTTCTCTTCACCACACCTACCAATCCCATCGGCTGCACCTTTGCCGTGGACGCCTCAAAAAATAACCAGGAAAAAGTTATATTTTTGACGATATTGACTAAAGGGTCCATTAGAGTAAATATGGATTCGAATTAACTATGGGTTTGATGAAGTATATTATTGGTTTTAAATGGGCCCATATTGCTTCGGGATCATGTTTGAGTGAAAGAAAAAATGGTGCAAAAACATAATGTCCATTTTTAAAATATAATAAGCCTGTATGCAACGTAACTTGCGTCTTTGAAGATCCAAAGTGCATGGCTTGTATTTTTTCTGCCATTTTGCACACGTAATTCTCTGAAATGTCGCAGTGAAAAACCACTTCGTTGTCATGTAAATTATCCATTGATTCTTTGTATTCAACGACAAACACAATATACACTATTGTGTTTGTCGTTGCTGGCACGCATTAACTTTACGGGAACTGTGACGACGTGTCTTCTATCTTCTTTTGGCTTCTTTTTGGCAACATTAATATAAAGACCATTTCGCGATATATTGAATCCGGTTCTTGAATTCCATTTGCTCCAATGTTTTGATGCTTCTGATCGATTCGTTTCTCCGTCTCTCTTCTGCAGCAGATCCGTACATGGCAATGTCTGTGATGGTTTTCATCAGTTTCGGCTGATCTCCCTCTAATCTGTTAACATAAGCCATGTTTTTGCATTATCATAAACATAAACAATATTTCAATTATCGTTAATTGAAAATTAATTCATCTATTATGATCTAACCTTGGCCGTCCTCGTTTTTCACGAAGAGATGGAATTTCAGCTCTTCATTCCGGGTTTTCTTCATTTAAAGACTTCATCTCTTTTTTCGCTTTTGCCGAACTTCAATTAACGTTGCTGATTGTAATGTAGTTTTTTTCTTTCAATTGAAGAATTTCTAATTTTTTTTTCAGTAAATCAGATTCATCATCTATCAAGTAATTGAGTGATTTTTTGGTCTGCAAACAGAGCAGATCACTCTTGAGAATTAAAATCTCATTTTCCAACTTGTTTTGCAAGATACGATACGCCTTCGTCGCTTCGGATTTAAAATTTAAGCCCTCGTCAAAGCTTTTTTCACGTAACGGTTGCGATGTTGAAGGTGAGTGGCTGCAGCTTGGTTGTTTCGTCAAATTTTCCTTTTCAGAACAATCATCATCATCGCAAGAATCTCGAGATTCTTTGCTGTCGAACCTATTTTGTGGCAACTAAAAAAACCATAAAGTGAGTAAAAAAACAGTTATTTTAATTTTTTAGAACATAAACAGCTTCAAAAAGTAAACTTACATTAGTTGACGTGTGCATGCACAACGAATCGGTCGATGTTCTGTCTAGTCCGTCAAAATGTCTGTGAATACAATTAAATGTGTGAACTGTAATGTGGTAATTTCGGAAGTGTTGGCGTTTATACGCAATAAAAACGATGTAATGGATAATGAGAATCTAATACGGATTTGTGTGTCCTCTTTTTCTGAAGAGGAGATTGATAAGGCGAAAAAGTTATTATTTACGTCTTTAAAGACAAAACAAAAGTGTGTGTCTAGACGTAAACAGAAGAAGCAGAAGGATCTTGATGATATGATTATATATTTAAAACAGTTGATCCTGAACAGATAACAGTTTTTGTGTCTTATGACCTTCACAAATTACCACCCGTCTGTTTTGACCATGTGGATGTCACAAAAATTTTGTAAGATTTATTAATTTTACAAGCTGTAATTAGATGACCCTGAAGTTAGCGGATAGCCGACAAAATAAAATTTCAGATAGGGATATCTACAAGCGAAATTAAGTTTTTCAAGTTAACCAAATTAGAAATTGTTTGTCGCCGACTTACCTACAGGTGATAATAAACGAAATTTTTTTTTCACAAGTAAAAAATTTTTTAAATTAAAAATTAAATTTTGGGAAACTCTCACCGTGTTTCCTATCAATTCATAAATATGAAATTTTCAGATTTAGTTTATTTTTGGATTCTAAAAAGGTGATTTCAGTTAGTTTCTCTAATTTTGGCTTAGGGCATTCTGGGACGTATATCTGCGAGTAAAATGATTATTATTAAAAAAAAATCCGAGATAAATCACCTTTTCGTCTTTGAAAAATCTAAAGATGATATATATTTTTTTTAATTTGTTAGTCGGATCAATAGATATCTTTAATTTTTGATTTTTTTTAAAATTTTGGCGCCGGATATTAAAGTAAAAAATAATCAAAATCAAAATTTAAAAAATGTCATGTTTTCATTTTTCAAAAATCTAAAGATGATTTATCTCGGACTTTTTATTTTTTTATTTATTTATTGAATATCATTTTTTTGAAAATTTTGGTCTGGAATATTGAAATCAAAAATGATGAGAAACACAAAAAAAAAAAATTTTTTGTTTTCATTTTTCAAAAATCTAAAGATGACTTTTTTCAGATCTTCATTTTTTTCATTTGTTCATTAAGTATTTATATTTTTCAGTATTTTTTATTTATTTTGACAAAGAATGTCACGTAAAGCATGAATTAAATTTTATTTTCCTTAAGACAATAAATTTGCCATCTAGATTTAAGAAATTTGAGAAAAATGATTCACGTTAGACAAAATTGCTAAAAAACTAATCCTTTTCTTAGTTATTTTGTGGTATGAGTTATTTAATCCTGTAAAAAACATGGGATGAAGACAATTCAACTGAAAATAATTAGCCATGACTGAGGTAAATACGGGTCAACGAGTCAGGTAATAGATAAGAGTAAAATAAGTAAGAAAAAATGTTTTCAGTTTGTATTTCAGAAATTTTTAGCCTATTATCAATCTTCTATGAACCATTTTTCACATAAATCACAGGTGTATTTATAATTATCACTTTGAATCTCCTCGTAAGTTTTCTTCAAATGTTTGAGACAGCTGATATGTGACCACCTCTGACAGCTTTCACATAAAACCCAATTCAATTTTTTTCTAAATACTCCTTGCCCACATACGAGACACAAATCGGAAACATCTAATGAATTTTCAAGGCATTTAACCTTCAACTGCTCTCTATACTCGTTGGGGTTGAATTTCAACGGTATGATTTGATGTCCTTGAAAAAAAAATTGGATAATTAACGTTAAGCAACTATAATTACTGACTACAAGAAAATATCAAATTAGTTTAACAACTGTAGCATACTAATCACACTAATCTCATGTTTAAAAAAAATATTATGAGTAAATAAAAGGTGATACCTTTCAAGATTTGTTCGATGAAATAGAAACCATCCTTTTCATCTTGAGATGGATAAACCATATTTTTTAAAAGCCAATCATCCTTTTTGTTTTTGCTGGGGAAAACAGCGCTGAAATTTTTTTTAAAATTCGCCGCATAAAATTCGGGATCTTCTTTTATTTGGCCAGAATCTAATAAATAAATCCAGTTCTCTTTTAATTAATAATAATAATATCAGGACAAATTACACACATTGATCTAACCCCTAAGTAAGCAAATTATTTGCTTGTGTTAAGGGTGTTAGACAACGATACAAATACATAGAAATACACATATAAATACCGAGAATATATATAATAAACGACCAAACCCAGAAACACAGACATCTATGCTCATCACATACATGCCTGTCTCCGCCGGGAATCGAACCCGAGCCCCATTGCGCCGTGACACGTTAGGCGTCTGCGCCTACCACTCGACCAACGGGGCGAGTGGTTAGCGCAGACGAACATAAACTAGAATCCAATGAGAGTTCTGAACATGACACGGAAGAAATAGATGGGTTTTACGAGACCATTGTTTTTTCATATTGAGATAAAAGTTCTAATCAAAATTTTCTACTGAATTTTTTAAAATTTTAGAGCTATTTTCACAGATAACATAAGCTGTTTTTAAATGTTCTGGCGAGTTTATAATTAATGTAGTAGCACAGTAGTCGATGGTAAAGTTCAAGAGCCATCCTCTGTTGTACAAAGTATTATAATCTTCTCCGTTCAATTTCAAAATTGAATCATCATTGAGGCTCTTCGTTAGAGCGACGGTATATTCACGAGGGCAGTTTGGATGATAATAATAATCAATATTTTTAGGGTTCCGTACCCAAAGGGTAAAAAACGGAACCCTATTACTAAGACTCCGATGTCCGTCCGTCCGTCCGTCTGTCTGTCACGAGGCTGTATCTCAGGAACCGTTATAGCTAGAGAGTTGAAATTTTCACAGATGATGTATTTCTGTTGCCGCTATAACAACAAATACTAAAAACTAGAATAATATAATTATTTAAGGGGGCTCCCATACAACAAACGTGATTTTTTTTTGTTTGTCTATATGTCATGAACTTTTATAGCTAGATAGTTGAAATCTTCACAGATGATGTATTTCTGCTGCCGCAATAAAATCTGATACTAAAAACGTAAATAATATAAATATTAAGGGGGGCTCCCATACAACAAACGTTACTTTTTTTTGGTCGATATTAATAACGGCAACAAGTATCCGATTGAATTATCCACAAAATATTTTGTTATGTAAGTATAGGTAATATTATATTATTTACTTTACAAATTAAATAAAAAAAAAAAAACAAAAAAGCGAATTCGGGTTGGTGTCAGGATCGAACTGACACCCTGATCGTTGTAAGGCGCACCCGTAAACCTTTTAGCTAACAGAGCTTACCGTCAATCATCGATTTTTTGCATGCTATTCAACTTTTTATTCAATTTAAATAAACGTTATACAACAAACATGATTTAATTGTTCGATATTAATGACGGTAACAGATAGACGCTTCAAATCTTCATATAGTATTTAGTTTTCTCTTCACTGTAAAAATAAAAATTTTAATTGTTTCAAACTCAACTCTACAGAAAAAAAAATAAAAACACAGATGATGTACCTATTTCAGTTGTCGCTATAGCTACAGACACTAAAACAAAATGATAATTATTTTTTTAAATAGATAATAATAGTACGGAACCCTTCGTGCGCGAGTCCGATTCGCACTTGGCCGGTTTTTTATCGTACCGTTGTTATGAAAAATCAGAGCAGGAACTTTTGACTTGTCGATAATTCGTTTCAACCTTTTTCCTTCTTGGTAAGGAATCCTTGGAGCTTGTTTCGACTTGTCACGATTCCATGCTTCCTCTGATTGAATGTTATCCGGCTCATTTACAACACGTCGCTTTCGTAATATGTTAACTTTCGGTATCGGTAAATCTAATTGTTTATACCGCGAAGAAATTGCTTGCCACCGTTTATCTATGAAATGCCCAGCTTTGACAGCAATGTTTTTTTCAATTTTGACATTTTTGAAAAAAAAATCCACTGACGCATTAGATGAGTGCCTCTTCTCTTCTCGTGTGGACAGTGACCAGAGAGGAATAAAAGGAACGATTCTCATCATTGCATACTCGACGAAAGTCTTGCAGCAATTAGCATTAACTTTCAATTGATTTTCTTTTTTCAAAAGCTCGGCTTTTTCGTAAATTTCATTTTTCACTGGTAGAGCGTCCAAATAAAACGGGCTTGACTTGTAAACCGGTTTTGTTTTCTGATCTAATTTTTGTCTTTTTTCACGTTCAGGGTTATTATCCTGATTGGATTCATCGCACAATTCATCATCAAATTCACAGTCAAGAATATCTTCAGGATCATCTTCATCATCATCAAAGTCGAGAATTTCAGGAGCATCGGGCAGATCAGATAAGAACTGGAAAGAATCGAACAGCTCTTGATTTTCTTTAGGATATAAAAATATCACAAAGATTGACTGCAAGCATTTCTTTAAAATTGTGTAGTCTTCTATGTGGACTAATTTAGCCATTATTTCCAAGATGAAAGCCCTCAATCTTTTTTCTACCCGTCGTTTTTGTAATTGTCTTGATAACATCTTCATAAAATGTGGGTAACAAACGTGCACGGGGAGCTTGCATCGTTTGAACTTGCTCAGGGATTGATAAATAGATGGTAAATGGTGGAACATATTGTTTAATGTACGGATGTTTGAATTGAAACTTGCTTAGACGTAGAAAAATGTCTGTACAGTCATCTTGATGTTCATCATTTTCGCATGCGGCTTCCGAACTAATTTTCTGCAAAGTTGGTAATGTATGAGCAAACCCATAGTTTTTATCTACTTTAGCTAAATTTAAATCCATTTTATTTATAACAGACTGATGCACTGTGCTCGGTTTTGCATATTCTAATTTTTCTTTTAACATTTCGCGATTAACACCTTTAGCCGCATAAACCAAAGACTCGGTATGCTGAGGCTCGTCTTTAGTTTTATAGATGTTAAGAACAGTATTAAATTTGAAGTCTTGTCCACGAAAAATTAGTCTCATATTACACTTGGGCTGACGGCATACCGCATAGTCTCTAAATTCACCAATTTTCTTACCAAGTTTTAAGCCTTGAAATACTAAAACGCATTTTATCCCAGCCAGCTTTGGTAATTCTTGGCGTAAAACATGATGGAATAAATCCCGAGAAAAATGACCTTGATACAAAAATTTTGATTTGGAAAATTCTATTGTTTTGTAGTGAAAATAATCGTAATGAATTTTCAGTCGATCATGAAGATTTACTTTTTCTTTATCCTCAGATGAATCGGAGTGTGAGATGGATGTGGTACTCAATGTTCGACTAAGTTGGTCTAATCCACAAGTTTCTTCTTTATTTTCAGGTTCTATCAATTGACGTAATAATTTAACTCGTAGTCGAGAGTTAAATTTATCACCAAAACCATCATAATTTTTCCGCCATGCCCAAAAAAAAGTTGATCGAAATTTTTGATCTTTGTCAAAATAAATAAAAAAAAACTGAAAAATATAAATACTTAATGAACAAATGAAAAAAATGAAGATCTGAAAAAAGTCATCTTTAGATTTTTGAAAAATGAAAACAAAACATTTTTTTTTTTTGTGTTTCTCATCATTTTTGATTTCAATATTACAGACCAAAATTTTCAAAAAAATGAAAAAATAAGGATATTCAATAAATAAATAAAAAAATAAAAAGTCCGAGATAAATCATCTTTAGATTTTTGAAAAATGAAAACATGACATTTTTTAAATTTTGATTTTGATTATTTTTTACTTTAATATCCGGCGCCAAAATTTAAAAAAAAATCAAAAATTAAAGATATCTATTGATCCGACTAACAAATTAAAAAATATATATATCATCTTTAGATTTTTCAAAGACGAAAAGGTGATTTATCTCGGATTTTTTTTTAATAATAATCATTTTAATCGCAGATATACGTCCCAGAATGCCCTAAGCCAAAATTAGAGAAACTAACTGAAATCACCTTTTTAGAATCCAAAAATAAACTAAATCTGAAAATTTCATATTTATGAATTGATAGGAAACACGGTGAGAGTTTCCCAAAATTTAATTTTTAATTTAAAAAATTTTTTACTTGTGAAAAAAAAATTTCGTTTATTATCACCTGTAGGTAAGTCGGCGACAAACAATTTCTAATTTGGTTAACTTGAAAAACTTAATTTCGCTTGTAGATATCCCTATCTGAAATTTTATTTTGTCGGCTATCCGCTAACTTCAGGGTCATGAAATTAGTCATATAAAAAGCAACTATGTCACTACGGATTTATTAGAGGATATAAAACAGAATTTGCAAACATCCAGGCCGCCGTCATCGTTTTTCAACGATGATAATATTAATACGCAAAAAGGAGGGTATATTAGAGACAACGGGTCGATATGCTTACGGCATGTAATTTCGAAGTTAACAGCTGATACGGAGGTCTCAGTATCTGCTAAAGACAATGACTCAGCCGCAGGTATGAATGACGACACTAAGTTACAAAGCAAGGATGCGATAACCGCGCCGGCGTATCGTTCTCTCTTTCACCCTCGGGTGAATAACGATATTCATAATGATGTTGTTCCGACTGCATCGCATGTCGAAGATGCGATATTAAAAAGAGATGTGCGTAGTGCGGGCGGACTTAAGGATGGTAGGACTTTAGTTCAACGACGTAAGTCGCAGAATCGTTTTATTGGTAAAACAGGAAAGGCATTGGCATCTTCCTGTGAGAAGTTTAAGGCGGCGGAGACGAAGATTCCATTGTTAATATCAAATGTAAATAAGCAAACTACTGAACATGATATCTCTGAATATATTAAAAGTAAAACACAGGAACATGTAGATTTAGAAAGAATTATTATGAAAAGAGAAAAGCCTTACAATGCTTTTAAATTATTTGTATCTAAAAATAAATTACCTATTTATCTTAATAACGATTTATGGCCAGAAGGTATTACTTTTCGACGTTTTATCTTTTTCAAGAAACAATTGGCAAGAGGTAACCCTCATAAGATGAATGATATTTCAAAATCATAATGGATAGACCGGACAAAAGAAAAGTTAATTTATCGACTTTTAACTGTAAATCGATCATAAGATCTACAGAATGTGTACGAAGTTTATGTAAAGCATCTGATATCATCGCCCTACAGGAGACCTGGCTCTGGCCCCATGAACTAACATATTTGGGAAGCCTGGATGACGCCTTTGCATACACAGGCAAATCATCCATGGATACGACAGTGGGAGTCGTCAAGCGGAGGCCTTTTGGTGGAGTGGCCTTGCTGTGGAGAAAAGGAGTTTTTCACTCTGTATCTTTGGTGTCGTGTAATAGTGATCGCCTAGTTGCAATAAAAATTGTGTATGGTAACAGTACGTTATTATTATTTTCAGTGTACATGCCGTTTGACAATAATCTGAGTGATAGTTTACTAGAATACAGTCAATGTCTTAGTGAAATTTCTGCAATAATTGACAGCGAGAATGTGGAATCAGTTATTATGGTAAGTGACTTTAACGCTCATCCGCGTGGAAGATTTTGGAGGGAGCTTGTAAGTACATGTGCGGAGCAATCGTGGTATTGTATGGACTTTGAACTTTTACCTAGTGACAGTCATACATTCGTTTGTCAGGCTAGTGGGTCTCAGCGGTGGTTAGATCACTGTATAGTAACTAGTGCAGCGAGAAATCTGTTTATAATAGCGTCTGTTTTGTACGGAGTTTACGCATCCGATCATTATCCTATAAATTTTGAATGTGACATTACTATAGTTAAACCTAAAGTATTTTCTGCTAATGGTTTCTGTGATAGGGTGAGATGGGGTGAGAGAGACAATATACAAATTAATAAATTTCAAGAATTTTGTCACTCAAAGTTAAAATTAATTGATCTACCCCCGGAATGTATAGAATGTTCTTCTAAACTATGTAAAAACCATAGTCATCATAAAGTAATAGACGATATGTATAAAAATGTGGTTTCTATTCTAAGGGAGGGTGCATATTGTACGTGTGTAGGAAGTAATAAAATAGGAAAACATAAACGCGTTATCGGCTGGAACAGACATGTAAAGGCAGCTCACGGGGAGGCTCGGTTATGTTACCAGGAATGGCTTTGGTATGGCAAACCTACAAAAGGAAATGTATATAATAAAATGTGTGAGGCTAGAAAATTTTTTAAAGCTAAATTAAGATATTGTTTAAACAATGAAAATCAAATAAAAATGGACATGTTAGCACAGAGTCATACAGCTAAACAGTTTGGTAAATTCTGGAAATCGACCAGTAAACTAAATGTAAAATCGAGCCTACCTGCGAGTGTTGGGGGTTTTAGTGAACCTAAAGACATTGCCAACTTATTTCAGCGATAGTTTAAAGTTGAGTCACCATTACCAAGTCTACAGCAGATGTTCAGCGTTGAGTCCAGTGCCGAAAATATTTCTGACCTGTTCACAGTCGAAACAGTTGCCTTCATTATTAATAATATGGGGAAAGGAAAATCTCCCGGGCACGATGGTCTTAGCTTTGAGCACCTTCGATTTGCTGGCCCGTATTTGCCGCGGGTCCTGACATTACTTTTTAATCTATGTCTTTGTCACGGATATCTGCCGCAGGATTTGATGCATACTGTAGTTGTACCTATTGTTAAGAATAAGACTGGGGATGCCTCTGACATATCCAATTATCGGCCTATTTCTTTGGCTACTGTTGTTGCTAAGGTGCTGGACAGTTTGCTTGACAAGCAGCTGGCTGAACACTTTGAACCCTATGACGCTCAGTTTGGTTTTAAGCCCGGACTGTCTACGGAAAGTGCCATACTGTGCCTCAAGCAAACTGTACAATACTACACATCTAGAAAAACGCCTATTTTCGCATGCTTTTTGGACCTGTCAAAGGCATTTGATCTTGTATCCTACGATGTGCTATGGAATAAATTGTTTAATGACTATTTATCTATTTTTGCATACTGGTATCATAACCAAACAAATTGTGTGAGGTGGGCTGGAACGTGCACGGACGTGTACGGGTTGAAGTGCGGGGTGCGGCAGGGGGGTCTTAGTTCGCCCCGGCTCTTTAATCTCTACATGAACCGGCTGATCGGTGAGCTCATTAGCACCACAGTCGGATGTCATGTTGATGGAGTTTGTATGAACAATATCAGCTATGCAGATGACATGGTGCTACTGAGCCCATCAATTGGCGCTCTTCGAGATCTGTTGGCAACATGTGAATCATATGCGGTGGTTTACGGGCTAAGGTACAATGCTGTTAAAAGTGAGCTTATGGTCTTTAAGTCTGGTTCTAAGACCTATTTAGAGATACCGGTTGTCTCGCTCTGTGGCACACCGCTGTGCCGTGTAAATAAATTTAAGTACCTAGGCCACTGGATCACTGATAATTTAAAAGATGACATTGACATTGAAAGGGAACGTAGGTCTCTATCTGTCCGGTGCAACATGCTGGCTCGGAGATTCGCGAGGTGTTCAAAATCAGTAAAAATAACTCTTTTTAAAGCATATTGTTAGTCATTTTACACCTGCAGTCTTTGGGCTCACTATACGCGGCGGGCATATGGCGAGCTACGGGTGCAGTATAACAACGCATTCAGGGTTCTGATGGGGCTGCCGCGGCAGTGCAGTGCCTCAGGCATGTTCGCAGAGACGCGCACGGATGACTTTTATGCCGTTATGAGAAAACGAAGCGCCTCTATGTTAGCCCGCCTTCGCGGCTCCTCCAACGGAATGCTGAATGTGTTTGTTGACCAGTGGGACTCGCCACTGATGTGTCGTTGGGTGCGGCTTCATGTGAGACCCAATTATATTATATCGTACTAACATTAGATTGTAAGTTTTAAATTGTTACTAACACATGGATGTAAATCTGATATATTAAATAAATTATTATTATTATTATTATTAAACCAATACGATATGAGATTGCCTTTTTTTTTAACTGATTCTTTTCAGTTTTGCGAGATTCTCTGCTGCCAGAGCAGCGTAATTTTTTTCCTCTTTCATAGATCTCCATATTTCGGTGACATTTTGTTGAACTTTTTGTTTGGATTTGCTGGGATATGCACTTTGATAGCACTCTATCAACTCGAGGTAAAGCGCTTCCTTAACGCTTATTTTTCTGTTTTTTTTTTTCAAAAATGTAAAATGAATACAGAAGTAAGTAGGAGGTAAGTTGGTTTGAATTTTGAACAACAATGTTCTTTTTGGTACGAGCACAGGCATATAATTAGGAGCTCGCACATCCCCACTTCCCCCTCCTATTTTGTTTCAACAATACATTCATAAACAAAACTGCCAATCAGAATGTAGGATTTTTATTGAACAAGGGTAATTAGTTGAAAGTTCAGAAGAAAGAGGTAAACCCTCTGTTTTGAACCATTATTATCTAGGAATAGCTCAATTTCTAATCTGGCTAATAAAAGAATTTGTCGCTATTTAATTTGATTCCACGAAAACAACAAAAATATGAACTACGAAGGATTGTTCACCTTTAACATCTCGTTTATAGTAGGTACAGAAGCAATAAAATCTCCAATGTAATAATAGTTCATAATAGATACTCGAATACAAAGCGTGTGAGTTTAGGGTCCTCCATTTATTTTGTACTAACAAGTTTAGTTTTCACAAATCTGTCTATTTTTAGCCTTGAACATCTGCTCCGTTTTACAAAAACAATGAACATTCACATGAACATGATAGTAAAAAATAAATAACGATACTTGAATTCAATGCCTGTGAATTTTGTGTTCTCAGAGTACTTTGAAACACAAAAGTTAAAGTATTGCGTTACGTAACGTTTCAAACAACACCCCCCCAACCCTCCTGTAACGCCTCGTAACGCGAGCATAGACCCCCTCTCCCTCTCAGAGCGTTACGTAATTTAAGGACGGCCCCTCATAAGTACTAAAAATAAAATACTAAATGATCTGGCGATGTTAACGATGTAAACATACCTTTAGATATTTCCGTTGTGACACGTGTCACAATTTCGTATCACTATGGGGCCTACCATGAACTCTTATAGCAGTATTACAATAATCTTACTTTCGATTTTCGTACCATGACATCCTAAAAGTAATATTATAATATTACTTTAATAATGTTTCGATAAGAAGTTTTGATGACGTCATCCTTAATCATTCACCCTTTTTCCATATAAAACATTATTAACTCGTACCATGAACTATTTATTGACAATAGAGACATGAAAGTAATATTACTTTTATGTCTAATTTTGACATTTAGAAATCGTTAGGTTTTCAAGACGGATTTAGAATGTAATATTGTTTATATGTCCAATTTTATTATTTTGAGTTAGTTTTTCGCGACAGATTTACTTATTATTAGTTTATAATTTACGTATTTTTTTAGCCAGCAACTACAATAGGCATAAATACTACAAAAGACGTCTAGGCTAGCTTACCACACCACACGTAATTATATGATACTCTCAAAATTATTTGAATTTACTTTCGATTATAAAATATAAAATAAAACAATAATTAATATTAATATTCCTATTTTACACTAAAGCAATAGTTTATATAGACTTTAATAGTACTCGACACTTTAAAAGTACAACAGAAAAAAAGGAAGATAAATATTTTAACTAATACCTCAACTTTTTATTTAATATTATATAAAATTAAGAATATTATTGGAAGTAATAAACATTCACAGAAGTTCTTCTTCATTTAATAAACAAACCTTTTATTTTGTATATTAATAATAAAATACATCATTACTGAGAATCAGAAGTAATAAACTTTTGAAGAATAAAGGTTTTCTCTAATTAAAAAACATCCATTTCCATGTATAGTATTTAATTAACATTCTTAATTTATGTTTATCGGGACAGATTATATCCGTATGTCTTGAACTCTACAAGTCCTAACTCTTAAAACCATATCAAATTGAATAAACAATTGTTTAAACCTAAATCTTGTTTGTAAAAGTTAGACTATCGTAATTTAATAATACGTAACATTACTGTTTATATTTACATATAATGCAGGTAAAATCTGTCTACGTAATGAAATAAAAATTTTAAAATTCTCTTTTATTTAAGTTATTAGTTGTTTTATATTGTTACTCATAAAAAATATAATAAAAGGTAACTAAGTGGTTTTAAATAATTTTATTTAATTATAATACAAAAGGATAACAAAAAAGCATTGACCCTTAATAATTGATAAAGTTATACAAATAAGGAAAATTGGGGCCTACCATGAACTCTTAAAAACTATCATAGTTTTAAGACATTTCGTAGCAATATTACAATAATATTACTTTGATTCGTACCATGAACTTTATAAAACAATATTGTTTTATTCCTGCTTAGTGACGTAAATGAACGAATGCTTTTCTATTCCTGCTATAGGAGGGAATGAGACATCACTTTTATTTCGTATAGCTTCATCTCTTTTACACCATGTTGCAAATTTAATTCCTTAACGCGCACTTAATAAAATAAATTGTAATATTAGGTAAAAAAAATATTATTATTTATTATTTTAAGTATAGTCATAGCGTGCAATAGTAAACAAAATTTACTTATTTCCGTAAAAAATAATAGTACATTATGGAATTATGGGATAATTTATAAAAAATAAAATTATTAAATATTACAATTTTCGGAATCGGAACGCTTAAAGTGTGTTTTTGTTTGGTAATATGAATTTTCGCAACAAATTGAAATAATCAAAATGTCAGTAAGAGAGTAAGTATCAAATCTTTATAAAATTATTATTTATTTATAAAATGTATTAATAAAGTTAATAAAATAAAAAATCTATCGTAAAGTTGGATTTGAATTACAAATGTTCACAAATGTTGTAGAATGAGATTACGTCGCGTGTCTGGCAGCCAGCTAGAACTACTCTGGGAGTTTTTGAATGAAAATAGAAATATAGCTGCCGCATTTAACAGATCCTTGGCCGCTAAATCTTTCGCAGAGACGAAATGGAAAGACTTGGCAGACCAATTAAATGCCCAAGGAGATGGAGCCCATAAAGATTGGAAGGCCAATTGGTCCAAGGTAATAGTTATCTAATATACATAATTATTGGAATTAACCTAAGTATGACTAACAGTACGGTACCTTTGTTCCATATTATTATCCTAATATATTTTTTATTACATTTTTTAATATGTACTAATCGTTTCATTCCTTCATATTAAAACTTTAATTTTTAGTATTGGGTGGACTACAAGGCAAAATTTAAAAAAAAGGCAGCCTTTATGGTATCCACCAATAAAAGAACTGGAGGAGGACCTCCAATGCAACCCTTAACTTTAATCGACGCTAAATTCCTCGAATTACTTGGCCCCGATTTTGGACAAGGGTTGCCTGGAGTACGGGTCGAGCCATTTCCCCAAGTATAAAAAATGATCCATTTCATAACAACAATTTATTGTATTTTATGCTACATACAGTATACTAATATTAATATTTATTTTATTTTTTAACAGCATTCCGTAAATTCATCAACGGGCAGTAGCACCCATATGTCGTCGGCCTCAGAGTCAATTTTAAACCCGCTCCTAGAAGTGCAATTACAGGAAATAACACCACTACTATCTCCAACCATTATAACAACAGCTACTACTATTATTACTTCTGCACAAACCACTTTTATTACTTCTACACCAGCCACAACAATTACTACAACCACTCCGGCACAAAATGTTTTAACAGCGGCCACACCAGCACGCTCCCCGCGCCGCCGGCGACGTCGACGGGAGCCACCGATGTCGCAGGAGGCCGCCAGACGAGCTCTTGTTCAATCTTCTCAGATGAGAGCAGAGGCTACTCTAAGTAGTAGTCGTGCCTTAGAGACGATTGGACGGAGCCTAACAGACATTAGTCGTACTATGTTCAATATTGAAAATGTTTTGCAGAGAGGTAGTTGTAGTGCAAACTTTGTATTTTCAAATTATCAATGTTAAGTTTATTTGTATCGTTTAACTTATTACAACTCTAATATTTCTTTTAACATTTCAGTTAGCAAAGATATAAGAAGATTAAAGAAAAAAAAACCTGAAATTTATTATAAGTGTATTGATCAATTATTAATTATTAAATCTTTAAAATGTTATAAGGCTATATTTTATTATATTCCTTCATATGTGTATATTTTCCATTTTTTTCGTCCTATTTTTAATTCTTTATTTGTGTCACAAATAAAGGCATACTTGTTATCTGTACTTATTTTGTTTTAATTTGTTCGCATCAACAAGTTTTTTATATTTACTTTAATGTAAAATCAACTGTCTATAATGTAAAAAAAAAATTAAGTGCTTTTTTAAAACCAGGTACTAATAATAGGAAAGTTTGATGCTTTTTAAATGAGGGGTCGCTATCGCAATTAATATATATATATCGTATTTATCACTACAAAAATGAAAACAGTATATATATGTAAGGAAAACTACCTAATATAGTTTCCTCAGATTATTATTTGAATTTGCCGCGTTAATACCATCAAGCCTACCTGAAGATAATATTTAAACATCATTGTCACTTGCGGTTGAGGAGAACGGAACTATGAGTGGGGGAGACAAGTGAGAACATTGAGAGTGACGCCATTATCATGTTCAGTAATAAAAGTTAGAAAAGTTTGGTTAGTTGAAATTATAAAATATTAAAATTAGTTTTGAAAATATCTTAAAACACGTATACTGCCCAACTAAGCGCAAAAGCGGTAACTCAAAGAAAGCGAGTTTTGAGATAATTGAAGTTATGTAAAAATAGTTATATATATACTTTATGTATAGTTTTTTTTATTTGTTAAATATTATTTATATATTATATAGGGTGTATTTGTTATCACATTAGTTAAATTATCAAAAATGTATAATAATGTACTTTATTCATGAGATACGGTTACACCGCTTAGTAAACTATAGAATTAAAATTGAGATACCGCTTTTTCGTTAGCTCTTCTCAAACATGTGTGTATACAAAAAGGAATGTATTTTCTATCGAATAAAATATGTATTATTTGAAAAAAAAAACTTTTTAAAAAAAATTAAAGTATATATATAACGTTTTTTTATTATTAAAATTTGAAATTACATAAAAAAATATTTAAAAACAAACGGTTTTTGGAAGGAATTTTAGTAGTCAAAAGTAGGGAGTTCTCTCCAAAAGGACATTCTATTTTGTGGTATTATATTTTGAAAAGATTTCAAAATATTTTCTTTTTTGTTTCTTGAAATTCCTTCCGGAGCAGTTTTCTTTTTTGGTGGAGGCAAGACATGACTTTTTAGAATTTTTTTTCCTATAATGCTAGCAGTAATTGCATTTTGATCGAATCCTGTTTTGTAGGTGATATCAAAACTGCCTCTTTTAACTTCAACTTCAACCATTTCGCTGACATATGGACGCGGTTTAATTCGAGACAGTGCATATTGTGTGGTATAATCATCCCAGTCATAAAAGTCTTGCATGTTCATCTCTTTAAGTTTTACATTTTTTCCTGCAGTGCTAACTGCCTGAGAAAAATCTGCGAAATCATAAATTTTGTTTTTCATGCGTTTTATGGACAGCTCTACCCTATGATGGAAACTATCAGCTGACATAAAGGTGTGGCCGGATTCAAAATATTTGATGACAATCTTGTCGGCGTTGATATCCTTAGAATTTATAATATAAATTAAGAAAGAAAAAAACGTCCAGTTTTTGTTCTGGGAGGAACAATTATCAACCCATAGTATGATATTTTTTTTATCCCGATGAAAAATAAAAAATTGATAGTATGCACTTATAATTTCGGCTTTGGAACGTCCAAACAACCCTTCATACCATAGTACAGGAAAAACACTCAAATCTTTTCGGCCTTGACCAGTTGGCACGAAGCTTTCGTTGTAAACCACTATCCTATGAGTAAAAATAGCAGTTTTGAACATGTCTATCCTGGGCAGCATGATAACTTTTTGTAAATCAGCAGAATATACAACAGTATCAGTTTCATTTAGCTCACTGTCTAATTTATACTGCTCTCTGGACATGTATGCCCGTTTGTTATGACTTTTCCACTTCGTGCAACCTAGACAGTCTTCTTTAAGGTTTTCTTTGGTATGTGTATCATCGTGTAAACGGAACTCTTCACAGTCCTCACACTCTTCGTGGCCAAGCTTTACAAAAGAAATATTTAATTCTGCGACTACTTCTCGATATTTATCGTAAGATACTTTGCAAGACGGATTTTTTTCTAAAAAGTCTTTATGCATCGCACTGATTGTCAAATCACTGGGTAAGTATAAGCGATTGGGAGCGTGTTCACGCCTGTAATGAGATATACTCGGCTCAAAGCTCATTATATGTTCCTTAATAGGAGTAGATTCAATTTTATTGTGAGGAGTAGCTCCCAGTCTTTTGTCTACTGGTGGCGCAACCGTGTCGTTAGAATTGGCCAAAGCCGTATGTAAAGGTTTGTCATTAGATGATTTGTAGCCCAAAGTTGTCAAAAAGAAGGTTTTACATACTCCATACTTTGTACCGAGCACGTCCTTAAGTGAATAACTGTAGCTTACTTTTTTTCTGTACTCCTCTGATTCAAATCTTGTTACTGTTCTTTGTTTCACAGATTTAGCTGAGGTGTGATGCAGCATATAAGCCTTCCTCTCTTTGTCATTCAAACTCCAGAAGCTCTCATTTATAATTTTTCGCTGCTCTTCCGATATATTTTGGATACACTGCTTTTTGCATGAAGCAGGACAGGGTGGTTTAACGTTATGTTTCTCTCTAATCTCACTTTTTTTCACTTCATTTCTGACTTTGAGAGGTTGGTCGTGTTTTTTTCTTTTCCTAATTGTACCGGCCTTAGTATAAGTTGTAAGATTATGTGTATTTCCATCAGCTATCTCGTTTTGTGTCAGATTCTCGGTGTCCCTAAGATTATCATTTGGTGTCACTTCGTGTCCTTGAGATGAATTCTCAACAGATTTTTCGTATTGAACACTTATCACATTTGAATTATTCCTAAGAGATTCAGAAGTGCAAATAGTATTATCGGAAGCAGTTATCAATATTTTTTCTGTATCATCTTGAAAAATACAGGATCTTTGTTAATCTTCAATAGTATCTGTGATCAAAGCGAAATAATCAACGTTTGATGTACACGGACCCGATAAAAAATGTGAATCTTCAAAGTCGAAACCATTTGAGGAAGGAAGAATCGGAGCTAGTAATTGATCAGCACTGTTGAATCTTGAAAATGCGGGATCATCATCTGAATCACTAGTAGGAAAAAAGTCGGGATCGATCGTTTTAATATTACGTTGTAATTGTTTGGATTCCTTAAACTTTTCCCTCAACGCCTTATTTTTTTGTGCTAAAAGCATCATCATCATCATCATCATTTTCGTATTTCTTTGCGACATGGTTTATCTGTAACAATATTTAATAAGTATAACTGAATTATTTTATTCATCAAAAACGTTTAGTTATCTTTAACAAACATAATACAAATTATATATTTGGGAAATAAATT
Source organism: Napeogenes sylphis (assembly GCA_959347405.1). NCBI lineage: Eukaryota > Metazoa > Arthropoda > Insecta > Lepidoptera > Nymphalidae > Napeogenes > Napeogenes sylphis. The sequence goes on from OY365785.1 coordinate 30,673,772, forward strand.
AAAATATTGCACTTACGTAATGTAAAGTGCAAATCAACTTATTATCATCGGAACAACAATAACCGTATGGCTGGGAAAATATGATTAAAAATAATGTACTTTATGTTCTGGTAGATCAAGGTCAATTTTGCTAAGTACGAATGCGTACGAGGGCGCGCACGCCAACCGCAAGAAAGTTTAACACAAAATTTCTAATTTTGCAATGATTATGGTTACAAAATGCTAAAATAATATTTAATAGGACTTACCTGAATGTCAATGTATGAAGTTACCCCATTAAGCACCTTAATTTACAGTTTTTTTCTTAATTTTGCACAAATATCATGACCTCTTCACAACAAAAACAAACAAGTTATGACACGAATTTGCGAACGAATTTGCCAAGGGCAGGGATAAATCACTGTAAAATGTATTAGAAATTCGATCTTATCCAGTAAAACCATAAGGGCTAATTTAATTTTGCTATTGCAACCGTATCTCACTAATTCAAAACAATTTGCGTATTATGCAAGCATTAAAATACTAAGCATTATAGCGGTAACTCATTATTTTTACTCATTGATTTTACTCATCCTACTTACCGCTTATCGGCTAAGCAAAAGTTGTGTATTTATTTAAGAATTTTAGCGATATTTAAATTTGCGGCTGGTTGCCTACGTAATATTAATATACCTCTAACACCCTTAGTGATATATGGTAAAACTGAGATAGAAAAATCTTTCTTAAGGTTTTTTCATACGTTTTGAACAAGATAGTGCTAAATGGCTTAGTCCAGTAGATGCGTATTTTTTAAAGCTATCCGATGGCATAAAAATCAATTTTACGATTTTTTTTGAGATACCGCTTTTGCGCTTAGCAGGGCAGTATAGCCATGTTAAGCTTATTTAAATTTATATAAATATAGAATGTAAAAAACCGATACGGGCAGGGATTCGAACCCGCGACTACTGGGAAACCGTCCACCAACCTCCGTCCGTCCAACGTCCGTCCGTCTACCAACTGAGCTACCGTATCGCTGTCCGTTTCGGTGAATTAAGCATTCTATATGTGATCGTCTTTATCGGGACGGTGGTGACATCTCTCTATGTGGTGACTCTCTATTGTCAATAAATAGTTCATGGTACGAGTTAATAATGTTTTATATGGAAAAAGGGTGAATGATTAAGGATGACGTCATCAAAACTTCTTATCGAAACATTATTAAAGTAATATTATAATATTACTTTTAGGATGTCATGGTACGAAAATCGAAAGTAAGATTATTGTAATACTGCTATAAGAGTTCATGGTAGGCCCCATAGTGATACGAAATTGTGACACGTGTCACAACGGAAATATCTAAAGGTATGTTTACATCGTTAACATCGCCAGATCATTTAGTATTTTATTTTTAGTACTTATGAGGGGCCGTCCTTAAATTACGTAACGCTCTGAGAGGGAGAGGGGGTCTATGCTCGCGTTACGAGGCGTTACGGGAGGGTTGGGGGGTGTTGTTTGAAACGTTACGTAACGCAATACTTTAACTTTTGTGTTTCAAAGTACTCTGAGAACACGAAATTCACAGGCATTGAATTCAAGTATCGTTATTTATTTTTTACTATCATGTTCATGTGAATGTTCATTGTTTTTGTAAAACGGAGCAGATGTTCAAGGCTAAAAATAGACAGATTTGTGAAAACTAAACTTGTTAGTACAAAATAAATGGAGGACCCTAAACTCACACGCTTTGTATTCGAGTATCTATTATGAACTATTATTACATTGGAGATTTTATTGTGTCTGTACCTACTATAAACGAGATGTTAAAGGTGAACAATCCTTCGTAGTTCATATTTTTGTTGTTTTCGTGGAATCAAATTAAATAGCGACAAATTCTTTTATTAGCCAGATTAGAAATTGAGCTATTCCTTTTTTTTTTTTTTTTTTATACGATCTAGGGCAATGCTTGACTACATTCCACCTGATGGTAAGTGGAATGTAGTCTTAGGTGGTAAGGCGCATTACCCTAGCAACCTATTCACTCTTCGCTTGAAGACACCCACATTGTATTCGATCGGAAATACCGACGCAGGCAAGCTGTTCCAATCCTTTGCTGTACGCAGTAAAAATGAGGAAGCAAAGCGCTTCGTTCGGACAGGTGGAATGTCCACAACAAAAGGATGAAAACCTGCCGTGCGTCGGAACGTCCGGTGATGGAAGGGGGACGGGGGAATTAAATTGTGTAATTCCAGCGCACACTCACCAAAATGTATCCTATAGAATACTGAGAGGCTAGCAATTCTACGCCTGTGCTCAAGGCTTTGGAGGTCGGCTCCGACCAATTCGGGATCGCCTATAAGCCTTTTGCTCGCCTCTCAATTGAGTCCAGAACCGCAAGATGAGACTTTGCGGCACCAGCAAATATGTGACCACAGTACTCTACACACGACCGGATCTGTGCTTTGTATAAAACAAGAAGCTGTCCCGGTGTAAAGTACTGCCGAACCTTCGCCAGAACGGCAAGCTTTGCTGCTGCTGCTCTTGCTCTGGACTCAATGAACCGACCAAAGTTGAGGTTCGAGGAAATCTCTAAGCCTAACAACTGAAGCCGGTCACTGTATTCCAAGGATACATTCTGGAAAGTAGGAGCCAAGGTGAAAGGGCTCCTTTTGGCGGTGAATAGACACGTCTGCGTTTTGGTGGCGTTGAACTTGACAAGATTGGCATTGCTCCATGCGGAGACTGCCTGAAGTTTGTCATTCAAACGTTGCACCATGGCTTCTCTTTCAGACTGTACTTGATCTCGACTAGCCCGAGTACTCGGCAGATATCTTTCTACAACTGTGCTGTCGTCTGCATACCCATAGATACCGGGCTTCAACAGATCATTAATGTGCAGCAGAAACAGAGTTGCAGAAAGAACGGACCCCTGAGGCACTCCGGCATTTATTGTCAAGGGTTCCGAGGAACACCCGTCGACAACTACTCGGAGAGATCTGTGGCTCAGAAAGTCCGTTACCCAGCCGATCAGACCAGGAGATATACCATACGCTGAAACCTTGCTTATAAGGCTCGCATGCCAGACCCTGTCAAATGCCCTCGAGACGTCCAGAGAGACGGCGACCGCTTCTCCGTTCTTCTCGATGGCCTCGCCTAAAATGTGAGTAGCATACACTAGGAGGTCCCCAGTAGACCTATTACGGCGAAACCCGTACTGTCGGTCACTGAGGAGATCGTTACCTTCTAGGTATGCTAGTAGGCGCGAGTTCAATACACGCTCCATAATCTTGCAGAGTATGGAGGTGATTGAAATCGGTCTGTAATTGACAGGGTCGGCACGGCTGCCTTTTTTGGGCACGGGTTGCACATTAGCAAGCTTCCAGGATTTCGGCACTATTCCAGTCATGAAAGAGAGACGATACAGACGTGTCAGTACAGGAGACAACTCAGCTGCGCATGTCTTGAGCAGAATGGCTGGTATACCATCAGGACCACTGGCTTTATTCACATCTAAACGACACAATGTTCTCCATACCTCTTTGTTAGTGATGCGGATTTCAGGCATCGAAACACCGCAGTGAGGAAGATGTGCTGGAGAAGCATTGCCAATGTCTAGATGCGAATTATCAGCAAACAGAGAAGCAAGTACGTTCGCTTTCTCTGTTGCTGTGTGGGCCAGGGATCCATCCGGCTTCAGCAGAGCAGGCAGTGAGGGTTGGCAGAAGTTCGACTCGATCGCTTTGGCAAGAGACCAGAAAGCTCGACTGCCAGTTGGTCTGACAGAGAGCTTTTCGCCATTCTTAGCGATTCGATCGAGACGAGCCTTCCGCAATGCCTTTTTGTAGGACTTGGCAGCTTGGTTAAAGGCTCTCTTCTTCGAACTTACATCCGGAGTTTTGCGGCTTCGAGCATCAGCCCAAATGAGATATGCCGAATGTTTTCGGTCATGTGCATGACGACATTCGGCATTAAACCATGGGCGAGCTTTGCCACCGATGGGTACGTCAGCAAAAGGAATAAAATACTCCATTGCCTGATGCACCACATAAGTTATAGCATCCGCGCAACTCGACGGATCCAAAGAAGAGAAGCAGACCTGCCGCCAAGGATAAGACGCAAAAAAGTGTCGCATCTCATCCCAATCTGCTGACTTGTATTTCCATACTCGCCTAACACCATGTGGTTCGAAAGCTGGTGGGGAATATGTAAATACAGATTTCACCAGACAGTGATCGGAGGTTCCCAAGGGGGACGTGACCTCTACACGATACCTGTCCGGATCAGTTGTCAGCAGAAGGTCCAGGCAATTGGCTGTATGGCCTACCACATCTGGTACCCTTGTCGCTTGCCTCACCAGCTGAAAGAGGTCCAAGGACAACGCAAAGTTCCGCGCTTCTCTTCCAGCATGGTCGGTCTTCTGGTACGGGAACAGCCAGTCCTGATGACAGGCATTAAAGTCCCCCAGAAAGACAAGCTGCGCCGAAGGGTACTGATACAGAGCCATATTCCTAGATAATAATGGTTCAAAACAGAGGGTTTACTTCTTTCTTCTGAACTTTCAACTAATTACCCTTGTTCAATAAAAATCCTACATTCTGATTGGCAGTTTTGTTTATGAATGTATTGTTGAAACAAAATAGGAGGGGGAAGTGGGGATGTGCGAGCTCCTAATTATATGCCTGTGCTCGTACCAAAAAGAACATTGTTGTTCAAAATTCAAACCAACTTACCTCCTACTTACTTCTGTATTCATTTTACATTTTTGAAAAAAAAAAAACAGAAAAATAAGCGTTAAGGAAGCGCTTTACCTCGAGTTGATAGAGTGCTATCAAAGTGCATATCCCAGCAAATCCAAACAAAAAGTTTAAGGAGATGTCACCGAAATATGGAGATCTATGAAAGAGGAAAAAAATTACGCTGCTCTGGCAGCAGAGAATCTCGCAAAACTGAAAAGAATCAGTTAAAAAAAAAAGGCAATCTCATATCGTATTGGTTTAATAATAATAATAATAATAATTTATTTAATATATCAGATTTACATCCATGTGTTAGTAACAATTTAAAACTTACAATCTAATGTTAGTACGATATAATATAATTGGGTCTCACATGAAGCCGCACCCAACGACACATCAGTGGCGAGTCCCACTGGTCAACAAACACATTCAGCATTCCGTTGGAGGAGCCGCGAAGGCGGGCTAAGTTATAGTTAGTACAATAAAAAAAACAGATATCACATTATTAGTTACTTTAATATGACAAAAATCTTAATAATAGAAAAAAATATGAAGTAAACAACTAAAATATTGATGTTATCTAATATATATATACATAATATACATCTGTATAAAAACATGCCTTTAAATGCTTTATGAAATTCGTAATAGAAGTAAAACTGCCCCTTATAACTTTAAAACATACATTACATGTTGCAGATATGATATGATATGCATTTTGATACGATTGAAACAGAGATTTAGTCATCAATCAATCAGTTACATAAATTAGTAAAAAATATGATTATTTCGATAACCCTGTTTTTGTTATTATAATCTCATATTGAGAATTACGTAAATTAAGTACGGTGGCAGCCGAGGATCCAAAAAAACCAAAATTATAAAAATACTTTAATTAAAATTATAAATTATGTTATAACTAAAATGACGACTGCTTGCTCGATATTAGAAAACAAGAGTGACAATTATATTTAAAATTAATTATAATGAAATACAATTATGCGAAGTGCAGATTCAGCTTAAGAATTGTTATAAAATTATAATTAAATAATACATTTGTATGAAGTGCAGATTTAGCTTTTTGATTGTTATAATTCCCGGATTCTGATACAATGGAATGTACATATTGCACCATCGCTTGCTAAGCGACTCCGGCGATGCATGGGAATATAATTCCTCCCTCCTGAAGAACAGCATCTATTTGACGTCCTTAGATCTCGAGTAGTGCTGTAAAATCTTCTCCACGTGATTATGATTTCCTTCCTCGTCCTTTGTTAACTCTTATTCTTTCTTAACTGTAGGGCTTCTTGATTCTTCAGGCTTTTATATATTATAACAGCAATGATGAGTGCACCTGCACTTAATATTATTCCATATAATGGGATTGTAGTATGATAAAGACTGTTTCCTTCAGTTGTTCCTGAAGTTTTTTAAGGTCGATAGTGTTTTGTTGTAGTGATGATTGTGAAACTTCATTTTTTCAGAACTGTGTAGGTCTATTATTTTCAGTGGCTTTCCTCTTATATGATCATTGCTATTAATTATTGTAAATTCTGAACTTTCTATTAAACATCCCAGAGGTAGAGTTACAAGATAACTGCCTTGTACTTTTATAAATTGTTGCTGATTGCAGGATAATTTTAAACTTGATGGCTCCGGGAATGTTATAATATAATGCTTGTCGTCAAGTTGTTCCACGGCTTCTGTAGTCGGGATCAATGATACAAATTGATATGAACTTTGTATCTGCTGCGTCGTAATGAGGCGTTCTATACAGTCGGGCTGTTTTCCATAGGGATTGTTAAACTTGTTATCACAGAGATAAAATCCGTTGACCTTCGGGCATTCAGCCTCCATGTACATAAAATCTTTATTGTGAATTGCTAGGAATGGTTAAGAGAGAATAATGTTTTGGTTATTCTTATTCGGTACTGCGGATAGGTGATACAAGAAATAAAATTTGGGAAAGACAATCGGAATCTTAAAGATTAACACAATATTCCTATCATTATAATAATAACCTACTTCAATAACATCAAAATAATCTCTAAAACTAATGTCTAAAAGTTCCTCTTTCTTGTAGAGGTTATTTAACTTATTTAAAATATCTTTATGCGTATTTATAGATAACATTTAATGGTGTGTACTTTGAGCATGAATGAAAGCTAACCAATTTTCTAATCGAAATAATTCGTCCGTTATAGTTTCAATATTATCTTCTAAAATTAAGAAAATTTGAGTCATGTGCGTAAAAGTTGTAATATCCGTTTCGAGGATACTATTGACACTAGTTAAATTATTTATCAAATTTTCCAATTTTCTTTGATTAATTGTTAAGTTATTAATAATATCATTATTTTGAAATAACCATTTTTTGGTTAAACTAATGTTATTGTTAAATTCGTTAACAATTTTATTATTATTTCCTTCTAATATTTTAATTGCATTATCATACTTTATAGCGTCCGTATTGTCGAGATTTCCTGAAATAGTCTTTATTATTGAACCTAAACCGTTAATAAACCGTCTTTTAACACGACTAGTCTCAAAGGTTTTCAATTGCTGCGAAACTTTTTCTAATTTAGTTACAAGATATTCAGTGTGCATTTGAAAAAGTAAAAGGGTTTTATTTCTTAAAATTGGGTTAATATTATCGATTTGTTCCTGAAGTGACTTTAAACTATCACAAGGTTGCTAACAGGATCGTCATTCTGTAACAATTGAGCACTTATAGGTACTCTTTTAAGTCTAGATTTGGCTATTGGGCCTCATTTCTTTTTTATGTAAATGTGTATCGGTAAGTCAGCATAAACTTTGTCACGAGTAAAGCGAGGGGCAAGTTTTTGTCGGGATGCTTTAGGGTTTCGTATGAATATTTGTTGGTCAGGTAAGTAACAAGTCTCAGGTTCCCTATTTTTATTAATGTTTTCAGTAATTTGGGTACGCCTATGTAAAGAGAATTCATTTATAATATCATAGACTTTAATCATGCGGTCACGATGGTCTTGTGTATATTGTTGTAATAATTGTTCTGTTAAGTCTATGTCTATAGGGTCACGGGAATCAAAATGTCCAGTTATTATATCTATCGGTCTACATTTAGTAAAGCTATGTATACAGCTGTTGTAAGCTAGAAGAGCATATGGCATAAGGTAAGTAATAGACTCTCCAAGTCTATTCAATCTCAAAATCCTTAAATGTTCTAATAAGGTGGAATGAAGTGTTTCTATTAATCCATTTTCATTGGGTGTGTAAGGCAAAATTTTATGATGAATTATTTTGTGAAGTCTAAGAAATTCTAAAAATAATTGATTTGTAAATTCGGGACCTCCATCAGTAACGATTGTAATTGGAACTCCATGAAGAGTACAAAACGTTAATAATCCTTGTACGACACTGATTGCAGTACCGTCTCCTAGGTTATAGCTCTGTGCATATTTTGAAAAATCATCGATTATTGTAAGAAATTTTTGATTTTCGACACTAAATAAATCTAAATGAACTATAGCAAAAGGTTTAGTTGGAGGAGGGACAATATTAAATTTCTGTTTAATAGGGTTTCTATCGTATTTTGCTTGACCCCAAATTGGACATTCATTTATATATTTTGTGACTTGTATTTTCATTTTTGGCCAAAAATACCTTTTTGATAAAGATAAGTAACACTCATTAATGCCACGATGTTTAGTTTTATCTTCGTGGTAATTTTTGATAATTTCTTGCTGTTTAAAATAATCTTTTACGTTATCTAAATCAGTTTTTGTAAGAACAATGTCCATAGCAGATTTTTTAAAATTATTTGGATTACAGGAACTATTTTATACGTTCCCAACGGAGGGTTGATGAGGATACCAGTTTTTATTTTAGGGTTGACGTATACTTTTATTGCATCTATTACATCATTTTCTAAATTTGAACTCGAAATCGGTATGGTAGCTTTGAAGTAGTTTTCAAATAATTCTGTTACTATGAGCTTATTTTTAATGTCACCGACAATATTAAAGATAATTTGTCTATGAAATTTATTTAGGGTGTCGTCTGTTATGGGAATTTCTAAAAAGGGATTTTCTGAGTCAGAATGTACAGTGGCGGTTCGAGAGCTTATATTGGTGGGTGATTTTTCAGAGGGATTCACAACTGTTGAGCTAGCCTCTTCATTGTGAATTTCAATTCGGGATAGCGCGTCTGCATTACTATTATACTTACCCTGTTTATATATTACAGTAAAGTCATATTCACTTAAACTAAATCTCCATCTAGTTAATCTTGAATTAGGTTCTTTAATATTCATAATCCACTGAAGTGGTCTATGATCAGTCATAATTTTGAATTATTTTCCAAAAAGATATGGACGAAAATATTTAGTGGCCCAAACAATTGCTAATAACTCCTTTTCGATCGTACTATAGTTAATTTCACTAGAGTTAAGAGTTCTGGACGCGTATATGGATTTATCAGAGCCAAGGGAGCCTTGAGAGAGTACTGCTCCTATTGCTAAGTTTGAAGCATCTGTGGTCAGTATAAAGTCTTTGGAAAAGTCTGGGTATTGAAGGAAATTTTGACAGCGCTCATAAAACTCTTGAGGTGTAATGGATCCTTGTGTTAAAAGAGCAAGTACATTGTACAACGCGGTTTCGTCTCGTTGATCCGAAAAATTATTAATTAGTGACTTACGAATGCCAGTCCAGTCTGAAGAGATACCGTTCGTATTAATTAATCGTGCTGCAGATCCTGTTACTTTATTTAAAATTCCATTTACGAGAGCAACATTTAATAAATTACTATTAGGGTTACTAATCACAAATTCTTGAACTAACTGGTCACATTATTTTATAAATTTAGGTTTTCATTTGGGTTTCCATCGAATTCAGGCAATAAGCGTAAGGCTTGAAAAATGCTATCTAAATCGGCCATGTTATATTTTTCTAAATTTAATTTATCGTTATTATAAGATATTAAATTTCTATTCGCGTCTTGGAAGCGCGCTCTACTACTATACGTACTAAGCCTAGAAGTCTTCGATTGCCGCAGAAGGGAAATCTTGGAAGGAAAAATCTTATAAAATAGGGATAAGCAATCACTAGAAAGATTCAAATGTACTTACAGTTTTAATTTGAGTTTCTCTGGAGTATCAATGTTCGGATACGCCTCGCTGCGCCGCCTCGTAGGTTCAGGATACTCGTGTTGAAACTTGATAGTTTTTAATTTTGTTTTCTTTGTTTATCATCATTTTTACCCTTCTTTCGTAAAGCCATTTCTCTTCTTCTTGGATTGTATTCTGAATCAGAGATTTCATCTACTGTAATTTCTTCACTAATTTTTGAGATCAATGACAAGCTTCACTTTTTCTTAATTTTGTTTTTACAGGCTATCTTTCTTGTCCTTTTTCTTACTTTTCCATAGTTTTCTTTCTATTACAAGGATACAGTTGATATTTTATTTTTAATAAATTCGTTCCCTTTCTTTCTATCAGCAATAAGTTGCCTTTTCTGGATATTGGGAAGAGAATTAAGAATAACTGCTTTTTGTTTCCTCTTTAATATGATATAAATCTTAGGAACTGGGTGTATGTCCGTTAAAATTTTCGTAGGAGTTGCCTGTGATTTTGTATTATCTGAAGCTCAGTTTTGTATTATCTGAAGATCTCAGCAACAGTGACATTTCTTAGCAACAGTGACAGCAGCAACAGTTGAGTTTACATTATTTATTCGTATTTTATAGTAAAACTACAAAATAGTTTACAAAAAGTGCATTTATTATCAAGTTTACAAGTGTCAACATAGAATAAATATTATAAAGACAATCTAATTAGTATTTACATTGTTATAATTTAATTAACAAGTACAAGTGTAATAGTGACAATCAGCTGATATAAACAATATTACCCACTCAACAAAAAGTGAGTACTTATACCAAAAAGTGTTAATAATTAGAAGAAATATACATTTACAGACCTAAATATAGTTGTCTTGTGAAAAAGGAATTATAAAAACAAAAAGCTTTGTTCAAATATTGAGAAATAAAAACTATTTTTTTTACATCAGTGCCACCTAGTATCCATTGTCAACACCTCATCGAATAATCCATAAAGATGACTAATAAGTGTAATCAATGTGGCAAGTACGTATCAATAACAGATGGCGTTAAGTGTTTTAAATGTGCCTGCATGTATCATCGTTGCTGTGCTAACCTGAGCCCGGAACATAAAGTATCAAATAAATGGCATTGTAGGGCCTGCAAAACATTTACGAGCAATAGTGCGAATCCACCAATTGCAGTTAATTCTCCCGAGAATGATATTTTTGAAGATGCAGGTGAAAGTAACATAGGGTCACTATCACAAGAAATCCTTTTACTTAGGGTCGAACTTAGTTCTGTGGCAAACATGATGTCATTTTCAAACAAGAGCTTGCACAACTAAATGTAGTAGTAGGTGGGCTCACTAATAAGTTTGAGAAAATAGAAGAACGACTCAATACACTAGAAGCAGCTAGTCGCGAACGAACTGCGGAACAGGATAATCATCATATTGTCGACCTCGTGACAGACTTGCGTTCGGAATTCAACGACCGTGAACCGGACGGGCTGTTAAATGACATCGAGATAGCCGGTTTAGAAGAAAGAAATGCCGAAAACCCGATTTAAATCGTACTTCTGGTCGCCAAGAAACTGGGTCATGAATTAGAGGAGTGAGGCGTGGTTAGTGCCGAACGTGGAGGTCCTAGACGCCTTAATGCAGCCAACGCGGGGATTCTGCGCCCCCGACCCATAGTGGTTCGTCTGACGCGGCGCTCCGTCCGCGATGGAATTCTGCGAGCAGCGCGAGTGCGGCGTGGCACAGATTCAACAGGAATCACGGTGGGGGAACCCAAGGTCATTTTCATAAATGAGCACCTAACTCCTACAAATAAGAAATTATTTTATAAAACACGGGAGGAAGGTCGTCGCGCTGATTGGAAATACGTGTGGACAAAAAATGGCCGGATTTACGTACGTAAAAACGATGGAAATCCACCGTATACGTTCTCTTTTTGACGTGAGCAAGGTTTTTGGAACCGTTATAGTTTGAATGTTATAACAATTAATGTTCCACGTATTATATATCTGCTTAACTTTAAGGAGCATTATAAACTATTTAAAAAATATACTTTAACTATATTTATTAAGTTCAGTTATTGTTATTATTGTTTGATTTCTTTTTCTATATTTTTGTTTTTATTAAAATTAAGTCGCGTTTACACAGCAGTATACTACCGTACAGTCTGGAAAGGCCTAATTGTCTTAATAGTAACGGTGCCTACATAAAATCAATATATTTAATGTTCACATGTATCACAGTTCAAGTTTTAACTTACCCACAATTATTATTTTTGATTAAAGTACGTTTACTCAAAAAAGTATCGTCATTACATATTATCATTAAAAATATACTATATTTTTATTCTTTTTATGTCTACCGTACACATTGTTCAGTTGCCTCAAAATATTTTATTAACAAGCTTAGTTCTAATTTTTTTATTTAATGAAGCCACAAACACAAAATTTTAGAATAGGATTTTTAAATGCCGGCTCCCTAGGTACAGGTCATGATGAACTTGTAACTGCAATAGACCGTCATAACCTCGATATATTGGCATTAAATGAAACTTGGCTAAAAATTGGCGAGGAAGGACGCGCGCCTATAGTGCCTGGTTACCGCCTTCGTCATAAGCCTCGTCCTAGTGAAATGTTCCGAAAGAGAGGAGGGGGCGTCGGTTTTTATATAAGAAACGAAGTATCCTCACAAATAATTAACCATCCAAATAATACAATTATTGAGCAAATGTGGATGAGAACTACACTAAAAGGAAAACGTATTATAGTCGGTACTGCCTACAGGCCACCATGGTTTAATCCGCGAATTTTCTTCGATGCTCTTTTGGACACTTTTTGTTCTCTGACAAGCTATGATAATATATTCTTATTAGGTGATTTTATATAATTTTTTTAGATATAAAAAGTTCAAACTCAAAGATGTTAAACTAATTTTTAACAGTTACAGATATGCAACAATGTGTACGTTCCCCGACTTACTTTACCAAGGACAGTGAGACTTTAATAGATTTAATCTGCACGAATTCCCAAGGTATATCTGTACAGGTAGACTATATTAGTACACTTAGTGACCATGCAATGCTCTCCTGTAATATTGGTATTCAAAAAGAAAATAAATACAGTAAAATACATTTTAGGCAGACAAAAGACATTAAAATTAATGAATTAGATGAACTTATGAATAGCATTAATTGGGATGAAATAGAAACTTGGCAAAATGTTGACAAAATGGTTTATGAACTAAATTATAACATTATGACGATCTTTGACACAGTGTCTCCGTTGAAAGTACGATCATTTAAGAACACCGGATACCCGTGGATAACATATAATGTAAAGCTCATGATGAAAAAGCGAGACCTGGCTTATATGAAAGCACGTAAAACAAAGCTGGAGCGACATATCAAATATTACAGAGACTTGAAACGGTTAGTGGAAAGCGCTATCTATAGGGAAAAGTGTGTATATTTAAAAAAAATATATTAATAATAATTTAAATAATTCAATTTACCTTTGGAAAAATCTTAAACGTTACGTGACAGTCAATAATAAAAAAGATCTGGGCCCTTATTCGCTATGAGCAAATAGTCGCGTTACGTACCGCGTTACGATAAATGTGTGAAATCTTCATGGGATCGTATTGTCTATGCCATTGTCAAATCTAAAAACATGTTGTCGTGCGTTATGGGCTTGTTTTTAAATGTCAAAATAATATGTTGTGAACTCGCGCGTTTACAAAAAACGTTGTAAGTGTTGGCACGTTTCTATAAAAATAAATTAATTCGGTATTTAATTTTAAAAAGTATTATAAAGTTAAAAAATAACTTATATTCTTTATTATAATTATAATTTACATTCTTTACAATTATTTTTAATTTAATAATTACGAGCACTACCAAAACATGTATGATGGTTCTTTTGTAGCTTTATAGTTATGTAATGTATTAAAACGATCATTTGAAATGCCTTTAAAAAAAGAGTTTATTTATTACCTAACTATAAATTACAACTAAAAATACAATAAACAACACAAAACACTCAAAACTTGTTACTCAAAATTTCTTCCTATTTTCGTTCTAAAACTAATCGGTAATTTAGAAAGATTTTAAGATTATTATTTGGTTTCAAACCTACAAAAATTCTAATAACATTATAAAATAAGATTTATGGTAGCTTGAAAATAAATTTGAGGTAACGCTTTATTTAAAATAAACCAACTAAAAACACACATTAAAAACAAATAATAAAAATCTTTTTAAAACCGGTACCTTCGAATAAAAACCGATGTTAGATTCATTGACGTACCCGTAATGTGAAATCAAAAACTGCACACAGATAACTCACCGTGTGGCGTGCAAAATACAATTTGTCAACTCCATATCGTGGCGCGTCAAAGTTTAGAACGCGTTATGATGTATATAAATTGACATAAATACTTGTAATGTCATCAAATATCAATGTTATGTCATTGTAATGTCTACCACATTACTTTCTCAGACAAATATCCTAAAATAAATCAATAAATAATAGAGAATAAAGTTTCAGATAGAATTTACATTGAGATTTTTATATTATTTAGTGTAATAATTGTTGCATTACAAAGTCGGTGTTAAAAAAAACTAGAAGACCATTTATACGTCATAGCCAAGAATTTGAGAAACATTTTTTAAAGTTACAAGTTTTGAGTGTTTTGTGTTATTGATTGTGTTTACAATTATGTTTTAATTTCATAATAAATAAAATCTCTCTTTAAGAGGTATTTTAAATTATCCCTATAACATAGAACATAAATATAAAATAACGAAGAAACAATGACAGAGCTTTGGTAGTAGTCGCAATTATAAAGTCAACATTTATAAAGAATATAGTTTATAATTATTGTAGATAATGTACGTTATTTCTTAACTTTAATAATACTTTGTTAAATACTTTGTTAATTTGTTAACTTAATAAATTTATTTTAATAGAAAAGTACCAAAATGTACTGACGTTATTATAAACGCGCAAGCTCAAAGCACATTAATTTTGACTTTTGAAAACAAGCCCATAACACACGACAACGTGTTTTTGTTTTAATATTTGACATTGGCATAGTGAACACGATTCCACGATTTTATCGTAACGCGGTGCGTAACTGGTCATAGCGAATACGTTATTGCATACAATTTTTAATTTCACATCTTGCCGCGTTTATGTATCGCGTTTAGGTTTACAGCGCGTTGTGACGTCACGCGTTATTCGTAAATCTCGTGCATCATACAGAATAAGGGCCCAGTTGTTACCACTTAATCTCAGAAATGCCGAAACACTAAATGATTACTTTTTAAGCGTACCAGGACAAACAGAACCTTCTTTATATTCTATTTTATACTTTGAGTCTAATTGCGAATTGGAAACCAAATTTAACCTGTCAACCGTAAATAATATTACCGTCTTAAAAATATTTAAGGAATTGAAGTCCAATGCTGTGATGGTATCACCCTGGAGATGTTGTCAGCATCCCTTCCTTACATATTAGATACCATGACCACCTTAATTAATAAATCTATACAAAGCAGCAAGTTTCCAACTATATGGAAAACGGCCATAGTCCGTCCTATTTCAAAAGTAGAAAATCCAATATTTCTAAAAGATTTGAGACCTATAAATATCTTGCCATGTATGTCAAAGGTTTTAGAAAAAATAGTATATACACAGCTATTAAATTATATTGAGACTAATGCAATTCTACCAGATAAACAATCCGGGTTTCGTAAGCACCGGCAACGGCAACGGCACTTATGGACGTGGTAGATGACATACTAAGTTCTCAAGAAAAAGGTGAAGGTACAATTCTTATACTATCAGATTACTCGAGAGCATTTGAAACGATAAATATAAAATTGCTGCTTTCCAAATTGGATTATTATGGACTTTCCCCAAATACTATAAAATGGTTTGATAGTTATTTAAATGATAGATTACAAATAGTTGAGACGCGAAACGAAGACGGATCTGTTAATCAATCAAATGCTAATCTAGTTAACAGAGGTGTACCCCAGGGATCTATATTAGGGCCATTATTATTTATATTATATTGCGCAGATATGGCTAAGCATATAAAATCATGCCGTTTTCACACTTACGCCGACGATTTACAAATATATATATCTTTTAAACCGAATGGTACCTTCGATGCAGTGAAGAAGATCAACAATGATCTTAAAAATATATTTATATGGTCCGAGGACAATTGTCTTGCACTTAATCCTAAAAAAACTAAATACTTATTTCTGGGGTCAAGAAAGCAAATAAATAAAATAACAGGTAAAAATCCAGTTATTAAAATTAATAACGTGCAAATAGAACGGGTTAAGGAAGCCAAAAATGTTGGTATTATAATGGACGAAAATCTTAGATTTGAATTTCACATTTTGAAATCGGTTCAAAATTGCTTTTATCGACTCAAGGTTTTATACCGAATAAGGCCCTTTATAACACCGGAACTACGTACTAAGTTATGTGATGCATTGGTATTATCGAAATTAAACTACGCTGATACAGTAATAGGTCCTAGGCTTTTGGTTCGTACACAAAATATAATACAACGTGTCCAAAACGCCTGCGCGCGTTACTGTTTTGATATTCCTCCCCGCACGCATGTTACGCCCTACCTCAACAATGCCGGGATGATGAAAATGGAATACCGAAGGCAACTGCACTTCGCTACATTTGTGTTTAGAATTATAAAAAATAAAGTAAATTATTTATTTTCTAAAATGAGTTGGTCGAGTGATTGCAACAGGTCATATTCAACAAGGGCCTCATCTTACTTGATGTTGATACCGAGTCATCATTCCGCTGCGTTCCGTGGATGTTTTAAATACGCAGCCGCCAAAGTCTGGAACGACATTCCACCGCCGCTGAAGAACCTAAAATCAATTAATAATTTTAAAGCAAAGTATAAGCAAATTCTTTTCACAAAGCAGAAACAAAATGTGTAAACAGCATACGTACCAATTTCTTTTATTTTATTATACATCCTTTGATATGTAGACAATAAGCAGAATAAACTAGCTTACGCATTTATTTATTTTTTTTTAGTGTGAATAATTAATTATTATTATTATATTAGGATAATTTAATTTGAAAATATTACTGAATTATTTTTTAAAAATGTAAAATTATTAAAATTAATGGGTATTATTAAAAAAAAAACTCACAGTGCTGTTGGATTTCAATGAACGCTCATTATGCACCTTTCAGTTTTCATTTTAAATAAAAAAAACATTAGAATTGATACTAATTACTGAAACTGATTTATAATCTAATGCCTTTTACTTTAGTCCACACCACAAAATCACTTTCAGTTTACCAATTTGTTTTGGTTTTTATGAGGCAACAACAACAACGATTTCACTAGTTCTTTTACATACACACTACACATAATTGTTCGTTCATATAATGAAACTACACAATTGATTAACATCGTTCACGATCACAAGCTATAACAGAATTCAAGACGTTGTGTAAAGACTGAAACCTTTTATACGGTTAGCCACAGACGTGTTTTGGCGCCAATACGCAACTAAATCATTTTCGTTCTTTACAAATTAATAACTGAGTTAAGAATCTCATAAAACAATGCTTAAAATGATATATAAAAATAAAAATAACTTACAATTGATTTAGAATAGAATTTTTAAAATGTTAAGTTTATTAATAGTTTTACAAACATGTATTGACTTTCAATGCGCCCATCTGCGCCATGCGTCAGTACAGACTTATTCTTAATATGTTATATACCAAATATATTATATACCAAATACCAATTATATACAAAAACATAACTTATATACATAACTTACACTTCTAATATAAATTAACGTTTTTCGTCAAGACTACGCGACGACCTTCGGTTTCAACATAGGCTGAGTGATCTACCTTTTTGTGTCGGTACACTGCTGTGAAAAATGTTATTGTTATAAATTGTGTATTGTGTTTTTGTGTTTTTTTTATATTGTTTTATTATTATTGTTATTTTGTTTTTTTTTTATTGTGTTTCTTTTTTTTTTACCATGTACCTAAACAGTGTCTGGCATAAATAAAGATTTTGAATTTGAAGGTGTATCTTTCTTTTGAGGTGTAATTTTAACCAAATTTACAGTTTTCTTTTGACAAAAACCTAAGCTTGAAGATCCTGATTGTGGTTCGGTTACATGATCGTCCATTTGTTCCCATGAAGGCTGTGACTCAGTTTTGGTGTGGAGGCTCCCTAGTCGACCTCTACAACATGCTCGTGAGAAGTTCTTTGCACAGTTGATTCAACTTCGATTTCGGTGTCTTCTGACGCAATCTTAACTTCAGTGCTAAATTGTTCAAAGCCAGAAGGTCCAGGTATTGGCTCGTTATAAGCACCAACATCTTCCGGAAATTCCGGATCAAATGTGAACATGGAAGGTTTCGAGCAATGATGAAGATGGTATTGGAGTCTCGTCATCGTTATTTCGAGTCTCTATTAATTTTTGTTCCTGCAACGAATGAGACAAGCAAAGGTAATGGTCAGGTATTGCGTTCGGGTTAAAGGGGAAAATGCCACGATATTTTAAAGCTGATACTCCGTTGGATACTGTGGCAGCTTGGCCCCATGCCTTACCATCAGTTTTGAGACATCATATCAACTTTTTGTCTTTATTTGGCACCATCCAATATTTTGCTTTCGGATTGAAATATACTTTTAAAGGTCTAAAAAGGGCTCTGTCAAGAGGTTGAAGAGCATGCACAGTGTGATGTGGAAGGCAAAGTAAGTTTGCAAAATCATTTTCGTCATAAAGTTTAGCCAATAAGTCAAAAAAATCTTTGACATCTTCACGGTTCATGGTGTATGCTCGAGCAAGTGACAATCTCTCCAATTTTCTTTGGCTCAATTAAGGGTTACGAGACAAAAGACCAGTAAACCATGTATTTCCAGCTGATTCAGATTTTTTTGAGAATGGATTTTTGATAAACATTTTATTTACTAGCCTAGATGCCATTTCCTGTACATCCTTTCGATCGGAAACAAACCCTACTTTTTCTAACTTTTTCAAGTGTTCAACAAACTTTTTTTCATCCTCGTTACAAAAAACAGGTGTACGTCCAAGAGGACCCTTTGATTTTCCACATAGACGATGTCTTCTTAAAGTCCTAGATGGTATATTAAAGCTCTTTGACGATTCATTAACTTCCATTGTCTAACTATTTACAGAATGCATAGTCTTTTTTAAATTTTCAGCTGTCCATGATGCACGTAAGGTCGTCCTCACATATTTTCAAGGCATTTTCTACAAAAACATATGAATAGTATTAATTGAATTATGTTCCATATGTAGAGCATTTTGTAAACACGTGTGTGGGTTTTTTAGAAAAATGAGTTTAATACGCCCCACTGCGCCTCTAACAACAACTTCCAGTTTAAAACGGTCGTCCATTCCGAAAAAAGAAGATGATTTTATCTATTTTAATAGTATGTAGTTAAAACTGACATGAAAAATAGAATATATTACTTATACAAATTTATTTGACTCCTACCACAAATTGTTAAACCATCAAAAACCGGAAAAATATTATAACTTCGGTCATGTTTTCATACGACTGTCGTGTACACCATGCGCGTAAGCAGCGCCGCGTATGTTTGTTTGTGTGAGTATGAAATTAGAGGGGCGTTTTGTCAAATGAGGCGTATTACCCGGTCTACCACTATTCATATCTACTTCAAAATCGGAGTTAATATTTACATTTCATTTCAGACTCAATTTTTTTTCCTTAAACCAACATGACTCCCTTAGATGATATCTAATTCCTTTATCTAAAGATTCACAAGTCTTACATGGCTTCTTCTCATTAGATTTAGTTTTATGAAGAAGTGTACCACTTTACTAAAGTTGAGCTATCCTTGTACATCATATCTTCTTATCTCGTTGAATAAATCAGTAGTATCATTGAGTTCGTCCCTATTTATTATTGTTATTATTTAACTTGTTTAAGATAAACCCAGGTAAACTTGTTGCAATAAGATCTATCATTGTTTTGGAGTCTATCGATTTTTTTATATCTAGTTTAAACTTATTTTTTTTTTAGCATAATCAACTAACCTTCCTCCTTTATATCTGAATGCGAAAGCATATGTGATTATGTTCTATACTTGGTTTTCAAAAGTTTGTCTTTCCATTCAGATTTAACTTTTTATTTTTTTTATTTATTCATTTTTTTTTTTTTGTCTATACTGTTAGCCCTGTTGGCTATTACCCGACGTCCCGAGGGCGTCTCAGATTGAGACACGGACCTCGGCTCGGGGCGTCGTTAGTCAGGAGGGAAGCTAAGGACATTTGGACACTAGCGTCCTCCGACGGCAGAACGCCGGAGCAACGGAGCACTTACTCAGTTGGGACCTCGTCTATACCGGTATAGACGGTGTGTGTCTGTATGTTGTGTGGTGTCAATTATGCCTACGCGTACACGTTATTACCTACTGTGAACGCGTCGTCGGGGTCAACGAGTACCGACTTGGGTCTTCTTTTTTTGACTAAAGTAGTCTTACGTGGTCTATATTCTACGGCGTCAGCCACCAGTGGGTTCGGGTGTCGCTCAGCACGTTCAAAGTACTTTTGGGAAAGCCCCTTGAAGTACTGAGCGATGGTCGGAAGGTAAGCAGATTTAACTGTTAGTTTTATAACTGTCAAGCTATATCGATCCAAACAAGATTTTTCTTTTGTTATTTTAAATCACTCACACTCTTTAAAAAAAATTCTATCTATTGCATTGCATTAGTATTCTTAGGTGTGAATTTTTTTTATTTTTTTATTTTAATAATAAATTTCTCTGTAGTCGTACCTTCTATTAATTTTTTCAGGGTATGTTGAAAATGTTCATTTTTGTCTCTTAGTTGTTTTGAGCTCGTTTCTTCCAAGTTTTGATCCAAAAATTGCATACTACATTCTTGTCATATGTTTTCTTTTGGTCTTCATCAAATTTCATCCATATTTTTCTATTGTTACTATATTATATATATTATAGTTATTTTTTATTGAGGAAGTGTTCACCTTGACAATATATGTATGATGACCATGTGTATGTATATATATGGCTTCAGCTGATCGAGTAAAACATAACATTTTTCTTCTTGTGTAGATATTGAGATTATGGCTAACACAACAGTTTACGATGATAGCTTCAAATGGCCTTCATTTGAGGCTATCATCGTAAACTGAAATTGCAGACGATTCATCTTCTTTTAGTTAACGAAAATGTAGTTTTATAAGATACATTTTTTTTGAGGATTTTCAAAATAAACCACAAATTGTTTTTTTTTAAATACAAAGTTTTATTTATTCAACAAGCCTTTACAATATTACAAAAATTATTTATAAATAATGACAAATACACTTGTATCTCGCCTGAAAATAGAAAGAAGAGACATTTTAAGTTCACTAATGACTCCTCAATTTTATCCTTCCGTTTATTCTATAAGTTTTATAACAATAAATTGCACAAAAGAATCTGAACATCATCCGCCGTTAAAACACGCGTCAATCCGCTCTATGTGCGTACAGACACCTTATACACGCGCGGAGTGCGGCAAACTTGAATTAATGAAAGGTCATTTTATACAAATATATATAGGATCAAAAACTGTGCTTCAATTTCAAAACAACTAAGACAGCCATGTAAGCTGCATACGTATCCAAATACAAGTATTATAGCTTTGTCTAATCTTTATGTCATGCGGACCGTAATCTGTAAAAAAATATAAAACAGTCATTGCTGCATGGCCACATCAATTTAATCAATTCTGTCAATTTTATATTATCAAATTTTCATAAGTAAAAAGTTGATAAAAAAATATATAAATAAAATAAAAATGTGTAATTGTAAAACTTTGATTCGAGACTTTAGCTTAAATCGATTGTAGTTTGCGTATAAAAAAGACTCGTTGTTGCAGTGGTTTCTGTATCCGGCGAAGTATGCTGTGTGACCTGAAAAATCATAACACATTTATTTTTAATTAAATGTTTTTATTTTTTCAAAGTGAGGCTGAATCTTGGTATTGACTGTTCTGTAACATTGCAAAATGCTCTAAGGTATAATTATACCTTTATATTTTATAAATTTATAATCCTGTAAATTAACCTGAATAAAAAAAAATGGGACCGGTTTGAATCGTACAATCTGCATGTTGTAAATAATCGTAATCATGATGTTGTAACAACATTTCAAATCTTGTGTCATCAAATATCATACTTCTAAAAGTAAACGAGTGATGTTTTATGTATAAGGCCGTATTGTAACCATATAAAATAATCTTGGGTGCGTAAAACAGAAAAAACTTCCTTATTATTATCCAAACAATATGAACAACTACGACTCCATTGAAATTATTTTATAAGTTATCATACCTCGTGATCATGATGATGAATAGTGCTGCTGGTAGTACGCGGGGAGTCTCCGCCGTCAGGGAGTAACGTAGACATAGGGAGTGCACCGTCAGGTAATATGGAACTGATCATTGCGTGAATTGCACGTCTGAGAAGAACGGTTTAAAAATAAGTAATAAATATAATTATAAATAAATATTAAATTTTCGGTCATTTCCATACTACGCAATCTAGCTCCAAGCTAAGCAAACCTACCTATCTATCTATCCATCTATCCATTAAACGTGAACGATTTTTTTTTATTCGTTAAAATTGTAACTAACATAAATATGTTGAATACAACATGAATGCAATTGTTCAATACATTTACAAAAGTTTTGATGTTATATTGCATTTATAAAACCTCAATCACAAACACGTATTAAATGGACGACCTGTCGGAGAAGAAACCTCAAAAAAAAAACTTCGTGGATATTCTTATCTTTAGAAAATCATTTTTAGTATTGACTATTATATTAAGCCATAGTCATAATTTGTGTGTACAAATCTTGCTAGAACGAAACAAAAAAATGTCAGCTCCCTTTTTTACTTATTACTCTGTATGTTGTAAGAAATAGTTAAAAGGTCAACGCCCAGGAGCCATATCTACGCTCAGTTAGTGTCAGTTCAGAGGCAATAAATAAATTTTGTATGGGAAAAGATAAATTTTATTAACTATTAATTTTAAAAAGTCGTAGTATAAATGTTGTTGGGGTTAATGAAGAGAGGCAGCCAATGCAAAAGGTGGCCAATTAATTACTAATAACTCTGTATTTATAAAATCAATATCATCTATAAAATCAACATAAAATCAAACTTAGGTAAAAAAAATTACGAAACATAAAATTATGATATAACTGTTACTAGTAACTTCCTTCTTATTTTGACAGTTAATATCAGGAACATTCGTTGTATCGAAATCTATTTTATTAGATCATAAAGCACTTGAAAATGTTTGCGACGAAGATTGATTTGTCTATGACTCACGTTAGTTTCATAATGCTCGAAAAAAGAGTATAAGAATTAAATCTGGATTTAATTCTTGTACTTTTTTTTAGAGCATTATGAAATTAATGAATCTTATTTTTTTAATTTAAACAATTGAATTGTCAAAATAAATCATAACTAATTGGAGTTCTATACATAAAACTCTCTGAATACACCATCCATATTTCATCCAGGACGTTTTGTTTAATTATTCTACTAGAATATTCCTAACAAACAATAATTATCGAATCTCTTTTACCTCGAATTTCCATATTAATATTAATTGATGATTTATATAATCATATTAATATAACAAGTACATACTAAGTTTGATTTTTATTATTAAAGTGTGAAAATAAATAAATTTCAACTACCTACAAAAAAAAACTTTCTATCGATCAGAAAAATAATAATTAAAAAATATCCTTTTTCTTACCCAGCAAATTCAAAGCCTAATTCTTTCATGTGATTCTTCTGTTCTAAAGAAAGAGTGGAATGGAATTTCTTATAATCGTCTAGACTTTTATCGTCCCCTTGATTCTTTCTTTTGTTCCTGAGTTTTTGTCGCGATCTCCGTAACATCTTACTGAAAGTGTTATATTTTTTACAGAAAAAAAAAACTTTAAAGTTATTTTTTTTTGACCCAATTAAGTAGCAAAGATGTTTTCTTTTATATTATCTCAAATATGTTTCCTAAAATTGTTGCTTACTTCAATTGAAGATGTCGAATAGTTCTCAAGTTTTGTGTTACATTTCCTCCAAAAAATTCTGATACTTTCTCTTCCAGTTTATTACTATAGTAATAAATAGTGCTGTCAATTATTGAATCAGTATTCCTTCTTATTACCTCTATCTTAAACCAAAAAAGAATTTTACTTAAGGAGTTAATTCTATACAAGATAAGTAAATCTTCATATATTTTATTTATTTTTTAGTCCTCACATAAAACAAATAATAAAAAAATAAATAAAAATGAAACAAATCGGGCCATAAATAGTGTTACAATAAAAAAAATAAAATATTACATTTGAATTTAGAATCTGTATTTTTTATATGATTGTTCATTGTGTTTTCTCATTTTGGCGTCAATACGTTATACAATATTTTGCAATATTAAAATGGGGTAGGGTGATAAAGAAAACAGGATCGCTGTGATTGCATTACACAAAGTATGGAGTCAAATGCAATTAATAGGTACAATGAGACTTCCTCTGTTTGTGACAGAAAGATCTGTTGTGTTTGCACAAAAAAGGTCAGAGCCTTAAGGGGAAGAATTCGAAAAATTCCTGTCCTGTTCCTGTATATTTAAATATATATATTTAAATAGTTTTACCGGCGGTACATAGCATCACTTAAAAAATTTGAATCAATACCACATAAAACGTTTTGGATGAATTGTTTAATGTAGCAAATTTTACAAAAAGTAATCACAAACATCTGGGTTTCCACAGACATCGGGTTGGCAATTTTTCAAAAAGGTAATAAACGGAACCCTATATCTCTGAAAGGAATTAATGTTTTATTATTTAATATTTGTGCAATTCATTCGCTTTTACATGTACGAGCTTTAGCTGGAAAAGATGATCCACATTTTTTAACATATATGAAACAGAATTCAAACCCAACATTGAAATTTATAGATAAGGGACCAGTCGCATCAGTATAAAAATGTAGAACAGTGTTATTGTCTCAGTTATTTATAGTGGAACTGTGGAAAAAAACAAAGAATTTGTTTTATATGCCAATGAAATAGATATGTGGTCTAGTATTTTTGATACATGGACAAGATGTCTTCCTCATTCTGCATGTTTCAATCATGACTGTACATTATGTGGTTTGTATAAAGTACATGTACCAATTCTACAAATAAACCATAAAATACTATGGGAAGGTGGATATAGTAAATTTTAAGAGTCGATATTTCCATCTGATTCTAAGAACATGTATTAGAGCTCTCTTACCGCAAAGAATCGCCAACGACGGTCGTTCTAT
Source organism: Napeogenes sylphis (assembly GCA_959347405.1). Classification (NCBI taxonomy): domain Eukaryota; kingdom Metazoa; phylum Arthropoda; class Insecta; order Lepidoptera; family Nymphalidae; genus Napeogenes; species Napeogenes sylphis. Next base: position 30,698,991 of record OY365785.1, read on the forward strand.
TCTTTACAGCACTTTATGACACTGTTCACAAATACACTAAACTGTTTACCATTTAAACTCTCAACTATCACCGTTACACAACTTAGTCTCTCGATCACACACTCAGCGGTTTATTATAACTGTTACACTTTTATCACAATAGCACCACCACACAACTTGTACTCCCAATTTCACAATGCCTTCTCTTAACCGAACTGCGATTTATATACTTCTTATTCTTAGTCAAATCAGTATTCAATATTACATTTATTTTATCAATTAAACTTCTATACAGAGATTCAATTGTTTTAGTCAAATCAACAACTTATATCTTTATTTTTAGTCAAAACCAAACTACTATATGTATAAAAGCTAACATATGGTGTAGAAAATGCAAACTATGATTGATCTATATAAACATAGAATGAAAAAAAAACCGATACGGGCAGGGATTCGAACCCGCGACTACTGGGAAACCGTCCCGTCGCTCTACCAACTGAGCTACCGTATCGCCGCCCGTCTCGGTGAATTAAGCATTCTATTTGTGATCGTCTTTATCGGGACTTTAACTAGTTTTTTATTAAATGAGATGATATTTTGTTTAAATTATATTTTTTTTTATAAAAAAACCTATAAGGGACCTAACAAAAATGTTGGTGACCTAACGTAAACCTATCGATTAAGGCCATTTGCATTTTGCAAATTCTTAGATGGTGTTAAATTTGCATAGATACCGAAGTCATCTCCATGTCATCAAAGCACGAAGGGTACTTTAATTACCGCTCTTGAAAACAGGTCTTTTGTTAAACCGAGTCGAGTTTTAGACAGAAATAAACCATTGCCTATTTAAAAAAATATTTTATTAATTTTTTAAACACTTATGGATTCATTAATCCATAAGTGTTTGTTAATTGTTGTCAGGTAGTCGCCATTTTAGTTCTTTTTTTTTACTTTTATCCACGGACATGTCGCCCGTGCACTTTTCGCATTTAGTCTGTATTTGTCAGATTATACATTGAAATTTGAGATAACATGCTCAAAAGGGAGTCTGTTAGTAAAGGTATCTTAAATAACTATATTAGTGAGTCCTTTGCACAATAATTATTATTTTATTTTTATTTAGTTTTTTATTTATTATATTTTTATTTTACATATATTACCTACCTAGTTTGGCCATAAAAATTGTAACAAAGAAAAAAAAAAATTGAATTGCAAATAATATTTATTACCTTTACAGTGTGTTAGTTTAATACACAAATATAAAACAATTGAAAATATAAAAAGCTTATTCGAAGTGTCCATTGGCGCCAATACAGTTAGTTATTTAAACGTTGAGGCCAGTTTTCAATAGAAGCACGCGCTCTTTTCATGGGAAAATTCTTCACTGCTAATCGTATGGATTGTTTTAGGGACTCCAAATTATCATGGCGTTTAGAGCCAGCTGTACTCTCTAAAACTGACCATAAATCATAATCCAGCGGATTAAGATCGGGGCTAGACGACGGCCAGTCTTCTGTTCTGATGAAGTCCGAAACGTTAGCTTCCAACCAAGACTGCGTTCATCATCATCATCATGATCATCTTTTCCAGCTAAAGCTCGTACATGTAAAAGCGAATGAATTGCACAAATATTAAATAATAAAACATTAATTCCTTTCAGAGATATAGGGTTCCGTTTATTACCTTTTTGAAAAATTGCCAACCCGATGTCTGTGGAAACCCAGATGTTTGTGATTACTTTTTGTAAAATTTGCTACATTAAACAATTCATCCAAACCGTTTTTTGTGGTATTGATTCTAATTTTTTAAGTGATGCTATGTATCGCCGGTAAAACTATATATATAGTTTTAACTATAACTATATATAAATAGTTTTACCGGCGATTAGTCATTTTCTTTACTGCTGTGCAAAGAATTATAGTAATCATTATGGGATGGTTGACCTTTATTTCTCCAATTATCAATTGTTTTTTTTTTAGTGGACTATATCTTCTCGTTAGTTACATCTTCAAAGTTCATACTGCTCAAAAGTATTCCACCAGTCGTATTGCTCAATTCGGAATTACAATCATCAGTCATCGCTTGTTCCAATCCTTTTAAAGAATTCTGCTATAATTTTGAGAAAGTCCATACATATTTTTCAAAATTATTAGAATCATTTTTAACAAGAATCTATGTGTTAATTTAAATCGATGTCATTTTTTTCAGTTGTAGAAGTAATTGCAATGTTTTCTTCGGAGTCATTTATAATAACAATAGTATTATTTTTAACTATTTTTCCTTTTTTAAGTATTTGATCAATGTTATTTTGTTTGAAGTTATCAGTTATTATCTGAAGTTTTATTCAGTTTATTCTCATCTTTTTTTCTTTTTCTTTCCAAATCTGAAATTTTATTTAGTTTATTTTCATCTTGTTTTCTTTCCCTTTCCAAATCCTCGCGTTTATTTTCAGTAATCAAATTCGATTGTAATTCAGCAGAACTTCCAGTTTATTCTTCATACTCTTGTTTAAAAAAAACATTCGCAGGCACTAAGATGTTCCAATTCATTAAGCTCCTTTCTTTTTTATTTCCGTGGAATTGTTTAACGTACCTAGTTGTTGCATAATTAACTTCGTAAGGAAAACATGAAGATGTTCCATAACGGAAATGCATAAGCTCTAGCCAAAAATTTGTGAATAAAGTTTTCAGCATAATATGCAAACAAAAGACAAAGCGAAATAAAAGAAATGACTTATAATAAGATAAATAAGATAGTAGATAAAAATAAAAGTAAAATAATTGTGATTTAAGATAAAATAGATTTTTATGCTATTAGATATAGCAACAACTGCAACAAGAACATAAAAATCATTATCATTAATACAATTCTATGTAATAGTTTTTAAAATTCACAGTATACCACTGGAGTCTATATACAATTAAAGTATTAAAGTATAACTAAAAAAGATTACCTGTAATAATTATTAAAAAAAAAATAGTTTTAAAGTTTAATAATATAATTTTTAGATTTTTTTGTTATTATTATAACTCTTTTTTATATTTTTTTTAGTTTTCTTTTTTTCATCTCTTTTTTAACTCTTTTTAAAAGTAAAAACAACTTAAACTACTTTAAAAAAAACTACTTTGTCTTCTGGTAATGATATCCTCGCCGGTGCATGCCCAGTTGGGTGATGTATTCCTGTAGTTGTTATGTTATTTCCAATACCCTGTTATAATTCCTAATTCTGTAATATAACTAGTCTTGATTCTTCTTTTCCTTTATAATTATACCCTCCACATTTTTCGGAATTCAATAAATTTATTTATCATTTTTTCATTATTCATTGTTGCCGAAATATATGTTTTGCTTATTTTTGTATCATTACATTTACAAAAAGCTGACCAACAATTTAAACCTATGGAGATATGCCGCAAAACCTCCATGTCCAGTGAGAATTTGGGCAATCATAGAATGGATGTCAATTCCAGCCATTATTTTTGCTGCACGTTTTACATTTGGTAAGATTTTTTTTGTAATCGCTGCTGTTTCTTTCGAAATATATCTCTTCTGCCATTACTCCACAGTTTCATCATATGATACGCTTGGCATATGATATTGGAAAGTAAATATTTAATAACGAAGGAAACATAAATCTTTTTTCCTTTTTGTGATCAGAGCCGCTTCCTTAGCTAGTTCATCTGTCCGTTCATTGGCTTGAACACCTACATGCACTTTAATCCAAAATAATCTAATTTTATTACCTTCGTTCATGATCTCTTGCAGGTTATGAATAATTTTGAGAGCAAGTGGGTGCTACAATGGGTCTGTATTAAGTGCATCAAGGGATGACATAGAATCAGTCAAGATACTAGTGTCAGGCCAATTCTTCTTATTTATAAGTTCTGACGCTGTAAAAATTGCTAGTAATTTGGCCTGAAAAACTTGCCTGGCCTGTAACTATTTAAAACATAACTCTCTATAACCCTCCCGCACCGTTTAGGCAGCGCCAACCTTCTCTTGAATTTTACTGCCATCCGTAAATACAATTTTCCCCGTTAAGCCATTCCCTCTTATAATATAAGGTGTTAACGCATATACTCCAGTTGCAAGCGTTCTGCCGGGTGATCTGCATGATTCACCTGGAGTTCTAGCCTGTATTCTTCATTTATTCGTTTTAAAGGGTGTCCTCTCTTAATCTCATAAATACGCGCATATTCTTTAATCTGCAGATCTAACGGGAGAAGCCCCGCTAGAATCATGGCTTCTCTCTGCTTTCCTATTTAAATAGTTAACATAAACTCTCCTTCCTCTCAAATAGACAGCCACCAACCTCCACAGATTGCCCGGGCAGCCTAATCTAGCCAACTGAACTTTAATGAGTGGCCACCACGCACCATCAAAAGCGTCCTCTATGTAAGGATGTCAATAAAATGATTTCTTTCCTCCTATGCTTCTCCCTTATATAATTAACTAAATCATAGAGGACGCTCATCATACTGCGTTGTGATGTAAACCCATATCGCTTCGGATTTAATCTGTGGAGAAGGTGCCATCTAAGGCGATTAATGATTATTCTTTCAAGCGTTTTCCCAAATATTAATAATAACCCTATTGGTCAATACAATTTAGCCTCAATATAATTATGTCTTCCAGATTTTCTAAGGATAATTACCTCTTTCCATTTCGTTGGGAACTTGACAATTCAAGACATTTATTCAAAATCCCTAAAAATACTTCTGTCGCCCTTCTTATAGCAACCTGACATATGTCTGTTGTCAACCCATCTGAACCAGAGGCCTTCTTAACATTAAATGATTCAATTGATTTTTGCAGCTCCGCTTTATTTATTGGTGGATCAACTTTTTGATGTGGTATTATATTTGCCCCATTGATTCTCATCTTTGTGTGTTCTTCTTTATCATCTTTTATTTTGCCACTGGGGTAAAAGGTGTCTGCCAATAACCTGCCGATTCACTATCATTCAGAGTACATCCATTTTTAACCAGTGGTAAATCCTCACTTCTTTTCTTGTTTGTGCTATTTTCACTGTTTTTTTTAAAAATAGGGTGACCCTGCCAGTAGTTAATCAAATAAAGTCAGGACAGCTTAACCACTTTTATGTATCCCATCCTTTACCTTTTAAATATAAATTAACATTATTCGTCGCAATTCTTAGTACTTATCTTAACATAAGCAGCAAGAAAATAAGCTAAATAATGCATGATCAAGAAAATTTTAGATACAAATTTTTGAAATTTGCCTTTTCCCAGTGGTTGATCTGGTCAAGCCAATGGTTGATAAAAGTCGTTCCAGTTGTTAATCACTCCGACCAAAATAGTTTTTCAGAACCATAATTTAAACATTTTATAAAGTAATTAGTTTTATTCAATACAAAAATATACATACAATACCTACATTAACAAAAAATAACAAAAAATACCTACGTTTACAAGAATTCTAATTCAGTAACTAAGAAAACGTCCCTGGTTTTGTAGTCTTTTTTATTCAGTTGTAGAAGAGTATGTCCTGCTTTTGAGGCCACTTGCAAACGCGTCCATATGGCATCATCGACGAAACCGTCGCCCCATCTTCACCGACATCTATGATTACTCCAGGAAAGAACTTCCCGTTGTACTTGGTGACGACGTACTCGCCCTCCACCTTTCTACAGGCTTCCAGTTGTGGGACTCCTCCCATACACTATCACCAGAGGAAACTTCAGCACTCAAATCCGAGCTTGAGGATGGTGTCAGCTGGCGCTTTTTTCGTTTTCTCTTGGTGTTCTCTTGCGTCAGTTTCTGTTGTTTTTTCTGATGTCCTTTAAGATTCAGATTTTTTCTCCTAGTATCTTTTTTCTTTTCTTTTTCTTTCTTTTCATTTTCCTTTTCTTCAAAAGATTTCATCCACTCTTTTGAAGTGGTGGCGTATGGCAGCCGTCTCTTTGCTGTCCTTTTCTTCTCAGGGGAATCGTGGGGCCAAAGAAGGTGGTCAGCAAAGACAGGACTAACATGTGTTTTATGGAGATCTACCAGCGGTGTTGTAGGATCACCCAGTCGAGGATGGGGATCTGCCAGTGGTGTTGTAGGATAACACAGTGGAGGATGGGAATCTGATCGTGGTGGTGGGAGATCTGTCAGCGGAGTTGTAGGATCCTTCAGTGGAGCATAGGGTTCATTTATTGGTGATTGGAGATCTACCAGTTGTGATGAAGGGTAACTTAGTGGAAGATAAAAATCACTCATTGATGATGGAGGATCGACCACTGGTGATGGATAACCGCTTTTTTTGACTGCTAGGTTAATGCAATTTTGAGGTTGTTGAAAGCATTTATTTCTCAGTTTTTTTCATAACTAGAACAGCTCCAGCGCCTCAGGATCACCCTTCCATTCATCGCCTACAACGTTCCTGAACTCTTTGACACGACCTTTTTTGAAGTAGGATTCAATGTACAGAAGCATCTGGACGCTGAAGTGTTCGTCGACTCTAACACCGCTTACTTCACCCGGGGCCATTGGAACACATTGCCTTTTTTCAGAAGGGATGCATCTTCCATAGTCTACTGCATCCGGGTCGAATGGATAGAGACCACATTTTCGGAAGCCGTTTTGTATGATAGCAGGAGTTGCTCCTTCTCGAAATGCCATGGCGATCAATGGTCCAAAGACGGCTTTCGTTACCACTTTATTACCAGTTTTATTTTTCCATTCGTACACTATTTTCCTCCAGCGTACTTTCAGTGGCCTCAAGACAGCCACATCAACGGGCTGAAGGATGTGTGTTGCGTTCGGGAAAAGAGCGAAATGCAAGATTTTCCGCGCATAACTTCGCGACTTCCAAAGTCAGGTAGCTTTTGTGGCCGTCGAAAAGAAGTAAAATTGTTAATTTTATACCCTGCTTTGGCAACCACGGTAAGAAAACGTTACCTATGTATTCGAAATAGGTGCTTCCCTGCATCCATCCCTTTTTAGATCTGCCAATGCCCCTGTCATCAGGCACATTTTGGGTGATTTCCCGCGAAATCTTCTGCAATGGGTAAACTATCATACCAGGAACAACTTCCCCTGCAGCGTTGAAGTTGGCCATAACGGTTATCGCTTCTTTTTCTTGTCCACTCTTTATTTCATAGAAATTGTTGTATGAAATGGGTCCTAATATTTTCCCGGTTTTAGGGCATGTTTGGAAAGCGCTTTCATCTGCATTGAAAATCCGGGACGCATCATGAAGGATGTCTTGGCATCCTTCTTCCTCCAGGTATTTACTAAGTTCATCAAACCATTCGCGAATTTTAGACTCGGATACTGTTGCTCTTGCAGAATTTATGGATTCTGCATATCGCTCCGAAATGGTGGAATTTCTTTTCATAAACCCCTTAAACCATTTTTCTCCTGGGGTGAAGATTTTGAATGGCGTTGGCCTTTTGTCCTTCTCTATAATTGCCTTCACTGACTCAAATAGTGTTAACTTATATATAGTGTTAGAGGTACGCCCTTTTTCGCGTATGCATTTATCCAGTCCACCAGAATTTGTTCCTCTGCTTTGGTCAGAACTGCAGCTGGCCCCATGCGCCTCGTCTCTGGTGTTTTCCCCTTCACCTGAGAATATGGTCACAAATCTCAATACAAAGTAGTTGGATTTTTAAATAGGCAATTGTATCCATTTTGTATCTAAACACATGATACTTAGGTATACAGAGTTGCAAAAGGTACGCCGTGGGCCTTTGCAGATTTTCGCATTGAAATTCCTCTTTCTCTCACATCCTCCAAGGCCGCTTGAAGATCAGAAACCAATATTTAAAGAACTCTTTCTTAGGCTTTTTTTTCGGCGACATTATGATCAAATATTGGCTACTAATGTGGACAGCAAGTTGTTGTTACCCAATATTTATTTGTGGAAACCAATAGTTGATCACTAATAATTGATAATTGATCAACTTTTGGAATTTGCTTCTTTAATAATACTTGATCACCCATAAATAGCCCCTAAAAAGTAAACAAATGCAAAAACTACTTAAACTATCATCCTTGAACAATGTAAAATAGTTATTGCGATAAAAATGACAGTTAAAAACATATCATTAAAATAGATAAAAAACGACTTACTTATTTAACAGCTACTAATAGAATACTCAGAACAAACACTTTCGAATAGAAAAATATTCAGCATGAAATTATTGGGGAAGAGAGACCATAGATTAGTATAAATACAGCCGTACCAACATTAAAACAAATATAATTTGTCTAGTGTCACGACAAAAACTAATTTTTGTAGTAGTTAGGCGCCTAATTTCAAAACTTTGATCAACAACTGGAGGGATATCAAGTACTGGCAGGTTCACCCTACTCTTACTTGCCAAATAATCATCAATTACATATTTCCTTCGTATCTCAGCCGAATTCTTTATTCTCGGCTTTTTTGTAATCATTTCCTTTCTTAACTTCGTTAAATCTTTACTCCACCATGGAATGGAGGGTTAGTTGTAAATCTTCACTCTTGGTAATGTTTCTTCACAAGTTTTTGTGATTGCTTTCACATAAATGTATACTATTGTCTCCAGCTTCTCCAGACTATTAATTTTTTGAAATACTTCTACTGTTAATTTTACCTCACTCATGTTAATATATAATTTTTTCTCAACCAATTCCAGTCAGCATTTCTACAGTTAAATATCCACGTGCTTTTTTCCTTATTTCAAGCTTCATTTTGATTTTTATAGTGAAAGTAATTGCATTATGATCTGCACTAGTGATACCTCTATCTACTATCCGATTATCCACCCTCCCAAATACATCATCCATACAAATAGTTATATCTATCACACTTGAGTAAATCTTCCCATTCCGTATTGATTCAAAATTTGGTTTGTTTCCTGTATTAATAATGTTTAAGTTTTTTGTATGGATGTAGTTGCAGAGTTTGCACCCCTTGAATTTCCACGAACACTAACCCACCATGGACTCCATGCATTAACGTCTCCCTCAATGATAGCATTCTTATTTCCAATTTTTCTCGTTATTTCCGATATGCTGTCCAGGTACGGATTCATGTGTTAATCTTCTTCAAAGGAAACCGAGATGAAGTTAATATCTGTTTTGATACCCACAAATGACTTTTATTGGTTTTACTTGTTCAAATGAACTGAACTATCCCTATGCCTGTATAATTGCTTATAACTCCTTCTGCACCTACATATGGTTCTTGAACTAAACTAATATCTATACCCCTGTACTTGGCTAATCTTATTAATTCATTTGTAGCCATCTTACTACCCTGTAGGTTAGCTTGTATAACTTTTAGATCGCGAAAAAACAGGGCTAACTTTAATTTCCCGCCATTTATGCATGATGTGCGCATTTAATTATTTTATAATTATCAACAGAACAAATAAAATTTATAATTTAACAACAAAACTGATGAACCAATACGGACCTAACGATAAAGAATACGATTTTGATCAAATAAACTAGTTTTTTTAATAAATAAGGTCCTATTTTATTTTATATTTTTTTATTTTTTTTTTATAAAAAACCTTAAAGGAACCTAACGAAAATTTTGGTTGACTTATACGCACCTAACGTAGACCTATCGATGAAGGCCATTTGCATTTTTCAAATTCTTAAATGAGGTGCTAAATTTGTACAGATGACTTTGGTGTGAATGCGCGTAGTTCGTCCATTGGGATTATTCGTGAACCGTCGGGACATATAATGACTACCTTGCCATCTCTGGTCCTACAGTTCTTGACACCAAACAGTTTACGCACCTCAAAGAAAACCTGACGACGTGGACTTATAAGGAATTCAGAAAGAGTGAAACCACTGTACTTAAATTTTCTTTTGTTAGACCAAAACTAGAACACGGCTTTGATAATCAGCAAAAGCGGAGTAAAATTAGCCGAGGCTTACTTGTTATATTCTTGCCAAGTCTCAAACGTGATACAAATGTGTTAGTAGTAAAATGCACTAAATGAAGTTTTTCTTGACAGATATTTACTGATCGCTCAATAACATTTTCATTTTCTGTCTTAGGATCACCGTGTAATAGAAGAATGTTTGTCCAAGACTTCATTTCTAAAGCATTTGAAAATAATATCAAGTTGGCTCTTTAAGTAAGAGACAGTTTTCCAAATCAGAGTTTTTAAAGTGTTGAACTCTCATGCTAACTGTTGGCATCAACTTCAACTACCGCCGATATCGCTGAACATAGGTTCGACTTAAAGCTTTTATGGTGTTGATTTTCAAGCCGCCCGTAAATTGAAGTTGACTCTTTTTTCCAGTCTGTTTTGGGACGTAAGCCCTCAAGCAAACACAATATTTTTAACAAACTGCATGCACCAGGATTCTTCCTCACGTACGTGCCATGTTGAGGCTTCCGTTATTAGCAGGAAGAGGTAAGCGCATAAAGCCGATCATGAGACACTAAAACTATTGATATTACCGAAATCTTTTTTCCATAGGTTTAGGACCTTAACGGGGACTTTCTCTTTCAGGAACCAAAATTAAACCTTACAATTACCTTATGAGTATGCAATTGCTGCTGGCAAAACTGGTGATCATTGCTGCTTAAGCTGTACGATTTAATACTATCTAATTCAATATTTTGCAGTCTACAAATCGTTACTTTTTATTGTATGTGTATCCTAACTATAAATGACATGTCACCTACTTGGTCGTTTAAAATTTTTAAGTAGTCTGGAGTACGTCTAAACCTTTCTATTACGGACTTTAAGTCAGTACTATAAAGGTTTTGAGCTTCTTGTTCGATATCGTATCGTCGGCATTGTGAAGTTTGCAAATAAACTGAAAGAAAAAAAAACCATTAGTGTCCTTAAATAGTTCTAAAACATCAACAAAATATAGTCATATTTACCTATTATGATCCAACATAAATAACTCAGTAAATTTTGCAACATGATTGATAAGCAGGTGGTATTGTTTTACGACACAGTCCAAGAAATTGCGTCCACCGTCAAATTCTAAATCGCAATGTTAATAAATATGTAAACTGCATTTTTGACAAATAATCTGTCTGTATGTAGTTTTCAAGTATAATAGATTTGACGTATAAAACACTAATTAAGCAATTTAAATGAAAATTAATTCCACTTTGAATTATTTAGTTGGACAGACTTCAAAACGATAATATTTTAGTTTGAAAAATAACAACATTGAAATTTTTGTAACAAGTCCGTAAAAGATGCGGTTTTAACTAGTTAACATATTCTTATATTATTATATAAATTTCTTCTATATTGTTATTTAAGGTTCCACAAATCTAAACTGTAAACGGAAATTTAAGAAAGAAATAATTTCTAAACAAAATAGAAAGTTAAAAAATTCAAATAATTATAAAATTTTTAAGTCATTTTGTTCTCTAAAAACGATTAAAATTTGCAATCATAATATCGGCCGGTTTGATAAAATAAAAAGGTTTAGTCTGACGGAACCTTTACTCTCCAGGAAACTTATATATCTTTATAACACCAAAATATAACACGATAAAACAAATTTCTTGCATCTTAAATTATGTTATTATACTTACCGTTTGTTTTTGGTGAGTTTAGTAAAATATTATTGTAAGATAAAAAACATCGAAGCTATATATATCTTCCTATATTTAAGTGTATCATTTAATATATGTTTAATTTGAAATATCTTTGTTAGGGTAGGCATTATTAGCTTTTGTACACATGATAAATTTAAATGATAAATTTAAATACACTTCTTCTAATTTATTGATTCCATAGTTTTTTTTACGTGTTATGTGAATTCATAATAACCTATTTACGGATAAAATTTCAGCAACCTGTTATTTTATAGAAGTAACCGAAACACACCATTTACCTAAAATCAGTCATACCAAATATGCTGTAGCGAAAAATAGAGAAGAATTGATAAATATTATAAGATCTCTGAAATATCATCAAAATCAGCTCAACAATATTGATAAATCAGGTAACAACCTATGTAAGTAGGTCTATATTATTATCAATGTCAAAAATAACATGAGTTCATTATTTTTTTTATCAATTTGAGACACCGACTTCAATGACGAGGAAAAAGAAAAAAAGTTGCAAAATATACTCTGGTTACTAAAAAAGAATTATAACGCTCAGAAACATTTTGACTATTTACACAACAATCGATTCCATTCAGCGTCCCGATTGCATTTCATTAACAATCCTTTAGTTTTGGAGGAGTATAAAAATCACTTGAATATAAATAGACGGTAAGTTAAATACTATATTTCTTTGTGATGTTATGTTTTATTTGTTTTTATTTATTGAATATGGCTTCCATAATAAAATTTCCTAAACACAAATAATTAAAGTGTCTAGTATTTTCTAAGAGTACCTTATATATTTATATTAAGGTATGTATGGAAGAAATAAGGCTAGTACACGGATACGATATATAGATGCAGTATATATGGATTGGATTGTAAATGCATTCTTTTTGTCCCCTTTTTTGGCGAAACCGCCTGCTGCTAATAAGTGTTAGACAGCAATCTTTCTTTTCATATGTTAAATCTTTAATCTTTGGTGACCACAAAAGTAGATTATCATAATCTTAATTAAGTCTTAGAAAGTTTTCAAGTCATTGGTGTTGTAGTCCCTAAAATTAACAACCAAGTCGTAATTATTAAGTTACATTGAACAATTCTATATTATATAACTACACTGTGAAATGGTCAAATATTTTAATATAAAATATTTAGACTCCGAGCTAAACTTGATAGACCCTAATAGATTTATAAAATATTGACGAGACTATTAGTTTCGACAGACCTCTCTTGATGTTAAGCTGACAGAGCCTAAAGAATTTTGTAGAGACCGAAACAGTTAGAGATCTGAAGGTCAGGGTTATACGGCGGATGCATTAATACCTCCCAGCCAAACTTTCTTAATTTTCGCTGAGTGGCTAAAGATGTGTGTGAATGTGTCTAGCGTTACCGTGATGAAAGGCCACATCCTTTCTTTTGATCCATTCCTGCCGCTTTCTTTCAAGTTCTTACTTTAATCTCATCAGTTGTAGGCAGTACAGATCCGATTTGAGTTTTTTCACTGCCTGTAAAAGCCTATAAAAAACAGTACTCTTCCAGCTCCACCCAACTTACACACACAACATAACCTTATTGTGAGTTAACCCAAGTTTTTTCATAGTCTGTGAAGCCTGACCGACCTTCGACCACGACCTTATTCGCACTTCTTATCGAATGTGACCCACTTTCATTACCAGTCATCAATGTCTTCATAAACGGCTTGGTTTCATTACGTCTCAGTAAAGAATCGCAAACGAGTACACCGTTTGACATCCAAATATCGTATCCAAAATGTGTCGAATTCCCTTATTAGATTCATTCATTTTGCCAACAGAAAAACAAATGAAATGGAAACAATAAATTGTTTCTTTTTTTTAAATGTAACGTTAACGTCATTAAAACCGGCCAGACTCAAATAGTATAGCCAACGATTTTTAATTACAATTTCATACAAATTATATGAGAAAAGATTTTTTCTTCTACCTATTATAAGCATGTATAAGCCATATGTTTATGCATGCACATATAATAATATGTTAGCTTGTTTAAATTATAAACAAACATGGAATGAAAAATATTACCGTCCCGATCAAGGCGACCATACATACAATGCTTATTTTACCGAGACGGGTAGCGATGCGGTAGCTCGATTGGTAGAGCAACGGGAGGGTTTTCCAGTGGTTGCCGGTTCGAACTCCTACTCATATGGGTTTATTTTTCATTCTATTTTTATATAAAATTTTGTAATTGTTTAACTTTATTTCATAAAAAATATATACTTACAGATTTTCTAAAACCAACTTAACAAAATATATTGACCAACAAAACAATTTAAAAAATAAACTAAGAAATATGAGAAGAGATGCTATGTTTAGACTAGGTACGTCACTTTCAGCTTATCATATTTTTTTACGAATAAATTAAATCTTAGTAACCTACAATTCTATGAAAATATTACTCAAGGGAACAGCATATTTTTGTTGCAGGAAATATTATGATTAATATTATACGTACTCGGATTCCCAATGTGTTCTGCATAGTTTTCTTTTTTTTGATTCCCATAAAATTTTGTGCAGTTCAAACTAATTAATTTATTTCTTTACCAATGCTCAGACTTAGCTTTGCTATCGCACAGAGAGATAGAACAAGGATATTTTGTATAGCCTTTTTTTTGTCCAAGAAGAAACTGATATATTTTTAGATATACACATATTTTTCACATTCTTTGTACTTGGTTCTATCCATAACAGCAGTTGCAGTAGCATATTTTTCTTTAACAGTGGTTTAATGTGCCATCGATAACGAACCCAACCTTTTGTTATGCAGTGGTACACATTTTAAGTTACGTTTAGAATCAAAAAATATAAGAGGAATCAATAAATATACGCCACTCATTTGGGTTATATTTCTATACTCACTGTATTGATTTTAATAAACCAGGAACATCAAAACAAAAATGATTTTTTAAAAACGAGTGAAAGCAATCCTTTCTCTCGGTTACGGGTAGTATGAATGTTTTTGTTTCTGGGTTAAAAGATTAATTTGCTTTAATCGAAAATCTATAATCGCCGGTTCTTCTTTGGAAAAACCAAGGTCCCTGATTAATTCATTACGGTTTTTCTTATGAAAAGCCTAGGGATCAATAAATTATCTTGGTAAAAATCAGTTAAAAGGTAAAAATCATCCCACTTTTATCACTTGAAGAAGAGCTTTTTCTTCAAACTCGTGATTTCTGCAGATTAAGAAGCTTAGGATGCTGGAAGGTCGACGCAATATAGAAATGGTAGTCACAGATAACCAGAGCGGGTAAAACCATTTCAACCGGTTTCTTTTATTAACCCTCTCTATATCAACTGCACAAAAATATCAATCATATTGAAAGAAGTGGCATGCTACTACATTGGTGGTTAATATCTTTAAGACTTATAAAGAATCTTAACACGTGTTTTACATGCCAAATTCAGTACTTCGGAACTTTCAGTACTTGGGTGTCTAAAGGGAATCCAATACACCTGTTTTATAAATTCCGACACACTTAGTCTACAATTTTAATGTATGTTCATTACATATGTTACCAAAACAGTTGGGATCGTTTTTACAGATTTTACTCGCACTGAATATTGTTAAACAAAAAAAAACTTTTCTTAATGAATTAATGTTTGAAAGCTGTATCTCTAAAACTAAAGCTGCTGCAGGAAAAAATAGGGTAGATTTGAAATCAGTGCCCTTAAATTGATTAGCGACAAAAGGCATAAAATTCCAAAGCAACAAAAAAGTTCCATTTTGTTAATTTTTGTTATTAAGTGTAGTATTTTGTTTAAGTAGAATGCAGTTCGAGATAGGTTAACCAATTACAGTTAAACATGTTTCAGGATCAAGTGAATCATATAGTGATGACATTGATAAAAAAGAAGAAAAGAAGGAACGAAAGGTTAAAAACGGTATCCAAATACAAAAGAAAAAAGAAGCCAAAGTTATGTTTGCTGAATATCCAGAAATAATAGACACATTAGAATTGCATAATACTAAAGTACATAATAATTTACGATCAGATAATGATTTTAGGCGAGAAAAAAGTAAATGGGATGAAAGACACGAAAATTCTAATAATGTTGAGGAAGGCAGAACGATAAAAAATGCATATCAAAATCAGCCCTCCCCTAAAAAAAATAGATTTGAAATTGAAACTGAAAACTGGGATAGGATTACCACAAAAGATTACCCCGTAAGGCATAAGAAAAAAACTCCGAAAGAATCTGAATATAATATAAAGTCTAGTTATAAGAGACCTAAGAATGACAACATGTATAAAGATGTTCATTCTTATGGTCGTACTTCAATTCCGTTTGTTGGCAAAAGAGGGATATATGATGAAAAATAAATATTATAATTCGATTGGTAAACTTCTGTAATTACTTATAGCCAATCTCATTTCCACTCAAAGTCATAAGAACTGTAGGTTTACCGTTTTTTTCTAATTCGCAATACTAAACCGAATTTGAAATTAACCCCTTGTAGCACCTTGTAACATTTCTTACACAAACTATAAAAGATCCTACAAATTCATACAGATCATACTTATTACTTTTTAACTCATTGTATCTTCACTGTTACATACCATACTAAGAAAATAATACACCACATCACATAGAGATGGCGTTACTAGTATGAAATTTAAAGTTTAATTTGACAGGTAGGTAGTCGCGACCAGTCGGTACGTGTAAGAAAGTTCGAAATTCGTTATAAATAGTTTTTCTTGCTAAACTCAACCAAACCTTCTTGAACCAAAACTGTGGATTTTATTTAAATTTATTAAATTCTGACTTCGATATAATCGTTCTAAGCGAGATGTGGCTGGCTAGTGATATATTAGACTCGGAACTATTTTGCAATCGTTATATAGTTTACCGACGGGATAGGGGGACCAGTGGCTACCATAGCTCAAAATCGGGTGGCGGAGTCCTAACAGCGCGGTGGTGAGGAAACAACTACCATCATATCGACTTAACCATTACGAGAGTAAATGTGAGGATTTATGGGTGGGTATTAAAATTTACTTGAACAATTAAAGAGTTCAGCTTGTGATCTGTGCGGTATATTTACCTCCCCCGATTCAAAAAAGTATTTTAGAACATTTTATCGAAAACACTAATAAAGTTTTAGCAAATACTGAGGCCAAGCTTATATTAGGCGATTTTAACTTAAGTAATATTGAATGGATTGGTCCAATGGATTTTATTGCATTAAACAATTTGAATCAGCATAATTCTATTTATAATCATAAAAACAAAATATTGGATCTTGTGTTGACTGATATCGATATAATTGATATAAAGATGTCTGATAATCCATTAAGCAATGTTGACTTATACCATCCCCCCTTGAGCTAAAATTTCGATATAAAATTAGTGAGAATACTTTGGGTCATAATCAAAAGCCTAAATTTAAATTCTATAAAGCAGATTATGATAAAATCATCAATGAACTAAGCACTATATCTTGGCCGGATATTTTCTCCCAATGTTCGCATATTGATTCAATGGTCGAATCTTTTTATAATATAATCAATAGTATAATGTTTGAAAATATCTTTAAACATGTATAGCCATGTTAAGCTTATTTAAATTTATATAAATAAAGAATGAAAAATAAACCGATACGGGCAGGGATTCGAACCCGCGACTACTGGGAAACCGTCCCGTCGCTTTACCAACTGAGCTACCGTATCGCTGTCCGTCTCGGTGAATTAAGCATTCTATATGTGATCGTCTTTTCGGTTTCCCAGTAGTCGCGGGTTCGAATCCCTGCCCGTATCGGTTTATTTTTCATTTTTTTCATTCTTTATTTATATAAATCAATAGTATAATTGAGAAACACATACCTAAGACTAAATTAAAACGTTATCAGTTTCCACTCTTGTATAGAAAAAACCTTATTCGCTTATTAAATGAAAAAAATAAGTATCGTGTTCTTTATTCCAAATTAAAAAATCCTCTTGATAAAATTTTATACTGTTTGCTAAAAGAAAGGGTCTCTAAATTAACACATAAGAATTATTCTCAATATATAAAATCAATTGAATCTTGTATAATTTCTAATCCAAAATTTTTTTGGTCCTTTAAAAAAGCAAAAACGCCAAAGTTATAGTAGGTATCCGTCAATAATTAATTTTGAACACAAAAAGGGTAGCATCGGAACAGATATCTGTAATATTTTTCCCTCGTGTTTTTTATCTGCTTACAACACAAATAATAATATCACTGCTGATGACGCAACTGCTAGTATAACGCAATGTCAGTCAATACATGCCTAAAACCAAATTAAAATCTGTAAAACATCGGTTATAAATACATTAAGACGGATGAACCCAAATAAAGGCCCAGGACCTGATGGTATTCATTCTATATTTGCTATAAAATGTTGTGAAGTTTTGGGTGAACCTTTGTCTATGATTTACAACAAATCATTGGGAACAGGTTCTTTCCCTCAGGTTTGGAAGGAGACCCTAACTATAGAAATTTTTAAATCGGGCAATAAATCGGACACTAATAACTACAGACCAATATCTATCTTGTCGGTATTCGCCAGTCTTTGAAACTTGGTTTATCCCTTTTTTTCATGGCATGTGAAGCAACTACTGCTGCCCAAACAGCATGGTTTCCTGAAAGGCCGTTCGACTGGTACTAATTTAGCTTGCTTCGTAACGGATATCAGCAATTCTGTAGACCGATGAATTCCGGTTGTTGTAATATACACCGATATCAGTAAAGCGTTCGACAGGGTCGATCACAAAATATTAATACATAAGCTGTCAGCTCTCGGCATCTATGGTAACATGTTAGATTGGTGTTAATCGTACCTTCATAATCGAACGTCAAAAGTTATGGTTAATGGTTACTCATCCAACTTATATCTAATACCTTCAGGCGTTCCCTAGGGCCTTTGTTGCCTCTCATCTAGGCCCTTTGTTTTTTAATATTTTTATAAACGACGCAGCGCCCTGTTTTGTCCACTCAGACATACATTTATATGCTGACGATCTCAAAATTGTTAAGCATGTGGAGTGTGACCAGGATTCTTTTAAACTGCAAGAAGATCTCGATCGTTTCTCTATTTGGTGTTCTGACAATAAGATGTCACTTAATGCTAATAAGTGCAACCATGTTCATTTTTCCCGTAAAAAAGCTTCTTACTATCATAACTACAAAATAAATAATCAGATTATCCTTGAGACTAATATAATTCGTGATCTTGGTATATATATAGATAATCATCTGCGTTTTCATATTCATATTGATAAATTGGCTACTCAGGGTAACAAGTTGCTGGGTTTTGTATTGCGTGACACTAGAGAATTCAAATGCCTCTCCAGCCTAATTGCCATCTTTAATGCATTAGTAATGTCTGGCCTAGAATATTGCAACATAATTTGGAATCCTTGCTATGGACATAAGCGCCGATTAGAAGCTTTTCAAAAAAGGTTTCTTTTACACCCGTCTTATAAGTGCCATATGATTAAAGAAATAAATAACTACAATTTTCGCTTTTGAAACACTTTAAATTTCTTAGCCTTGAAAATCGTCGTAAGATCCAGGATCATATATTCTTATATAAGACAATAAACAATTACATAGATTGTCCTAAGTTGTTGGAACATATTAATTTTAATATTCTTTACAAATCTTCTAGGTTATCTAAATTTCAGTGGTTTTGTGCCAAAAGCTTTAAAACCAATATTTTATTATTATAATTAAGTATAGTCGTTTTTTTAATTTTTTTTCTCTGTATAACTAATAAATAACTAGTTTTGTCACAGCTACTGTTTATGCATGCCGTGGCAGCCTTTAAGTAAGGCTACATAAATGTATCAAACAATTGTAATTCTTCTTTTCCATGATGTTTTAGTGTATGCTTTGTTGGTTGTCCTATAAATAAATAAATAAATAAATATGAAAAATGAATGAATGAATGAATAAATGAATGAATAAATGAATAAATAAATGAATAAATAAAAAAAATAATAAATAAAGTGATACGGTTTTCTCTTGGACATTCGGGTAAGTACCTAATTATTATTTTTCAGAATGTTTTCACGACGAAGTCACCTAAACGACGATCAAATTGTTAATTATCTTACCACTGGCGAAGATAGTGAAGATGAACTGGATTCTGGGGACAATGATGTATTAGTTCCCAACTTTGAACCATTCGGAAATGTTATGTCTGACGATGACGCTGATACAGTAGGTATTGACTTAAATGAAAAAAACGCAAGAGGGAGCTGCAATGGAAACTAAAGAATCTTATTCTAAACGACCAGCAAGTTAAGTTTTCAGAAAATACCACATTGACATCTGATTTATTGGATCTGGATACCCCTATACAATTCTTTTTCCATTTGTTTCCTAAAGAAATTATGCATCTTATATCGCTGAACAGACTAATTTATACGACATACAAAAAAACCCCAACCAATCCTTTTCCGTTACTGAATCTGATATTCAAAAATTTATTGGAATCGTTTTTCTCATGTCTTTGACAAAACTACCAATTGCAGTGCGTCAAGATCAAGTCGGACACTGGCCAGTTTGGTCAGAAAATAGGATCAGGTGCAAGTTTTCTAAATGCACAGGGGTCTCTCAAACTTTATGTGAGAAATGTGGTGTTTCTCTTTATAACAAGAAAAATAATTGCTTCAAAGAGTTCCACACCACATAGAACAATATGATACTATTGGCTCAATGTTACCGATATGTCAAAATCCCTATTTTCCGAAATAAATAAACAAATCGTAAAAAAAAAACTGAAAAATACGTGTTTCATTTTAGTTAAATATTAGTCCTAAATTATACATTATTTAAAAATTTATGATCATGGGTTACAAGGGGTTAATACACTTTAGAAATGCATGATTACTTCTATGCACTTATTTATGTAATCTTCTGATTCTATTTGTTGACGAGTTCTATTAGTGTCTTCTGTAGCAAACTTAAAAGCAACTGAAAGAGTGTCTCTAATACTTGATCTCATTATTTTCTTAGCGACATATAATACAGGTCTACAATGACATTGGGGCGGATAAAAGTAAAACTGATTCAAAGTTCATTCGGTACTCTAATAAAAACTTGATACTTACTTTTTTATCCTACATGTAACTTTCGAGATTTTCGCAAGCAAATATATTAAAAATAAAAACCATTTAATTAATTTATTAAAAAACAAAAGAACCATAAGTCCCAATTTGATGTGCAATGCAGGCAAAATAATCTTATATCTAGAAACTAAAAGTGGGTTAATAATATTTTGTTTTCGTACTAGGATGTTTTTCATCTATTCACTATGATGTTTTTGATCAGAAATCGAACCCATATACACCTGAACAAAATGGTCTATTGGAAAGTAAATAGAACAATTGTAGAAAAGGCTAGGTGTTTATTATTTCAGGTTGGATTGGACAAGAAGTTCTGAGCCGAAGCATCTAATACTGCTGTTTATTTGCAGAACAGAAAAGTAGCAACTGGATTGCATGGAAAAACCCAATATGAATTATGGAAAAACACAAAGCCTGATATAAGTCATCAAAGAATATTTGGTAGTACAGTGATGGTCCATGTGCCAAAAGAAAAAAGAATGAAGTTGGATAAAAAGTCAGATAAGTGCCTTTTAGTTGGTTACTCCAATGAAGTTAAAGGATACAGAATATTTAATCCTGAGATACAAGTGATAACCACTAGTAGAGATGTAATCATCTTAGAACAAGAGTATCATCCATGTGATAGAGTATTGGTTCAAAAAAAAATAATGTAAGTACAGATAACGTGAAGGCGTGCCTAGATTCAGTAGGAGACAGTAACTCATCTGACGAGGATGACTCATTCATCTCTGCTTCATTTGAGGATTTAAAAGATGTCTCATATACACCAAGTGATAATGAAGACACAGATGATGATGAAAATGCAAAAACTGTAGTACGTTCTGTATCTACACGACAAAGAAGACCACCCGAAAAATATGGATATTCAAATATGTGTTCAGATATAAACATCAATAATGTTATTTCCCTAGAGGAAGCATTGCAGGGGCCAGAGAAGAAGTATTGGCTAGAAGCTGTGAAGAATTAATTGAAATGTTTCGAAGATAATCAAGCATGGGAACTAGTTGATATACCAGATGATGAAACAATTAGAAATACTACGTTGAGGCTATTATTTGCTCTAACTAATTTTGAGAAGAGCATCTATATGCAAAAACCAGATAATTTTGAATGCTTTGGGCATTCAGCCTCTATGTACATAAAATCTTTATTGGGAATTGCTAGGAATGGTTTAGGGGGAATAAGGATTTGGTTATTCTTATTCGGTACTGCGAATAGGTGATACAGGAAATAAAATTTGGGAAAGACAATCGGAAACTTAAAGATTAACACAATATTCCTATCATTATAATAATAACCTACTTTAATAAAATCAAAATAGTCTCTAAAACTAATGTCTAAAAGTTCCTCTTTCTTGTAGAGGTTATTTAACTTATTTAAAATATCTCTATGCGTATTTATAGATAACATTAATTGATGTGTACTTTGAGCATGAATGAAAGCTAACCAATTTTCTAATCGAAATAATTCGTCCGTTATAGTTTCAATATTATCTCCTAAAATTAAGAAAATTTGAGTCATGAGCGTAAAAGTTGTAATATCCGTTTCGAGGATACTATTGACACTAGTTAAATTATTTATCTAATTTTCCAATTATCTTTGATTAATTGTTAAGTTATTAATAATATCATTATTTTGAAATAACCATTTTTTGGTTAAACAAATGTGTTTTTCACAAACAAATTCGTTAACAATATTATTATTATTTCCTTCTAATATTTTAATTGAATTATCATAATTTATAGCATCCGTATAGTCGAGATTTCCTGAAATAGTCTTTATTATTGAACCTAAACCGTTAATAAGCCCTCTTTTAACACGACTAGTCTCAAAGGTTTTCAATAGCTGTGAAACTTTTTCTAATTTAGTTACAAGATATTCAGTGTGAATTTGAAAAAGTAAAAGGGTTTTATTTGTTAAAATTGGAATAATATTGTCGATTTGTTTCCTGAACTGAGTTTAAACTATCACGAATCTTAACTAAATCTACGCACTGTATGAAAGAGTGATAGTGGGAAATGATTCTAGCGGTTCCTAACTTAAACGGTAAAATACCCGGTCCATTATCCAGGCTACTTAGGTCAATTTCTTCTGTAACAATTGATCGTCATTCTGTAACAATTGAGCACTTATAATAGGTACTCTTTTCAGTCTAGATTTGGCTGTTGGGCCTCGTTTCTTTTTTGTGTAAATGTGTATCGGTAAGTCAGCAAAAACTTTGCCACGAGTAAATCGAGGGACAAGTTTTTTTCGGGATGCTTTAGGGTTTCGTATGAATATTTGAAGGTCCGAAAAATTATTAATTAGTATCTTACGAATTCCAGTCCAGTCTGAAGGGATACCGTTAGTATTAATTAATCGTGCTGCAGACCCTGTTACTTTATTTAAAATTCCATTTACGAGAGCAACATTTAATAAATTGTTATCAGAGTTGTTAATCGCAAATTCTTGAACTAACTGGTCAGATAATTTTATGAATCTAGGTTTCCATTGAATTCAGGCAATAAGCGTAAGGCTTGAAAAATGCTACCTAAATCGGCCATGTTATATTTTTCTAAAGTTAATTTATCGTTATTATACGATATTAAATTTCTATTCGCGTCTTGGAAGCGCGCTCTACTACTATACGTACTAAGCCTAGAAGTCTTCGATTGCCGCAGAAGGGAAATCTTGGAAGGAAAAATCTTATAGGAATAAGCAATCACTAGAAAGATTCTAATGTACTTACAGTTTTAATTTGGGTTTCTCTGGAGTATCAATGTTCGGATACGCCTCGCTGCGCCGCCTCGTAGATTTAGGATACTCGTGTTGAAACTTGATAGCTTCCCGGATGGACCGCAAGACGATAATCTTGATTTTAAGAATATATAGTTTACGTTGCTCGCGACCCGGCCCGCGAGTATCCTACCGACTGCGCCAATTAAGTACGGTGGCAGCCGAGGATCCAAAAAAAAAAAATATATAAAAATACTTTAATTAAAATTACAAATTATGTTTTAACTAAAATGACGACTGCTTGCTCGATATTAGAATACAATACAATTATAATGAAATACAATTATGCGAAGTGCAGATTCAGCTTAAAGATTGTTATAAAATTATAATAAAATAATACATTTATATGAAGTGCAGATTGAGCTTTTTGATTGTTATAATTCCCGGATTCTGACGCAGTGGAATGTACATATTGCACCATCGCTTGCTAAGCGGCTCCGGCGATGCATGGGAATATAACTATTATCATCTTATTATAACAAAACATTTTTTTTTATTTACTAATCATTTAAGGCCATAAAATAATTTGTGAAAAGTGTAAAAAAAGGGAGCAAAATTCAAACTTCCAAAACGCGCCACCATTGGTCGAAAGGAAATGTGACGTCAATTGACACGCCATTCAAATTATCGGCGTCGAAGTTCATACTTTGGTATTAGTGTTACTGAGAAAAATAAATAATTTATACCTATTTTTTTGTGCTTAAAGGTTTTATTAAATGATACGATTGTTTAGGTAATAATTTTCCACTTCACTTGACTCCTTGACTTGACTTGATAACTTTGTTGATAATAAACAGATATACATTTAGAAGATATTAGATGCTATAGAAGTATTATCACCTGTGTTTTCAGTAAACATTTTTCTTTTTAAAACATAGTTTTACTGGTAAAGTAAAACTATGTAAGATAGTTAGTTTTACTGGTAAAATAAAAGTATTGTGTGTTGAATAAGGTAATGGTAACAATGCTACATTTTGTTTTTAGCAGGTATATTTACATTGACACCTTTACTTCTGTACTTCGGTTTAATATTAACTTGCACAGCTTAGTCACTTGGTAATTTATCTTTAATAAGCGAAAAGCAAGGCTCTGCCTTGTGATCACATTTAATATTGTCTTGGCTGATTAATATCACAGATATTTGTATGGGCAGTACTAGGACTTACTATATAACTTCTTTGTAAAAATCACCAATTTTTTAAACACTACTTTTGATAGCTAACTCTGAAAAGGCTTCATTAACCAATGTCAATCTTTACCTTTTGACTACGCACATTCTCATTCTATCACCTGGTGTTTTTGCCACAAAAATATATAAGGAACATGTTAGAAATATTTTAAAATGGTAACATCAAATAAGCAATCTAGAGTTATCTATTACAATGTTTAACTTGTTGTCTATGGATAATTTATGGTTTGTCTATATTATATTTGAATAAAGTTGTTCGTTATCAACCTTCACAGAAATACGTTGTTTCAATTCTCATATTATTAGGTTATGTGCCCAGAACGCCCTTTAGGTACTTTTCCAAGTAAAATATAAGTTTTCTAGCTAGCAATGGCTTCCAACGCATTCTTGACCAATGT
Source organism: Napeogenes sylphis (assembly GCA_959347405.1). Taxonomy (NCBI): domain Eukaryota; kingdom Metazoa; phylum Arthropoda; class Insecta; order Lepidoptera; family Nymphalidae; genus Napeogenes; species Napeogenes sylphis. The sequence continues at coordinate 30,724,006 of OY365785.1, forward strand.
GCCCAAGATACGCGGGCGCGAGAATTATCACGAATGGGCGTTTGCAGCGGAGAATCTGTTAGTTTTGGAGGGCACCACATCAGATTTTATAAAGCAGGAGAGTGCTCAAGATGCAGCCGCAGAAGATTCAAAAACGAGAGCAAAATTAATTTTGACCATCGACATTGATACACATAAAAGGTGGGTCAAGCACAAAGAATTTGTGGCAGAAACTACAAACTATGTTCGATGATTCTGGATTCTCTCGGAGAATAACCTTATTGCGAAATTTAATATCAATTCGTCTCGAAGATTGTAAATCGATGACGAATTATGTAACGCAAATCATGGACACAGCTCAGAAATTATCAGGAACTGGTTTCTTAGTGAACGACGAGTGGATTGGGTGCCTAATGCTTGCCGGTTTGCCAGAAAAATATTTTCCAATGATAATGGCGATTGAACATTCCGGGATCGCCATTACAGGTGACGTAGTGAAGACAAAGTTGTTTGACCTTGCGGCGAACGATAATAGTTCCGAACCAGGGATTGCTTTTTTGAGCAGACGGCAGCACAACCGTAATAATTATAAGGTTGGTAGAAATGCTAAGAATGACAGCTCAAACCATCATCGCGCCGGATTGTCTATGTCTGGTTCGACAAAGAAAACAATAAAATGTTATCATTGCAAACAGCAAACATAACAATTACTCAGAGTTACAAATATGAGGTTAAGTTGAAAGATGTCATGTATGTTCCGAACCTCACAACGAATTTGATTTCCATTAGTCAACTTATCAAGAGTGGAAATAATGTGGAACTTAAAAGAAAGTGGTGCTATGTTTACAATAGAGAAGGAATTTTAGTAGCTGTAGCGAACCAAGAAGACGGTGTTTATAAGTTACTTATGAAACATAAACAGTGCTTGTTTACATCTTCTACCCCAAATGTTAATAGTAAAATATGGCATAGGAGACTGGGCCATTTGAATATAAATGATCAGAATAAAATGAAGGATGGAGCAGTGATGGGTATAATATACACTGATAAGTCAGTAATCAACAAAAGTACATGTACAGTATGCTGTGACGGAAAGCAGTCGCGCTTGCCATTTGATCAGTCTGGTACAAGAAGCAATGAGCCACTGGGTGTAATACATGCTGATGTCTGCGGGCCAATGAAGACTACATCAATTGGTGGATCCAGGTATTTTGTGATTTTTGTTGATGACTTTACCCGTATGGTTTTTGTTTATTTTTTAAAAGGTAAAAGTGTAGTTTTCATGTACTTTAAAGAGTTTAAAAGTATGGTAGAAAATCAAAAAGGCAGAAGAATTAATATATTCAGTACAGACAATGGCTTAGAGTTCTGTAACCATGAATTTGAAAACTATTTCAAACAGGCCGGCATAGTTCACCAGAAGACCAATGTTTATACTCCAGTACAAAATGGTACAAGTGAACGGTTTAATAGAACAATTGTTGAACAGGCTCGCTGTTTATTATTCGATGCTGGATTAGATAAAAAGTTTTGGGCAGAGGCTACAAATACCGCTGTCTACCTTAGAAATAGATGCATCAGGATTAAATAATAAAACACCGTATGAGCTCTGGACAAACAAAAAGCCAGATCTTAGCCATGTCCGCATATTTGGAAGTGAGGTAATGGTACATATTCCCAAAGAAAAACGCCTTAAGTGGGACATTAAATCAAAAAAACATACCGTAGTTGGATTTTCTGAAAATGTGAAAGGCTATCGAGTATATGATCCTATAAAAAAGTGTGTTGTCACCAGTAGAGATGTAATTATCCGTGAAAACATAGAAAGAAATTTCACGAATGAAGCAGTTGTGTCAGTTTCAGTTGGGGATAATGAATCAGTAAAATCAGACAGTCACAATACAGAAGTGAAAGATGAACATATCTCTAGTTCTTTGAGTATAAGCACATCTTCTGAATCAGAATATCTTAATGCAGTGACTGATTCAGATTTTATGTTACAGCAATCTGAAGAAGAAGATGATAATGAAGAACCAGAATCACCACATGCGGTTGTAAAGCGTATAAAGAAGCATCTTGAGCGTTATGGATTTTCAAATTTATGCACTAATTTATGTTCAAATATTACAAGAGATCCAGTCAGTGTCAGAGAAGCTCTTGATAGCCCGGACAGCGACAAGTGGATAGATGCCATAAATTCAAATTCATTCAGCTCGTCCGGGCTGCATGCATAGAGTCACACTTTTTTCCAACTCTATGGCAATACATTCCTCACTACGTGGTCTCCAAAATGTTGAATCAACAATTCCTTAAAGTCTAACCATGAAACAATATCCTCACGTTCACTGATAAGGGCAGCGGTCCTGTCGACTAAACGACTAGTAATAGCATGCATTAAATACATATTTTGTGAATCACCACGTTGAAATTTCTCAATCACATATTTTTTAAAAATAAGTTTAGTATTAAAAATATGTTTAGTTGGCGTTTATCGCCACCAAAAAGCGGAATTAATTTCAAAAATTCATTAGGAATTAAAGATATGTGTACCATTTTATTTTATTATAGTTAATTATAATATGTACAAAATAAAATTTAATATTTAATTTAACTAAGGTGATTTATTTCAGTGATTTGGAATTGAAACAATTCTTAAAGAAAAATTTAATTAAAACTACAATGATTTTGAATCGAAATATAATTTTAATAGAAATTTAAATATAATTCTATTTACTTATTAACTTATTTATCTCAAATTAATTTTTAACAAATTTTAATATGTAAGATATCTTATTTATTTAATTCTATTCTATTTAATTATTCACTTACTTATTTATTTATTTTTTATATTTCTAAAATATTCTAACCTAAGAAAACCAGAATACGTCATAAAAGGAAAAGTCTTATCCTATTTATAACAGGGATTGATGATGGATGTAAGGAAGGTGAAAAGTTGTACTCACCAACCGGCAATCAGCATCATCAGCTCCAGGCTCCTCACTCACTGTCTTATTTATTTGGTTCAGGATAGCTCCTTATAGCCCTTCGAGTTCTTCTAGCGAATTTTGACGCCGAACTTAGAAATGAAGACTATAATTTATAGTAGAACTATCCTACCGGCTGCGCCAGACAAGTTTACGGGAACGCGAGTGGATTTTTTAAAAGAAATAAAGAAATTAAAATTACATTAAAATTTACTTTAATTACACTCTGAGTGTTTTCTGAATTATATATAGTTACAGTACAAAGTTTTCCAGTAAGTTCACAAAGTAAAGATCTCATGTAAATCGCTTCTTTGCATGCCTCAGCAATTGCCATATATTCAGATACTATGCTCGATAATGCAACTGTCTTCTGCTTCCTACTCTCCCAGGAAAGAGCTGAACCTGACATTACAAAACAATAGCCTGTATATGATTTACGATCTACAGTATTACTTGCCCAATCGGCATCAATATATGCAACAAGTTCAGCTGTTTCCTTCACATACTGTAAGCATAAATTCTTAGTTTTATTCAGATATCTAAGTATCCTCTTTGCATAATTCCAATGAGTAATAGTATGACATTTATTAAATTGACTGAGAAAACTTACGCTGTAGGAAATATCAGGTCTTGTAAGAACTGACAAAAACATTAAACTTCCAATCAATTGTTGATATGGAATTTCGTGATCACAGTATTCTGGCTTATTAATATCTAATTTACATTCCATGGGGGTACTAGCAACTTAACAATTTATCATATTAAATTTTTCCAATAAATGCTCTATATACTTTTCTTGATCCAAGGTAATAGTATTTGAGTTTCTATCAATTTTAACTCTCATCCCTAAGCATTGTTGAACCTGACCCAAATTCTTAATTTTAAATTTAGAACTCAATATAGAAATTAAATCATCAGTCTCCATTTGATTATTGGAATAAATATAAAAATCATCAACATATAATGCTATTTGTAATGTTGTTTGTAATTATAAACCCCCGACACAATTTGGGTATAAGCCCAACCTTGATAAAAATATACCTTATCAGAATGACATTTCTACGAGAAGCGTTCTACCTATTAAGCCACATTTTCCAGTAAATGAAATACATACAAATGACCATTACTATTGTGACGGTTATGAAAATAATTATTATCCAGAACACATGACATATGACCCTGAGTATAGTCCCTATTATTATGACCATGAAGACATTTTAAATCAGGATGAAAATTAAAATAACTTTACTAACAAAGAAAATAACAGTGATCATGACCAACAGAGTAATGTAGAAATTTTTTCCATACGTGCCTCAAATCTAAAAGAAAAAATAGAGTTAAATTACGAAAAAGATTTAAGATTACCTTATGTGTATATTACCGAAATTGATGCAAAATTGACTTAAACACCAATATAAGACTACTAAAAGACTTGCTTAACTAATTCAAGATAGAAATGGATGTATTTATTTATTAGAGCTTGTTAAATGATCTTGTCATCTTTTCAGGTTGTTTGCAATAGCCAATTAAATTATCCGCCAAAACAACTTAAAAGGTAAATTTATTTTTTCTGATGGCAGTAAATTAGAAGGAAAGGTTGGCGCTGCTCTATCTATTTGGGAAAATGGGAGAGAAATCTTAATAAGAAAGTTACATCTAGCTGATCATTGCTCCGTTTTTCAAGCTGAACTGTTTGCAATTTTTAAAAGCACGGAAATAATATTAAAAAGAAATTGGATGAACTCAAATATTTTGACCGATTCAAGATCTTCGTTAGATGCACTAAATACTGATCCCCTTCGACACCCCTTTGCTTTAAAAATCATTTCAAATCTGGATAAAATAAAAAGTAAAGGTCATAATATAAAACTTATATGGATTAAAGCACACATTGGTATTTTGGGGAACGAGAGAGCTGATAAGTTAGCTAAGGAAGCAGCTATAAATACTAAAAGAAAAATAGATTTTAGTGACTTTCCACTATCTTTTGCTAAAAGAAAACTCAGGGTTGAATCTATGGTGGTTTGGCAAAATAGGTATATGTCTGGGGAAACTGCTTCGACTACAGTTTTTCTACCAAATGTTATTAGTGCTCAAAAAATTATGGCTAATATTGATTTAAATTCTATAACAGCACAGATTTTAACGGGTCATGGGGGTTTTTCGTATTATCTGCACAAATACAAGATAATTGACAAACCTTTCTGCAAATGTAGTTCAACAATTAATGAAGATATTATACATTTCTATATTATATTATTATTTACCGCCCCGTTGGTCGAGTGGTTAGCGCAGGCGCCTAAAGTGTCACGATGCAATGGGGCTCGGGTTCGATTCCCGGCGGAGACAGGCATTTATGTGATGAGCATAGATGTCTGTGTTTCTGGGTTTGGCCGTTTATTAAATATATTCTCAGTATTTATATGTGTATTACTATGTATTTGTATCGTTGTCTAACACCCTTAACACAAGCAAATAATTTGCTTACTTAGGGGTTAGATCAATGTGTGTAATTTGTCCTGATATTATTATTATTATTATTATTATTATTTATTAACTGATTGTCCAAGATTCGGATTTAAAAGACTTGAATTAGAAAACAGATTAGACATCAAAATTAATAAAGAAAACATTTCGAAAATAATGGAAAGTAAGGATATGTTAGAAGAATTTATGGATTTCTGTATAGTAATTGCAAACAAAGTTATTAATGAGAAGAAAAATTAAGTAAACCAAGAATTAACTTCGTGTTTCACCACCTGATACCCGATCATCAGCGAGTCTACGAACTACTCTACTTTAATTGTTTTAAAGTACTTTACTCTATATTATCTCAAATTCCTTTTTCTTAGATTTAATTTTATTAATTTATTATTATTATCTCTTTATTTAATTTAATTATTAAAAAAAAAATGATATTCTTATGTTTTATGATATCTCATGTTATATGATACTGTTATGTTTTTAAAAAAAAAAAGTATTAATTATAATGTTTTTGGAATATAACTGTTAGTTTTTATAAGTTTTTTGTGTATAAACAATATTGAAAGTAGTTTTTATTAATAATATTATTGAATTATATGACATATAATTCAATGATATTTAATCTTTAGAGTTTTCTATTAATATTTTTCTTTTTAATTTTTAAGAAAACAAAGAAAAATAATATTTATTTTCTCTTATTTTTCTCTTATTTTCTTTCTCAAAATATTTTATTTATTTCTAAGTTGTATTTATTTAAATAAAAGAGAGAAACATTTTTATGTTTAATAAAAAACAAACAAAAAATATAATTAGTATTTAGTTTTAACGTTTCTTTTGATTAAAAATTACAGTTTATTATAAATTTTATGCATAATAGTAAGTTATACGTTAGTTTAATTATTTGATGAATTATTTTGTTATACAAGATGATATGTAATCCAAGGTTTTGTAATCTTTAAGGTTTTTATTTTATAAATAAAGTAACACTAAACATTATTACACATCGCTCAACACTTTTAGGAGTTTACAACATAATTTTAACTCACTACATTGATGAATAAATTAAACACTCTGAAAAACTTATTTATCCCTAATATTGACTCCGTCCCCACATACGGAGGTACACTGACGATAGGAATAAAAAAAAAATAAAAAAAAAATAGCCAATTAAAAATTACGAATATTGTTGCTCACTGGCGTGGTAGCACTCATGACTTCCGAATTTTTAACGAAAGCCGCTTAAAGCAACAGTTTGAAGATGGGTTTTTTTATGGCAGATTATTAGGAGACTCTGTTTATGCATGCACACCCTATTTATTTACTCCTTTATTACGACCAACTTCCCATAAAGAAGAATGTTATAATTATGCACATATTAAAACAAGGAATGTTATAGAAAGATGTTTTGGTGTGTGGAAAAATAGATTCATGTGTTTACTGCCAGGATTCAGAACGTCCTTAAAACACACCAAAATGTATATTGTAGCTTTAGCAGTGCTACATAATATAGCAATTGAAATCAATGAAAAACATTTTATTAACATCAATGATGCAGATCAGATGTTGCAGCATCCATTTCTGGCACCTGTACCACATACTAGCTTGCGTGGTGCTGCTGTTAGGGCTAGGTTTATAGAAGAAAATTTTTAAGGTAAACAAAAACGTTATGTAAAAAAAGTAATTTATTTATTTAATAATGCCAGAGTTTTAGCTAGTATCTTTTATCTTTCTATTTTAAGTTTCACGCGAAGTTCATGCTCTTTTTGGATTCTATCGTTTTCCATAACTCGGAATTGGTGCATATTATTATAAGAGGCTTCAGTAAAATTGAAATCCATCTTGTTTGTCATCTGCTGAAATATATTAAGAATTGCTTAACCCTTAATCAAATATTGGGAAATTATTTCCCACATGCCACTACTGTATTTTTTTTGTTTTTATTTCGTTTTTGCCAACTCTAATCAGTACCAACCTTAGGGAAAAATAATCGTACAGAATTTTTTAATTTTATTTATTTGCAACATTTTGTCTTAAGGCGCGAACTGTCATTGTATGTCAATGTCAAAAACACAGTGAAATATTTTGTGAGAAAACCGGTTCAAACGGAAGATTTAAAAGTTTTTGAAGAAAAAAATCTGGTAAGTGCATAAACACAATAATCTTGTAAACTAGACTTGTTTTCTGAATGTTTCTTACGGTTTTGGGGCTCGCAGCATTGATATTTGTTGTATTTTCTTAGGTTTAATTATGTGGGAAATTATTTCCCATTGTTTGTACCTGCATTTGAAAAATACCAATTTCTATATATACAATAAATAATTTGTCTGTTGCACTATAGAAGTACCTAAACAGGTATAGTTACTTCTTATAATTTTATCTAACTTACACAAAATTGTCAGCGAGTAACTCATATATGGAGCTTTCTCGAGAGTTATGACTGCGTTTGTGTGATTTCTCACTTGATTTTTATAACTATTATTTTTTTTTTTTTTATATATGATCTAGGGCAATGCTTGACTACATTCCACCTGATGGTAAGTGGAATGTAGTCTTAGATGGTAAGTCGCATTGCCCTAGCAACCCATTCACTCTTCTCTTGAAGACACCCACATTATATTTGGCCGGAAATACCGACGCAGGCAAATTGTTCCAGTCCTTCGCTGTACGCACTAAAAATGAGGAAGCAAAGCGCTTCGTTCGGACAGGTGGAATGTCCACAACAAAAGGATGGATACCTGCCGTGCGTCGGGACGTCCGGTGATAGAAGGGGGGCGGGGGAATCGTGTAATTCCTGCGCACACTCACCAATTCCTTTTATTTGTTTTAGCTATTTAAATATGGACGCTAAAAAGTTACAAAAAGTTCTACCAAAGAAAAAAATAGAGGAGGTGGTGCAAAATTTAGACAACTTGTCTGATTTATCAGCCTCAGATTCTGAAGATGACTCATGCTATGTCAATAGCATTCATTCTCCATCCGATACTTACCCCAATCAGCTTTTTATTAAAACAGATCAGATTTATATTAAAACTATATATCATTCCTAACGTTGTTGTTTCATTTTATAACTTTATTCACTCATATTACAGTATTTTTTTCAATTTTATTATATAAGACAAAAAAGAAACAAGTAAAGTAGGAGCAACTTACATGTATAGAACTTGTAGTAAAAATATATCAAAAGTTGAGAGCTATTCCGGATAATGGGAAATATTTTCCCACTTAATTATATTTTGCTTTGAAATACCGGATACTGGGAAATAATTTCCCACTGCAAAACCCCCTTTTCCCCCCTTTTTATAAAAAAAAGGAGTTGTTTTTCGAAATCTACGGCACCCGCTTACCTAACAGAGGTGACCAGATTTCAAATTACTCGAAAAATAAAGTTTGTTTGATTAAGGGTTAAACATATGCTTGAACTAGTAAGTGAAAGGTTCAAAAACATTAAACTTAGTTTTTTTTACAGTTCTCTTTGCAGTAATGGGTTGCGGCAGCTCACATGGGGAATCAAATGTATTAACACCCTAGAATTCAAATTTAATTTGTGATAAAAATATATATAATTATAAGAATATTATAATAAATTTGTCTTTTCCTAAACTTACCACATCAATCTCACCATCATTGCTCAATAAATCTAAATGATCATTTAAAATATTTCATCCAAAAAAAAAAATTGGATTTTATTATTGGCAAAATAAAAAAAAATCTTTAGCGGCTTGAGTGTGCTTAAGCTACTAATATTTAAAGAAGTAGCTCAAAGGTTATCTTTAAACTTAAATCCACATTTTCTTTTTGAATAATATTTTTATTATCCTGGAATAAACAAAATTGCACTAAAATGAATTCTTTTATTTCAAATAATTATGCAATTATTAGTAAAAAATGTTACATGGTAATATTGAATAATATGAACCTTGACACCGTCACAGTCAAATTCATTATAATCTACCTCAAACTCTTGTGGTAATAAGTCCACTAACTCTAATGTCTCTATGGTCGGAGATGGCGGTGGTGGGCCTCCTCCAGTTTGCGAAATCTCGTGTCGGTGTTTCATTATTTCCTTTTTTGAGTTCAACTTCGTTATCTTCCACTGATTAACAATTTGTTTCTTACTTCTTCGTATTATATTAATTACATTAAATCTGAAAACGTAATTCGCCTATAATATATTAAAATAATGCTTAAGCTTTTAAGACATGAAAGTAAAAGGGATATTTTAAGGCCCAATCGTTTACTTTCGCCTTGTTTGTGTTTGTGCTTAAGTTTTTATTTTCGAAGTGGCTATTGATCCGTATACCGGATGAATTAGATATTTTTATTCGTCCGGAAATTAATACAAAAAATAATACTAATTAATATCAATTAGTATTAATTATTATACGGATTTATAAGGCAGTGGCTATTGATCCGTATATACGGATTTATAATATATTATTATTTATCCGTATATATAAATATATATATTTTTTAAAAATTAACTATACGGACTAATAGTGTTTATATCCAGATTGAATTTATTCGTCCGGAAAAATATTTTTTTATAAAATTTATTTTTTAATTAAATTTTTTTTTTATAATTTTCTAAAATATAGAAATAATATTTATTTTGAAACATAAATAATTTTATTAAAAAAAAGAAAATTGTTATTCTGTCAACCTGTCTTAAAAGTTTATTGATTAAAATATTAATTAAATTAAAATAATCATCGTTACAACGAAGATCAATTTTAAATGGGTATTTAATTAAATAAATAATTAAAAAATAACATTTTTTTTTTAGTTAATATTAACTTTTGTTCTAAATAAATTATTTCCTACAGATGTTGACAATGCAGATGAAAATTTTTCTAATGAAGAAGAAATTAAAAGCGGAGGAAGTGGAGATGAAGGACAGGAAAGAAGAGATGAGAAGAGAAGAGAAGAAAATGACGTTATTGAAGATGACGTTACTGAAGATGACGCGGATGAAGATGACGCAGATGAAGATGACGCGGAAGAAGGTGATCCGGATGAAGAAGCTGGATATGATGAAGAAATATTGAAAATAGGTGATACATTCGATTCTTATGAAAAGTTAGAAGAAAAAGTAGAAGAATTTCAAAAAAAATCTAACGTGGTTTATTTTCGTCGTGATTCTGTATCTATTCCAAAAGCTCGCAAGAAAGGAATAAAAAAAAATATAAACGATTGTTTAAAATACTACAGTATTAAGTATACTTGTGTCCATGGTTGGAAAAATTTCAAGTCCAAGTCTAAAGGAATAAGAAATGCGTTTACTTTTCAACAAAAGTGTCCCGCGTATTTCAAAGTCGGAGTAAACAACAATGGAAATTACCTTGTAATTAATGATATAAACTACAAACATAACCATGACACAAATGTAAACCTTTTTCGACATTATCCAAAGAACAGAAGACTAGATAAAGTTAGAAGAGAAAAAGTTGCAGAATTATTGGATCTTGGTGCAAATCGAGTCAAAGTTAGAGATATGATGGAAAGCCAAACAAATAAAGTAATTCTGTTGAAAGATTTGGATAATTGTAAGACAAAAAAAGGCCCAGAAAATTTGTTGATTCCTACTCTTGAAAAATTAGAAAAAAAATTCAATGCACAATGGTTCCTATACGAACAACAGGGCATATTTGCTGGATTATTTTTCGTAACAGAATCCATGAAAACTTCAATGGATTCTTATCCTGAATTCCTTGGAATTGATGCTACATTTAAATTATTAAATATCCGTGCTCCAGTTTATTTGATAATAGTTGAAGATTCCAATGGATGTTCAGAAGTTGTTGGAGTTTGCATCCTGGTTTCTGAGGATAGAGAATCGATCAACTGGATGATGGACTCGTTTAAGAAAGCTCATCCCAAATGGAGCGAAATCAAATGCATCATAACAGACAAAGACATAAATGAACGTGATGCCGTCAAAGAAGCGTTACCGTCTGCAAACCTTATAATTTGCGCATTCCATACTCTGAGAATTTTTAATCGCGAAATCACTACAGAAAAGAGAAATATTACTCAAGAGCAAGTTATTCAAGCGAAGAACATTCTCCAAAAAATGGTTTATGCTGCCACTGTAGAAGAGTATGATCTCCTATATGATGAACTTATACAAATGCTTGAGACTGTCGTTAACTATTTTAATGAAAATTGGCATCCGATTAGAGATCAATGGTCTTTGAACAACAGTTTCATGCATGGAAATTTTTTAAATACCACAAACAACCGATTGGAATCTCTGAATAGTAAAATTAAACAAGCATGCAATCACTACAATTCATTAGAAGATTTTGTTGAAAAATTAATTACTTTTTTCTCCATATTAAACACTGAATGGTTCAGTGTTCAGTTCAAAGCAGCTTATTTGTATCAAAAAATACAAATAACCAATTTTGAAGAAAATTCTCCCCTCAAACAATATTTAGAATTACTAACATCACATTCATTTCGTTTTGTGAACGAAGAATATAATAAAAAAAAAATTGTAAACACTGATTACACTACGACAGAGGAACAAGAATCTATTGTTACTTATGAAGGATTAACTTGCATTTCACCTTCAATATCTTCATGTGATTGCACGAGATACGTAGCGATGCAACTACTTTGCCGGTGACATTTATATACATATATTATTACTACACTGATAAAAAAGTAAACTTGATTAAAGAGAAAAAATCTTGAACCAAAAATACCATTTTGAAGAAAAAGATTTTCTTGAGTCAAGAGAAACAATTCTTGGCTCAAGACTAATTTCTTAGCTCAAGAATTTATCCTCTTTATTCAAGAAAATCAAATTTTTTAAAATAGTATTCTTGGTTCAAGATTTCTTCTCTTGAATAAAGCTTACTTTTTTATCAGTGTAATATTTATGATAATTAATTACTTATGACATAATATTATTGATTATTCTAGACATATATTTGCTATCCGAGAATTGAAAAATGTCAATCTCTATGATGAAAGCCTGTGTCTCGAACGATGGAAGAGAAAATATTACTTTAAGAGTCAACGCGTTTTCCAAACATTGGATTCAGAAATCGAAATGCCAAAATGTGTTGTTTCTTCGACTGAGTACAAGAGCAAAATCCTTTCACAGCATGAGAAATTTAAAAAAGCTTCTCTACTAGTCAAGGATCTCTCAAGTTTAGTTGCAGAAAAAAGTAATGATTTATATCTGCAACGAATGGTAAATTTATGGGTGATTTATGTGATGCATATAGGAATGGTGATGAAGTTATGATTGTCAAAGTAATTAATTGTCATGGATCGAACGGGAACAGCATAAACGCAAACGGTGAAATTGATAATATTAACAGCCCAAATAGTAAATGTGGTGATGATAATGTTGGAAGAAACGACGTAGATGAAAACAATTTTAGCTTTGACAATGGTTGTAATAATGGTACAATCCGGGATGGTGTTGACAGCGGCGACAGTGGTGCCGGTGACGACAACGGTAACAGCAGCGGAAACTATAAAAAAACAATTCATTAACAGATAAGAAACTAAAAAATCAAAGAATATTAATCTTACCTGGTCCATCATCGTCTTTCGACTCATTTAATGTTGATGAAAATTTATCAACGATTTCTAATATCAGTACGATCTGTGAAGATAATCTTGAGAATATTGAAAATAATTCACACCAAAATAGTAAAAGACCCTTATCCCCAGTGCCGTCGACATCCTCTTTAGACAATAATAATTACAATACAATAACAAATTTGACTAATGTTAGTAAAAAAATAAAATTATTAGAAAATATCATTGTTCAACCAGCGATAAAACAACGAGGAAGACCAAAAGGCTTCAAACAAACGGCAATTGGATTAGAAACAAAAAAAAAATTACTAGACCGTTTCATCAAAAATCATCATATGAAAAATCAGAAATTATACTAAATTGGTTTGTAGATTGCAAAATAGGTAAGAGAGCATTAGATTCGAATTATTTAATAAAAGAAGAACAAGTGGAAACTATTCCTAAAAAAGTTTCATCAGCTGTTCTGGATGAGATGGTCGAAATTAATTTAATTAAAAAATATTGTACAATAGATGCGTGGAAATTAATAAAGCAAGTATATTTTGAAAAAAAGAAATCACCGGAGTGGCAGTGCCCTTCATGCAAACAAAATCTCAATACAACAGTTGACGAAGAATCAAAATATAAAACTAGTATTTATTGTAACTACTGCTGTGAATGGTACCATCTAAGCTGTACAGGACTTAAACGCTGTCCTCGTAAAACATTATGGATGTGTCAACATTGCGAGTGTAGTTAATCTGTTAACAATAATTAATTAAATTTAATAAACAAATAAATATGTAAATATATATGTAAATATGAAAATATATTATGTAAGCAAACGTAAATATATATTTCATCTCAATTTTATGTTGGGAATTGGGATTGGGATTATCTCGGAATCTTGATTTTTTGTATTAATTTCCGGACGAATAAAAATATCTAATTCATCCGGTTACTGGAAAAATAAATTAAATTTATTCATCCGATTATCGGATGAATTAGATATTTTTATTCGTCCGGAAATTAATACAACAGTCCGGAGTGTCTAAACAGCCGACAATTGGAGGTCGAATAGATCGCAATTCTATTTGGCCGAAAAATCGTGAACCAATCAGAAGGTAGTTTTTGGTCACGTGTAATGTTGAGTTGTTCACCTATATATTAGGTTAGGTGGTTAGGTCTTTTTTTTTTTTTTTTTTAAAAGCACCCGCCATTTCGGGGTGTTGTGTGTTTTTCCTTTCATATATTTATATATATATACAGGGTTATTTTTAATTAGTTGAGCACCTTTTGCAGGCAGCCTCTCTACATCAATCCCAACAACATTTGTTCTACGACTTTAAAAAAATCTTGATAAATAACTCAGAATAAACAAACAAAAAAAATTTTTGCTCCCTCGATTATTTATTACTCTGTATTTTGTAAGCAGTCTAAAGTATAGGTCGCGGTAGGCTAGCGAAAGTCAGAAACTGTTAAACGCGCATTGTATTAATTTCCGGACGAATAAGAATATCTAATTCATCCGGTTACCGGATGAATAGATGCAGCCTTTTATTTTCGATAACTTGAATATATGGCTTAATTATTTCTCTTAGAAGGTGCTGTAATAAAAAATAATTATAAGCAATGTGAAATACAATACGTGCATGGGTTGATTACATATTAAAATAACATCGTGATAATTACCTTTTCTTCTTTTTCCCAGTTAGCACTGCGGTCTCTTTTATTTTTCATTTTTATTCGTATTAAATAAAACTGATAATTAATTATTATATTTACTTCTGAATGAAGTGCTTATATGTCAAATTTGAAAGAAAAATATTTCATGACAGAAAAAATCATTTTTTCTTAATTTTTCCAAAGTTCTTATATGAATTCCGACGTTGCCGTTTTGTGCATTTGACATAATGATAGAATAGTTGTAACTGTTGAAATTGTGTACATGCCTTATACAGGCCACTAGCACATCACTCTACACTTTGTGGTAATTTGTAAAAACAAAATTCAAACTAAGAAGTAATTTTAACTTAATTGTTATTTGAATAACCAAAATACTCCCACAACAGGTTATGGGCCCAGTCCACCTAAACTGCGCGTAAAATAAAATAAAATAAAATGGCTTCGTATTATAAAATAGAGCCATTGCAGAAGCATAACTACGACACGTGGAAGCTTCAAGCGCAAGCAGTTTTAATCAAAACAGGGTTATGGAAATACGTCGATGGCACCGAGATTCACCCATCGCCAGAACATATTGAAGATACCAAGATCTGGCTACAAGGTGACGTAAGTGCTAAAAGCGAATTGATCTTATTAGTTGATCCCAGTGAGTTAAAACAAATATAAAATTGTACGACGTCAAAAGATGTTTGGGATACACTAAATAGCGTTTTTGCTAGTAAAGGACCGGCTCGCAAAGCTAATTTGTTAAAACAAATTGTTTTGGCTAAAATGAAAGACTCAGACGATGTTCGATGTCACCTAAATAAATTCATGGATGTAGTCGACAAACTAAAAGACAGGGATATTGAAATACATCAAGATTTACTAAGTATTATTATGTTGTATTTCCTTAGTCCAAAATATGAAAATTTTCGAGTCGCAATCGAAACTAGAGACACTCTCCATACTCCTGAAGATCTTAAAATAAAGATATTAGAAGAGAGTGAAGCCAGGAAAAATAAAACAGAAGAAGAGCAAACATTCTTTACAAAAAAGAAAAATAAGCACATATCTTATTGTAAAATTTGTCGAAAAAAAGGTCATTCTGTAGAAAATTGTTGGAAAAAAAAATAACCAAGATAAAATAAAAACAAATGCTGAATTAAATTTAGTCCACACAAGTTTTACGGCAGGAATCGAAAAACATACAGAATGGTGTTTAGACAGTGGAAGCACAGCTCATATGTGTTCAGATAAAAACAGATTTAAAAAATATTTTCCACAAGAGAGAGGAGAAATAAACTTGGCTTGTTCTGACAACAGTGCACCTATAAAAGGTGAAGGTAATATTGATATAAAATTAACGAATAACAATTCAATAACATTAATTAACGCGCTGCATATACCAAATTTACAAACAAACCTACTATCAGTATCAAAAATGACTGACAGAGGATTAAAGTAATATTTGATAAAAGAGGAGACATTGTCAGAAATCGTAAAGGTAAAATTATTTTAAAAGCCAAGAAGAAAAATAGCCTCTATTATATTGACGATAAATGTAAACACAGTGTTAAGGCCTGTTCAGAAAATGAGGATCAAATAAATATTATAGAAACATGGCATAAAAAACTGGCACATATTAATGAAAATGATTTAAAAATATGTAGCAAAAACATTTTTTTACAAAGTTTTACCTTGAAAAATAATGAAAAATTAGGAAATTGTGAAACCTGTATAAAAGGTTAATTTTCCAGACCTCCATTTCCTAAATCTGACAAAAACAGAACTACTGAAGCGCTAGAAATCATACATACAGATGTATGTGGTCCAATGCGTACGATATCACCAGGAGGCGCAAGATATTTTGTTACATTCACCGATGATTATACAAGGTATACAAAGGTTTATTTTATGGCTCAGAAAAATGAAGTTTTTAAGTATTTTAAAGAATATAGAAATGAAGTACAAAACTTTACAGGTAAGAGAATTAAATATTTACAGAGTGATAATGGCATAGGAGAATATTTAGAAAATGAGTTCACAGATTTTTTGAAAAACTGTGGGATTCAAAGACGATTATCTGCGCCATATACACCGCAACAGAATGGTGTAGCAGAAAGAAAAAATCGCACACTCCTTGACAAAGCCCGCTGTTTATTAATAAAAGCAAAATTGCCTGAAAAATATTGGGCCGAATCTATAAATACAGCAAATTATTTAGCTAATAGAGTGCACAACCAAACCATTGAAGACACACCTTACAGAAAGTGGGTTAATCGAACTCCCTCAGCTCGACATTTACATATATTTGGAGCAAAAGCATTTATTTTAAATAATGATAGGAGGAGAGGAAAATTTCATCCCAAAGCGATTGAAGGTATTTTCATGGGGTACTCAGAGTCAGCTAAAGCATATAGAATATGGGTTCATAAATATGATAAAATTATAGTTAGTAGAAACGTCAAAGTATTAAACAAAATGCATTATGAAGGTAAAGAGACAAAAGAAATATCAGAAAAAGAACTACAAATAGTTATAGATAGCGTAGAAAATAAAGTCTCACTTCAAGAAGAAAACATAACTTCAAAACCTTCAGATACTAACACTGATGGTGAAAATAATAGAGAAGAATCACCTTCAGAAATTTACCCGGATGACGAAAATAATAGAGACGAATCTCTAAACGAAATCATTTCAAGACCTAGAAGACCTAAACGTAACAGAAAGGTTCCAGCATGGACAAAAGATTACGAATTATCTGAACCTGAAGAAGAAAATTATTTTTCATCTCTATGCATTGATGATGAAAAAAATGAAAATGAAGATTATCATGAAGCGATTAAATCAGAAATCAAAGCACATATTCAAAATGGTACATGGGAAATAACAAAGAAGCAAAATGATTTCAAGATTTTAGATTTTAAAATGATTTTAAAAAAGAAAATAAGTTCCGAAAATAAAGAAATAAAAAAGGCGAGATTAGTAGCTCGTGGTTTTAGCCAAAGAAAAGGTATTGACTACTACGAAACATTTGCTCCTGTAGCAAAACTAAGCTCAGTGAGGTCAGTGATTGCAATGTCAGTAGAAAAAGACATGCAACTACATCAAATGGATGTAACTACAGCCTATCTGAACGGAGATTTAAACGAAAAAATTGCTATGATACTCCCTAACTATTTAAAAGATGTTTTGACAGAAATACTATTTGAAGAAAATCAAGACAAAGAATTGACTGAAAAAAACTAAAATAATGTTACAGAAAATGAATAATTTGAAGGAAGATAAAGTATGTTTACTTAAGAAAGCAATATATGGCTTAAAGCAAGCAGGTCGTCAATGGTTCATAAAGTTAGATTCGAAGTTAAAAGAAATGAATTTTAAACCAACATCTGCTGATCCTTGCGTATATATTAAAGAAGAAAATGACAAAGACCAAACCATTGTGGAAATTTACGTTGACGATATTTTAATTGCGTATAAAAAGAAAGAATATTTGAATAATGTAAGAAATTATTTGAAAAAAGCATTTGATATGAAAGACATGGGTATACCAAAAAGATTACTTGGTATTGATATAAATGTAAGAAAAAACGAAACAAAACTAAGTCAGTCTGCTTATGTTGAAACAATTTTGAAAAAATTTAAAATGGAAGACTGCAAAAGTGCTTGTACTCCACTCGAAGTAAGCACTGTACTAGAACCAATGAAAGAAGAACATTCACACTTACCTTACCAAAATCTAATCGGCTCTCTTATGTTCTTAGCTATTGCAACCAGGCCAGATATTATGTTCGCTGTAACCTATTTTTCTCAATTTAACAACAGTTATGGTGAAGAACATTTTAAGTGTGCTAAGCGAGTTCTCAGATATTTGAAAGGCACAAAAGATGTAGGTCTTAATTTTAAAAAGACAGGAGAAGAACTTTATGGTATGGCAGATGATTTGATTGGGGATCCTGTAAACTTGATAGAAAATCGTTTCCAGGATATTGTTTTAAATATGCAGGTAGTTGTATCAGCTGGACAACCAGAAAACAACGATCTGTCGCATTATCTACAGCAGAAGCCGAATACGTATCTTTGACTGAAGCTGCAAAAGAAGCAATTTATTTAAAATCTCTATTTAATGATTTGGGCATAAATCAAGATAAGATTATTATTTGGAACGATAACCAAGCAGCACAGAAACTCGGTCAGAACCCGATAGTTTCGCCTAAATCGAAACATATTGATTTGAAGCTGCATTTTATAAGAGATTGCATACAAGATTGTCATATTAATGTTAATTATCTACCAACAGAAGACATGGAGGCACATATGTTGACAAAAGCATTGCATGGACCACGGTTGTCTAATCTCAGACAAAGAATGGGACTCACTCAACTGTAAATAGTGATGTGAGGAGGAGTGTTGAAATTGTGTACATGCCTTATACAGGCCACTAGCACATCACTCTACACTTTGTGGTAATTTGTAAAAACAAAATTCAAACTAAGAAGTAAAAAATGTATGTCAATGAAAATATAGAATGTAAAAATATGTTTTTTCTAAACTAGAAGATATAAATGACTCTGTTTGATTTTAATATTATATTATATGGATTTTTAACTTAATTGTTATTTGCATAACCAAAATACTCCCACAACAGTAACAATGTTATACCGAGTTTATTAGTAAGCAATTATTCTTAGGTTATTCACAGCTTAAACCGAATATAACTATTCATAGTTTAAATTCGATGTAACCATTGCATAGTAGTTTTTTATAAGTAAGGCCCCTAGAGTTTAATATAAATAGATATAATCAATTTGATAAACTAATAGATATTGATAAACCTTACTTACATGAATTTACTAATTTAAAATTGCAAGTAGAATATTTAAGACATAATACTATTTAAATATAAGACAAATAGTGCCGAAAAAAATTCAAAAGAGGGTTGTTTAATCCCTTAGGTTCATTTGTAAAGGCGATATCTGGTAACTTAGATTACGACGACGCAATACATTATGATAATCTGATTAATGAGTTGTATGGTAAACAAAATTTAATCAGGAATAAAGTCACATTGGTTTCCAAAATGATGGATTATAATATTAACAGTACAGAAATTTTATACAACAATTCGCTTATTATAAATGAACGTCTCAAACGCGTAGAACAAATGATAAAAGATATAACAACAAAAGAGAATAATTCTATTTATTCGACTTATGTTCTTCAGCATGTTCATTAATAATTTTCGTTCAATATATATAAAATTAAATAAAATAGAAACTTCTCTAGCTTTTGGTAAAATTTCTGTGCTACATCAATCAATAATAAACTCGACAGAATTGTTTAATATATTATTAGGAATAGAAAAATTTCATAGATTAATATGCCCTGTAAAAGAAAATAATTTAGTTAAAATAGAGCAAACTATGACTGTAAAAGCATATGTTAAAGGAAACCAGGTTATATTCATAATGGAATTGCCTCTCACAGATAATAATACGTATAACTATTATAAAATTTATTCGTTACCTATTTTTAATAAATTTAAAAATGAAACTTCCATCATTATCCCTGAATATCCCTTCCTTATGGTGAAAGGTTCGAAATACTTGCCGGTCGCAGCGCCGTGTCAGCAACTATCTGGTGATAACCAGTACATTTGTACTGAACATAATGTAGTGCCATATGCAACTACAACTTGCACGGAACAGTTGATGCAGTTTAAAAATATTTTTTCACATTGTACCCAATATACAGTACATATTGAGAAAATTAAAGCGCAACGACTTTCAACTGCCCGCTGGATAATATATTCGCGAAATAATGAAGTTGTGACTTACAAATGTGGTAATGATTTATCAAAAACATCTATATCAGTAACCTATTTATTAACAATTGATTCTGGCTGTGAAATTCTTCTTGGTGAACTTCGTATAAGCTATTTTCCGCATATAATAGAAAGAGAGGAATCATTAAGTTACCGGAAATCGACAATAGAAATACTTCAATCTTTTCTCCGATTGACATCAAAGGAATTAATCTCGATGACGTGAAATATCTGTCTACAGTTCTAAAGACAAAAAGTGTTAGTGAAAGTGAAAGTGAAATAGAGCCAATAATAAAAATCAATAGTGTCAGTGTCGGTACCATAGTTTTATATGTAATATTAGTTATTTAACTTTTTATTTTTATTTCAAAGAAATTTAAAACAAAAATATTCACTCTTGCTCGAAATCCTCAGAATCAAAAATTATCTGATGGTTATGTTAGCTCAAGGTATGAGAACGGTAGAAGTAAACGCTTGATCATCATAATAAGAAAGTAATACGAATCGTCTTATACCCTGGGAACATATTTAATGTGAACAGATTTTATAATATTCATTTCAATTGATTGTTGCATGCGCTTCTGCTCAGTCATTTCTTAAGTTCGTAATTAAAGTAAATTTTAATGTAATTTTAATTTCTTTATTTCTTTTAAAAAATCCACTCGCGTTCCCGTAAACTTGTCTAGATGCAGTTAATGATAATATTATTAATTTACAATATTTGCCAACAACTGATATGCCTGATGATTTTCTTACAAAGGCTTTAAGTCCTGCCAAACATAATAAATGTATTGAGAGTCTGGGGTTAGTAAGTTAGAGTCAAAAAATTAATAATAATAATTTTAAGAGTAATATTGTTGTTTTTTTTTAAGTTTTTGCTTATTTACTGTAGTTGGGGTGTTAGAAATATTTTAAAAAGCAAATAAGCAATCTAGAGTTATCTATTACAATGTTTAACTTGTTGTCTATGGATAATTTATGTTTTGTCTATATTATATTTGAATAAAGTTGTTCGTTATCAACCTTCACAGAAATACGTTGTTTCAATTCTCATATTATTAGAGCAAACCCTTTCTTCAACTTAGATTACATTTTTTTCCTTGTTGTTTCGTTATACATATTATATTTAATATTATTAGGTGTATCTTTCTTAACGTGAAATGAATCGAAAACCATAAAAAATTTCGTAAAACCAAAAAAAATAATACGGTTTTCATAGAAATTTATACTGAACTTATGTAAACTAGGTTAGATTAATTTTAAACTCAAATTTTCTAATGTTCAATAGCTAATACTATTTTTACACTCCGGCACTATACATTACTTGTAAGATGGTTTTTATCTTCTTCCATGACTTGTAAAGCACTTAAAACTTAAAATATGTATAAAGTAAGTAAAAAGTTCATAGTAAACATTGAGTGGACGTGTCATTACTCATTTGACGTCACGCAGGGTGCGCGCAAAATGACGGCGTTTAAACGGCTCAAATTTACTCAATGTTTCAATTTTCACTTTGAAAAAAACTAGAATCTTTTCAAGCCTATTTATATTTTTTTCTACGATATAGAGAGGTAAATGATTAATTTATTATTTACGTCAAAAAAAAACATGAATATTACCTTTTGTAATAATAAAATATTAAATTATTAATATAAACTAAAATGCTAATGAATAATATTTGTATACTATTTTTGTATAATATTTCGCCGATAATTCATAATAAATGAAAATAAACTGAATAACTAAATTA
Source organism: Napeogenes sylphis (assembly GCA_959347405.1). NCBI lineage: Eukaryota > Metazoa > Arthropoda > Insecta > Lepidoptera > Nymphalidae > Napeogenes > Napeogenes sylphis. The sequence goes on from OY365785.1 coordinate 30,746,234, forward strand.
AAAAGTTTTAATCAATAAACCCATGATTTATTGTCCCGCCACCTAGCGGTTTCACTCTGTACAGATATGTTTACATAACAGATGTAGTTATGTTTCCCTAAGGTATAAATAGATGGCGTTGTTACAAGACATTACGAGTATATTTGATCACAAATTAGTATTATAATTTTCATTTAAACTGTCTTATTTGCAAATCGATTCTAAAAGAACAAACTACAATATCAAATAAATAATAAAGAACTACCAAGCAATTTAATATAATACAAAAAATAATAATGATAGAAATGAAAATATCTCGCTTGCTTTCTATAAGAGAGAGAGATAGTAAAACATGTCGTGACAACTTTTGGTAAGAATTTTTACCGTCTAGCCCCCTTTCACAACGCGCGATAAGGAACTACCTTCCAAAAAACTAAATATGCCGCCAAAAAAGGATAAAGAAGATAAAGAAGACGAAGAGAGGTTCAGATCGGAAGTTTATTATGTAGTTCATCGCTTCTTCGCATCTACAATCCCAAATATGAGACGGAGCTACATACAGATAAAGGTTTTGGAGCTGTGCTGCTTCAAAGAGATCCTGAAGACAGCCAGATGCATCCAACTCATTTTATAAGCCTTTACCTTGAAATCTTAGATATCGCAGAAGCCGTGAAGATATTCAGAGTGTACTCGATCGGAATCCATTTTAAAATCGTGACCGATTGTGACTGCATTGACTATGACTTTACAAAAGAAGAACTTACCGCAACGCGTTGCTCGTTGGGCTCTTCTACTTCTTCTATCTTTGAAGAATATGATTACAAAGTGGAACACAGACCAGGCTTGAACATGAAACACGCAGGCGCATTGAGTAGAAATCCAATTTGTCTTCTTCTTACCAAAACCTCTACACGTATTAAGAAAGCTCATGCTCAAGACCAAGACATACAGCTGGACATAATAAAACGAATCCTAGAAAAAGAACTATACGAAGATTTTCTTTTGATTGACGGGATACATACTGCAGAAAGACAGAAAAAAGCTCATTGTAGTATCAAAGAAGATGCAATATGAAATCATTAGAAAAAATCACAAAAAGGACAATTTTGCATAAATAAGACTGAGGTATTAATAAACCAGGGATATTTTATTGAAGACCTGAAGAGAAAAAATAAGACAGTATTAGATAATTGCGTAGAATGTATACTGATATCACACTAAAGAGGAAAAAGGAAGGTTACTTGCATCCTTTAGCCAGGCCTGTCGAATATACGGCCCTCGGGCCACAATGCGGCCCTCGTAGGCCCTTCATCCGGCCCGCGAGCTACCCTTCCCACCGAACCCACACCCACGCAGAGCCACAGAGCGAAAGCACATCCATCCATCCAATAGTCATTCGCGCGCTTGTATGGTATGGATTAGGACCACGCGACTACTCACACAGATCCGCATCGCATTGAAAATTCTTTACGTGCGACATAGATTTGAAATTCGATAAGCAAAAACAAGACACGATCGCGTATGTATGACCTTGAGTCGATTATTCTAGGTGTGTGTTCGATACGTTTCAAGAAAGTTCATGATTGATAACTGGCGCGTGTTATATTATCGTAGTATTGCTACATATAAGATTGTGATTATATAGTAATTTGGTATGTAGGTAATATAAATATGTAATTATTTATTTAACTACATAATAACGTTGACGATAAATATTGTTATTACAATTAGATTTACGAATTTAGAATTACTTAGAACTACATATCATTGTTATTACTGGTATATTATAAAAGTAGTAAAAGAGATTGATTTGAGGAACTATTGGAAGTAGCCTTAAAATATTAAATATATTGTATTTACATATCTTATTAGGTAAGCCATAAATGTGTGAAAGATATAAGATTGTTATAAATATGCTTAGGCATTTAAAATGGTTATGTACTATTATATTGTTATTATGATATATTTAATGATATTTGAAGAGTTGTGAATATGACTTATCTTCAAAAGCTGCCGTTAGCGCTTCTGTCGATGTTGTTATGTTATAAATATGGCTGTAAGCCTCTATTAAAGGTAATCTGTATTGGACAACTGGCAAAATAAGTGATTCTTATACTTACATTGTTTATAATATGTGTAATAACTATTGTGGGTATTTCACCGTATTGAGTTATTGGTAAATGTGTCTAAATAATTACACAGTAATAACTATATTACTGTATTTATTATATTCATGTACCGGGAGTCATTTTGTTATATTAAATGATATATTTGTTTAGCTCTTTCTTTTCTTTAATTATCCAAATAATGCATTGAAATATATTATCATATTAATAGTATGAAGTAGCTCGATTAAATAATTTATACTATATTAATTCAGTGGTTTTTAATTGTAGAATCTTATAATATCTAACATCAGAAGTGGGATCATCCCGGTCTACGGTATCGACAGTTTGACTGCCGAAACTATATTTTATCGATAAAAACAAAGATACCCTCATTATTGTTATTTTATTTGGTAATTTGTTGTATTCCCTCTTGTGTGATTTAAACATTACTAATATGTTGAAAACCTAATTCACAGGAAAAATCACGCCGCTATCGCTATATACATCGCAGTACCATCACCCCTACGATGTCCAGACGCAGTTTGGGAAACGGCGGAGTGATTTCTAATTACGAAGTGGTTTACGAATTAAATTTAATTCACAGTTTGTATTCTACGTACGAACTACACCATTCGGCGTCGTCATGGCGATGGGGACCAAGCGGTTGCATTTCCGCAGCCATGCTAGCTGAGTCTACGGATCCGGTATGACTGTCACTGGAGCCGAGCCTGCGATGCACCGGAAGGAGAATCGATAAAAAAAGGTCAAGTTAAGCTGAACCAACAAAACTATTGTAGATGAATAGTCTTTCAGAATGCCATTATCAACAACAACAAATGTCCAATTCAACGTGTTTAATTTATCTCGTGTTTATTATTAAAAATTAAGTCAACAGGTCAACTAAAACTACTATAAGAAATGCGAGACTATTATCGAATTATACGTGATTTACTCAGTGGAATTTATTAACTTCCGTTTCAGCTGAAGCTGATTGAACTGGATCAGTGGCCTCCTCCACCATCTATGCCCGAAGGGAATTCCATGGTCATCAAAAGGCCATAAGGATTCTTGGATGACGAGGGGCTGAGGATCAGCAAACATTGGATATCTTACTTTGGTCGGGAATTACTTCTGTGCCATTTCGCGGTTCGACATGCCGTATCTAAGATGCTAATACAACCGATGCCGGAGTGGCGATCACAAAGGCGAAATGCCTGACGAAGGTCATGAGAAAACTTATGAAACGAAAAAGAAAACGTCGGAGACAACTTAAGAATCAATTCTGTATATTTTCGTTTAAGCAGACTCTTGTGAGTATGCTTGAAAAAAAAAGTGATTGTGTTGTACAAAATTAACTTTCAGTGAATAACAATTCTTTGAATTAGTTTGTGGTAGTATATCTGATATTAATACCAAAATGGCATCTTTAGCAGTGTTAAAACGGCCTACAATTTGTTAACATATTTTTATTTAAATTGTAAAGTAAAAAAAAAAAAAATATTTATATTTGAGAATTGCTTACCTAGCAGTTTAAATATTTGGATATATGTAAAAGTAATTTGCAAAAGTAACGATACGTTTTCTAAGTAAGTTAATAATGTTAAAAAGCGTAATATTGTGTCAGGTAGGCCGAACAGGCTATAAAAGGTTTAGGATATTTAAGGAATCTTGTTTTCGAAAAGGGAAAACCTCGTTAAATATTTATATATACTATCTTCCTTTTTGTATTACATATATAATTTACTAGTATATATTTTTTTATTTAATGGGATAAAAGTTGTTTGATTTGTAACTCGGCATTAGAGCAGGTCTTAGTTATAAGATCTTTGGTTTTCGCTGGTCGGTCTTTTGCTTGGTGCAAATCTAATTCACTAGCAGCGGGTGAAGGGATTTGAAACGTCTAGGCAACTGACAAAACCTTAAAAAAAAGAATGTTTCCGCTGGTCGGTCTTTTGCTTGGTGCAAATCTAGCTCACTAGCAGCGGGTGAAGGGGATTTGACACGTCTAGGCAACTGACAAAACATAAAAAAAAATGTGAGTGACGAGTGAAAAAACATTAAAAAACAAATTGTTTATGTAAAGGGGTTTGACGAGTCTAGGAAAATGACAAAATATAAGAAAAAAAAGGAATGTATATAATATATATTATATATATAAAAATATATCTATATAAGTAGGTGTGTATACTTCGAGAGCGAAGTATTTGTCAGTATGGCCGTGTTATATTATCGTAGTATTGCTACATATAAGATTGTGATTATATAGTAATTTGGTATGTAGTTAATATAAATATGTAATTATTTATTTAACTACATAATAACGTTGACGATAAATATTGTAATAACGTTGACGATAAATATTGTTATTACAATTAGATTTACGAATTTAGAATTACTTAGAACTACATATCATTGTTATTACTGGTATATTATAAAAGTAGTAAAAGAGATTGATTTGAGGAACTATTGGAAGTAGCCTTAAGATATTAAATATATTGTATTTACATAGGTAAGCCATAAATGTGTGAAAGATATAAGATTGTTATAAATATGCTTAGGCATTTAAAATGGTTATGTACTATTATATTGTTATGATATATTTAATGATGTTTGAAGAGTTGTGAATATGACTTATCTTCAAAAGCTGCCGTTGGCGCTTCTGTCGATGTTGTTATGTTATAAATATGGCTGTAAGCCTCTATTAAAGGTAATCTGTATTGGACAACTGGCAAGATAAGTGATTCTTATACTTACATTGTTTATAATATGTGTAATAACTATTGTGGGTATTTCACCGTATTGAGTTATTGGTAAATGTGTCTAAATAATTACACAGTAATAACTATGTTACTGTATTTATTATATTCATGTACCGGGAGTCATTTTGTTATATTAAATGATATATTTGTTTAGCTCTTTCTTTTCTTTAATTATCCAAATAATGCATTGAAATATATTATCATATTAATAGTATGAAGTAGCTCGATTAAATAATTTATACTATATTAATTCAGTGGTTTTTAATTGTAGAATCTTATAATATCTAACATCAGAAGTGGGATCATCCCGGTCTACGGTATCGACAGTTTGACTGCCGAAACTATATTTTATCGATAAAAACAAAGATACCCTCATTATTGTTATTTTATTTGGTAATTTGTTGTATTCCCTCTTGTGTGATTTAAACATTACTAATATGTTGAAAACCTAATTCACAGGAAAAATCACGCCGCTATCGCTATATACATCGCAGTACCATCACCCCTACGATGTCCAGACGCAGTTTGGGAAACGGCGGAGTGATTTCTAATTACGAAGTGGTTTACGAATTAAATTTAATTCACAGTTTGTATTCTACGTACGAACTACACCATTCGGCGTCGTCATGGCGATGGGGACCAAGCGGTTGCATTTCCGCAGCCATGCTAGCTGAGTCTACGGATCCGGTATGACTGTCACTGGAGCCGAGCCTGCGATGCACCGGAAGGAGAATCGATAAAAAAAGGTCAAGTTAAGCTGAACCAACAAAACTATTGTAGATGAATAGTCTTTCAGAATGCCATTATCAACAACAACAAATGTCCAATTCAACGTGTTTAATTTATCTCGTGTTTATTATTAAAAATTAAGTCAACAGGTCAACTAAAACTACTATAAGAAATGCGAAACTATTATCGAATTATACGTGATTTACTCAGTGGAATTTATTAACTTCCGTTTCAGCTGAAGCTGATTGAACTGGATCAGTGGCCTCCTCCACCATCTATGCCCGAAGGGAATTCCATGGTCATCAAAAGGCCATAAGGATTCTTGGATGACGAGGGGCTGAGGATCAGCAAACATTGGATATCTTACTTTGGTCGGGAATTACTTCTGTGCCATTTCGCGGTTCGACATGCCGTATCTAAGATGCTAATACAACCGATGCCGGAGTGGCGATCACAAAGGCGAAATACCTGACGAAGGTCATGAGAAAACTTATGAAACGAAAAAGAAAACGTCGGAGACAACTTAAGAATCAATTCTGTATATTTTCGTTTAAGCAGACTCTTGTGAGTATGCTTGAAAAAAAAAGTGATTGTGTTGTACAAAATTAACTTTCAGTGAATAACAATTCTTTGAATTAGTTTGTGGTAGTATATCTGATATTAATACCAAAATGGCATCTTTAGCAGTGTTAAAACGGCCTACAATTTGTTAACATATTTTTATTTAAATTGTAAAGTAAAAAAAAAAAAAATATTTATATTTGAGAATTGCTTACCTAGCAGTTTAAATATTTGGATATATGTAAAAGTAATTTGCAAAAGTAACGATACGTTTTCTAAGTAAGTTAATAATGTTAAAAAGCGTAATATTGTGTCAGGTAGGCCGAACAGGCTATAAAAGGTTTAGGATATTTAAGGAATCTTGTTTTCGAAAAGGGAAAACCTCGTTAAATATTTATATATACTATCTTCCTTTTTGTATTACATATATAATTTACTAGTATATATTTTTTTATTTAATGGGATAAAAGTTGTTTGATTTGTAACTCGGCATTAGAGCAGGTCTTAGTTATAAGATCTTTGGTTTTCGCTGGTCGGTCTTTTGCTTGGTGCAAATCTAATTCACTAGCAGCGGGTGAAGGGATTTGAAACGTCTAGGCAACTGACAAAACCTTAAAAAAAAGAATGTTTCCGCTGGTCGGTCTTTTGCTTGGTGCAAATCTAGCTCACTAGCAGCGGGTGAAGGGGATTTGACACGTCTAGGCAACTGACAAAACATAAAAAAAAATGTGAGTGACGAGTGAAAAAACATTAAAAAACAAATTGTTTATGTAAAGGGGTTTGACGAGTCTAGGAAAATGACAAAATATAAGAAAAAAAAGGAATGTATATAATATATATTATATATATAAAAATATATCTATATAAGTAGGTGTGTATACTTCGAGAGCGAAGTATTTGTCAGTATGGCCGTGTTATATTATCGTAGTATTGCTACATATAAGATTGTGATTATATAGTAATTTGGTATGTAGTTAATATAAATATGTAATTATTTATTTAACTACATAATAACGTTGACGATAAATATTGTAATAACGTTGACGATAAATATTGTTATTACAATTAGATTTACGAATTTAGAATTACTTAGAACTACATATCATTGTTATTACTGGTATATTATAAAAGTAGTAAAAGAGATTGATTTGAGGAACTATTGGAAGTAGCCTTAAGATATTAAATATATTGTATTTACATAGGTAAGCCATAAATGTGTGAAAGATATAAGATTGTTATAAATATGCTTAGGCATTTAAAATGGTTATGTACTATTATATTGTTATGATATATTTAATGATGTTTGAAGAGTTGTGAATATGACTTATCTTCAAAAGCTGCCGTTGGCGCTTCTGTCGATGTTGTTATGTTATAAATATGGCTGTAAGCCTCTATTAAAGGTAATCTGTATTGGACAACTGGCAAGATAAGTGATTCTTATACTTACATTGTTTATAATATGTGTAATAACTATTGTGGGTATTTCACCGTATTGAGTTATTGGTAAATGTGTCTAAATAATTACACAGTAATAACTATGTTACTGTATTTATTATATTCATGTACCGGGAGTCATTTTGTTATATTAAATTGTTTAGCTCTTTCTTTTCTTTACTTATCCAAATAATGCATTGAAATATGTTATCATATTAATAGTATGAAGTAGCTCGATTAAATAATTTATACTATATTAATTCAGTGGTTTTTAATTGTAGAATCTTATAATATCTAACACGCGTATAAATACGGCAAACGGTATACGTGCAGATACAGTTCCAGTTCGGAAAAAAAGCGAAGATCAGAGAATACTTAAGGGCGATACAAGCGATTATAAGGGATAAGGGATTCTTTTGGCGATTTGGTTCATTTGTGTTGCAGTGTTGATTTGTGTTTGTAGCAAAACATGATGTCATCAGAAAAAAACGTAAAGTTGACACAGAATATCAAAAAACAGTTGGATTGACACCTTTTTTGTCATAGAACAAAATGGTAACATACTGTGCCTCATATGTCATGAAAAAATTACAGTTTGCGAGGAGTACAATGTAAAGCGGCATTATTTCACAAAACACGCTTCTAAATACGATGAATACCAAGGTCAAATTAGAATCGATCGAGTAAATTCGTTGTAAAAAAATATGATCGGTCAACAGGCGATGTTCAGAATACCAACAGAAAACTCCGAGATAGCCACAAAAATTAGCTTCATGATAGCAAAAGCCATTGTCAAGCGAAGCAAACCCCTATCAGACGGAGAATTTGTCATGGAATGCTTGGAGATGTTTGCAATAGTAGCGTGTCCGAAGCAAAAAGCATTAGTTAAAAATATAAGCTTGTCGCATCAAACCATAGCAAGAAAAGAAGAATTGATGACAAGACCAAAGATATTGAATCGTCTTTAAAAACACAATTGAAGAAATGTGTTTTTTACAGTTTCACACTCGACGAAAGTACTGATGTATCAGATACCGCACAGTTGGCAGTTTTTGTAAGAGGGGTAACAGAAGACTATACCGTGATCGAGGAATTGCTTGATTTGCGTTCAATGAAAGATAGAACCACCGGAAAAGGTATCTACGAAGAAGTAAAGAGTTGCATAGAAAAATATGAGCTACGAATCGAAAATATTTGAGGATTGACTACAGACGGTGCGCTAGCAATTACAGGAAGAACAAGTGGTTTTGTAGCTTTAATATGCAAGAACGTCACATACAATCATACAGCATCATTGTATTATTCATCAAGGACAGCTTTTGCATACAAAAGTACTTGAATTGAAACACGTGATCGATAAAGTAGTGCAGACAGTTAATTTAATACGTGCAAGAGGACTGAATCACAGACAGTTCCAGGCTTTTCTGTCTGATGTCGGTTCAGATCACGAAGACATTCCGTGTACTTCAGTCACGTTCGCTGGCTCAGTAGAGCATCCACAATTCAATGATTCTATTCGTTGCTCGACGAAGAAAAGATTTTTCTTGAAAACAAAGGTCACGAAAGCCAGAAATCAAGAAATGGTGGACTTAGCCAAGTACGTGTCATTGTTGCAAAGATTGAGGAATGAGTTTGAAGAGAGATTCGTAGACTTAAAATTACAAATTCCTAATATGAAAGTGTTCCAAAATCCGTTTGAAGTTGAAATTGATGGTGCTGTGCTGAACTTACGGATGGAATTGATTGAACTGCAAAGTGACTCTCTTCTAAAAACGGCATATCAATGTTGCCTTCCGAATGGATTAATTGAGTTTTATTTAAAATATATATTAATCGGAACCAATACCCAAACCTTACCAAATTAGCTCTTAACAATTTTTTTTATTTGGTAGTACATATATTTGCGAGCAGCTACATATATTTCTCGCATGAAATATAATAAATCGAGAACGAGATCGTCTTTATCAGACAATCATCTGACAGGCATTCTGCGCATAGCTACTTCTAAAATACCAGCTGACATAGATACACTGTGCAAACAGAAAAAATGTCAAACATCTCATTAGTAATAAGGTTTTTAGAGTGATAAGTAAAGCTAAGGCTTTCTTCCTTAATAAATAAAACAATTTACATTCAAATTGTCGTTTTATTTATATTTAATTTTACTTTGAATTTGTCTTAGCCCGCTACAGTTACAAAATTACAAATCCGGCCCTCCACAAAATTGTGTTGGACAGGCCTGCTTTAGATAAAGGTGAAATGCCACTGTCAACTTACCACATCGATCATCATTGCCCACTTACCTAAACAAATAAGAATTACTAATACATACTGACTGTTATTGACGGGTTCACTAAATTTACTTGGATGTATCCTGTAAAGACGTTAACGACTGAGTATACCCTAAGTAAGCCAATATCACAACAATTAACTTTTGGTACGCCGCAAAGAATCATATCTGATAGGGATGCTGCATTTACTTCAAATGATTTTGAGAATTACTGTAAGGAGGAGAATATTGCTCTTTATACTATCACGACTGGACAACCTGGGTAACGGACTTTCTGAGCTAGAGATTGTTCCGAGTAGTTGTCGACGGGTGTTTCTCGGCTGTCCGTTCATGTTTTTCATGTCGTCCTTGACAATAAATGCCGGAGTGCCTCAGGGGTCCGTTCTTTCTGCAACTCTTTTTATGCTACACATTAACGATTTGTTGAAGCCCCGTATCTATGGGTATGCAGACGACAGCACAGTTGTAGAAAGATATGTGCCTAGTACTCGGACTAGTAGAGATCAAGTACAGTCTGAAAGAGAAGCCATGGTGCAGCGTTTGATTGACAAACTTCAGGCAGTTTCCGCGTGGAGCAATGCCAATCTTGTCAAATTCAACGCCATCAAAACGCAGACGTGACTGTTCACCGCCAAAAGGAGCCCTTTCTCCTTGGCTCCTACTTTCCGGAATGTATCCTTGGAATACAGTGACCGGCTTCAGTTGTTGGAACCTAAACTTTGGTCGGTTCATTGAGTTCAGAGCAAGAGCAGTGGCAGCAAAGCTTGCCGTTCTTGCGAAGGTTCGGCAGTACTTGACACCGGGACAGCTTCTTGTTTTATAAAAAGCACAGATCCGGTCGTGTGTGGAGTACTGTGGTCACATATTTGCTAGTGCCGCCAAGTCTCATCTTGCGGTTCTGAACTCAATTGAGAGGCGAGCGAAGAGGCTTATAGGCGATCCCGCATTGGTCGAAGCCGACCTCCAAAGCCTTGAACACAGACATAGAATTTCTAGCCTCTCAGTATTCTATAGGATACATTTTGGTGAGTGTGCGCAGGAATTACACGATCTAATTCATCCATCCTTTTGTTGTGGACATTTCACCTGTCCGAAAGAAGCGCTTTGCTCCGTCTTTTTTACTTCGTACAGCAAAAGATTGGAACAGCTTGCCTGTATCGGTATTTCCGGCCTAATACAATGTAGGTGTCTTCAAGAGAAGAGTGAATAGGTTGCTGGGGTAATGCGCCTTACCACCTAAGGCTACATTCCACTTACCATCAGGTGGAATGTATTCAACCATTGCCCTAGAATGTATAAAAAAAAAGAAAAGATATTATAATTCTTCACAGCATGCGAGAAAAGGTTGTTAATGTTAAGCAAGGACTACAAGTTGCACAAAAGCAGACCTCAATTAAGAATTATTTTAAAACTAAGTAATTACACATGGACGTGTTAATTTAATACATAACATACATTTATTCCGTCTATGAAATGCTTTCTTTTATTTATTATCTATGGTTTTGTCACTATAATCCAGTTATCCGAACATTCCAATAATCCGGCATCCTCCGGTTTTTCATAGTGCCGGATTAGTGAGATTATATTTATTTATTTATTTATGTACCAAAAAAAAATACCATACAGAAATTTTTACATTGAAAAAAAAATATACAAAGGCTTAACTTATCTCTTTAAGAGATCTCTCCCAGTTATCCTTAGGCGAAAAAGAGTTTTTATTAGCATGCAAGCGGTCTGGTACGATAAAAACATAACAAAAAAAAATAATAAACACAGTAAAAAGAAAAAAATAATAATTTCTGTTGTTTTTCAACTTTATAGTAGAATTAGAATGTTATATATACACACAATTATATCTATATATATTATTTAATTTAATTAATCTTTATTGCCCAAAATAAAAGATGAACAATAGGCGGACTTAATGCAACAAGGCATTCTCTACCAGTCAACCATAGGAAAAAAACATTATAAATAACATGAACAATAAGACGGTAAAACTAGAATAATCAAATTTATATATATATATATATATATATATATATACATATTCAAACATAATTATACATGCATATACACACACAAACATAACATTATATATTATACAAAATCTAGATACATACATACATACATACATACATACATGTATACACATACATAACACAATTTATGATAAAGAGGAGAGGTAGTGCCTTTTTAGTCTTAGCTTGAAAGAGCTAAGAGATTGAATTCCATAAAATATCTCCCTCGGAAGGGAATTCCAAAGTTGAGCAGCGACAACGGTAAAAGAATTGGAATAGAAGGTGGTATTAAAATGAGGCATTTCTAGAGTTTTTAGGGTGACACACGAACGATGTGGTCTTGTTCTTGGAACCGGCGTTTGAAAACTTCACTTAAGTAAGAGGGAGAGGAATTATTTAATAAATTGTAAAGGAGTGATAGTAGTATATGCACATTCCGGCGAAGGCGTATAGGGATCCACTTTAACTTATTGCGAAATTCTGACACATGATCGAATTTGCGCAATCCGTAGATAAAGGGGATTGCCAAATTTTAGAGGCGTTCGAGTCTGTTTAGCAGCTCCTCAGATGCATCTAAATAGCAGACGTCAGCGTAATCCAGAAGCGGTAGAAGAAGAGTTATTATTTTAGTTTCCAGAGGAAGAAAATTCTGCAACCGTCTAAGAGAGTGTAGCGAGTAGTGAAATTTTCTGCTAACTTCGTCAAGTTGTGCTGTCCATGAAAGATCACAGTCCATAATGATACCGAGATTTTTGGTTTTGTCAGAGAATGGTATTAAAATGGAACCATAAGACAGAAAAGGTAGGTCGGCCTTAATTATTTTGTGTCGCAATTGCTTATTACCTACAATCAAGGCTTGTGACTTGAGTGGGTTAATCAGGAGGCCGTACTCCTCAGCCCACGTCTTATTCATCCTGAGGTCATTATTAAGAGCTTCAATCGTTGTAGCCAGATCGTTAATTGTGGTGTGTCGATATAGCTGCAAATCGTCTGCATAGAGATGGTAGTGACAATAAACAGTGAGAAGAGAAGAGGAGATAATACACCACCTTGTGGTACACCTGCAGGGATGTCTGTCCATTCTGAGAAGTCCTCATCCTCCCAAACTCTCTGTCGGCGCCCACGTAGATAAAAAGAAAACCATTTGATTGCGGGAGATGATATATTAAGAGAGTTTAATATACTTAGCAACACGTCAAAGTCAACTGAATTGAACGCGTTGCTGAAATCTAACAATATAAGAATGGTTAATTTTTTATTCTCCATGGCATGGCGAACATCTTCGGTTACTTTCAGTAACGCAGTGGTAGTACTGTGTAAAGAACGGAAACCGGATTGGAAAGGATTAAGTAGATTATTGGCAGTTAGGAAAGAGATAAGTTGTTTGTATACCCCTTCTTCCAAAAGTTTCGATAAAATTGGTAAAATGGAGATAGGGCAAAGTTGTGAAAAAGAAGTAGGATTAGAAGTTTTAGGAAGTGGAATTAAATGAGCCAATCCTAGATATTATAACCCCGCTAAATATAGCGGGGTTATAATATCTAGGATAGGAAGAAGCATTTCCCGACAAATATTATCATTACCAACTGCTTTTGTTGCAATGACCAGGATAGCCTAACATCACTCTCCGCAATTTCATGGAAGATAAAAATATCACAGATAGGTGGGGTGGCTGATACCAGTTTCTGAAGGGTAAGAAGTTTTAAAGCGTTGTTAATTTTAAAAGGAGGAGAAGAAAAGTGAGAATTTAGTAAGTTTAAATCAGTTTGTTTATTTATATTAACCCTCTACCGCATACAAACCCACATATGGATCGGCAAATTTAGTTTTTTTTTTCTTCGTAATAATACTAGTACAATAACTAAACTCATCGTCAACCTTAAGATTAATATGTTGGTAATACGAAAATAATATTTTATTGTCTGTGGTCAAACGTCAATTTCGTTATAACCTCATTTGTATCAGCGCATGTGCGAAGTTCAACACAGTGTCTGCAAATTCATTTTTCAAAAAAGTTTATCTACATGATAAAGGTAAGTTTTGCTTGATAAAAAAATAAAATATGGTGCTATTACTATTCTATTTTAATAATGTTTTAGTTTTTTATAGCTTTTTTGCATATTTCTATCATACTGAAGGACTTTTTCTTCGAAACCATATATGGTTTCGCATGCATTCTTACCAAACTTTGACTTTTTTCTGTGGACCATATATGGTTTCGTATGCACTATCAGTTTTTTGTGTATGCATGGCATGGCTTTTCCTTGGTTGCAGAATGGATCCTGCTCGCTTCTATGGCTCTTATAAACACGTTAATCCCTTACCTGGAGATGGTATGATAAGTGATGATGCCTTAGCTTCCGATTCCGACAGTGAATATGTTCCCCCTAGACAATACCAACGTCACAGTCTGTTGTTATCCCTGAAACTGATAGCGATTCGTCTGATGAAGAAACTAGCCTTGCACCAACCACACAAAAGAAAGGGAAGGCAAAAAAAAATAAGCCTACCGTAATAAAATGGGAAACAAAAAAAAGAGGCTTATGATGTAAAGAATTTCAAATTTACTGGAATCGCACAATTACCGGAATTTATTGAAAATCTTGAAACGCCGGCAGATTATTTTTTGTTTTTATTTTCTGAAGATTTGCTAGAAACTATTGCCAATCAATCTAATTTGAAATCTGTACAAGACAACATAAACAAACCCGCTAACATAAGTAAACAGGAAATAGAGCAGTTTATTGGCATGGTAATTTTCATGTCCATAGTGAAATTACCTGCGTCACGACATTACTGGAACAAATCTGTAGGACAACCACAAATTTACGAAACTATGACATGTAATAGATTTGAAACAATAAAAAAAAATTACACTTCAATGACAACAATAATTACATTCCGCATGGTAGTCCAGGACATGACAAGTTGTTCAAAGTGCGACCACTTCTAGATAGCATTAGGCAGCAACTTTTACTAGTACCTAAAGAGGAGTATCTTGCAGTTGATGAACAGATAATTCCTACTAAAAATCGGCATGACCTAAATCAATACAACCCGGCAAAGCCTCATAAATGGGGGTATAAGAACCAAGTTCTTAGTGGAATTTCAGGTTTCAGTTATGATTTTGATATTTTTGCCGGTGACCAAAGTAATACACGACCTGAAGGTGCACCAGATCTAGGTGTTAGTGGCAATGTAGTGACTCGTCTCACCGAAACAGTACCAAGACATTCTAATCATAAAATCTTTTTTGATAATTGGTTCAATAGCCTTAAACTTCAGGTGTATCTTACACAGATCGGACTATTGCCTCTAGGTACAGTGCGCCTAAACAGAGTCCTAAATATAGATAAGCCACCGGAGAAGGAATTGAAAAAAAAGGAACGTGGATTTTTCATTGAAAAGGTTGCTACTATTGATGGAGTCAATGTAAGTGCAGTTACTTGGTTTGATAATAAACCGGTGCATATGCTTTCAACTTACGTAGGTGCTGAACCAACCACTACAAAACGGAGATATTTTAGAAAAGAAAAGCAGTATAAAAACATTACTTGTCCTCAAGCAGTTGAGGTATATAACCAACACATGGGAGGAGTTGATTTGTTAGACTCAATGCTGGGTCTTTATAGAATTCACTTGAGATCCAAAAAATGGTATAAGCGAATATTTTTCCACATGGTAGATATGTGTATTGTGAATGCTTGGACTCTTTGGCGCAGAAATAATCCAAACAATTACATGCCTTTATTTGATTTTAAGCAAGCAGTTTCAGAATACTTACGCAAATCAGGTAAAGCAGTAAGTATTCGAAAAAGAGGACGTCCCTGTAATCAAAGCAGAGACCAAACGCCTATAAGTTTTACTGGCCACGGAAGTCCTGCTTTATCTAATCCAAGAACACCCAATCGTCCAAGTAAAATAAGGAAAGTTCCTCCATATGCCGGAATGGATGAAAAACCGACAAAAATGTCCACGTTGCGGTCAAAAATCTTACACAAAATGTAAAAAATTTATGGTTTTTCTATGTTACAACGACAAACGGAACTGTTTGTCAGATTTTCATGATAAATACTGAAACTATTGTGCGAGATACTACAAGCTCAAATTATTTCTTTATTTCATAGAAACACATATATGTCATTAGTACTTTTGATTATAATTTGTTTGAATACATACGAACCCATATATGGTCTTAATTTTTTTTTCAGTTCCTGTAACCGTTTTTTTTTTTAATTTCCTTTCTATAGTAAATCTTGTCTGTAAATAAAGGCTCAATAACCATAAAATATTTTTTTTATCAGTTCCTTCATAATTCATGCAGTAGAGGGATAACAGCGGACTTACCCACACCCAGTGATTTAAAAAATCTCCACTTCTGAGAAGGAGAAAAGTGCTCGAGAGAAGAAAATATATGACGGCGTTTAGCGTCTCTACACATCCTATTACAGAGATTTCGCAGTTTCTTAGAGGCAGCAATATTTAAATCGTTTGGATTCTTTTTGCATTTATTTTTGGCCCTATTGCGTCTTTGCATAGCTTGCTTAGGTAGGTGTTGGACCCTTACTGGTTTTAGTGGCGCATGGGAATCATATAAACTAGTAAGGATAGTATTAAAAGAATCCACTTTTTCGTCTTCTGTAGATGCACTATAAACGGGTGACCAGTCTAAGTCAGAGGCATCACGATGCAATTTTACCGAATTAATCATCTTAAGATTACGCCTCAGAATTATCCTCTTCTTAAATTTGGAAACTGATAGGTTGTAACGAAGATAGAGAAGATCTTGGTAAGAAAAGGACGCAGTCAGTTGACCGTGTGCTAGCACTTTCCTCTGGTTTTAAGACCATGTTAACGTCTAGAAGAGAAGCCTTAAAAGCTGGGCAGTAATGCGTTGCAGAAAGGGGGAGAACAGACAAACTATATGAAGATATAATTGAATTTAATTTTTTTGATCTATAGTCATTTTTTAAGAGACATGTGTTTAGGTCACCCATGATTACAATATCATCATAAACCGGTAAACAATTATGGAGATCTAGATCATTGAAATAACTAATATTGAGAGATGGACTATATACAACGCCAAGAAGAAGTTAAGAATGTAGGGTGGAAATTTCAAGAAACATATACTCAAGATGTTCAAGAAAAGTGCTGACGGACTGGCTGATGACGGTAAACGGTATGCTATCTCTGAGGTAAATACCTACGCCTCCACCCCTCTTAACGGTGCGATCATTTCGTATCAATGTAAAATCAGGAAGACTATAGAATGTAGAAGACAAGAAGGATTTTAACCAGGTCTCTGACACCAATATGCCATCGACTTGGACGTCGTTAAAAGATGCGAGAAGGTCAGGAAAGTGTGCCGGAATGCTTTGTGCATTTATATGTATAAGGTTAAGACAATATTTGTTATTTGAAAATATAGATTTAAGTTTATAATCAAGGGGAGTCAAAGAATCGTCGTCTGGATATAAGGTACTATCAGCGCTATGGAAATCATCAGAAGAGGAACAAGAGAAATAATCATCATTAAAGTTTAAAATAGATTGATTTGACATATAAAACTATAAATATGTAAATAATACGAAATAAATAAATATATATCTATATAAAGCTACAGTAAAAATATTTATCACATTTTTTTTATAAATAACACAATATAATTAACCTACATAACCGGGCGTAATTTTGTGAAGAATTTCATCCAGTAGTTATTATTTAAAAAACAAGATAAAAAAAAAAAGAAGAAAGTAAAATAAACTTAATATAGTTACGAGAAACGATAAAATTAGCTTATTATAATAAAAAAACAAGATTCTCGAATAAAGTATTTAAAATAATATATATACTTAAGTCAGACAAGATTTTAAACGTCACTTTAGCATTTTTCAATGACGATTTCAAAGATTGACAAGTGACAACTGTCAAATTAACATTGTCTCAGACTTAGACTTAACATAATAGTAAAAATTTGATTATTATTTTATTTTACTTGTCTATATTATATAACTTAAAATAAAGCAAATACAAATAAAAACTAACCATATAAAAATAAGAAAAGGAATACAGGCAGTAATAGTGGAATATCAATGTGAGGACTATATCCTGATTGTGAAATAAAGGATTTGTAACTGGATATAACAACATTATTTACCAGAATTTTTAACACGACGAGATCTTGTTGATCTGAAGTCTTGAGAAGCCTGATCCAATTGGGGATAGTTGCGAATAACAAGCTGCAGTTCCAGTGAAATGATAACCTTCTTCCTTGTTTTATCCGGTAAAGCAATGATAATAGCACCGTCTGAAGTCCAGCAGTTTTTCATGCCAAAGTGTTTTCTGGCTATAATAAATATTTCCTATCTAGGCTTTGTGACAAACTTTGAGATTGTTACACACACACAACAGGCCTGGGCTTGTGTCCCTTAGCACCAAGACGGTGACAAATATCAACACAATTATTGTCCAAGTCACAAAGCTTCATCTGGTTGTTCAGAGTATCATTAACTTGCTGATAGATGTCACCTTTGTCTTCTGGAAGTCCATGTATCAACAGGACTTTTCGACAAGAAAGCATTTCATGGTTATCAAAACCTACTGACAGTAACTGACGTTGTTGACGTAGCATGGAAAGGGATTTCCACATTAACTTCTTGAAGACGGCGTAATCAGCAATCAATGTCTCCAGATTACTAACAGAAGGTTTAGATGTATGTGGTTGTGATTGTGTCAGCCTTGTCAAATTGATTCATGCGAAACTCAAAAAGTGTCACAACCTCCTCCATGTTTTTGCTAAGTTGAGTGTAAAGGTCCATATTGCTTAACACATGAATATTGTAGATAATTTTATGTGCCAGGCAATGTAAGTTTGTTATCAATTTATTCTTACAACATTAAAGACTTTTAAAAGTTAAATATGTAATTTATATCACTTAAAACTGTAAGTGCGAAAAAATATGATGTTAATTAAAGTACTACCCGCAAAAAAAATAATAATTATACATTATACTTTTTTTTTTAATTTATTCAATGTACTTTATATTATAAATTTCAATATTATATAAATAAATGACGGGTAATGATAAACAAATATCAAAGTTTGTTTTTTTTTTTTAGTAATAATAAATAAATACCAAAACATAATAAAACTTATATTTCTAATTTAACATTACGTTTTTCGCCAAGCCTACGCGACGACATATTATGTTTCATATAATTATAGATTTTATTCTTACATTTTGTCAACTGGCTTTTCAGAAACAATATTTTCAATTGTAGCTGCACTTTTTTTTTTGTGAGTTCAGTAACAAGGCAATCTGTGCAATCACAATAAGCCAATAGTTTGTCCTCTTCTTGGCAATGTGACAAGTAGCAGAGTGACTATGTATAGCCTCCTCTTCGGTTAGTAAATCTCAAAGATAATGTTGGTACACTGTGCCTCTTTAGTCTTGAGAAAAGTAGGCTGCCTGGGCCTTCGAGGTTGGTCATCAATTCATTAACATGACATTCTGTTTTGATAAGCTTCGCTATACTTAGTAATCTCCTGTTTAACTGAGTTGATGTTAAGTGTATTTGTTGCTTACATATTGAGGTATGTTAAGCATTGATCGCAATGTCTTTGTCTGGAATCTTTCTAAGATATCAATATAGCTAATGCATGCGGTCCCCCATAATTGGATGCCGTAGGTCCATATCGGCTTGAGGATAACTTTGTAGATTGCGATTTTACTTTCATTTGTCAAGTGTGATTTTCGGCCAATTAACCAGTGCATATTTCTGACTTTTATGTCAAGTTGCTTGCGTTTGGCCCAAATGTGCTTCTCCATGTCAGTCTCTTATCCAGGTGCATGCCTAAATACATAGCATGTTCAGATTGTGGTATTTCTTGATTATAAAGCTTGACAGGCGGGCAGGTCTGTCTCCGAAGGGTAAAAGTCACGTGGACAGATTTACTCTGGTTCATCTTAATGCGCCATTTGTCAAGCCACACTTCCACTTCTTTTATATGTTCTTGCAATTTATCAGTAGCAGTGATTGCGTCGTCATCTACAGATAGTAAAGCTGTGTCGTCGGCATATGTGGCGGTTGTAGTATTCGGATGACTTGAAGGTCAGCTGTAAAGATCAGGTATAGAATGGGGCCCAAAATACTTCCCTGTGATACTCCAGACAAGGATTCACAGAGCTCGGAAGTCTCACCACCACATGTGGCTTGGAAACTCTTCATATTGAGGTAAGATTTGATGATAGGGTAGAAGCTGTGTGCTTTTTCAGCTTGAAAAGTAGTCCATTTCGCCAGACCCTATCAAACGCCTGGCTAATATCTAAGAAAGCCGCTGAGCAGAATTTCTTATTTTCAAGAGTTCTACTTATGACGTCCGTTAGCCGGTGAACTTGTTCAATAGTCCTGTGTTTTTCGCGAAAGCCGAATTGGTGTGAAGTGATTACCACCGGTAAAAATGGGCGCATCCTGTTCATTATTATTTTTTCAGGCAGTTTTCCTAGTACAGGCAGAAGGCTAATAGGTCTGTATGAGCTAACCTCATTTAGTGGCATCCCAGGTTTGTGTATCATTAGGATCTGCGCAATCTTCCATTGTGCCGGGAAGATTGCGAGTCTAATGCAGGCATTTATAATGGCATTAAGTTTCAAGATGGCTTTTTTTGGGAGCTGTTTTAACAATGTGGCATCTATCAAGTCGTATCCTGGAGATTTTCTTTCTTTCAGTGACCTCAGTTCTGACCATACTTCTTTAGGACTTGTGCTTTTTGTTGGCAATGTCAATTGTAGAGGCGATTGTAGGTACTCTTGTACTTCCTTTTCATGCTCTGTATGTATCACCGGATTGTCTTTAAACACAAATTTTAGGTGATCTGCGTATACTTGAGCCTTCTCTGAATCAGTTCTTGTCCATGCTTGCTTGCATGCTTGCCATTAGGACTTCTTATTGGTGGTATGTGTTCCTTTGGTCTTTTAAGGTTTTTAGTTATTTACCAGAGCGAGTAGTTGGTATCTTTATTTGGAGTCAGGCCCATGAGTTCCCTTTTTATGAATTCAGAATTAATTTCCTTGATCAACACCTTTAGCTCTTCGGATGCTTTCTTGAAGGCTTTTTTGTCGGAAGAGTAATTTGTGTTATGCCAGATTTTACGCAATTGTCTTCTTTCGTTTACTTTATCTTTGATCTTTTTAGGATAGTGAAGATTCTGTGTAAACTTTTTTGTCTGCTAAGGTGTTGATTGGTAAGCAGCTGTGTGTATAAGAATATTGAATGATTCAATCTCAGCTTCTACTTCCTCTTCGCTCTTTAAAACGGTATTTAGATTGATATTATCAGAGATAAACTGTCTGTACTCCTCCCAATCTGTGTTTTTTGTATAGAGCTTGGGTGGTGGTTCTACGAGGATTGCCTTTGAAGTTATTTTGAGTATTACTGGAGTGTGATCTGATGACAGGTCTGTGCATTCTTCTACAATTAGATTATTTTGAGGGATGTTTTTTGCAATGAAAAAGTCCAGCAGATCTGGCTTTTTGCTTCTATCCGTAGGCCAGTAAGTTGGTTTACCATGTGAATAGCTGTTCAAGTTTAATTCTTGGACCGCTAGGTGAAGTTGTCTGCCTCGCGGTACAGTTAGTCTGGCTCCCCAGACCACATTCTTTGCGTTCCAGTCTCCACCACATATAAACCTGTTTCCCAGCGTATTGAAATAGGTCATGTAATCATCCTTTTTGACAGCATGTTTTGGTGGACAATATATTTCGGATATCGTGGTTTCTATCTTATCCTCCTGGATCTTAATTGTAGTTGCTTGTATCATCTCAGTCTGGTACTCCTCAAGTGGGTAGTGTTTGATGTTTTCCCTAATTATGATTGCTGTTCCTCCTTGAGCCTTGCCAGATGGATGATTTGCTATGTATGTTTTCTAGTTCTTTAGGTTGAAATAAGACTTAGGTGTGAAGCGTGTTTCTGATATTAATGCAATGTCAATACGTTAAATTTTCAGGAAGACTTCATGTTCTTGCCGTCGCTCAGTCACCCCATTAGCATTCCATGTTATTAGCATTCCATGTTAGTAGCTGCACTATTGCTGATATACTCTCTTAGGCGGTCACTGCAAAAATCAGCGTTGGATCTCGGTGGACACTAAGCGTCCTTCGGTTTCAACATATGTTGAGTGATCTACCTTTTTTGTGTCGGTACACTGCTGCGTAAAATGTTATTGTTATAACCGGGAACCGCGTTGTACGTCCCAAGAATGCTATTGGAAAAAATCCAAGCTTTCCAGGGTTAGGAGTACCCTTAAATACATAACTACGACTACTAAAAAGTCTATAGATAGACAATTTAGGGGTTGGCTTTTCTTTCGTGTCGTTGGAGTTTTGGTTTGAAAATCGTCTCATTATTTCTTTCAATACTATTCCCAGCCCGAGCAAACACGTAGTTTTTTTTTACTAACTTACCGTATTTTAGCACAAAACACAATGTTTAAATAATATTTCACGTCTATGCAATTTATTTATCAATTATGTTTATTATTACATTCGTGTTTCATTTTAATTTAACTAGAAAAACACATTTCATAACAACTATGTCAAAATTCAGCTTTAGCGAATATAACCTGTAGGGCTATTCCGTATCTTTTTTGACAGTTAAAATGAAAAGCACTATCAGTAAGTGCGGACATAATGGTTGTCAAACAACTAATTTCCTATAGTAACAAACTATGTAACTATAGTAACAAACTGGCATGACGTCACAGCTGATGGTCATTAGAAAAGTCAAAAGTTAGCGAATAGCCCTGCTGCAATGTGCATTCCACAAAATGTCTTTTCAGAAAATATTCACTCTGCAAGGGACGTTCCTTAGAATACTACTTACCAATGTCTAATCAGTTGGTGACTTTATGTCAAAAATTTATGTGTAAAATACTGTATAACAGTAAAAATGCTAAAATTACAATAATGTATAAATTGTGTATCACATATAATTATGAGGCAGCTATTTTTAAACAATCGTATAATTAATCTCATGACATTGACACATAAAGTATAACCAAATTAGTAAAACAACTAGAATAAAACATTTAAAATTTTGAATATATCAGTAATGAAACAGCTGCCACATATTAATCACATCACTCGATACTCCACCACATGACTCACCCACATAGCATAATAAATTTCACAAACTGAAAAAATGATTTCCCTTAACACAGATTCCCTCCTCCCATGGGGAAAAAATATGGTGACTCAATAAAAAAAAATGGAAAAAAAAAATCAGTTGGTGACTTATCGACAATGGATTTATGAAGTCATTTGAAAAGGGCGGAAAAAAAAGTCCATTTGAAAAGGGCGGAAAAAAAATCCGTTCATAAACCCGCGAAAACAGAGTATAAGTTCAAATTGAAACAACTGGTTCAAGCTCTGGAAGCAGCATTACCGCTTTTTTTTATACACATGTTGGCACTATAGAACAATTTGACAGTAAATGACATTCTGATTCATGTAGATTACAGTGAAAATAATGAGGAAATACAAGCTGTTCACTTTGGTGGAGGAAGGCAGCAGATAACGATGTATACAGAAGTACTTTACTTGCGCAATAATAATGTAATCAAACCCGTATCTTTTTGTTCTCTGTCTAGCGACAACAGACATGACACAATGGCTTTTTGGGGACATTTAAAACCCATTTTTGACTGGATAAAAGCTCAACATCTACCGATTTCCCGATTACATATGTTGATTGACGGGCCTGTTAATCAATATAAAAACACATTCATGTTTGAAATGGTTTGTTGCTATCTAAAAGACCTTTATCCAGAAATCATACACTTTTCATGGCATTATTCTGAACCCGGGCACGGTAAGGGAGCGCCTGATGGTGTCGATGGAACCCTGAAACGGACGGCTGATAAAGTCGTAGCAGAAGGCCATGATATCGTAGATATAAATTCTTTGAAACCTATCCTTCAATTTAGATGTCCTTAGATTTTATTATTTGAAGTCACCACAGTAGATATTTCCTTGATGGATGTTCTCATAAAACAGTCCCAGACCATTCCTACATTCCGGGGAACAAAAAAATACACCAGTTCGTTTTTTTAACAACACCTTAGAGTGCAGGAGACTTTCATGCACAGTTTGCAAAGAAGATTGCACCGACTATGATTTGGGATATTTCAAAAAGCACCAAAGTAATCCATTTTGCTAATAAGCGCAACAAATCTTCTAACTAACTTACTTACTTTTTAGGTTCGTTTTTGCGAAACTTCAAATCGGTATATCTCAAAAATTACCCTTTTGTTCTGTAAACTGTTGTGTATAGAGTTGCAACCCCCCTTATCTTCTCTCCCCTCCTCTCTTCTATTTCAACGACACTTAAGTAAAGATTGTCCCAATTTAGTAGTAAAATATAACGAAAGATATTGTGATACATTTTTGGGAAGACTGATATTGTTTGATGCTGACATCAACAATGTAAAAGACGAAACAAGGGAGCAACATAAAAGCAGGTTTTGGTCGAATTAAGGAATGGCGAATTAAATAATGGGAAACCAACCCAAAAGTTTTATGTGCGAATGCAACTTCAAATGTTACTGACAGGACATAAAAAAGGCTACTGCTGTTTAGGTGACCGCGCCGCGTGGTAAAGACGAAAGCAGTTGCACCGCCGTTACCGTTGGCTTTAATAATTTGTTTGAGTCGGTTTAATGAATAGTTTTTTGTCAATTTTTTTCGTGAATAGTTAAATAAATTACTAATGAGTGATATGTGCAAGTCTTAGCTGAGGATTGTTGTGATTTTGCGTATATTTATATAATATTGATCTTATTCGTGAAACATTTTCAATACTTACAACAGACATATTACTCACAACCATGACCTCGTCATCGTCGGTCAGTGAACTCTGGACTGTATAAGGGATTTAGTTAGTTATATGAGTTACTATTTCACCACTTACCGCTAACAGTTGTTGGTCTAGCGGTTCTGATCTGTAGAATCACACGAGGCGTTGCAAGTTCAAGCCCAACCAACGGCAGCGACAATCGTCGGCAAAAAGTTTTTTGAGTTGTTTTTTATTTATTATTCATCAATCTTTAATGGAGTACACTTGCTGAAATAATTGTATTAGAGCGGTTCACGACCCGCTTATTTGTACATCATGTGAACGTAACTACCACATTACTTGTGTGCTGCCATCTAAATCATCGAATTGGGAACCCGATATTAATACAAGGTTGTCCTGGCGGTGCACGACTTGTGATGTTACTTCTTCTCATAGTGAAACACCTAGCCGCAATGTTACTAAACGCTCGAAACAGAAGTCAGATAAAGTTACATCTCAGAAATCGAACTTGAGTCTTGCACACGTTTCTGTAGATCAAAATAATTAAAACAGAAATTAAAGATGCTTTATCGCCATTACACAAAAATTTCGAGAATTTAAGAACAGAAATATCTACATTGCGAGACTCTATACAGTTTCTTAGCGAAAAATATGATAGTGTAACTAAAAAGATTGGCGTCGTCGAGTCTAAAATTAAGTCTTTAGAAGTTAAATCAGAAATATTTAATTCGCAAAAGGTAGTCGCTTCACTTCAATCTGATATTGATAAAAAGGAACAATGGGCGAGGCGTTCTAATATAGAAATAATCGGCATTCCAGAAGCAAAGAATGAGAACTTACTAAACATTATTAGTAACATTTCCAAAGCAGCCGTTATTGATAACTTTGCGGAAACTGACATTGACTTCGTCACTCGAGTCACTCCGAAGCAGAATGGTTTAAATAAACCGCGACCCATAATCATTCGCTTCCATCGCCGTTATAAAAAGGACAACTTAGCAAAATTGCGTGAAAAAAAGATCTTAAAGTGCAGTGATATAGGTTTCGTTGGTACCATTAATCGCTTATATTGTAACGATCACCTAACCTAACGACAATTCTGCTCCTTCTGACATCGACCTGGCTATACATTTGGATTTGATCTTTTGCTGCTCGATTTTATATATTGATAGGACTGGTTTGTTAAACTTAATTAAATACAGACCAAACCCACTATACCTACTAAACTGGTGACCCCGAGAAGGACACACAAAAATATCAAGATGAGTAATAGCAGTGACTCGACAAAAACCGTTGAGTCTCGAACGGGAACAAAGGTCACTAAGCGTCGGACACGTCCATTGCGCTTTTCTACTGAACCGGCGTATGAAGGTATGCAAAAATTAAAACTGCCTTCCTTTTCACCCGAAGATCCGGAACTGTGGTTCGCTTTAATCGAAGGTCAGTTCGAAGCTCATGACGTCACTGATGATTATGCAAAATTTACAAATGTGACTAATAATTTAGAAATGCAGTACGCGAAAGCGTTAAGGACATTATTGTGAATCCACCGGTGAATAATCGTTATAACAAAATTAAATCTGAACTAATAAAACGTCTCTCCGCATCGCATGAGAAAAAAGTGAAGCAGTTGCTCATTCATGAAGAGCTTGGGGATCGAAAGCCGTCTCAATTTCTGAGGCACCTCCAAGACCTTGCCGGACCTTCCGTTCCAGACGAGTTTCTCCGAAGTATTTGGAGCAATCGCCTGCCACACAATATCCAGACTGTGCTGGCATCTCAACCCACTCATTCCCTGGAACAGCTGGCAGACCTGGCAGACCGCATACAAGAGTTGACTTCGCCGTACAACGTCGCCTCTACATCAACTAGCAAATCGCAACCAAATTCAACCCAGTCGGACGAGATCGCGGAGCTGAAGAAGATGGTGCAGCTTCTCACTCTTAAGCTAGAGGAGCATACTCGCGTGGCCTGCTGTTCAGCTGGCTTTTCGAGACCACCTGATCGTCGGCGCTCATTTTCACCACGACTACGCAGCCAGTCAACCTCAAGCCATCGCAGATACCCCGTGTGCTGGTACCACCGTAAGTTCGGATCACAGGCACTCTAGTGCATTAAGCCTTGTGATTACAAAGAGTCGGGAAACTCCACAGGCAGTCGGTAATGGCGACCAACGACTGTCAAGCTATCAAGGGTCGCCTCTTCATCACCGATCGGAGCACTAACAATCAGTTCCTGGTGGACACTGGCAGTGATCTGTGTGTCTACCCTCATGCTGCGCTTCGAGAACGCCGAGCTAAAACTGATTTTGAGCTCACAGCTGCTAATGGTTCGAAGATTATTACTTTCGGTTTCCTCGAGCTAAATTTAAACTTAGGTTTAAGGCGTAATTTTATTTGGCGATATACTGTAGCTGATGTTACTAAACCAATAATAGGTGTTGATTTCCTTAGTCATTATAATTTAATTGTCGATTGCCGGAATCAACGCCTTATAGATAATACAACAACCTTGTCATCGAATGCAATAATCGCTAATGCTAACGATATATTTTCTGTTAAGGTTTCAACAGGTGACACGCGCTTCCACTCGATATTAAGTAAATACCCCGAGAAAACACGTCCTGCTGGTACACCCGTGTCTTCAATGCATAACACAGTACATCACATTAGGACTACATCCGGCCCTCCAATCACATGTACTCCCCGCAGACTTTGGGCTTCCTAGTCGTATTGATTTGATATTGGGCGTTGACATATTGAGTGAAATTCTCCTAGAGGGTCTTAAGAAATACCCAGCAAACAACGGTCTTATTGCACAAAATACGCAACTAGGTTGGATTTTGTCTGGCAGAGTGAGTAAGACTAATTCATTAAATCATAGAGTGATAAATCTACATTTACATGTGAAGGAGGATCAGATATTAAAGAAGTTTTGGGAGATAGAGAGAGAACCAGAGAGAATTGAAAAGAGATTGACAGAACAAGAGAGGAAGTGTGAAGAGTTTTATGAGAGAACTACTGAGAGAGATGTAGGAGGCCGCTATGTGGTCCGACTACCATTCAAAGACGATGATCCACCATGTCTTTACGGAAATACAAATACAAAAAGCATTTACAATACAAAAAGCATTTATTTCTCTCGAAAAGGTACAGCATTAGTAGAATAAATAAAAATTACAATCCATAAATACCTCCTCGAGAGCTGGAGTTTGTACTAGGTTCAGAACCTGTGTTACAGATCTCCAGGCTCCCGAACCCTTAAAAGTAAGAGAATTGAAATTTTGGTAGCATCATTTAAAAAATGAGAATAATACATCTCTGTATCTAATCAGAGAATATTACTTTAAATTATATAATAATAGATATAAATGTATGATTGAGAATAATAGAAAAACAACAAATTAAAATTATAACTAATTCTAGGAGAATAATAAAGAAAAATCAAAGTAACAACAAAACAAAAAGGTGTGTGTGTGTATGTGTGTGCGCGCATGCGTGTGTGTGTGTGTGTAAGTGTAGATGTGTGTGTGTGTGTAGGTACCAGTGCTCGTGTGACTATTATACGCGAAGATAAATGGGCTTAGTATGTTATTATTTTTAGATATTATTAGTTGTTATTTTTAGAAGTACTTAAGAAGCTATATATAGGATATTTTCAGTGCTTTGAAAATCCTGTCCTAGCAACCATTTAAATAATATTCTTTTGCACTGTTCTTTGTTCGCTGAGTGAAAATTTAGTAATTTGTTTAATTTATTGTACAAATAACCACTAAGAAAATAGTAATGCTGTTGGGCTAGTTTTGTAGATATTTGAATAAAAGGACATATTGCGTGGTTACGGCGTCGTAAGAGTAGTGGGGACTTGTCGTCATACGGGGTTCTCGAATGCGTTGTTAAGATAGTTTGGTGTATAAAGAGTTGTCTAACAGATAGGACGTTACATATTTTAAAAACTTCAGTTGAAGGACAGCGAAAAGGAAGGCGATGTCCCACTTTTATAATGGCTCTTACAGCTCGCTCCACCTTCAAAAGATGAGATTTAGAGCATCCAACCCATGCCACTATACAATAGTTTACTAGAGATTGACCTAGGGCTAGATAGACGAGACGGAGAACATCGAAATCTGCAATGTTGCGGAGATTTTTAAATATATAAATCAGCTTCCTCAGTCTATTCGTTAATGACTCAGTATGGTTTTGGAATGAGAGAGAGGCATCCAGTGTAACTCCGAGATATTTACTGTTTGACGTGCGAGAGACCCTGGGACATGCACATGGTATGCTGCTTTGTGGATAACAGTTGTGGGCGGTGATTGAAAAGGAGTCACTAGGGCGGGTACGAGATGTCTGTGAAAAGGCTATGTAATTGGTTTTATCTGCATTCAAAGTGAGCGAATTTTCAGAAAGCCATTTTGTAACCACGTTAAGACCGGATTGTGCATATTCAAAGGCTTGTTGCCAGTCACAACCATGAAATAAGAGGGCAGTGTCGTCAGCGTAAGTATAAATGGATCCGTTCTGCAACTGTATTTGACAGAGATCATTAATATAAATTAAGAAACGGGTTGGACCAAGTATACTGCCCTGTGTCTCCGTAAGAGACAGGTTGTTCTCTACTTATCCACTCTCCTATTTTTGTAACTTGGCGTCTATGTGAGAGGTAACTCTTGAATAAATCAAGTTGGAGGCCTCTGATGCCTATAAGTTCTAGCTTGGTAATTAGGATGGAGACAGAAACACTGTCAAATGCTTTAGCAAGGTCTAAGAAAACGCCCAAAACCTTTTGTTTATTGTCTATTTTAGAAACTGTCTCATTAACCAGATCAAGAACTGCATGACTTGTAGATATATGCGGACGAAACCCATACTGAGATGGTGAAAGAATTTTGTTTATTTGTAAATATGAAATAAGTCTTTTATTTAAAACCCGCTCAATTATTTTGGAAAGGGTTGGCAGTATCGATATCGGCCTAAAATTGACAACAAGATTCTTATCTCCTTTTTTGTGAATCGGATGAATAACAGCAAGTTTGAAAGCATTTGGGAAAGTACCAGTAATAAAGGCCAGATTGATGATATAGGTAATTGGTCGAACCAATATATTCTTGAACTTTTTTAATATAGTGCTTGAGATGAGGTCTAGACCAGGTGAACAATCACTTTTAAGATCGTTTATTAAGGCCTCGACCTCGGAAGCATCTGTGTTAATCAAAGCAAAAGTATTAGGGGACGACTTGTTGAAAGAGGACTGATTGATATTCATGTATTGTGAATTTCTGGACATAATCTTTTCTGCAAGCCGTTGACCTACATTACTAAAATAATTGTTGACTTCATTTACTGCGCTTATGGGGTTATCTGCTATTGACAGTAGTTCGTCTGAACGAGATTTTGATTTTTTTGAGTGTGCGATGTCTTTAACAGCTGTCCACAGTTTTTTTGAGTTATTTTTCGAATTCATTAAAAGCGATCTATTATAATTATCTCTATTTTTTCTAAGTAGGTTTGTGCAAAAATTTCGATATCTGGAATATGTAATTTTAAGAGTTGGGTCATTGGGGAACTTCTTTATTTTAAGGTGTAACTGATCTCTGTGTCTTAAACATCTAAGTAAACCTTGAGTCATCCATGGCTTTCGAGTTCTTTTACGATTTGGAACTATTTTTAATGAAGTGTTGGCCACTATTGTACGATTTAAAGATTTATTAAAAAAATCTACAGCAATATCAACTTCAGTCAAAGTATAAATGTGATTAAAATCAACATTCAAGAGATCTAAATGTAATTTTTCATAATCAAGATGCTTGATGGTTATTGTGTCTTGTTTATTGAGTGGATTACAAGAATGGAGAAAAAATAAAACTGTGTCGTGGTCTGTCAAAGAGGTATTAGAAACGAAACAGTGAGCTGGGTTTCTGGTTTTTAATATTATGTGATCAAGACAAGAGCGATTTTTTTTAGTCGGAATAGTGTGTTCAGGAAGCATACCATGAAATGCTAGCAAAGTAAGATACTCCACGGCGCAAAGATCACTTGTATTATCCGTGATGTCAATATTAATGTCACCAATAATTATTATATTTTTGTAATGAGACAAACTCAGGAGGTGTCCGTGAAGAGAATCAAGAAAAGCTGTTGTATTATAATTAGAAGGAGGTCTGTAAATGTTAATTATCGCGGTATCTTTGTTAAGAATAAGAGTTAAACAGTTCGCGTCTCGTAATTCGTAGTTGATGATGGATATATTGAGATGATTACCGTGGTAAACAATGATTCCCTCATTTTGTGTTTTATGTTTACTTGTTGTCAAAACAGTGTACCCGTCGATAGATGGAATGGGAGGGGAATTATGTAACCAACATTCAACCAGTACAATTATATCCCATTTGGTCCTACTCCTGTCCAACAATGCTAGTAATCCATTAAAATAACGACTGATGCTTCTTATATTTTGGCTGAAAAAAGAATAAGAGTTTTTAAGAGTTTTTGATAATTGATTGCAATCTTCAATCATGCAGCTCGCAGATTCAGCCAATGAAAAGTTATCTAGCTCGGTATTTATCGTATGTAAACTATCGAATTTTGATTGCAAGTTGTAATAACATAACTAAATAACATCAACGGGAATAAATAAATTAAGTCAATATTCTTGTAAAATAAGAACAGAAAAAAGGAGTCTATAAGTGATGAGTGTGTTATTTTCGATTGTAAGTATGCATGGTTATGTAAGTTTGGACAGAAATAATTGTAGGCTGAAATGTTAAGATATTTAGTATTCATGTTAGGGTTGTTGCAAGTATAAGTTAAGATAATATGCGGCAGTATGCTTTGAATGTTTCTGTTTATAAGGGTAGCACTGCTATATAGACTAAATTGATAATAGTGTAGATGTAGACGCAATAGGTTTATTATTAAAGTGTGTATGTGTACGAGTAGCTTAATGTGTGATAATAGTAATTTAGTGTTACAATATAAATACCTAGGCAAGGAGTGTGCGAAATATATACTCCTGCAAAATAGTCAGATAGAAGTAAACGTAAGTATTTGAAGGTCTTGCTCGGTGTTCACGCACTTAGGTGAAGAAGTAGAAGTTTTTTTTATAAATATTTTACCGTGATTTGTCCAACAACCGTCAATTTTACCTTCTTTCTGAAGGTTACGCCCTAGGTAATAGAGATGTTTGCCATGGGTTGTAAGGGATTCAGAAATATAAATGGCTTTTGCTGGTCCAGGAAACTGAAGGCTAGATGTAGATAATTTGCAGGTTTTGTTATTTTTATTATAATGCTTATTTGCTTGTAGTACATTATCTTTTAAATTAGTTGAAACAAGTTCAACTATGACGGTGCCTGGACCGTGCTTCTCTGATTTTGACTTCATTCTAAATATATTTTTTATGTCGGAGCTCAAAATGGGCTGATTAATGAGTACACCAATATCACAGACCGTTTCAGTTAACGTTAACTTTGTTTCAGAATCACGAGTGGGCAGGTTAGAGATTTCGATCAAGGCTGAGCGAGTGTGGCGCTCAATAGAATCAAGTTTAAATTCCAGTTGTTTAATTTGTTTCTTTAAATTTGAGTTTTCACGTTCTGAAACATTTAATCGTTCGAGTAGCTCGTCATACTTTTGAGTCACAAAAGTGATCGATTCTTGAATTTGCTCGTTCTGGGTACGTATATCATTTATTGAAGTGTTTAGTCTATCTAGTTTAGCATTTTGCTTAGCTTCGGAACTTGAAAAAAGTTTTTGGATTTCTGACAGAAGAGTTTCTGACCTGCAAGATTCGTATGAGTCGTCATCCAAACGTCGTCTTGTCCGGCGAGTAGCGTTGACAAAATTATTTATTTTTTTTTTTTTTTTTATACCATCTAGGGCAATGCTTGACTACATTCCACCTGATGGTAAGTGGAATGTAGTCTTAGATGGTAAGGCGCATTGCCCTAGCAACCTATTCACTCTTCTCTTGAAGACACCCACATTATATTTGGCCGGAAATACCGACGCAGGCAAATTGTTCCAGTCCTTCGCTGTACGCACTAAAAATGAGGAAGCAAAGCGCTTCGTTCGGACAGGTGGAGTGTCCACAACAAAAGGACGGATACCTGCCGTGCGTCGGGACGTCCGGTGATGGAAGGGGGACGGGGGAACTAAGTCGTGTAGTTCCTGCGCACACTCACCAAAATGTATTCTATAGAATACTGAGAGGCTAGCAATTTTACGCCTGTGTTCAAGACTTTGGAGGTCGGCTTCGACCAATTCGGGATCGCCGATAAGCCTCTTTGCTCGCCTCTCAATTGAGTCCAGAACCGCAAGATGAGACTTTGCGGCACCAGCAAATATGTGACCACAGTACTCTACACACGACCGGATCTGTGCTTTGTATAGAACAAGAAGCTGTCCCGGTGTAAAGTACTGCCGAACCTTCGCAAGAACGGCAAGCTTTCCTGTTGCTGCTCTTGCTCTGGACTCAATGAACCGACCAAAGTTGAGGTTCGAGGAAATCTCTAAGCCTAACAACTGAAGCCGGTCACTGTATTCCGAGGATACATTCTGGAAAGTAGGAGCCAAGGTGAAAGGGCTCTTTTTGGCGGTGAACAGACACGTCTGCGTTTTGGTGGCGTTGAACTTGACAAGATTGGCATTGCTCCATGCGGAGACTGCCTGAAGTTTGTCATTCAAACGTTGCACCATGGCTTCTCTTTCAGACTCTACTTGATCTCGACTAGCCCGAGTACTCGGCAGATATCTTTCTACAACTGTGCTGTCGTCTGCATACCCATAGATACCGGGCTTCAACAGATCATTAATGTGCAGCAAAAAAAGAGTTGCAGAAAGAACGGACCCCTGAGGCACTCCGGCATTTATTGTCAAGGGTTCCGAGGACCACCCGTCGACAACTACTCGGAGAGATCTGTGGCTCAGAAAGTCCGTTACCCAGCCCATCAGACCAGGAGATATACCGTACGCTGAAAGCTTGCATATAAGGCTCGCATGCCAGACCCTGTCAAATGCCCTCGAGACGTCCAGAGAGACGGCGACCGCTTCTCCGTTCTTCTCGATGGCCTCGCCTAAAATGTGAGTAGTATACACTAGGAGGTCCCCAGTAGACCTATTACGGCGAAACCCGTACTGTCGGTCACTGAAGAGATCGTTACCTTCTAGGTATGCTAGTAGGCGCGAGTTCAATACACGCTCCATAATCTTGCAGAGTATGGAGGTGATTGAAATCGGTCTGTAATTGACAGGGTCGGCACGGCTGCCTTTTTTGGGCACGGGTTGCACATTAGCAAGCTTCCAGGATTTCGGCACTATTCCAGTCATGAAAAAGAGACGATACAAACGTGTCAGTACAGGAGACAACTCAGCTGCGCATGTTTTGAGCAGAATGGCTGGTATACCATCAGGACCACTGGCTTTATTCACATCTAAACGACACAATGTTCTCCATACCTCTTTGTTAGTGATGCGGATTTCAGGCATCGAAATACCGCAGTGAGGAAGATGTGCTGGAGAAGCATTGCCAGTGTCTAGATGCGAATTATCAGCAAACAGAGAAGCAAATACATTTGCTTTCTCTGTTGCTGTGTGGGCCAGGGAACCATCCGGCTTCAGCAGAGCAGGCAGTGAGGGTTGGCAGAAATTCGACTCGATCGCTTTCGCAAGAGACCAGAAAGCTCGACTGCCATTTGGTCTGGCGGAGAGCTTTTCGCCATTCTTAGCGATTCGATCGAGACGAGCCTTCCGCAATGCCTTTTTGTAGGACTTGGCAGCTTGGTTAAAGGCTCTCTTCTTTATACTTACATCCGGAGTTTTGCGGCTTCGAGCATCAGCCCAAATAAGGTATGCCGAATGTTTTCGGTCATGTGCAGGACGACATTCGGCATTAAACCATGGGCGAGCTTTGCCACCGATGGGTACGTCAGCAAAAGGAATAAAATACTCCATTGCCTGATGCACCACATCAGTTATAGCATCCGAGCAACTCGACGGATCCAAAGAAGAGAAGCAGACCTGCCGCCAAGGATAAGACGCAAAAAAGTGCCGCATCTCATCCCAATCTGCTGACTTGTATTTCCATACTCGCCTACCACCATGTGGTTCGAAAGCTGGTGGGGAATATGTAAATACAGATTTCACCAGACAGTGATCGGAGGTTCCCAAGGGGGACGTGACCTCTACACGATACCTGTCCGGATCAGTTGTCAGCAGAAGGTCCAGGCAATTGGCTGTATGGCCTACCACATCTGGTACCCTTGTCGCTTGCCTCACCAGCTGAAAGAGGTCCAAGGACAACGCAAAGTTCCGCGCTTCTCTTCCAGCATGGTCGGTCTTCTGGTACGGGAACAGCCAGTCTTGATGACAGGCATTAAAGTCCCCCAGAAAGACGAGCTGCGCCGAAAGGTACTGATACAGAGCCATATCTGCAGCCTCACTGAGATACTCAAATAAACGAGTTGTCTCCTGGTCACCGCTGTGCGAACGGTTGACACAGGAATACAGGATTTTTTCGTTTCCTGTGTCCACTAAAACCCATAGGGTAGAAAAAGTGGGGTCTTCAAGGTGACGGAGACGCTGAATACAGAGGACGTTCCGCGCATACACACTGACTCCGGCCCGTGAGCGAAAGTTGTGCTCTAACGAGTAACCGGGATAATCCAAGTATGCAGCGCTCAAAGGACATTGTATCTGCGTCTCCGTCAAAAAGAGCAAGTGCGGCTGCTCTGTCTCCAGGTGGTGGTGGACAGCTAAAAGATTTGAGTGCAAACCCCTTATATTAGTGAGGTGCACTTTATAGGAGGAGGAGTGCAACCGCTGCTTTAACTTGTTCTCTTTTTTAAACTTTTTCATAAAAAAATAAATTTAAAAGTGAATAGGGATGGGAAATGGCAGTTGAACGAGGCGGTACATATCGAACCCGACGTCGAAATTGGTGATGTCTTGCCACTGGGAGACTAGTCTGGAGACTGCGGGGACGCCCGAACCCCCCCAGGGATCGCCATCGGGCCTCCTCGACTGGTCGCCAACCAGCACGATGGAGCCACCCTGGGATTTTTCGCAGCTGGCGGGGCAGCCTTTCGTGGGTGGCTAACCCACTAATTGGGCCCCCAACTATCTGCGGGCGGCCAGCGGAAAGCCGTCGCTTCGGATCCCGCTACCCTCCTCGACTAGACACCCGACAAAACAAACACCAACCCGACGTCAAACCGGTTCGCCAACGCACCGCAACTGTTCAGACCCATTTCCCATAAGCGGCTTCATCGAGCAACGTGCCGGAACACGACTAGGTCGCTTTGCAGCACGACTCTGCCCGATGGGTGGTAACTTTGCCGGCGACCGGATGTTATGGTCTACCACCAAGGTGTTATGGTCTACCACCAAGGTTTAGTGCCGAATCAGACTGAGCTGGTTGTAGAATCGTCATTGAAGAGGACGTGGTTTCTGTTTGCGGGGGAGTCCTTTTTACCGACATTTTGCAAGAAAACAGGTAAGAATTAAAACTTTACTTGGTAAGTAGCACTTGCACAAAATATTTTTAAAAAGTCAAAATAGACCAAAAAATATAAATTAAAAAAAAGTTAAGCCAGCACTAAGTCACACTGAGATTCAAATTCAGGTAAGTTCAACAACAAAACAATAACCAAAAATAAAAAAGTTTAGTCAGCAAAGAAGTGCACTGAGATTCGAAACCAGGTTAGTTCAACACAGATTTGAACGCAATTAAGCTTCTT
The DNA here is from genome assembly GCA_959347405.1 of Napeogenes sylphis. Classification (NCBI taxonomy): domain Eukaryota; kingdom Metazoa; phylum Arthropoda; class Insecta; order Lepidoptera; family Nymphalidae; genus Napeogenes; species Napeogenes sylphis. The sequence continues at coordinate 30,782,704 of OY365785.1, forward strand.
AACCACTACACCAAACCTGTCACACGATAACGAACTCAATTTGTTGAATAGTTTTGATTTAGGAGGTTGAAGTTCGGTGTCAGTTGTTGTGATTGGCCCGTAGTCAACCGCGGTCAATGACTTTTCACCTTATAACACTGCACTTTGAAATATCTCGTTCAACTGATTTTATTATGCACTGTGACTTATTTTGGATTAGAATTCATTAATAACAATATATATTTTAGTGTTTGTTGTACTGTTTGAAGATTTACGATTTTGGATGATAGACATCCGATTTTATTTACACAAAACACAATTATACACTACTTTTTATATTAAAAACACAGGAGCACTCGAAAACACGTCCGTTCACCTTAAAAGCGGGCGGGGGGGAGCAATACGAGAGAGATATCGCAACGTAGATTTAAGCTACTAGAGAAGAGACTTTTGAAAAACCAAACCTTGAGAGTCGAGTATACGAAAGTGATTGATGACTACGTTGACCAAAATCATATGATACAACTTACGAGTATAGCAGATTTAACTAATCCTAACACTGTATACCTTCCTCATCATGCAGTTGTGAGAGAGGATAAAGAAACCACGAAGGTCAGACCCGTGTTCGATGCATCTTGTAAAGGATCTAATAATGTGTCACTTAACGACTGTTTTTTTGTTGGTCCCAAACTACAACAAGACTTACGTCATATCTTGATGAGATGGAGATGCCATCAATATTGCATTGTTTCTGACTTGGTCCAGATGTATAGACAAATTTGTGTGCATGATGGAGATACAGATTTTTTGAGAATTTTATGGAGATCCGACCCTGACAAGCGTATCGATCACTACAAAATGTTAAGACTGACGTTTGGTACGGCGTGTGCACCGTATTTGGCTGTGAAATGTCTGCAACAGTTAGCAAAGGACGAGCAATCTAAATATCCTATTGCGTCTGAAATTACTTTGAGAGATTTCTATATGGACGATCTTTTAACTGGGTGTGATACAGAGGAAGAAACACTAGAGATATTTGAGCAGATGAACAAGTTAATGAGTGCTGGAGGATTTAGATTGCAAAAGTGGTGTACAAATAGCGAGAAATTACTTAAACACATTAAGAGTGAAAGTCAAAAGTCAGATCAACAGTATATCTTTAAGACCAATGGTGTGATAAAAGTTCTGGGTATTTGTTGGAATAAAGAGTCCGACACATTTGAGTATTTGATAAAACTACCTGAGATCAGCGAGAAGTTTTCTAAACGACAAGTTTTATCTGATATTGCTAGATTATACGATCCTATGGGATGGATTGCGCCTGTTATTATCACTGCAAAAATTTTTATGCAGAAACTGTGGAAATCAGGTTTAAATTGGGACGATGAACTTACGCCAGATCTATCAAAAGAGTGGATTAGCTTTAAAAAAGATTTAGTCAATGTGGAACAAGTTGTTATACCAAGATGGTTGAGGAGTAATCGAGAGAGTAATGTAGAATTACACGCATTTGCCGATGCGTCCCAAGCTGCGTATGCCGCAAATGTGTATATAACAAACTGTAGACAAGAGCGGTGCTGTTAATGTACATCTAGTGACTGCGAAGACGAAAGTTACACCGATAGAGAAGGAAGTGAGTATTCCAAGATTGGAGTTATGCGCTGCGTTGTTGGCGGCCCAACTGTTGAATGAGGTGTCACAGGTACTAAGAGTACCGAAGGAGAAGTTCTATGCATGGTCTGATTCAACAGTGGTCTTGGCGTGGTTGAGAGGTGAACCCAGTCGTTGGACAACTTTCGTCAGTAATCGAGTGTCTGAGATTTTAACCGTATTTGACAAAGACCAATGGAGACATGTAAACACTACTCAAAATCCTGCCGATTGTGCATCAAGAGGCATAACTGCTTGCGAGTTGAAGAGTTATAAATTGTGGTGGCAAGGTCCAGAGTGGCTTCAACAGGACGAGTACGAGTCAACCTGCAATCTTACTGAGTTTGCAACTGATCAAGAACAAAGATCTATTAGAGTCTTAACTGCTAAAATTCAACCAAAAGAGCCGTTTATTTGGAACAAATATTCTAAATTACAGAAGTTACTGAGAGTTATTGCATATTGCAGAAGATTTCTAATGACAAGAATACCTAAAGAGTCAAGACAAATTCCGAAAACCTTAACGCCAAATGAGTTAGAGAGAAGTTTAGAGATTTGTGTGAAGGACACGCAGAATTTATATTTTATGGAAGAAATCAAGCAGTTAAAATCCAAAAAAGTGGTTCCAAAATCCAGCAAGTTACACAGTTTTTGCCCTATTTTGGATAAAATGGGGATTCTAAGAGTAGGCGGAAGAATCGAGTATGCACAAGAACCGTTTAACAAGAAGCATCCTATAATCATGCCTGGTGAAAGTCATCTCACCAAGTTGTTAGTTCTAGACGCTCACATAAAGACACTGCATGGAGGTCCGCAGCTAATGTTAAATTATTTGAGGTCAAAGTTTTGGATTTTGAGAGCACGTGAAAAGGTTAAGAAATGCTACAAGGAGTGTGTTACCTGTACAAGATATTCGCACAGAAAGAACAACCCGTTCATGGGTCAGCTTCCAGCTGTGAGAATAAAGCCGACAAAACCCTTCAAATCAAGTGGAGTTGATTTCACTGGACATATAAATATCAGATTTTCACCTGGTAGAGGATCGAAATCTTATAAAGGTTACATTTGTGTATTCATTTGTATGTCCACTCGAGCAATACACCTGGAAGCAGTATCGAGTCTATTGAGCGAAGGATTTATAGCAGCATTTCGGAGATTTGTGTCAAGGAGAGGCCATTGTGAAGATCTTTACAGCGACAATGGCACCAATTTTGTGGGAGCCGATAGAGAGTTGAGAGACATGTCTAAGCGAGCCAAATCTAATCTACCCGACGAAATTGGTGAAATGCTTGCGAATGAAGGCACCACGTGGCATTTTATACCTCCTCAAGCGCCAAATTTCGGTGGGTTGTGGGAGGCAGGAGTACGCTCAACTAAGTAATTATTAAAGACCGTAACCTGCCCCCTGCAAAATGGTTACTGGGCAAAATTATTGAGAAACATACCGGACTAGACAAGATAACTCGTGTTGTCACGATTAAAACCAAGAATGGTATTTGCAAAAGAGCATGCAATAGTCTTTGCTTTCTACCAAAGACTGATACTTTTAAGTGATTTATATATATTTTTGCTTTGTTTTGTTATTTAGAGTTATTTAAACTATGTTTGTTTTGTATCCTTTAGAGTCAATGTAGCATGGTGGGCGGCCATCTGTCATAAACCTTTGAGTTTATTTTTTTTTATAGTTTGTGAAAGAACAAGTTCTTTGGTGGGCGGAATGTCTAACAATAATAATTATGATTGTTCCAACTTTATATTCTGCGTTCTTTTCATTACCAATTTTATTAACATTTTATTAGCATATTAGAATAGCTTAGTTCAAGTAATTCTCAAGAGGTGGCGCCACTAGTACACTACAACACGCTGATGTTATTTTTGTCCGAGTAGCTTAAGGATGCATTGACTTGTAATTAAAGTTTGTTCGACAACGAGGTATAGTTTCATTCCATCTGCAAGCTGACAAGTACTATTTCTATATGTATATTTTATTCAATGTTATTATAACGTTTGTTTCCATAATAAATAAATATATAAATAAATAAATAAATAAATAAATAAATAAATAAAGGAAAATTTAATTCAGTAAATCCTAACTTAGAACCTCTAAAACGCTTAAATATGAATCTAGATAAAATTACAAGTACTATAAATAATCAGTTCATGACAGATATTGATGAAATTATAAATAAGCCTAACCCATTAATAGAATATAAGTCTTATTATCCAATTATGACCATTTTTGTAATTGTTATAATTATAATCATTGCATTATATAAATTCTTCAAAGAATTCGTTAACTGTCCCAAGCGTAAACAAACTGATATCGTAGATTCTTGAATAGTAACAGATGATGATCAAGAAGTGGAGCAAATACCAATTCCGCGAATTAGAATTGTTTCTTAAAAACTTAATATTTAAATATGTAAGTTTTATATTTTCGGGGGGGTTGGTATATCCCTTAAATGCTAGGGTTAATGCACACCCTACACTAACCAAATGCTTGGTCAGCTATTGCATATTTTGAGCTATCTCATAGCGTCCATAATTAAGTCAGTCGGTCTCCATTCATAATCCGCGCAAGACATTTACCGAACTCAATCTTTAATTATTAATTATTATATTCCTATAATCCGTGTTGAATTAAATAAATCTTTTTTTTAAAAAGACAATTCTATAAATCCGGATAACAGGGCGCAGGTCGACATCTGTATAAGTAATGTAATAAAGAAGAAATAACATGTATCAACTGGTCCGGCCATCACTTGGCCATTTCAAAAGAGTGTCCAGTGGTTCGCTTTGAGCTAAGCTAGCGTACGGTCACGTATTTCGGTGTGTAAAGTCGCTCCGCAGTGTTTTAAGTTGGAAAAATTCACCAGTTTTGCCAAAGTGTTCGAATTTTTGTGTTTTTTGCGTTGTTCGATTGGGTTCGACGCCCACAAGGTGACGGTGCAAACTACACCTTCCGGAGACATTTAGTTTAATAGTTATTAGTGTTTTAGTGTAAAGTGTAAAAAATTTAAAACTTTAAAGGCGAACGCTGTGAGAAAAAGATCGGTGACCTGTGCATTTTAGTGTACCATTAGATAGCTCTTAAAAAGACGCTTGTTTAGACATATAGTTTAGATTTTTAGAACCTCGGAACAATTAGTTATTAAGTGAAAACTAAAAAGTGTGTTTCGTCTAAAATCGTGTAAGTGTGCGTGACGTGAATTCGGAAAAAGTTGTTTTGTAGCCCAGCAAAACGAACCCAACATCTCCGAATTTGGACAATTTCTGTGGACTTCATAACGTATACAAAGTAAAGTACCTTTGTTAGAATTTTTCTAATTTTGAGATCGATTACAATGTAACGTATTAGTTAGTAAAGCAAAGCAAAGCAAACATGTTACTGTTTTTGAAGTTACACTTCTTTAGGCGCGTTATGAAAAAATGATGAGAGTGAAATTTTACGATGCGCGCGCATCTGTGACACGAAATTCACAGTATGAAGCTGCCGGCTAAACCACTCATTGAGTCTCAAAAAAAAATGCTACCAACAAAATAGAAATAGAATCTCTATTAGTCGCGTATGTTGGCACGTTCGTCGTCTCTGATAAGTATTTTCATATTTATTTTAATCTACTAAAGTGCATTTAAGTAGCCATCAGTTTAACAATAACACCCACATTTAGAACACTGTACAATCAATTAGATATAAAAACCAACTTTAATAACAACTGTATTAAGTTCAAAATACACTACCTCGAGTGCCGCAAAGGCCATACGTTATTACTGATTGTACGCATCGAATTTCATTAGGCCAGTTTACTTGACGGCCAATAAGTAATGACCCGATGAGATCATTTTCAAATGGTGCTAATTTAAACCACGCGGACAACCGACTGACAACTGACAATCCCGCCAGTCGTTAAACTCTTGTCTAACTCTTAAATGTCCACTTATAAACCTAATGGGTTGATGGCAATTTGCGATATTTTAAGATTCAACATCAGATTTGAGGTGAATGATATAATTTTAATAAAAATATTTTAATGGGTATGGGAATTGAGTAATTACTTCTACCATACCATACGTACCATATATTGTAAATTTTCCCATGTTGTTATAGTGACTAGCGCCATCTGTTGCTGCTTTACGAAACTGTATGACGATAACAAGTCGTGTCGACATTGACCGCTAGATGGTACTAGTAGTACTTGTTATGAATGGCGCGCGGTAAACGAACGTTCTTGACTGAGGCACTTGAGTTCATTCTGACACAACAGTGGAAATCGTGCCGCATTGAACTCTTGTAAAGTATAATATGACGTATATTATATGAGTTATATTATAGTTATATAATTATTTATTTTATTTATTTATTTATATCTTTTCCACTTAGAATCATAATCAGTGATCACTTGTGTACGTCAACATGGAAGTGTCAGGAGGGCCTATTACGATACTAGATTTATCGTAATAAGCCCTTCCGAGAAAGCACTTTCCATCTTAATGTTAAAGCTATGAGGGTTCCAAACGCGTCCTGGTCTGAGAAGAACCACACAACAAACTCAGCCGGACATATTTTTTGTTATTGTGATCACTGTTTCACAAACGTCAAACTTAAATGCAAATTTGGAACAACTAGAACCGTCGCAATTAATAGGAAAAGAAGCCTAATGATTTCAGGCAACGAAAATTAAATAATAATAACAGAAAAAATATATATATATAAATCTTCAGCCTGCCACACAACCAGTCACCGCAAGCAGCACCCGTTCACGAGCATAACACAAGAGCCAGCCATCACCCCCTTCGCACATATTTGAGGGAGGGAGGCAACCCGACTCCCGATGCTACCGCAAGTAGTGACTTCTAAGGAATCGGTGTGATGCAGAAGGTCGATAAAGCAAAATTAATTTACAACAAAAAACAAATTGCGGAGATTACTAGCTATTCGCAATACAATACAGATTCATTCCCAGGCCATACCGTCATCGATGTAATCCTTTACACTATAGTAGGATTTTTTTATTAAATTATTTTTAACATATAATTTAAATTTATTTAATGATAGCCTTAAGGCTTCATTTGGGAGCTTATTATAAAAACGTATACAATTACCCTTAAAGGATTTACCTATTTTATGGAGCCTAGTGCCGGGCATAGCGAGTTTATTTTTTTGTCTTGTATTAATTTTATGTAAATCACAATTTTTCTTGAATTTTGAAATATTTTTATGAACGTAAATTAAATTTTCATAAATATATTGATTGTAAACAGTCATAATTTTAAATTCTTTAAATTTGTTTCTTAAAGAGTCTCTTGGTCTCATATTATATATTGCGCGAACAGCCCTCTTCTGCAATGTAAATATGGTATCAATGTCAGTCGCATTGCCCCATAAGAGTATACCGTATGACATTAAGCTATGAAAGTAACTAAAGTAAACTAATCGAGCAGTTTCCATATTTGTTAATAGACGTATTTTTTTAACCGCGTATGCAGCAGAACTTAGTCTGCTTGACAAATCAAATATATGAGGACCCCATTGCAATTTTTCATCTAAAGTAATGCCCAAGAAAGTAGTAGATTTGACCATGTCCAAATCCTCATTATTTAATTGTACATTGGTTCTAACATTTTTAACATTTGGTAAACTAAATTTGACACATTTCGTCTTTTTTTTATTGAGCAACAAATTATTGGCGTTAAACCATTGTACAACATCTGAGAGAGCATTGTTTACATCGTCAATAACAGATTGCCGTCTATTAACTTTAAAAGTAAGAGAAGTATCATCAGCAAACAATACTATCCCATGTTTTTCCCTCACTAGGTGAGGTAAGTCATTTATGTAAATGAGGAACAAGAAAGGCCCTAAGATAGAGCCCTGTGGCACACCTATTTTTACCAAAGAACCAGGGGAACGTTTTCCGTTTACATCAACTTTTTGTATTCTATCATTAAGATATGAACTAATTAAATCTAGGGACTTATTTTTAACTCCATAATGTTCTAACTTTTTTATAAGGATTTCATGTTGAACGCAGTCAAACGCCTTAGATAGATCACAGAAAATGCCAAGTGCATCCTGTGATCCTTCCCAGGCTTCAAATATGTTTAGTAATAGCTCAACACCAGCATCTGTTGTAGAGCGACCGGCAGTGAAACCAAACTGGTTTTTGTGTAAGAGATTGTTTTTACTGAAATATGCCACAAGTTGATTAAGAATTATTTTCTCAAAAATCTTACTAAAAGTGGGTAAGACTGAAATAGGTCTATAGTTACTAGGATCTAATGAACAGCCGGATTTGAATAATGGAGTTATTTTACTTTGTTTCATTAGATCAGGAAATATACCATATTCTAAACAATTATTAAATATTAATGCTAAGTCTGGCGCTACAATGTCAATTATGGACTTAAGTATGTCAACAGAAAACCCCCAAAGATCACTAGTCTTTTTAACGCAAATTGATCTAAATACTTTGATTACTTCTTGAGCATTAACTTTTTCAAACTTAAAACTACTAACACATTGATCTACATTCTCTCTAAGTAAACCCATAGCTGCAGCGGTAGAAGAATTTAAAGATAACGTTGTAGTCACTGGAATATTAGTAAAAAAGGTTTCAAAAGCAGTAGCAACCTCGAGGTCAGACGTGACATATTTATTATCTATATTTAATTTAAAGTCGATCCTCTGGGATTTAGCTCTTCGAGTTTCCTCATTAATTATTTTCCAAGTTGTTTTTATTTTATTAATGCTATTTCCTATTTTATTTTGAATATGTTGATTTTTTGCTATTTTACATTGTTTTTTAAAAGATTTGGAAAATAATTTTACCTCATCCCTAAACTCATTACTAGTATTAAACATCAATTCCGCATACATATTATATAATTTTTCTCTATTTTTGTGTAACTCAGCAGATGCCCAATCACTAAACACTAATTTATCATTAACAACCACTGTTTTAGGAGTAAATATAAAGTTAAATAATTTAGTGAAAGTACTAAAAAAGTCATTATACATAATATTGGGGTTTGAATTTTTCATCAAAGGCAAATAACGTACTAACCCATTTTTAATTTGTTCGATACGTTCTACAGTCACTGGTATAAAACTTATTTTCTGTTTTGATTTTTCTCTCTTGCTACAACTGAATTTAATAAATTGGCCATAGTGGTCAGAATCTAATGTATTGAATAAACATTTAAAATTTGGAATAACACTTGTAAAAATGTTATCAATACAAGTGGCACTAGTGGTTGTGACTCTAGTAGGCTCCATAAACATGTGTAAAAGATTATAAGATTTGAACAAATTTAAAAACTTTATACTTATTGAATTTTGTTCAAGAATATTAATATTGAAGTCTCCACAAATGATTACCTTTTTACTAGAATGTGATAGTTTATACAATACCTCATCCATAATCTTTTCAAAATGTTCAAAGTTAGATGACGGTGGCCTATAAACATTTACAATTATGAACTCTTCTAATTCAACTGAAGCAAGTTCAGTTGTCCGCTCAACAGAGTGGCTCACTATGTCCTTGCGTTCTTTGAATTTTAGCTGTTTATTTAAAATAATTAAAGAGCCACCATGTATGGAATTAACTCTGTTGAACGAACTACCAACCTGGTGGTTATTGAAATTAAATATTAATTCATCATTCTTAAGCCAATGCTCAGTGACACAAAAAACACTAATATTAAAAGTATTTAAAAACAATTCAATTTCTAATTCCTTATTTCTAATACACTGAATGTTCTGATGCACCAGGTTGATACAGTTTATATTATGTTTTTTATTATTTATTTTAACAATTTTTGTATTTCTATAATGATCATTAATATCATTATTTGATATCTTAATTATTTGGCTAGAGGATATCTCTACTGTCTTAATGACTAGTTTAAACTACTACTAATACTACTATTACTAGTTGGATTTATTTCCAAGCTGTTTTTACTTATACAAGTAACTGAATGTTGTTCAATAGAAACAATTTTAGCCAAATTATTGGCTGTCATAGTAAAATAATATAATAGCGATGAAGCTACCTGTCTTTTAATATATGGAGATAGGTAATACCTACCATTAGTCAAATTATAAAAGTTACTAACATTAGTGTTAGTGTCAATCACATGAAATTTGTCATTATACAAACATAAATTATATATCAGTAAATTTATCTTATATCTAATTTTATTTTCGGCCTGTGGCAAACCTTGATTATAGGGTAATGAAAACCAGACAATTTTATTGACATCTAAGTTACTTATAGTTTCAAAACATTTTTTAAATTCCAAATGATTTACATTATCTCTATTTCCTACAAAAATTATTATATTTGTTGACTTAGTAAATTGTTGACTTGAATTTTTTATTTGTCTAGTAATATTCATTAAATTATTGTCAGGTGAACAGCTGTTGAATACTTTTTGTTTTACAAAATAAGAATTTAGTACAGATCCCATTCCTTTTCCAATATTATCGCTAAACATATAAGTATCATATACAGGAGTTAATTTGAGGGAGCCACTATTATTAGAAACAGGGATATCAACCTTGTCACACAATATTTTAGCGGGGGAGGACAATGTTGGTTTTACAGAAAATAACTTATTATTACACTCACATGAACAACTGTTAGTCTGTGAGTTCATACATTCCAAACTATTTTGTGATTTTTTTAAAAGTTCATCTACTTTTGACTTTTGTTCGCTTAGCAAGTTTTGTGTGTTTTCATATTTTTTTGTAACACTTCTTAAAGTAGTCTGCAAACGGGCTAAATGTGTTTCTAATAATTGTGTGTCAGATTCATATCTCCTATTTCTATTTTCTAATTCTATATTACAAAAGTTAATTTTTTTTAACAATATATTTTTATTAATAATTGATTTTGTAAAAAACTTGTTCTTTTTAGTTAATTTTTGGATTTTCTTAATATATCTATTAATTCTAATATATTTTTTTAATTTCTTATTGCTACAGCTACCTAGCCTTTCTGAGTTCAATGTGTCATTTGTTAAATCTATAGTGACACAGGGGTTTTTAGTTGCAGTAGTTGGGGAGTTGACCAACTGAGAAGCGCTGCCAATTAACTCTTCATACAAGCTGTGAGTGTGAATGTTAGTTGAGTTTTGAGCGGCCTCCTCCAGTTCCAAGATTTGTTGGTGGGCATCTCTCAGCTCAAGCTCCAGGGTGTCGGTACGCCGAAGGGCCTGCTCATACTCAAGACCACACTCATCAAACCTAGCCACTAATAACTGTAGCCTGTTACGCTCCTCTTCAACATCATTATATTTAACATGTAACTTAGAAAGTTCTATTTTTAATTTGTCATTATTCTTTAAAACATCTAATAGTTCCCTCTCATTAGCATCTCTTTCATTGTTTAGCTGGGCACACAAGTCCTTACTCACTTTTAATTCTTGTAATGCCAGTTGGAGTTTGTTCTCCTCTTGGCGTGAAAGGGCACGTGAACGAGTCATCATTTTAATATTAAATAAGGTACCAATGTGCAAAACCAAACAAAGGGCCTATATTGCTTTGTTTCTACAATAAATGAGACAAAACAAAGAAACTGAGATTTGCAGAAACAAAACTAATATGAAATTGAATGAGACAGTTGTTATATAATAAAGAAGAACTAAAAACACTTAAAAACTAGAATATATATCTATTTTAGAAAATTTAAAGTTTGTACGTTACCAATCAACTGTCACTTTTCACTTTCTTAGAGATTTACAATACTGAAGAATAACTTAAACACTATAATTCTTATTACACTAGTATCAATACACTTTAATTGAATAATTGATTGGGAATTTAGCTAAAATTATACACTATAAATAATTTTACTTAATAAAACTATTAGGAACAATTCAAATCAGCTGTTGACCTCAGTGTTGCCACAGACCAAAAAAATTAATGAGTTACATTTTAATTTCTAAGGTTTTATTACTCAATAGTTATATTATAAAAGTACATAATTGCACCCATAATGCTACTATTTCCTTTTAAAAATTGCTTTAAAGGTCATGAATATGTAATTATATTAAATGTTATTTTAGGTCATGATACATACTAGTTATAATTTAAGATTATTTGTAATAAAGAATATTTTAAATTATTACCTACATATTCTTATGATTTCATAATATATATATTTTTTTTATAATATTCATCCACATGTTTTTGGTTTGAACATTCAAGTGTTTCAATTTCATACAAGTGCGAATTATATATGTGCTAATAAATTATATTCACTAGTGATTTAAATGAAATATTGTGTTGATTATTATTATTTACTTTTTAAAAATAAATATTAGTGAAAAAAATTGTGCTTATATACTTTTTCAAGTGCTCTATTATAATTGAGGTTAACTATTGGTATGTATTATTTATTGATATAAATTAAAATATCATTATTTAATAAATTAATTATTTAATATAATACTTTTAGATGAAATAATATAATACTTTTAAATGAAACATGGTTAGCCAACGATGAGTCGATTAGTATACCAAATTTTAATTGCATAATACAATATAAGCGATCAAACGTTCGAGCTGGAGGAGTTGCCATTTATCAGAATTTGCACGACACTACTAATATCATTACTCCAAACATTGATATGACTGTAAGACAGGCGGAATTGTCAAGTTCAACAGTGACATCACTTGGTGAGTTTTGTGCAGCTGAATGCAAAATGGAAGATGGCAACAAAATTGTTTTGATGGTAATTTACATTACTCCAAATCAAAAAATGAACGACATTATTAATTTCCTGAAAAGAATATTATGGCCATATACAACAGCTGGAGGAGAATATCTTGGTAGAGGAGAAGACAAGTTACCGATAATTTTAAGTGGAGACTTCAACGTAAATTTTTCCCGTGAAGATGCTCGTCCACTTATTGATTTCTTCCAAAATGACTTGAGTCTAGCCATGAACAATAATCCTCTGATTTCGACAACACGACATGGCACTACCATAGATGCTATATTTGTACGATATCTCAACGCTGTCAATACGAAACTTTTCGTATCATATTTTAGTTATCATAAGCCATTAATAACTCAAGTTCCGATTCAGTCATTACCGAAAGATGCAATAGCAGTAAACGTTACTTAGAAATAACATTCGAATAATGAGAGAATTTATGTTGCACTTAATGTAAGAAAATAAATATTTATTTATTTAATTTTTCAAATTTAAACTAAAATTTATTGACTGTTTTTGCAGTCCTTTTATTATTTCATTGTAATTAATTATTTGCATGCAATTAAAAAATCAATTTTTTAATGATGCCAAAGAAGTATAACTTCTTACGAGCGTACATAAGTACACGCACAGTTATTTTTTAAATATGCCTAATTATAGTTCCTACTCTAAATATTTGACGATCTTGTTACTTTTTACAAATTTTAATGTAACTTTCGTAAATAAGTAAATGAGAATATACATTTGTGTTTTATTTATTTATTAATAATGTAAAATTTAGTTGAAATTATAAAAAAGTACATTTTCATTTTAATTTGTACATAATTCGGTAATTAAAACTGTAAGCCTCTAAGGTGCATGTTTATCTTTTCCGTACTATAGAATAACGTTATCTTTCAAGGGTTAACAATGAATTGTTAGAACAGACTGGACTCAAAAACTTTCTTAGGTATTTCTTTAGATAGAAAGCTCCAGTAGAACCCCCATCTTTTGACACTAGTGGCACATATTACCCTATGTGTGACAATACTGACAAAAGGTTTTTGACGCCAAAAAAATATGGTCTAATGTCTATGGTCGTACAAGCTTCTTCAAGTTTTATGAGACTAAAAAAGTTTATAAATGGTTATATAAAAATTAATAGTTAATTACTAATTTTCTGCAGTAACTGTTTAACATATATATATATATATATATATATATATATATATATATATATATATATATACGCAAATTCAAGAACAATATATTAAAATGATCAAGATCCAAAACGGAGTTGTGTTATTGGCCCATTGAGCCAAATTGGTGACCCCGACGTGATTGTACTGCTTCTATGACGGTGTCCAACCTGCAGCAAGGGATTGCCCCAGGTGTTTCATCGACAAACTGACTGCGCCGCGCCAATTTCGCGTATCTAGTCAGCGTTTTTCATAGCATCACTTTGTCGTGCTTCAAAGCGTCGTGTCAGAAACCCTCTGAAACTTCATATAAAAGTACAAAGTGCGCTATACAAAATTATTATAAAACTTGTCATTTCTCATTTATTACAATGAATAGAGTTTTTTCAGTCTCATATTGAGAATAAGTGACATCTTGAGACTTGTGTTAATAGTGCTGCTGACCCTGTGTAAACTGTGACACCAAAACGTTGGGACATTTATCCTAAAGATAAACATTAATTTCAAACCAATTTGTTGTCTATCGGAATCAATTTTAGGACTCGTATTTGCAACACATTTTTAAAAGTATGATTTTTATTTTTGTATAGTAGTAAGAATTTTAACTGAACCTGCACACTTGCTGTAACCTTGGGAAGTTTTTGAACATATATTTTATACACAGAAGAAAAAAAATCATAACATTTTAACCATTTCTTGTATAAATAGTTTTTTTTTGTGTGTGTGTATGAAAATTAACCTTTGCAACAGCATCTTGTTTTGAAATACTGTGTTTTACCTATTTTCTTTCTAAATAAAATTCAGCGTCTAATATTATTTGTATTATAAAATTTAATTTTAATTTCTGTGTCACGGTTGTTGTTTTCAAATTACTTTTGTTTGTTTACTTGGCTAGCCTATACACTAATCTTATAATTACTAATTATTGTTATTATGTGCACATGCTGTCAGTGGAGCCATAACACCTTTACCCCATTTTGGTTGCAGAATTTAATTTATTTTCTTATTTTATTTTTTGTGTATATTTTTACTTGAACCATGGCTGAAGCAGAACTACAAAGTCAAATCGCTCGCCTGCTACAAGATAATGCTGCACTCCAGCAACAGTTTTTGGCTAGGACTGCACCCAATGCTGAAGTTTGCAAAGTGGCTGTAAAATTAGCACCGTTTTGGCCAGATAGGCCATCGCTTTGGTTTGCACAGGCCTCCACCTGTGAATTTCAGATAGCTAACATTACAGCGGACCACACAATGTTCAATTATGTTATTGCACAGTTGGACCAGAGATTGGCTGGTGAAGTCGAAGACATCATAACCCGACCTCCCATCAAAGGACAACAATATGTTAAAAGAAAGGAGGAGTTGATTAGAAGGCTTTCTATGTTTGAGGAGCAACGCGTACGTCAGCTGATCAGTGAAGAGGAGTTAAGAGATCGTAGGCCATCCCAATTCCTCCGCCACCTTCGATACTTGCTGGCACCGCTGTCACAGTCCAGAACATCTTGCGCCAACTATGGACCCGCCGTCTCCCTCAGCAAGTTCAGGCCATTTTAGATTCTCAGCCTGATCTGGACCTTGATAAATTATCAGAACTTGCTGACAAAGTAATTGAGATTGCGGGCCCTAAACAAATTTACTCTTGCGCTAGCCCATCCAACTCACATTCAGTTTTAGATATCTTAGTCTAACGTGGTGAAGAACTAAGTAAAGAAGTTGCTTCTATTAAATTACTTAACCGAGCGGGCCATTCTCATAACCATTCTCAATCTTTTCGTCATTCACGTAGTTCCACACCTGCAAATGCTACCAAATTGTGTTGGTAACATAAAAAGTTGAATACCAAAGCATCTAAATGTATTGCACCCTGCAGCTGGATACCACCATCGGGAAATGCGGACAGCAATTAGTAGAGGCGGCGACTGATTGTAACCCTTCTGGCCGCCGACTTTTGTTACTGATCAGAAATCTAAGTACCAGTATTTAATAAATACAGGCTCAGATCTCTGCTGTTTTCCTAGACGTCTCTTTAGTGGCTGATATACATCCAGTAACTACAACCTTATCGCTGCAAATGGGTCTTCCATTAAAACTTATGGTACCATATGGTACCATATGGTACCATAAGTTTTAATGGAAGACATTACATCTTAACTTAGGTTTGCGTCATGATTTTTTATGGAATTTTGTTATTGCTGATGTCAGCACCCCAATTATTGGTTCAGATTTTCTTGCTTTTTATAACTTATTACCTGATTGTCGACACAAACGTTGACGGTAACACAAATTTGTCTACTCCAGTTGTGTGTGTGTTCACTCCAGTGTGAAGGCTGTTGGTATTGGTAGCTCATCTTTTGCACAGGTGCTTGCTGAGTTTCCAGATGTCACGCGCCCTCCTGGTCTGCCTAGTCAGGTCAAGCATACTACCGTGCATTATATTAGGACCTCTGAAGGACCTCCTGTATCATGTCGACCTCAGCGTTTAGCGCCGCGTAACTTACAACGGCGAAGCAGGAATTCGAAGATATGATCCAATTTGGTATCGTCAGGCCTTCTAAGAGCCCCTGGGCGTCGCCCTTACATATGGTCCCTAAAAAGGACAACAAGTGGCGTCCAACAGGCGATTACCGTGCTTTGAACGCCAGAACAGTACCAGATCGCTACCCCGTGCGCCACATTAATGATTTTTCCCATGGTCTTGCTGGAGCCAAAGTATTAATACACTTGATTTGGTGAAAGCCTTTCATCAGATTCCCGTGTTTGAAAGTGACATGCCGAAGGCAGCCATCGTTACTTCGTTCGGCCTGTTCGAGTTCCCTTTCATGCCTTTTGGTTTGCGCAATGCAGGGCAAACCTTTCAACGTTTTATTGATGAGGTCACACGGTCTCGATTTCTGCTTTCCGCACATCGATGACGAACTAATTTTTTCTCCAGACGAAGAAACTCATCGCGAACACTTTCGCATCCATTTTTGTCGTTTTCGGGATTATGGAGTTTTAGTGAATCCGTCTAAAGGCGTATTTGGCTCTAGCGAAGTCGTGTTCCTTGCTTATCTCATTAATGAAAAAGGCATTCGTCCTCCTGAAGATAGAGTGCAATCTCTCCCCGATTTTACACCTCCTGAAACAGTGCAAGGTATGAGACGATTTCTCGGGATTTTAAACTATTACAGTCGTTTTATCCCTCACGCTACAAAGTTTCAAGCCCCAATAATTGATGCCGTTGTATCTACTAAAAGTAAGGGCGCGAAACCATTTTCATGGACGCCTGAGCGGCATCAAATGTTTGACGTTTGTAAGCGCAGTCTTTCCGATGCAACGCTTCTACATCATCCTGTGCCTGATGCACGTTTAGATCTATTCACAGACACATCCAGCATCCACATTGGATCGTGCTTACAACAGGAAGTAGAGGGTCAATAGTACCCATTAGCATTTTTCAGTAAAAAATTGACTTATCGTCAGTCACAGTGACCAGCATATTATCGCGAACTCTTAGCGGTGTACGAAAGTGTACAGCATTTTCGGTACATACTTGAAGTATAACATGCCATTATTTTTACTGACCATAAGCCATTGCTTTACGCTTTCGTACAGCGCAGAGAGAAACTTCCACCCTCTCAACTTAATCAGCTTTCCTTTATTGGTCAATTCTCTACTGACATAAGGTATATTAAGGGGGAAGACAATATTGTGGCAGACGCTAAGTCGCGTATCGAAGCCATTTCGCAAGATCACGAGATTGAATTACTTGCCCGTGCTCAAGAAGCTAATAATAATAATAATAAGATAACTCCTTGGTAAGTGACACGGAATGGTCACGATTTTAAATGTCAATTTTTGTTTAAAATATTTATTTTCAAAATCCAGTTTTTATCATATTTAAATCATTTCATACAGTTATACAAAATGCAAAATAAACAGAAAAAAAAACAATACAATATACAAAACTGTGACCTACTTACAAAAGTAACTGGAAAAAAGTGAACTGTGACAATGTGAAAATAAATACTCTTAAATAATGATCACAAGGAGTAGAAACGTAAACGCACGCCCACCACCGCAGCCCGTCGCACCGAACAGCTCCACGTCTTCAGAGGAGGAGTACGCAACTCCTCCTGAGAATGTCATGTCGAGCAGTAACGACGAGCTGCCGCCTCCAGCGCCGCGCTTGGGGCCTACTGGGGCATCCGCTCCGCGTTCGTCCCCCGCCGTCGGTGGTGCAGTGCGCCGCATGAAATGGACGCAAAATATAAACGAAAATGTCATGCGAGCGTACTATAGGGCGACAGAGGGTGAAACTAACCTCACTGCGTGGCGAACCCGTTTGCTATCTTTGTTTCAGATCCTTGAACCAGAGTTGACCGTTTCGGCCCAACGACTATCGGATCAGGTGCGGTTTATTCAACGTAATCGTGCGTTGGATGACTCCGCACTTGACCGTCTTCGCTCCGAGGTGATAATCTCTGCATCCACCACCGAAAGCATCCATTTGCGAGCCCAGTTATCGTCCGCTCCTTCGGTGGCAGGGTTAGTGGATGGAAATGCTGATGTGGGGGCGCACAGTGTGTCGTCTAGAACAAGCTAGCTGGACAAAAACAACTTTAAGATTTCCTAGAAACATTAGTGGGGGTAATTAGGGTATTAGTTGGTAATTACACCAACAACAATTGTTTTGACATAAATCATACATAACATCGTTAACGAGGGTAGTATATAAGACAATTGGGTTAAATGCTAATATTATTCGCATTTTTGCTACTGACGCGATTGCATCTCCTAAGGTTATTTTAGTAGTTGTGCTAAATTTTTGTGATGGATTCTATTACTAAGGGTATGTACATTTTTTTTATGTAGTTACAATAAAATTATATTCATACTAAATTAGAATCGGAGCGCCGCAAGTTGCGTTTTCCTTTTAGTCGTCGGAAATTCAAATTCAAAAGACTATTACTAAAAACCCCCCTGTATCCCCGGTGTGTATTTTTTTCAGTTGATAGACACATTATTCTAAATTATAATAAAACTATTTTTTTTTGCAAGTTTTTGCACAAAAGCTGTTATTAATTTTTTTTCAGGTAGCAGTTTTACAGTCTCAAAAATGCAGCTTTTTGAAGAATGGGTGAAACATACAAAAAGTGACCGAAATAAGGCGCTTTTCATGTTTGTTTTACAAGAACATGACCTCAGTGGCATAACTGAAGCATCTGTGAAGGACATCAAGAATATAATTTCCCGTTTTTCTTCGAAAGTTTCGGAGAAATGAGAGAATTCTTACCGAATACGGGATCGTTTCTTAGCTTATAATGTTAAGTGGCTAGAAAGTGAAAACTTACAGTTTAATGTGTCTTATGACCTTGCAGAAGCATCAACGTCATCACATTCACTGCCTGGTCCCGGGAGACCGCCAGTGGACCTGGCAAACGCAAGTGCCAAAACCAAACGGCGACGTGTCGATGATTTGGTTCAGTTACGAAGCTCTGAGGAGCTTTTAGTTGCTGCTGAAATAGCGTCTCGTCAATCAGGCAAACGCAACGTCGCAAAACTAATTCGAGAATTTAGTGAGAATCCTGAAAAGTTCAGTGAACGAAAGTCGAGTGACCTCAAGCAGCAAAGGTGCCTTACAAGTGATGAGGCACTTGCGTGTTATATAGACTCTTAAATCTACTAGTCACGCCTACAAACAGACGCGGAAGTGGAGTATGCTGGCTGGACATCAGGTATTTCCATCATTTCATAGTCTTCGTAAGGCCAAGAAAGCTTGTTTGCCACCGGATGAACGTGTGACGGTAGCTGAGACGCGTAAAAAATGTAAATACTGTAAATATTAATACTGAAGATTATTGTAAAGAGGATTCTTCTGAGGATGAACTTGGTGATGATGAATAATTCCTAAGTTTGTCCTCATTATAATCCAATGAATATTCTTTTTTTAGTAGTAAGTTATAATTTAGTCATTATTTAATAGGTTTATTGTGTACTAATTAATTTTTAATTAAAGTTGTAAATATTAATTAGTTTTATTTATTCTTATAATATTAGTTTAATCGTTAGATAATGTATTTAGCTTTAAATACCTATTAGTTTAATTGATATTTCTTACGAATCGTGCAATAAACACCATTATTTTTAATGAATGCATATTATTTTTGAGTTTTGCATCTTTTATGGGTTTCCAAGTATTTTAATTAATAAAATCATTCATATTAGTATCTAGCAGAGGGTTTGCAACCTATATCCATTAAAAAATAATTTTGTCCAGCTAGCTTGTTCTAGACGACACACTGTGGGGCGTTGAGATTACAACCGTAAGTACCCAAGATAATGAGCAATTAAGGAGGACTTTGGAGGATGCGATTTTGGAATTTAAAAACATACCAGCCCGCGACAGGCCACGGTTGCCCCGTTTTCCCACGCATAGACGTAATATGTCGCTTGTAATGGCTCTAGACTGCATGATAGACTCTTATCTTCGTTCTAGCAATAGTCTCACTGATACCCATTCAATTCTTTATTGTACAGCTGTTGCAGCGTGCCGCTCCGCCCGTGTCAGATTTCCTGAGCCTGATAGGGTGGTGCGGTCCACTGAGGACACACCCGCATGGCAGATGAGGATTGAACGGCGTATCAGCGCAGCTAGGGTCATTATTGGCAAGTTAATCTGCTTCAGATCGGGAAACATGCGGCCGAGAGTCATGCGTTATGTTACACAGGCCTTTGCCGGTACTGGCATTAGACCTCAGGATTACATGGCCTATGTAACAGAACGTATAGACTACCTGAAGCAGAAAGTTTGTGCGTGGGCAAATCGTATCCGTCGTTATAAACAATTCCAGGAAGCCATCGTGTCCGGATCCTTATCATCTTTTATGACAACAGGAATCACCTTTCTGCTCCACAAGTCTGGTAGTATCACGGATCCAAAGAACTTTCGACCTATCACGTGCTTACCAACAATTTATAAGCTTCTTACATCCATTTTGACTTTTGACAAAATTAAACACACATTTGTATGCAAATAGCATTTTAGATCCCGCTCAAAATGGATGTAAGATTAAACGTTTAGTAATGACATTAGGATGGAGTTTGGTGTAAATAAATGCGCGGTTGCACATGTGCAGAGTGGCCGAGTTGTAAATAGCGAATATTTACAACTCTCGGAGACAACGTCCCTCAGATCCCTCTCCGAAACCGAGTGCTACAAATACCTTGGTATGTCGGAATGCTTAGGCATACTAAGTGGGGACATTAAACAGCTAGTGAAGGAACGCTTCTTTAACCGCTTGACAAAAGTCCTAAAAAGTATTTTGTCAGGAGTAGGGTTGCCACCCGTACTATATTATATAGTATCGTACTATATTTTTGTCAATAGTACTATATATTATAGAAAAACAATATAGTACGAAAAATACTATATTTTTATCGCTAATTCAATTGTCGCGTTTTTTTTAAATTAACTGTGAAGGAACGCACCTTCAGCGCTGTATAGGGAATTTTTGAACGAAACTCATTCATGTACAGCGAATAAAGTTAGTTGGTAACACTTACCAACTCTTTTGTCAAATGTCAACGTCAACGTCACTGTTCGTTCGTTCTTTGCTACCCGCCCTCCGCAGAAGCCAAGAAAGAAAAAGTTGAAGTTGCTACCCGCCGAACGAACATTGAGGTTATTTTTTACTATTTGATAACGGATTAAAATTACAACAAAAACATGGAAAGTGATGATGGTTCTTGCACGCCTCCCAAGAAGAAAGAAAGAAAAGAAAAAAGACTTCAAAGGTATAAGAGCAAGTGGGAGTCCAACTACCAATGGTGCAAAGAAGATATTAATAATAAATATGGAGCGAAGTGTATTATATGTGGGATTTCTTTTTCGATAGCCGGAAGTGGGATTGGACAAGTAAGTATTTTTAATTGGTTTCAACGTTTCTTATGGGTTGGGTTGTGTTGTGATGTGATTGATAGGTTTGGTTGTGTTATTGGGTATTTTTCTCTCTGGGCAGTGGGCTACATTTTATTGTTTGGTAATGGTATGGTTATGGTAATTTTTGGAGCATATTGTTTGTTGCTTGTTTTCAGGTGAAACAACATAGTGAAACTAAACAGCACAAAAATAAAAGTGAAATGAAAAAGACTGCTTCTACTTTACAACAGTTTCTGGGAACATCCTTTGATTCTCCTTCATCATCTTCTACATCTTCAAATAATTCTAATGATGCTGTAATTTCTGCAGAACTAGCGCTAACATTTCACACAGTCAAACATAACATGT
Organism: Napeogenes sylphis; assembly: GCA_959347405.1. Lineage (NCBI taxonomy): Eukaryota > Metazoa > Arthropoda > Insecta > Lepidoptera > Nymphalidae > Napeogenes > Napeogenes sylphis. The sequence goes on from OY365785.1 coordinate 30,804,502, forward strand.
CTTGGTCAGTCAGTCAGTCAAAAGGTCAAAGTCAAAGGTCAGTCAAAAATAGCATGGATTGTGGTGTTAAACTAGATAAGATTATATATGTAGACTCTAAAACTGCTCTTAATGTTCGCTTAGCACGTACTAAAATGGAAGCTCTTGTAATGGAAGTGTTGGGCCCACAAGCCATACAGACTGTTTTAGATGATTTAAAGAAAGATGTTTTTTACTGTATACAAAGTGATGCTTCAAACAGAAAAAATATCAAACTTTTCCCATTAGTTATTCAGTATTTTACTATTGATCATGGTATTCAGAATAAACTAGTAGACTTTTATGAAAATCCTGACGAATCAGCTGATGGAATGTTTAAAGCAATTAGAAATTCCTTAACTGAACAAAAAATAGCTTTAGAAAATATATCAGCATTAAGTGCAGATAATTGTAATGCTAATTTTGGCATCCACCATTCCTTATTCACTAACATGCAAACAGTTGTTCCTGGTATTATTAAAGGTAACTGCCATGCACACATTGTGCATAACACAGTTAAATATGGAATGATTTTTTTAACACAGGATATAGAAAATATAATTTTAAAAATTTATAGTCACTTTTCATGTTCAGCGGTAAGGCGGGAAGCATTAAAAAAATTTGTAGCAAGTTTTTTTTTTTTTTTTTTTTTTTTTTAATTAATAATGTTACTTAAAATACATAAGTACATTATTGCAATTACAATCTAGCCTAAAGACTAATGAGTAATTTAAATCTAACTTAACTTGCTAAATAGATTTATGTATAATAAGAATAGTGTCCAATAACACGTTTCTTATTGTCTCTATTAAGGGGAAGACACTTTGTTCGCGTGTTCTTTATAGGTAGCACTTACACTACATGACACTATCACTTCACTATACTAGTTCGAAGGGTTTAGTTCTTTTTAATCTTCTCACTAAGTCCGTGTTGTCAAGGATCTGGATAGCCTCGACATTCACATGATGATGAAGTCTCTTGTCATGAGCTTCTGCGTACTTTTGAATGACTTTGGTGACGAGATCCACTTTAAGGTCCCTGTGGAGGTCGTCATTTCTTATGTACCAGGGCGCGTTCACTATACCTCTGAGTACTTTATTTTGGAACCTTTGGATTATTTTGATATTACTTGGCTTAGTACAGCCCCAAAGCTGGATGCCATAAGTCCAAACGGGCATTAGGACTTGCTTATAGAGTAACAATTTATTATGTACGGACAGCGAAGAATATTTCCCAAGCAGCCAGTACATTTTCTTGTATCTAATCTCTAATTCTTTGCGTTTTATTTTGACGTGAGCCTTCCAGCGAAGCTTCGCATCTAAGGTCATGCCTAAATATTTGGCAGAGTTCTCGTACGGTATCACACTGTTGTTTAGATACACAGGATGGTAATTGAGGGTTTTGTTTGTGAAATCTATATGAACAGATTTCGTCTCATTTAATTTTAACTTCCACTTTTTCGTCCACTCGTATATTACGTTAACAGCTGTTTGAACTTTTTCCACTGCTTCAGCATGAGATTTTGCTGTAGCCATTATGGCAGTGTCATCAGCAAACGTAGCAATGGTGTTATTTTCTAAAAAAGGTATATCGTAGGTATATATTAGGTACAGGACCGGACCTAATACACTACCTTGGGGTACACCAGCATTGATTGGCTTCAGATCTGAGTAAGCATTGTCTTGTCTGATTCTGAACATTCTTTTAGAGATATACGATTCTATTAAATCTGCAAACTGTTTCGGAAGTGTTTTTCTAACTTTGTAAATTAAACCTGAATGCCAGACTTTGTCGAAAGCCTGTGCCACGTCTAGAAATATCGTAGAACAGACTTTCTTTTCTTCTAATGCTTTTTCTATGATATTTGTGATTCTATGTACTTGATCGATAGTAGAGTGTTTTTCTCTAAAACCGAACTGATGATTTGGAAATAGGCTTTGCTCTTCTATGATAGGCTTCAAGCGTTTAAGAAACAATTTTTCAAACAATTTTGATATCATTGGTAATAAGGAAATAGGTCTATACGATGTCAATTCATGTGGTGGTTTACCAGGTTTATGTATCATAATCACCTCAGCTATTTTCCAAATATCAGGCACATATTTGAGTCTGAATGATGCATTTATCAATGTAGTAAGTTTGACTATGGCTTTATGCGGAAGATTTTGGAGAATTTCCGCAGTTATTAAGTCATAACCAGGGGCTTTCTTTAGGTTTAGTTGCTTGATTTCAGTGTACACTTCTTTAGGTGTAGTAAGTCTAATAGTCTGAACATCACTGGATGTTTCATTTATCCTCTGAGTCTCAAAAGTATCTTCAATTGGCTGAAATATTTCCTCAAGATGTTGTGCAAATATATTTGCTTTTTGTTCGTTGCTTATAACCCAACTTCCGTCACTTAACTGTATACACGGTATAGGAGTAATTGGGTTTTTCAAATGTTTCGTGGTCTTCCATAGGGAACACTCTGTTGAGTGGTCACCTGTTAGTTGACTTAGATACCTGGTAGTCTTTTCATTGTGAAAGTTGCAGATTTCTCTTTGAAGTCTTTTTGTCATGTTATTTAACTTTGTTTTATCTGGTGGATATCTAGATCTTTGCCATTTTCTTCTCTGAGCTCTTTTTAATACAATAAGATTTTTAATGTGTGTTGGATAACAGTTGTTACCGAGTCTTCGTTTGAATTCGTGCGTATTATGCCATGCACTTTGTTGAATAACTTTGACGAATTTGAGTACGTCTAGATCAAGTTGTGCTGGATTTTTTAATGGTACTTTTAGATTAATGGCTGTGTTCAAATCATTTTTGAAGCCTTCCCAGTTAGTACTCTTGTTGACTAAAACAGGATTGAGGTCCTTAAGTATTATTCTATCGTTTAAAGTTAGGTATATGGGTGAATGGTCAGAATTCATATCATAGCCCTCTTGTATATGGAGAAAGCTTAATGTAATATTTTTATAAATGAAAAAATCAATGAGATCTGGTTTCTTTTGTACATCAGTGGGCCAGTAAGTAGGCTTCCCTGTGGAAATGACATTACATTTCATTTCTCTTACAGCACTTAGCAATTCCTTTCCTTTAGTTGTTGTTAATCTAGATCCCCAGAACGTGTTTTTGGCGTTAAAATCGCCGCCCAATATAAATCTATTCCCAAGATCCTTAAGTAATTCTTTATATTGCTCCACTTTGAGAGAAAACTTTGGTGGACAATATATGGCCGATATTGTAATTGGATAACATTTGGTGTCAACACAGACAGCCACAGCTTGTATGTGTTGTTCTTCATGTTTCTTTTCTACATAATGTTGAATGCTATCTTTAATGATGACAGCACTACCACCTCTAGTTGTGTTATCCGGATGTAAAGCATGATAAGCTCTGTATCCTTTGAATTTGATGTATGATTCCCTAGTGAAGTGTGATTCGGATATTAGACACACGTCAATGTTTTCTGTGATTAGGACAGCTTGCAACTCTTCTTGATGCTTTAGCAGTCCATTTGCATTCCAAGTCATTATTTTAATTTTATTAGCCATTATTTTTGTTTATGGGTGCTATGTTCTAATTTCCTCAGTCTTTCGTCAAACGAAGTTAAAAGACTGAGTATTTTATTTATTTTGTCATCATTGCTAGGGCTTACCTTTTGTGCTTGCAACTGTGGCTGGCCTGTCTTTGTTATTTGAGCATAAGACACATTTTTAGTTACTTGTTTGTTATGATTAGTACTTTGAACGGTTTTCTCGCTTAATACTTTAGGCATTTTATCGTTTGGTGTCACCTTTTTCAGTAACTTATTCTTGATTTTTTGTAGCTCTTTTGCCACTAAACACCCTCTGTAATTAGAAGGGTGTGGTTCCCCACAGTGTACACACTTTGGTTTCGCCTCAGCTGGTTTTGTACAGTCTTTTGTAAAGTGCTTGCCTGTGCACTTTACACATTTTGGCTCTCTGAAGCAATACTTTTGAGTGTGTCCATATGCTTGACACCTTTTACACTGCGGTATAAGTTTCGAAGTCTTGAGCGGCTGTATGTCGACTTTGCAACCTAATATAGTCTGGATGCCATAAATTTTGTCTATGTTTTCATCTTTATGAAATGACAACGTAAACATATTAAGTGGTTCTTTAGTTCTCCAACTTAGTTTATTTACAGCTTCCTGGATTTTATATCCTTTGTTCTTTATATCTTCAACAATTCTATCAGGCAGACAAGAGGAATGTAGATTTTTAGCCATTACTCTAATAGGTCTGTCCTGTTTATTCTCATAGGAATACCAATGGCTACTATTTTGCGCTAGTATTTTGGAAATGGACCTATAAGTGTCCTCATTTTTGGCATTTACTTTTACGTTTTCGCCGTTCATAGTTTTTACGGTAAACGTATCATTGGCTACAGTCGTAGAAATTAAATCAAAGAAGTCTTGATAGTTTTTGATATTTTCTACGATGATAGGAGGTGGAAGTGGAGGTTTCTTTATCCTCGGCTCCTTTGAGTTAGCTGTTTTTTGTGGTGGTGGGGATGGCGTCAAGTTCAGTTTCCTTTTTTTCCTATTTTTTTGACGTACCCACTCAGTTTCTTTTGCAAGTTCCTCTTCGTCTGTCTCATACTGAACAGTTTCGACGGGGTTCTCACTGTTGGAGTTACTATTTGTAACCTTGTTCTTTGTCTCCTGGAATTGTTTCAGTTGTTGCTGAAACTCCTCTATTTGGCCCTTAAGGTCTTTAACTACTTTTTCAAGTTTTTGTCGTTCCAATTTTTCATCTGTATAATGCTTGTACAACAGACGTTCGGTTTCAGTTTTAATACTTATAGTAGTATTAGGTGATGCCATAATTGTATAAAAATTATAGCTGTGCCTTAATGATTGTTTGCATAAAAATAACAATTATTAATAAGCGGTAACTGGGTCATCGTGACGCACGGCCGCGGAATGTCCGTCGACGCACGAGTGCAGCGGCAGCGGCAGCGTTAGCACTTTACCCGATCACTGAATTATTTTACGAGCGTCAGCGACGACACGACTGTTCGCGACGGAACTCGACCCGACTATTCAATTCAATTCAATTTGTAGCAAGTGTGAATGAGGAATGGCATGAATTAAAAAGGCATGTAGGTACAAGATGGCTATCTCTATTACCTTGTGTTGATAATGTATTGCTTAATTGGTTACCTATCAGAGACTATTTTGTTAGTTTAGAAGATAATTGTCCGTCAATCTTGCAAAATATTCTTTTGTTAAATGAAAGAGAAGGTCAAATTATAATTGAAATTTATTTTCATTTTGCCAGTCACATTTTGCATGTATTTAACAAAACTGTGAAGCTTTTAGAAGGCAATAATATAACAATCTTAGATGTCTACACGATTATGAACAATTTAAAAAAAGAATTGGAGCAGCGCAAAGCAGATCACTTCTTTGGATATGATACAAATAGAAAAATTCATAAAATCGAAGAAAAATCTCCTGAGCTTTCAAATATGATTCACAGTAACCTATTGTTATTTATTGAGAAAAGTTTAACATATTTAAATAAATGGTTTGATTTTAACTCAACTAATTGGCTTAATCAGTGTCAAGTTCTAAATTTGAAAATGAAAATTGAATTTAAACAATTCGAGAACATATTGGATTCCTTAAATTTAGTTAATAAGTTAAATGTTAATGTCAATAATCTGTATTCAGAAATAATTATGGTAAATGATATTATTTCAAAATTAAGCAATGAACAAGTGTTTCAATCTAAAAATACTGCTGAAAAATGGCAAATGCTTTTCAAAAGTTCTGATGAAAATTTAACAAACATATTTAAAATAATTTCTTTTCTTCTCTCCATTCCTGCAACTTCTGCTTTTACAGAAAGAATTTTTTCCGTGAAAAATGTGAAATGGAGAGAAGAAAGGAATAGAGCATCTATTAATTTAATAAAAAATGAACTGTTAATTTATTTTAATATAGACCTAAATTGTTCAGATGCCTATAATTATTTTAAAAATAATAGGAACTTGATGGCCAAAGCGAAAAGTAATGATAAATACTCATGGAAAAATAAATAATGATTGAAAATAGATGTGTACTATTTTTTTTCCTGAATTTCCCAAAAGTACTATATTTTTTTGGTTTACAAAGAATAATACTATTTTTCTTCAAAAAAAAGGTGGCAACCCTAGTCAGGAGGTAACAAAGTGCGTGCATTCAACAGTTGGGTAATGCCCCTGCTGATGTATACTTTCGGCATATTAAGGTGGACTCAGACTGAATTAGATGCCCTGGACCGAAAGGCCCGAAAACTATTGACAATGTATCGCATGCATCATCCGCGCTCATCAGTGATGAGATTGTATATTCCACGGAAGTGTGGGGGTCGCGGCTACCTTAATGCCAAAAACTTACACAACCGTGAGGTATGCAATCTTAGAGAATATTTCCTTCATACTGAGTGTGGAATGCATCGGGACATTGTTGCAGTAGATAATGGCCTCACACCGCTCTCCTTAGCCAAAGATAACTGGCATAAACCGGTAGTACTTAGCACTGACGACCGTATAAATATATGGAAGAGTAAGGAGCTTCATGGACGGTTCCACCAGGCACTCTATGGGCCTGATGTAGACCTTCTGGCGTCCGTGGCTTGGCTACGATTTGGTGATCTCTTTGGAGAAACCGAAGGTTTTGCTTGTGCAATTGCTGACGAAGTTGTCAAGACGAACAACTATCGGAAATACATAATAAAGGATGGCACTGTTGATATATGTCGTGCGTGCCACCAACCTGGAGAATCCATCAGACATGTTATTTCCGGTTGTTGTCATCTTGCCAATGGAGAGTATTTGCACAGGCACAACCGAGTAGCCAAGATAATCCACCAAGAACTTGCTCTTCGATACGGTCTTGTACCTTTTGAAGTGCCATATTATAAGTACTCACCGGAGCCGGTTTTGGAAAATGGTCATGCTAAGCTCTATTGGGACCGATCTATCATAACGGACAGGACTATTGTAGCCAATAAGCCTGATATCGTACTGGTAGATCGGTTAGAGCGCCGGGCATTTCTTGTTGATATCTGTGTCCCGTGTGACGCTAATCTTGTGAAAGCTGAGAAGGACAAACTGTCAAAATACTTGGACTTAGCTCACGAGATTACCGACATGTGGAATGTTGACTCAACAATAATTGTCCCGATGGTAGTTTCCGTAAATGGTCTTATAGCGAAGAGTCTCGATCATCGTCTCAAGAGGCTCTCACTAAAAAACTGGATCAAGGGTCGGATGCAAAGAGCAGCAGTTTTGGGTACGGCACGCATTGTGAGAAAGTTTCTTTCGCTGTCGCCCTAACCACCGACGGACTGGTCGTAAGGCCCACGTCGGCGGGATACTATTTTTTATATTTATATTTGTAATGTTGTTTTTTTTAATGTTATATGTATAAATGTAAATAATAAGATTAAAATAAAATAAATGATAATAATAATAATAATCTTTATTTTCACATAGTACATGACAGTAGTATTTAAATTATAAATAGGTAATAATAGGTTAATAGTTTTGGTATCACTACAATACAATACAATACAAGCTGACAACGAGCTAGCTCACTTGCTGTTGGAAGGTTCTAGCTTACAGCTTAATAAAGTTCCCATACCTGGAACAGACATAACTCTTATTTGCGACACTTCGACGGGTAAACCTCGCCCATTTGTTACGAAAGAGCGGCGCCGCAATATATTTAAAAAATTACACAATCTTAGCCATCCTGGCATCCGAGCTCGCATTGTGTCTGACAGGTACGTGTGGCCTTCCATTAAGAAGGATTGTAAGGAGTGGTCTCTTGCTTGTGAAGCGTGTCAACGCTGCAAAGTAACGAGACATGTTTCCGCTCCTTTAGGCACCTTTGATTTGCCGTCTGGTCGTTTCAGCCAAGTCTATATGGCATAGTGGGTCCGTTACCTATTTGCGGTGATTATCGTTACTGTTTGACTGCAATTGATAGATCGACCAGATGGCCCGAAGTGTGGTCATGTGAACCGTTTCTGCAGAGGAAGTCGCTGACACTTTCACAAGAGAGTGGATTCGACGATTTGGAACACCTTCTATTATTACTACAGACAGAGGCAATCAATTCGAGTCGGACTTGTTTTGCAGGCTCTTTCTAAGTTTTGCCTCAAAATGCATTCGCACTACTGCATACCATCCTAGTGCAAATGGGATGATAGAACGTGTCCATCGGCAATTAAAAGCGTCACTGGATGTGCTTTCGTTTTATTGGGCATGCGTTCTTCTTTTAAAGAAGATTTAAACGCGACTGTGGCAGAACTTGTTTAAGGTGAGAACTTACGTCTCCCCGGAGAATTACGGGTTCCTGCTAAGGGCATGAATAATTTCCCTGACCCGGCAGATTTTGTGGTTAATCTCCGACGTCGGATGTCCCTTATTCGTCCCGTCCCTGCTTCACGGCATACGGAACTAATTGTATTTGTATTTAAAGATTTAGCTTCTTCTTCCCATGTTTTCCTTTGCGAAGATTCAGTTCGAAGTGCATAGCAACCACCTTATACTGTATTGGATAGAGCGCCCGATGGTAAAACTCTTACCAATAATGTCAAGGGTAGGACTGTTGTCGTGAGTGTAGATAGAGTAAAACCTGCGTATATTGATAGTACTGTTACTCCACCTTGTTCTACACCTGTTGCGTCACCTACTGCACCTACTACTGCTGTAGCACCTTTATCTGTCCCCTATACTTTCGTTCCTCCGCCCCCTTCCTTAATACATACCACTAAATCGAGTAATCTGCCTTACACCACTAGATCTGGCAGACAAGTAAACTTAAAAAATCGCTGATTTTTTAAAAACCTAACTTTCTCCGTGGGGTGGTGTGGCAACACTGACAAAAGGTTTTTGACGCCAAAAAAATATGGTCTAATATCTAGTAATATATATTATAGTAAATATGGGTCGTACAAGCTTCTTCAAGTTTCACGAGACTAAAACGTTTTGATAACAATAACCGAATGATAACATTATGCGGATGGTACTTTTTCATGCTTGTTGGGGGATTTTAGTGCACATAAAAAATGATCATAATGATAAAATATGAATTGTAATAATTTAGAATTGATTTACGTACATATTAAGTTTCTTATTAAGAAATTCTGTTGTTTGCTCACATTTTCTATTTATTTACACTATTAAAAATATTCTAACATAAGATTCATTTGAAATATGTATCGATCTATTGTTGTTTGACACTTGTTTTTATTCATAATCATTTAAATATAATTCTCAAAATCGTATAATTTTTCAAAGTTTGTTGCTCGGTGTTGAACACCACGTCGTATCGACGTCGTCGTTGAACAAAAATAGTATTTTCTAATCCTTAAACTTGAGAATTTAAAATTGCACCCTTCTAAATCGATAACAATAAGCGACTTTTGATCACAATAAGCGTTTTTTTTAAATGTATTGCTAAGGAGAAATTTGGGACCGACCATTTTCGATAACAAACTCCGGCTGATAACATTAACCGTGATCACAATAAGCGGCGTCCGCTGTATATGTATATATATATATATATATTATATATATATATATTATATATATATATATTATATATATATATATTATAATGATCAAGATCCAAAACGGAGTTGTATTATTGGCCCATTGAGCCAAATATGTATTCCTGTTATTTATGTGTTATCTTATTTACATTGGTGTATCTGTTACGGGTAATGCTAGAAGATGGAGTAAACCTATTTTTACCCGAGTTAACTTAGTATTACCCAAGCTTCTCGGGCAAAGTCCGATTAACAAGTAAAATAAATTTTAATTCGGGGTTTATCCATACTCATCTAGGTCTACCCAACTCCGGCTGGGTAATGTTAGGTGTTGTGTAATTTTTTGAGCCCGTGGCGTAAATCACGGGGGCCCCGGGGCTGTTCCCCCGCGCTGCTTGCGCCTGCCCGCGTTTCCCCTCCCACGCGGCCCCGCCGCTTGCTTAGTAACGAACATTATTTGGAAATAATTAATTCGGTGAAAAGTGCAAAAGAAGCTAAATCGAAAACTACTTTACAATACCGGCGATTGAAGCGTTTTGATTTATGCTCGGTAAGTGGCGTCGAGAAACTGATTGCTCCTCTATCTTCAAGTGAGACAACAATTAAATATTACGTGACCAACGATGAAATGTTCGATATTTTGCATGAAACTCATTTGGCTGTTGGACATGGAGGAAAACATCGGATGGAAAAAGAATGTAAGAAAAAATATAAAAATGTTACTCAAGAAGGAATAAAATTATATTTACGACTATGCGAACCATGTCAAAAAAAGTTAAAGTTTGCCAAAAAAGGAATTGTTGTCAAACCATTGCTGTCAACAGAAATGAATAGTCGCTGTCAAGTAGATTTAATTGACATGCAGTCTAACCCTGACGGCGACTTCAAATTCATAATGGTCTATCAAGATCATTTGACAAAGTTTGTACAGCTGCGCGCGTTAACATCTAAACGAGCCGTAGAAGTCGCTTATAAGCTTTTGGACATATTTTGTATTTTTGGCGCACCTTCAATTCTTCAATCAGACAATGGCCGTGAGTTTGCAAATCACGTAATAGAAGAGTTGTGCTCGATGTGGAGCGGCCTGAAAATAGTACATGGCAAACCTCGCCATAGTCAGTCTCAAGGTAGTGTGGAAAGAGCAAATCAAGACGTACAAAATATGCTTATGACGTGGATGAACGACGAAAATTGTAAGCGTTGGTCAGAAGGTTTGAAGTTCGTTCAATTAATGAAAAATAGGGCATTCCACGATGGAATAAAACGAGCTCCTTATACCGCCATGTTCGGTAGTGATGTCAAGGTGGGTTTAGCGTTGTCTTCTCTTCCAAAAGAAGTTATTGCCAGTATTCACACTGAGGAAGAGCTCGAGAAAATGATGACGGAATTTACTACCGGAGCAGAATCTAGTGCAGAATCCCAAGAAGAGAGACCGGAATCTAGACAAGAATCTCAAGAAGATTTACATAATGTAGAGCTGGAATCACAGAATTACCACTTACAGAACAAGGAGATGAGGAACGAAATCGAAACAGAAGTTTTAAATACAAAAGAAGGTGAAAGGGAAGTTTTACTAGAAATAAATTCAGAAGAAACGGCCAAAAAGAAAGACGAAATGGAGTGTTGTAGATGTATGAACCCAGGCACAAGTACACAAGAAATAAACTTGTGTGAAATTTATACTACTCAACAAAATATAAATGAACATAGATTATTTGCCCGATTGAGCTTAGAAAACCAAGCTAAAAAAATGAAAGCCTTATCTAATTTAAAATTTCCTCCATGTTCTGTTGGAGATACGGTAAGAGTCCAAATACCAGATGTCGATAGAGGAAGAGGCGAGTTTCGGAACGTGCTTATGGCAGTTATAGAAAAAGCTGATGATCTGTATAGGCTAGGAAACGAACGTGGTACTATTGAGGAAATGTTCTCAAGGAATCAGTTTTCTGTGTGTCATGATAAACTGATTGATATCGAAAATATATCACCAGAAAAAAAAGCTTACGAGAGCTTGCAAATGAACAGTCGCTTTCAGAAGGCCAGGGTTATAAAAGATGTAATTGCAAAACAAAATGTGCTACAAAGAAGTGTTCATGCAAAGCTGCAGGAAAATTTTGCAATTCAAAATGTCACAGTAGTTTATCTTGCTCAAATAAATAATTTCAATTTTAATAACAACGACCGCTATAAGTTTATGCTATTCAAGTGATTACGTTCGCCTTTGTATGTTTTTTAAGTAATAAATGTTTAAAATGTCCTTGGATTTTCATTTCACTAATTACTTAGACAAATTTTTAACATTACCCAGCCAGATTTGGGGAGACCTAGATGAGTATGGATAAACCCCGAATTAAAATTTATTTTACTTGTTAATCGGACTTTGCCCGAGAAGCTTGGGTAATACTAAGTTAACTCGGGTAAACCTAGGTTTACTCCATCTTCTAGCATTACCCGTAACATATCTTAGGCTAAGTCGTTGTTATTATATAGCAACAGCACTGTATTTACTCCCCAATTACATATTGCATAATTACGACAACTGATATTCTACGAAAACTGGAACAATGGTTAGCCCTTTCGACACGAGGCAGCTGCATCAACCGTGTAAACCGTTGAGGTAGCTGTAAGCGAGCCACCCAGTCAGTGGGATTGCGGCACATTTTTGGAAGCGCGGGATTGCAACACATTGTTGGGAGCGTGGAAACGGACAATGGTTTGAAGCAATCGCGTCACTTCAGATTCACACTTCGAATCGAGTACATAGTATAGTTTAGACTTAAGAATTTTAATATAATTTTTTCATTTTAATAAATTAGTTGCATAGATTTTTGGTTTCTTTAAGTCCTTCGGACGACGAATATCCGACCATTGATACGCGGAGGAAATCAGAATGTAAATGTTAGTACGCAAAACTTTATTTTTGTGTTGCTTCCTTCCTAGTTCTTATCCTTAATTGTTCAAGATTTTTCATCCTACAACTAAGGGTGCTAGCGAGACTGCATCGCGCCATTCTTGCCGTAATAGAGAGTTAAATAGTAATAGGCAGATAGAAAGAAGTTAAAGATTTAAATTCACCATTTAATACTGAAATAAAAATGCCTTACGACCCAGACGTAATTTTGAAGGCCTTACGCCCAGTTCCGGATTTCAACGGGAATTCGAATATATTTACTAGATTTATTTAAATACGTGACCAAATTGTTACGACCTATATGAGTAATGTTCCCGGTAGTGAGTTACCCAAGTTATGCTTGTTGAATGGTATATTAAACAAGATAACGGGGCGCGCCGCCACAATTATCAACTCTAATGGCATCCCTGATAATTGATTAGGAATTTGCGATTCCCTCATAAATAATTTCGCTGACCAGAGGGACGAAACTGCATTGTATAACGACCTTTCTCTAGCCACACAAAGTCATAATACACCACAGAGATTTTATGACCATTATCAGACATTATTCAGCAAAATAATGACTAATGTTTCTTTGCATGAAACTATTGCAACAACTATAGAGTCAAAAGGCATCCCTTATATAAAAACTTACTAAACAAGACTTTGTGCGCGGTTTGCACGAGCCTCTTGGCTCACGAATTAGATGTATGAGACCATCCACTGTAGAGCAGGCATTGGAATTTGTACAGGAAGAGCTTAATACATTATATTTACAGCAGCGCAATAATGAAGTGCATACAGCTCAGCCACTTGTAAAAGGCCATATTTCAATTCAAATGCCTCCTCCAACCAAGCAGGCTTTCGACCAGCCTTCACCACATATAATGTTACCACCTGTTACTCAAAGATCGTTATTTATGCCAGCCCAGGCGTGTCAACCATTCAAATTTGCTTAACCACAGAACCAACCTAGATATAATACGGGACCACAGAATACTAACCCATATCGTATGCCTACACGCACACACCAAATGTTCGCTGCGCAACCATCGAATTATAATCCGCGAAGTAACGTTTTTAGCATGACACAACCAAATCATCCACAAAATTTTAACCCCCTTTTTTTTTATCGTCAGGAATCCTCATGGGTATACACCTCCATCCAGGGGATGATTAAGGTGGTTATGTGAGACTCCTACTCACTAAACCTGACGGTTGCCGCCGTCGTCATAGTGGGACACCACGGGATAGCTTTCGCACTCACCGCTATGCCCCGACGTGATCCGTGATCAACTGAGAGGGCGCCCCCAACGAGGAACACCCATCTCTTTTTCGCAGGCTTGAAAGATTGTGGAGGGATTCCCTTCCCCCCACCCAAACCTGTTGCCTCTGAAGGTGGCCGAGACCCCCTTCTGGCCGGACTCGGTCTTAGGGAATCAGGTGTAAAACCCGACCCGACCATCATCGACCTTGTCCAGCCTCACCGCGGTAGTCTCCTCGAGAGGATGCCCCCGGTCAGGCCCCCTAGAAGAGCAGACTCCCGATACGACCCAGCGGATTCAGCGGCTCTAGTAAAACCGCGAACCACGCGCCGGGACTATGTAGACTATTAGACTATTGCTACGACCCTGACCTTAGTTCCTATCCTGACTATTATGAGTGCCTGATTTATGTAAATGCACCCAACTATGACTATTACATTGACCCCGAGAGTTACACTACTGAAACAGCTCAGGTACATGACTTTAATGACATAGCCACTGAACCACAGTCTTCTATTAGCCATCAGGAAATTTTTCAGAAAGCTTCAGTGTCAGAAAGGCCAAGATAGAATTAAACTTACAGACTCAAAGGCAACTGCCATTTATTCAGACTTCAAATCCGCCTTTAAAACTTCTTATAGACACCAACCAATTTTTTGCGAACCAATTTTTCTTAAGCCCGGATGCTGTAGAATATTATCCACACGTGCAGTTAGATTACGATCCGTTTGAAGTCACGAACGTTCATGCAGTAAGCCAAAATGAGTATTCGACCATGTTTTAGCGAAGTTAATGACAGCTAACCTATCAAACTTTTTGTATACAAATTTCACCACCATTTTAACGACTGATTGGCCTCGATTTACTAACCAAATGGGAGGCAAAAATCGATCCCAAGGAGTTGCCTTTAAACACCAAATTGCCGTTAACCCTATCTTGTCATACATCTCACGAAATGTCAACTTTTACGAAGATATTATCCCGGGAAAAACCACAGAACTAGCCTATAAATGGGATACCTATTAATGCGGCGGACGATGACGCTTATATACCTGACCAAATACTGTGTAACTATATTATTCATTAATGCATTACTAGCGTAGTTCAGAATAAAGGATATTTAGAGATCGAAAATCCGAACGAAAACGACGTGGTTTTCTCGTTAGACCGTCCTGCACACGCGAAGCTATTTAATATTGAGTACACGCGAACTGTCGGGTCGTCAGCGAGAGTAAAAAATGTCGTGTCCCGACTACGTACGTAACATCTTAACGAAGAGGAAAAAGCTAACTTAATGACTCTTTGTTCGAAGTATGCTGACGTTTTTTATCTGAAGTGAAGATTTAACTTTTAACAACCAAGTAAAGCATCGTATTTGCATAACCGACGAAGACCCGGTTTACCCAAGGACTATCGCTACCTTTTTGTTCATCGACAGGAGGTTAGCGAACAATTTGATAAAATGCTGAACCAAGGCATTATACGCCCATCCGAAGCCGCATGGAGCTCACCTATTTGGATTGTTCCCACGAAAGCGGATGCCTCGGGTAAGTAAAAGTGGCGTCTAGTAGTTAAATTTCGCAAGTTAAATGAAAAAAAACATAGACGACAAATACCCTATCCCGAACATAACGGACGTTTTGGATATATTAGGAAAATGTCAATATTTCACCACCCTGGACCTGGCCAGTGGGTTCCATAAAGTAGAAATGGACCCTATCAAAATTTCGAAGACAGCATTCACAGTAGAACATGGCCACTTTGAGTTCCTCAGAATGCCTATGGGGCTGAAAAACTCACTATCAATGTTCCAAAGAGTGATCCTTCAGAACTGGATCTGTCTGGTTTGCCTTGATGATATTATTGTATGCAGTACCTCCTCACAAGAACACATGACCAATTTAGAAAGGGTGTTCCAAAGGCTCAGACAATCCAATTTCAAAATACAAATGGACAAATCCGAGTTTTTGAAGTTGGAAACGGCTTATTTGGGATTTTATTGGCAGTGAAGGAGTGAAGTCTAACCCGGATGAGATAACAGCAATTGAGAAGTATCCGATCCCTAAAACGCCTAAAGAAATAAAACAATTCTTAGTCCTACTCGGATATTATCGCAATTTTATACCAGATTTCGCACGGATCACAAAACCGTTAACCCAATGTCTCAAAAAGGGCAAAAAGATAACGTTTGACCCTGATTTCGTCAAGAGTTTTGACATGTGTAAAACTCTGTTAACAAATGATCCGATTCTCGAGTACTCAGACTTTGATAAAGCGTTTTTCCTTTTCACCAACGCATCCAACGTAGCTATAGGCGTAATTTTATTTCAGGTACCCGTTGGCTCCGATAAGCTCATTTCCTATGCTTTCAGTACGCTTAATCATAGTGAACTGAATTATAACACCATTGAGAAAGAGCTTATAGCAATAGTTTGGGCCACAAAGTATTTTAGACCGTACCTTTTCGGACGGAAGTTTAAAATACTTAAACTAACCGTTATTGTTGTCAAAAGAAGACCGACAGTATCTAAGCCGTTTGACACCCATACACGCGTTTCCATTCAAATTACAGAGTCTACCTTAGAACAGGACGTCATTAACGCGATTAAAAAATTTGTTACCCCGAAAATTAAAACTGGAATTTTGATCAATCCCCCTCTAGACATACACTCAATAATACCCGTAATACAAAACCACTTTAAAAGCTCCGCCACTCTTATGAAACGCGAACTTGAAAATGTATAACCTTATTTGAGACAACAAGAAATTATTAGGCACTATCACGACGGTAAAACAAATCATAGGGTCATTAACGAATGCTACCTTTCTCTTTCTAGGAAATATTATTGGCCAAAAATGAACAAACAAATTACTAAATTTATTAACGAGTGTACTGTACGCAGACAAAGGAAATAAGATCGCACTCCATACAATAACGGTTTAATGTCGTACCACCTCCTAGTAAACCATTGGAAATAATTTATATGGATTTACTTACGGTAGACAGCGAGAAATACGTAACGATTGCCGACGCATTTTCAAAGTATGGACAGGCCTACCACCTTCGCGACGGCACTGCCATCAGTGTCTTACAAGCTTTGTTAAAACTAAACTAGGAAAGACTCGTCTTATTACCCATTATCAATTTCTTACAGTATATTCAAATAGACGATATAGAAGATAAAGCTATCGCGGTTAGGGGTCAATTATCAAAATTTAAAAATAAGCTTCCAAATGATACTTTTGCTTTATACGAGTTTCAACTTAATTATTTGTCCCATAAAATTGATAACGTCATTAAACATTTAAAATGTTTAGAACCTAGTCGTGTAAAAAGGAGCCTAATCAATCGATTACGATCTATAGAAAAAAGTATAACTGCTAACTTAGATTATCAGGATGCAATTAAATTTGATAACGCAATTAAAAATTTAAATAATAATCAAGAGAAAATGATGACCAAATTCAACTCTCATATAAGCCTTAGCAAAGATTGGATGACGTCATTGACCAGCTAGTTAGGAATCAGCAATCAATTAATTGCACGTTGGAACTTTTACTTGACCATAATGCGTATAAATGTATTAAACTATTATAACTGAAAATGTAAACGATAGGTAAGATGATAGATAGACTTCGAATAATATACGGAAATAATAGATTGTTAAGGTTAGATTTACGTGACTGTTATAGTATAATAAAACCGGGGTCTTACTTCATAAAGAAACAGCTAGTTATAGTTTTTAAAATACCTATAGTTAATATAGAAGTTTTTGACGTTTTTAAACTCTCGATAGCCCCAAATAACCAAATCCTTATTCCACCCTACCCATTCCTTGCAACCAACAAGGAAGCCTATGCGTACATGGAGGCTAAATGCCCGAAGATAGACAAGCAGTACTCTGCGAAGAAGATACTATCGCACACGTCAAGAATCAGCAAGATTGCGCTCGGGAGCTCACAATCAACCACGTCCTAAGAGAAGTCTGTAACCTGACCACTGTAGCACTGAAGACTGAAGCCATAGAGCAATTGGATGACAAGAATTACGTCATGTCATTCCCCCATCTTACAAAAATTCATTTGCAATGCGGAAGGGAAGAATTCAAGCAACTTCAAGGAAGCTACCTAGTCACGGTACCCCTAAACTGTACCTTGATAACATCGAAATTTACAATAGTTAACGAAGATAATGAAGTACGTGGCCAGCCTGTAATAATAACTGGCACCTCATATAATGTTGAACAGAAGTATACTTCACCGCACAAGCTGACGCTACAATCTATCGACTTAAGAAAACTACACAGTTCATGCAATCAAGTCATGATGGAGCGAAGCATAGAACGAGATACGAAAGATACGGTACCTGAAGGGTTTTGAAACTCCCTGCCGAACCAGCGATGTCTATCTGCATATTGATTGTTCTACTGTGGTAAGTGGCTTAAACATACATATTGCTCAACTCCCTATTCCTCATCACTTATTAGAGTCTATTCTATTTCTAAATTCATTTATTTTGACTTTCATTTAATTGACTCCGCATTCCAACTAGCATCGGTAAATCAGACAACAGATATCTTGATGTACGCGTTAAACAAACTCACGGGTCCAGGTTCATCCGACGTTCACTCCAAACAGTTCTTCAAATGGAATGAGCTAAAACTATTTCTAATTCAAAAGTTTTCACAAACTAAAATTCTCCCGCATCTGAATTTAGAATTGCAATCAAACTTCCAAAAACCCCAAGAAGGCATTACCGATTTCTTCCTTAGAGATATGTGTAGGAGCAAAATTCTGGAAAAGCTAACAACAGAGATAACCAATTCCACATTAGAAGGTCGCAAAGGCACTACCGAAGAAACGGCTCTTAATGTATTTGTAAACGGTCTTAGCTCTGACTGAAATGACGCGGGACATTTCACTATTCAGGAAGAAAAAATTTGAAATATGAACCGGGCTAGACAGACATTATATAAAAGTACAGTTTCAACAGGCTTCCCTAAAAATCCTCTATTACATCAATCAATAAACCATCAACAACTTAGAATTTTTCCGCGACCGCAACAGCCAAACAAAACTTGTAATTGCTATAAAAAACCTGGTCATTTAATTTTCGAATGCCGTAAACGCGCTTATAACAATAGCTTGAAACAACCAAATTCAGGGCAGCAAACTCACACGCAATCTACAACTACTGTAAAAGGAGTAAATAATTTAAACTTCCAAGCGGCCGAAGCTACGGGATGTCCTTTGGGAACCGCTTCCGCCCATTTTTACAGTGTCCAAACACCGACAATGTATCTAGAATCACATCAAATAAACTAGCAACTCATCCAAATTCTAATTCTATTAATTCAATAAATAATTCCTATTATCCAGTCCATCGGGGACAAGGAATTATTCCTAAAATCAGTAATGAGTACTTACACGTAAATCAGCCAGTCTATCGGGGACAACTTCGTGATGCTTGTACTCAAACTAATATTCAAGTAAGTCTTACATCAACTCCAACTCAAACAAAATCAAAACTTATTTCCAAATCTAAGCCTAAATCTAAGTCTAAATCTATTAAATTTAGTCCTAAATCTACCAATGCTACTAAATCTATTATATCAAATTCTACCTCTACTAAATCGACTACATCAAATCCTATATTTAGTAGGTCTGTTACTATTTCAGCACTAAATGTGCCTCCAGAAAATCTACTGCATTGCAAATTCTACATTGAAGGTAAACCAGTAACCTCACTGATCGATACAGGAGCCGCTATATCTGTCCTTAACAAAGAACATATATGTAGTGCACCTTCAGATCAATCGAGAATCGTATAGATCTTAGGTATATCAGGACACCAATCCTCTATTCAAAACTTCGGCACAGCCAAAATATCTCTACAACATTTTCCTAAATTTAATTTCCATGAAGCTAACCTCAACATCAAAGCGGATGGTATCTTAGGCAACGACTTCATGCGCCCATTCAATGTCAATATTTTCGTACAATCAAATAACATTAGTATACTGGATCGCACTTACAAATGATTCTTCATTGAAGAGAAACCAATGGGATCCGTAGATAACCAACAATTCGTAGGACAACGATTAGGAAACTGTTATTACACGTTTTACTAAAGATATTCAAAACGGACCCGCACTAATTAACAAACAAACTATTAGCGACGATATCACTATTCCTAATGCATTAGTTACAGTAAAAGATAACATATTTATAATTTGTCTTCGTGCTTAATTTCATAAGAACAAAGAAATATACTGAGCTGTCAACCAACGGATGTCGAATTCAAATTTCTTCAATCCCGGGGAGTATTTTATTTTACTTTTAATATAATTACACTTACATTATTAAACTAACAACTACTCATTTTATAGTGAGTTACGTCCATCCACACACTCTGGCACCGTTATTGACTCTCTTTACTTGACTAGTTGGAAGTAAAGTTGAAGACAAAAACATTGGCCTCATACAAAACTATTACTTTTACTTTACCTTACATACATACCATACATAAAACAAGCATTTTGAAACTCCCATTTGTATCTAAAAGGTAATTTGTACCCAGGTTCAACAATGGAAAGAATAATTGCAACTCGCAAGGCCTCTGCAAAGGATTTGGAGCAAAAGTTAAAACTGGCTTTAGAAGAATTAAAATCTTCTAAAGATTTGTGCAACAAGCTACTGCAGGAACGAAAGGACAGTGAAGAGGAAATTAAAGATATTGTAATAAAAAATACTAATCTTAAAGGTAAGCTCGCTGAACTACATACCAATTATTTGGATATTGTGGCTCAGCGAGATCAGTTAAGAAATATAGTGACTGCATTTGACCAGTGCAGCAATGAGCATGAGAGGGCATTAGATCGCATATCAGAGCTTGAGTCTGATTTGGTGCAGGCTAGGATAACTATTTCAGACCTAGAAACCTGCAAATTAAATGTAGAAAGTCAGCATACTCATAGCTTATATGAGGAGCTGGTTGAATGCAACTCACAACCTACTCAATCAAATTTCATAAATGTTAATTCTACTATAATTGATCTAACAAAAGATGAGTCAAGTATTGTGCACCCCATATACTTTTCAAGTCATAAAAAATTAAAAAACTATATGAAGGTTAAGAAATTAATTAAAAAATGTAATAATCTCATCAAAAACAAGTTTCCTGCAAAGAAAATAAAGATACAAATTGAACGCTCCACATTAATTAAAAAAGTAAGTGTTTATAATAGGAAAATGATTGAGAGTAGGTCACTGTATGAGCGAGACACCCAAAACTTGCATGAGGAAATCTTTCAATTAACTTCTGCATTGCATTTGTTAGATATTATAAGATTCTACAATTAAAAACCACTGAATTAATATAGTATAAATTATTTAATCGAGCTACTTCATACTATTAATATGATAATATATTTCAATGCATTATTTGGATAAGTTTAAAGAAAAGAAAGATCTAAACAAATATATCATTTAATATAACAAAATGACTCCCGGTACATGAATATAATAAATACAGCAATATAGTTATTACTGTTTAATTATTTAGACACATTTACCAATAACTCAATACGGTGAAATACCCACCATAGTTATTACACATATAATAAACAATTAAAGTATAAGAATCACTTATCTTGCCAGTTCTCCAACACAGATTGTCTTTAATAGAGTCTTACAGCCTTATTTATAACATAATAACATCGACAGAAGCGCCAACGGCAGCTTCTGGAGATTAGTCATATTCACAACTTCAAACATCATTAAATATATCTTAATAACAATATGATAGTACATAATCATTTTAAATGCCTAAGCATATTTATAATAATCTTATATCTCACACACATTTATGGCTTACCTAATAAGATATGTAAATACAACATATTTAATATCTTAAGACTACTTCCGATAGTTCGTCAAATCAATATCTTTTACTACTTTTATAACATAGCAGTAATCAATGATATATAGATCTTAATTCGTAAATCTAATTGTAACAACAATATTTATTGTTAATGTTATTATGTAGGTAAATAAATAATTACATATTTATATTACCTACAAACCAAATTACTATATAATAACAATCTTATATGTAGCAATACTACAATAATATAACACGGCCAGCCTGACATATACTTCGCTCTCGAAGTATACACACCTACTTATATACATATATTTTTATATATATAATATACATTATATACATTCCTTTTTTTTCTTATATTTTGTCATTTTCCTTGACTCGTCAAACCCCTTTACATAAACGTATTTTTTTATGTTTTGTCACTCGTCACATACATTTTTTTTAATGTTTTGTCAGTTGCCTAGACATGTCAAATCCCTTCACCCGCTGCTAGTGAGCTAGATTTGCACCAAGCAAAAGACCGAACAGCGGAAACATTACCTCTTTTTTTTAATGTTTTGTCAGTTGCCTAGACATGTCAAATCTCCTTCACCCGCTGCTAGTGAGCTAGATTTGCACCAAGCAAAAGACCGACCAGCGGAAACATTACCTCTTTTTTTTTTAAATGTTTTGTCAGTTGCCTAGACATGTCAAATCCCTTCACCCGCTGCTAGTGAGCTAGATTTGCACCAAGCAAAAGACCGACCAGCGGAAACATTACCTCTTTTTTTTTTAATGTTTTGTCAGTTGCCTAGACATGTCAAATCCCCTTCACCCGCTGCTAGTGAGCTAGATTTGCACCAAGCAAAAGACCGACCAGCGGAAACATTACCTTTTTTTTTTAAGTTTTGTCAGTTGCCTAGACGTGTCAAATCCCTTCACCTGCTGCTAGTGAGCTAGATTTGCACCAAGCAAAAGACCGACCAGCAGAAACTTACTAATTGATCTTGTAACTTAGACCTGCTTCAGCGCAGAGTTTCAAATCAACCAACTTTATGCCATTAAATAAAAAAATATATAATATGTAGTATATATATACAATATAGTAGTAAACAATACATATAATACAATATGTACAATAGTATATATAAATATATAACAATTTAAAAAATAAATATAATAATGATACTAAATAAATATTTGTCTTATTATTATTAGGTTTTTTTTTTCTCAACTTTTTTTCTCAACTTTAATTTTCCACAATAACATTTTTTTATCCACCTACTCCAGGCCAGAAACGATTTTTTCTTTTTCGATAACAAGATTCCTTAAATTTCCCAAACCTTTTATAGCCTAGCGATCGTTTAGACATCGATGTTCTAGTTTAAACTACCATTGTCAAAACATTATTTAGACTCGCTTTACAAAAAGTATCGTTTCCTCTAAGGCTAAGCACAAGATTTTTTTAATGGTTTTATATTGATTGATAGATTGCACAAACCTTGTAAAACCTGTTCGGCCTACCTGACACAATATTTCATTATTTGACATTAATTTACCTAGAAAACGTATCGTTACTCTTACACATTACTTTTACACATATCCAAATATTTAAACTGCTAGGTAAGCAATGTTCAAATATACATAATCTAAAAACTTTGTAACGTACGTTTTCGTAAAGTGATAATCACGATATATAATTAAGTATTGACGAATGAATTTGGTTATACCGTTTATACATTAAAAATAAACAATATTTTCTAACATTGTTATCGTTGTTAGGTTTAACCTAGAAAGCGAATAAGTACGCCGGGTTTCATATAATTAATACGAAATATTTAGCTACCCTCACAAAGTATTAATAAACAATACATCCGAGTATTACAAAAAACATTACACTTTTTGGTAATCCCAACTTTGTTACAGATAAAATATTTTAAATCTGTTTGACCGTTTGACCGAGTATCTATTTTAGAACGTTGTAGGTACTTTTTGCTCTTACGATTTTTTTTATATATACGATATACGATTTAAATAAAATTATGTTAACAAATTGTAGGCCGTTTTAACACTGCTAAAGATGCCATTTTATATACTATCACAAACTAATTCAGAGAATTGTTATTCACTAAAAGTTAATTTTGTACAACACAATCACTTTTTTTTTTTTTCAAGCATACTCACAATAAGAGTCCTCTTAAACGAAAGTATACAGAATTGCTTCTTAGGTTGTCTCCGATGTTTGCTTTTTCGTTTCATGAGTTTTCTCATGACCTTCCCCTTGTAATGTCACAATATTTGAATCACAATGCAGACCCCTTCAAAGGCCTTCGTAGTATCAGTTGCCATTGCAACAATAGCTCCAGTCAATTCTTCAGTAATTCCCGTTGCTATACCAAAATTCAGCACCCAGATCACTCCTTGAATCGGAGATGGCAGTGTAGCAAATTCTTCAGTTCTATACAAAAACAGAAATTAATATTATTATAATTCCTGTGTCCCGGACGTGCTAGTTCCTGATACTCCACAGACTCGATGAGTTTCAACGTCACAAAACTCGGTAGCATCGGATGCAACAAGATCCACAGTGTCGTTGTCCTCCTCTCCTCGGATCTCTTTTGAGAGGCTCTAACAACGACATATCAGCCAGGCGTTTCGCCTTTGTGATCTCCGCTCAGGCATCTGTTGTATTAGTGTCCTAGATACGCCATGTCGAACCGCGAGATGCCACAGAAGTAAGTCCCGACCGAAGTAAAATTTCCGATGTTTGCTGATCCTCAGCCCCTCGTCATCCAAGAATCCTTATGGCCTTTTTGATGACCATGGAATTCCCTTCGGGCATAGATGGTGGAGGAGACGTACTGGAAGCCTCACCAGTTTTTACGCGATCCAGTTCAATGAGCTTCAGCTGAAACGGAAGTTAGTAAATTCCACTGAGTAAGTCACGTATAATCCGATAAGAGTCGTACGTCTTATAGTAGTTCTAGTTAACCTGTTGACTTAACTTTTAATAACAACAAGATAAATAAAAAACGAAATACAAACCGTAAATTAAATTTAATTCGTAAACCACTTCGTAATTAGAAATCACTCCGCTGTTTCCCAAACTACGCCTGGACATCGTAGAGGTGATGGTACTTCGACGTATATAGCGATGGCGGCGTGATTTTCCCTGTGAATTAGGTTTTCAACATATTAGTAAAGTTGAAATCACACAAAATGGAATACAACAAATTAACAAATAAAATAACAACATTGAGGGTATTTTTGATTTTATCGATAAAATACATAAATAGTTTCGACAGTCAAACTGTCGATACCGAGGACCGGGATGATCCCACTTCTGATGTTAGATATTATAAGATTCTACAATTAAAAACCACTGAATTAATATAGTATAAATTATTTAATCGAGCTACTTCATACTATTAATATGATAATATATTTCAATGCATTATTTGGATAAGTTTAAAGAAAAGAAAGATCTAAACAAATATATCATTTAATATAACAAAATGACTCCCGGTACATGAATATAATAAATACAGCAATATAGTTATTACTGTTTAATTATTTAGACACATTTACCAATAACTCAATACGGTGAAATACCCACCATAGTTATTACACATATAATAAACAATTAAAGTATAAGAATCACTTATCTTGCCAGTTCTCCAACACAGATTGTCTTTAATAGAGTCTTACAGCCTTATTTATAACATAATAACATCGACAGAAGCGCCAACGGCAGCTTCTGGAGATTAGTCATATTCACAACTTCAAACATCATTAAATATATCTTAATAACAATATGATAGTACATAATCATTTTAAATGCCTAAGCATATTTATAATAATCTTATATCTCACACACATTTATGGCTTACCTAATAAGATATGTAAATACAACATATTTAATATCTTAAGACTACTTCCGATAGTTCGTCAAATCAATATCTTTTACTACTTTTATAACATAGCAGTAATCAATGATATATAGATCTTAATTCGTAAATCTAATTGTAACAACAATATTTATTGTTAATGTTATTATGTAGGTAAATAAATAATTACATATTTATATTACCTACAAACCAAATTACTATATAATAACAATCTTATATGTAGCAATACTACAATAATATAACACATTCAATAAGTAAAAAATATGAATCTTCTCAGAATCAAATTAAGGAACATATTGAAGCTACAGGTAATTTAGTTGACCTATGTAGTTATAACTTAGAGCGGTTTGAGTCATTAACTAATAATTATGTTAACTGTAATTGTTTAAGTGAAAAATTAAATGTTGTTACTAAACTAAACTCTGAGGTGTTGGGTGATTCGGCTATACATACTAAAAATAGTAATAAAAACATAAATATAATGAATAAAAATCAAATTAATAATAGGTCCTCTGTTGTGCACAACCATAATTACTTTGTTTTTTCTGACCAATTGGGTCAGGGCTTTGGGTCTCTTTTAAGTAGGGAATTAAATAATGTACATAATATATGCTCACCTGGTGCTAGTTACCAGCACAATTTAGATAAAATAATTAATTTTGACTCAAAGTTGACTGAAAACAGTACTATTGTACTATTACATGGAGATGGTTTGTCGATTAAGAAAATTGAAATAATGAGTAATATTGAAAAATTATTGAAATTACATAATAAGAATAAGTGTAAAATTGTAATTTGTGCATTTCCATATTCATCTTCTTATTCAGACAAACAAAATAAATATATATATAATTTAAATTTGACATTATATAATTTGACATACCGTCATAGTGATGCATTCTTTTACTTTGATGTAAATAAATTTATTTATAATAGGTTTAGGATGACAAAAGGTACAATGTATCTGCCTTTATATTATAAAAAACAAATTGCTACTTTAGTAGCATTTAATTTAAAAAACTTCGTTATAACAGATATAACGAAAAATAAATGTACTTTAAATAATGTATTACTGACAGAACATAAGCGTTCCACTTTAAACTAATGGATAAAACAAAGCCTAAGTTGTTAAATATTGTCCATCAAAATATACAAGGTTTAGGTGGCAAGGAATTGGAAGTGGAACTCTTTGTTCAAAAATATGACATAAGTTTATTGTGCATTACAGAGCACTGGTTATCAAAGAATAACAATATTATAAATGTAGAAAATTATAAATTGTCAAGTTCGTTCTGTAGAGAGAAAGCTATTCGCGGTGGCTCACTTATCTTAGCTCGTAACGATTTAGTGTTAAAATCTCGATCAGACATAGTGGCGCTCTCTGTCGAGCGAATTATTGAACTATCCTGCATTGAGCTCAATGAACATATTATTTTGTGCGTGTAGCGACCCCCCTCTTTGATGAATTTGAAAACAAAATGGAGGATATTTTAACTAAGCTTTGTCATAAAAACAAGTCCGTGATTGTTTGCGGTGATTTCAATGTAGATATATTACAAGAAACTTCGTCTGGTGTACGTTTATTAAATTTGTTTAAATCTTTTAACTTACTGAACGTCTTTTTTGAACCTACTCGTATTACTAGTATTTCCGCGACTTGTATTGATAATGTGTTCTGTCGCTGTAACATTTATGAAGAAATAGTAATGACGAATTTAAGTTCAGACCACTGTGGTCTAAAATTTTCTCTATTAATTAATCACGAAAGTGAAAAGCCCCAAAAGTTTACTTGTAGACCAATTACAAAAAACCGGGTCCTAACATTTAAGAATACTGTTCAGCAAAAAGTGGGTAAAGTAGACATAAGCGATGATAATCCAAATAATTTATATAATAACATTTTCGGTTTTTTGTTACAAAAATTTAATAATGTTTTTAAGCCAAAAACTATGACTAAATACCTAAAACTTAAATTTAGTGATTGGGCTACCGTGGGAATATATAAAAGTAGAGATAAGTTATATGATTTATATAGTGAGAGGCAATGGAATCAAGATCCGGTATTCTTGAATAAAGTTAGGATTTTTTCTAAAATATTTAAGACCGTTTGCATACAAGCTAAGTCGATTTACATAAGAAATAAAATCTTAAACTCAGAAAATAAAATAAAGGCAACTTGGGATGTTTTATCTAGTGTTTCTGGGAAAAATAGGGCTGCTAATGGACCTATTAAGTTAAAAATTGATAATATTGAAATAAATTCAAATTCAACTGTGGCGGCAATTTTTGAGACTTTTTTTAACGAAATTCCTTTAACAGTCACGCGTAATTTAAATTCTTCACCATGTGATGCAATCGTCGAATTGACGAATAACGTAAGAGTCAGTAATAAATGTTTTGTATTTAAACCTGTTACATCATATGAAATTGTTAAAACTTTTAGAAATCTAAATATGAAAAAAACCGGTGATCTTTGGGGTATGTCAGTAAAATTACTAATAAGTATTATAAATGATATTGCTCCACAATTATCCTTAATTTTTAACAAATGTATTGAAACCGGTACTTTCCCAGATTTAATGAAAAATAGTAAAGTAGTTCCTTTGTTCAAAAGTGGCGAGAGACTAGAACCCGGAAATTATAGACCTATCTCTATTTTACCTATTTTAAGTAAAATCTTCGAAAAAATTATACTAAACCAAATGTCAGAATTTGTTTGTAGCAATGAAATCATGCATAGTGAACAATAGGGTTTCACCAAAGGCAAATCAACAAATGATGCGGGTGCCGCGCTTCTTAAGCACATTTACGACGCATGGGAAAAGTCACAGAATGCAATCGGAGTGTTTTGTGATTTATCTAAAGCCTTTGATTGCGTGGACCATCAAACACTACTTTGCAAACTTAATCACTATGGTGTGCGTAGTGCTGCGCTTGATCTTATTGCCTCTTACTTGAATCAAAGAGTTCAGACGGTTGATGTCAATAATTGTAAATCGGTTGGATCTCATCTAAAAATGGGTGTTCCACAAGGATCTATTCTAGGCCCTTTCTTATTTTTACTCTATATTAATGATTTGCCTTTTTACGTAAAAGGACTATGTGACATTGTACTTTTTGCTGATGATACCTCACTTATTTTTAAAGTTGATCGTAATAATGCTAATTTTGACAAAGTTAACTGTGCTCTGTCACGTGTTCTTCATTGGTTTGAAATTAATAATTTGGCATTAAATACTAAAAAAACTAAATGCATGGAATTTACACTTCCTAATGTAAAAAGTCAAGATTGTAGTTTATTCCTTAACAATGAAGTGTTGAAGCTGACTGACTCGACAACTTTCTTAGGTATAACTTTAGATAAAAGGCTCCAGTGGAACCCCCATCTCTCGACACTCGCAAGCAAACTTAAAAAAGTTAAAAAAGTAAGACAATTAACAGACGTTAATACGGCTCGACTCGTTTATTTTAGTTATTTTCATAGTATATTGTCTTACGGTATCTTACTATGGGGCAGCGCTGCCGAAATTAATTCTATATTTATTTTACAAAAACGAGCTATACGGGCTATTTGTAACTTAAAAGCTAGAGACTCCCTAAGAGAAGTTTTTAAAGAAATCGGTATTCTTACGGTCGCTTCTCAATACATTTTTAATAACTTACTATATATACGCCAAAATTTAAATGATTATAAAAAAAACAGCGACAGACATACAATCAATACAAGAAATAAAAATAGGCTCGTAACGCCTAAATTTCGACTTCAAAAAGTTAAGAAATCCTTCATGGGCTTGAGTATACGCATATATAATAAGGTTCCACAAGATATCTTAGATCTTCCTTTTCTTGGTTTCAAATCTAAAATTAAAGGTATATTATTAAATAAATCTTACTATAACATTCAAGAGTTTTTGGTTGATCGAAATGTGTGGAACTTGGGTCATTGACTCATTTGCAGGGTTGATGTTATAATTTATAAGTCAAACATTGTTAAGTTTTATTTAAAAAGAGCAACTGTTGAGTTTCTGGCCAGCTCTTCTCAGCAGAACAGCATTCCGAGCTGGTGGTAGCTTACTCACAGACTGACTATACTGACCAATTTAATGTAATTGACGATTCAAAAGTGCGTGTAAATGCCTACTTGAATAAAGATATTTTGAATTTTGAATTTTGAATTTTTGAATTACTTGTGTAAATTCTAGTAACGAAGATAAACAATTATCAATACCCAAAGTCCAAGCAAGTGAGCTATCAACGTTTGAATCACAAATAGCATTCCAATTAACTTAACAAATTCATTCCCATCAAAAGAAATTCAAGATCAAATAGATAAGATATGCGTAGAGACCACCTCAATGAAGAAGAAAATAAATCTATTAATAAAATAGTTGTGCAGTTTACAGACATCTTTTATACAAAAGAAGAACCTCTAACATTTACGAATCACACCATATACACAATTCCTACTACAACAAGTATGCATATCAATACAAAAAGCTATCGATTTCCCTACGTTCATCAACAAGAAGTAAAATTGCAAGTACAAAAGATGCTATATCAAAAGATTATTCAACCTAGTACATCACCTTGGAGCAGCCCCATTTGGGTAGTACCTAAAAAACAAGACGTATCAGGCAAACAGAAATGGCGCGTAGTAATCGACTATCGTAAACTTTACGACGTTATAATAGGAGACAGTTACTCTCTACCTAATATTATCGACATCCTAGATAAGTTGTTGTTGGTCATTCAATTTATTTCACTACATTAGATCTTGCCTCGGGATTTCTCCAAATCGAACTGGATCCCAAAGACATTCTAAAAACAGTTTTTAATACACCATACGGTGACTATGAGTTTCTCAGAAAGCCATTTGGTTTGAAAAACGTTCCCGCTACGTTTCAGCGTGCTATGGACAGTGTCTTGCAAGGTCTACTACGAAGAGAACGTTGTTTTGTTTACTTAGACAGACATAGTACTATTCGCATCGAGCTTTCAGGAACATGAACAAAAACTTACTGAAGTCTTCAAACGACTAAGACAACATTCAACCCGATAAGTGCGAATTTATGAGAAAAGAAGTAGCTTACCTAGGACATATTATTTCAAGTGAAGGTGTAAAAGCAAATCCCGATAAAGCTAAAGCATTTCATGAATTTCCAATTCCTCAAAATTATAGAGATATAAAGCCATTTTTAGGCCTTGCAGGCTGTTATCGAAGGTTCATTCCAAATTTCAGTAAAATCACTAAACCTTTATCAGGGCAGGGCTCCTGAGAAAGGACGTTCCATTCGTTTGGGAAAGTGCAAGTGCAAATGCAAGCATAGCGGACTCGCAGCGTGAACTGTTACTCAAGTTTAATGAGTGTGATACGCAATCTCGCGAATTCCTTAGCTTTGTTTTGCCAAACCACGCCGTATTGGTTAACATTTTTTTGTATTTAAACTTTCGTGAACCATGATGATTATTAAATATATATTTACAGTTCACGTCGCGAGTCCGTAATGCTTCGAGCTCATGAACAGGAACCCCGAATGGATTCGAAACTAGTCATGCAAATTCCGATTAAAAATTACATGTTATATCCGTGTAAATATACATTTAATAATCATCATGGTTTACGAAAGTTTAAATACAAAAAGTTTCTTCATTCGTTATGAGTTGGAAATGCTTCACATAATACTTTAATATCTAAAGTTGACGTTGAGCAACTCAATAATTCCTTTACTTCGTTAAATTAATTTAGGGGAAAGGTGTACGAGACGATCCCTCGAGGGAAGATGATCCTTTTAGATTGCAACGAAACTAGTAGCGTCATCTAGTTGCTTTTATTGGTAAAATGTAGACCCCGATGTCCCCCCGCCTCAGTCAAACGTAATGGCGTCATGAGTGACAGTCAAAGTTTCTGTAGAAGAAAACAAAAATTGAGTGACGTCGATCTAAGGTAAGGTTCACTTTAAGTTCATGTCTAATGTGTTCTAGGTACTTAATTGTTGAGGCTGTTGTATTAGTTAGCTTTGGATACTGCTCTATTTTGTTTTTTTAGCAGCATGGTAACAGTTGAGACCGCATAGGTTATGTTATCGAACATTGAATAAAAAAGTTTATGTTGGGGCAAGATGATTATGTTAACGATGTACAAGATGATCCCCACGGATCATCTTGTACACCGGTAGCATAATCATCCTACTATTACGGGGATATTTTTTAACCTGTTGTAGGTATGTTATTACCTTTCAGTTTATGTATTTTTTCTAATAAATATAACTTATCTAATTAATATGACCTGCCTGCATTATTATAAAAAAAAGTTTAAAAATACCTTCTTTTGTTTTAGACCATGCCTCGTAATTATATAAGGAAAACAAACCGCGGGTTGTGGTCGGAAGAGTCGATGCTCAAAGCGCTGGATGCTGTTCAAAACGGCATGCCATTTAGAACAGCAAGTAAGCAGTTTGGAGTGCCTATAATGTCATTGAAGAGGCGAACTAAAGGCAAAAACAAAGTGGCTGTCGGTGCAATAAAATATTTAGGTGGAAAAAAAACAGTTTTTACGGCAGGACAGGAAATTGAGCTCGTGCAGCACATTAAAGATATGGAGACGAGAATGTATGGATTAACACGACAAGATGTTGTATCGGTAGCATATCAACTTGCTGTAAAAAATAATATCGCCCATCCTTTCCAGAACGAAAAAGCAGGATATGATTGGCTAAGAGGATTCCGTCAACGGCATCCAGATATAGCGCTTCGGGCGCCTGAATCCACTTCAACTGCTCGAGCACGGGCCTTTAATAAACCAGTGGTAGATAAGTTTTATGCCACATTAAAATGTGTTCAAGAGGTGAAAAACCATCCATCCCACCGTATCTACAACGTTGACGAGACTAGCATTTCTACAGTGCCTACCAAAAATACAAAGGTGTTTGCAACAACTGGACGTAAACAAGTAGCACGAGTTACATCAGCTGAAAGGGGGGAGACTACAACAGCTGTAATTTGTATGTCTGCTTCTGGAGCCTTTATTCCACCCATGTTCATCTTTCGAAGGGTTCGTATGAAGATAGAACTACTAGATGGCGCACCGCCAGGCTCCGCCTGGGCCTGTAATTCATCTGGTTGGATGAATCTGGAAGTTTTTACCAAATGGTTTGACCATTTTTTAAGCCACACGAAACCTTCTGCGGAAGATCCAGTGCTGTTGGTTTTGGATGGCCATCTTTCACACACAAAAAATTTGGAATTGATTTTAAAAGCTCGAGAAAACCACGTCACTATTGTCTGTCTGCCTCCACACTGCACCCATAGACTGCAACCTTTAGACGTCAGCTTGATGTATCCCTTGAGCATTTATCACAATCAGTCACTCGAAAAATGGATGAACAACAATCCTGGCAGACCAGTGACTGTATTTCAGATTGCAAAGATTTTTGGAGAGGCTTATTTAAAAGCAGCAGTCCCAATAAATGCCATCAATGGGTTTGCCAAAACCGGCATATTTCCTTTCAACCCAGATGTATTCACTGAAGCTGACTTTATTGCTGCTGCAACGACAGAAATGGAATTTAATGAAGATTCCAGTGTAGTAGAAGTGCCAACAACGGGTTCAAACACAGGTCAACTACCGGCCACTGATCCTTCACTACAAACCCTCACATCCCAGGACTGTGTAGATTTGCAGAATAAAACACCGTCACCAACTCCTGTAAATAATAAGAATATTTCATTTCGCAGTCCTTTGTCCCCGTTACCATCTACGAGCTACGCACGCAACTCAAGTGTATCGCCATCCATTCTTGAAGATAGTCAATATGATCATTTTAATGTAACGCCAGCCCAAATTCATCCATTGCCAAAAATTGTGGGTAAAAGAAGCCATCTTAAGAGAAAACGAATAGACACGTCAATATTAACTAGTACGCCATACAAAAATTATTTAGAGGAAGAAAGAAATAAAAAGACTGCAAAAGAAAATAGAAAAACAGATAAAAAACAACAAAATGTAAAAAAAAATCATCCTAAAAAGAAAGGGAAGGGAGTAGGCAAAGGAATGTCAAACAAAAGGAAGAATATTGTGTTAGAGTCGTCTGAAGAAGAAGACGCAGAATGTCTTTTTTGTACGGAAACATTTTCCAAAGACGATAGGGGCGAGGGATGGATTAAATGTTGTGGATGCCAAAGATGGGGCCACGAAGCTTGTGCAGGGATAGATAGCGATGACGATGAGTTTACATGCGATTGGTGTAGAAATAAAACGCCAGGAAAAAGATGCTTAGAATTATAATTTGTTTTTTTTTTTAGTTTAATCTAGATTTGGTTCTTTGTTAAAGGTAGTAGTCATATTATTTGTTTTTTGTTTTTCTTAAATGTTGATTTTGGGTAGTGACATTTATTTTACTGGATTATTTTTAAAAGATAAGTTTAGTTACTTTAGAAGAATGTTTAACTATGTTAAAACTTTACTTACGACTATACGACTGATATCTGTGATGATTGTTTCAAAGAAATTTAATTATAGTTGGGACTGATTATTAATTAATAAGACTGGTTCATTATCTGCAATAGGATTTTGGATTTTGATTTTATTTAATTAAAGATATACTAAACTCTGATTATGGTTTTATTTTGATAATTCTACCAGAACCTATGAAGATTCCGACATAGGAGTGGGGCAACATGATCCTGGAATCATCTTGGACACCGGGGTGTTCTAACGTTTTAAAAATGTAATCAAAAATAATATAATATCTTATAAAACTAAAATTTTGAGTATGACAACATTAAGCCAGATAAATTTACTATGTATATACGTTTTTATATCCGCGCTAAGTAGAATATTATATAAACTACAAGCATTTTCCCTTAAGTGAATCATCTCGTACACCTTTCCCCTACATCTAATGATAATTTGAACACATTAAATTCAATAGCTGCTTTTCCGACTCCTAATTTTCCTCCGTTTACTTGTAACAAACTTGCAAAATGTGACGTGATCGATCCTCTCCTGCACATCGTTTCTCCAATCGTTACCCATATCCTTAATGAATCAGTCACTACAGGTATCTTGCCAGTAGCCTGGAAAGATGTCCTTATTTTCCCATTACCTAAAAATCTTAAGCCTGCCATCTATTCATCAGATTTCAGATCTATTTACATACTCCCTTTCCTATTCAAGTTATTCGAAAAGTTAATTTTCAAACAATTAAGTATTTTTATATACCAACAAAATTCTAAATAATTTACGATGTGGTTTTCGACAGATAGTTGGGCGTAGACAAAAAACAACTCACTCTTTTGACGTTGCTGGATTTTAGCAATACTTTCAACCCGGTCGATTACGATATCTTGTTGAGCTTGCCTCACTCTATTAACATATTTCCATTAGTGATTAGCTGGTTTCAATGTTACCTTCGAGCTCACCGGCAGCGAGGTCGGCTTGATGACTGTATGTCATGTTTATGTGACATTCGTGCCGGAGTACTTCAAGGCGACATGTGACATACGACATCTAGATATATATTAAAGCCTCTCTGGAAAACTTTCTTACCGCCGTTTTTGTATTGAATTACGACCTCAAATTAATATCTGAATGAAGTAAATGTTATGGAATAATTAACCCGAACAAAAGTCAACCAATTATTATTGCTAGAACAAACTTTATTCTAAAAGTTGATTGGTAAAACTTACCACCTACTACTATATTTAATGGCCATATAATTCTATAAAGTCAGACTGTTAGAAACTTAGTTTTTATTTGGACAAAACGTTATCTTTGAATATGGAATTGGAAATGAATTTACCAAAATATGGGCATGCGGTTCATACTTAGACTACTTCCAAATTTTACAAGAATTCATTTGTCGTTAGAGCTATCCTAGTGGCAAAATACAAACCCCAGCTATTTTTATCTATAAATTGCACTTCTTCAATCAGGTTAATTAACTTAATATTTAATCAGGTTAATCAAATTAACTTAAAATTTATAATAGGTGCTCAAACGAATAAAGTAGGGCTAGGATCAGGTAGGAAAGATCGAGACATAGACATAACAAAATTCTTTATTAGACAAGACGAAAACGATAACTACCGTCTGCACGCGATGAGCCTAGAAATCCAAAAAAAATACCCATTCGTCGACCATAGGAGATTTTTGTATTCCACTAGCTTTGCGCTGGCGCACCCTGCTTTATGATTGGTCCCCAGCATTATTCAAATTTTATCTAAATGCATTCCAAATGACTCTTCCAGATCAAAGTAATTTAGTAAGATGGGGCAAAGCCACCGAAGTCGTGCAACATCTGTGGGGAGGCAGTAGGAACCGCGAAACACTTATTACTAGGGTTAAGGCTCATTTACACGGTGCAAGTTTCTTGTATATGTAAGAGCAATAATTGAATGCAATAATTGAAGCGCAATAATTGACTTTCAAGAATTGTATGCAACTGTTTACACGCGGATATTAATTATAAAATTGAATGCAATTATTGAATGCAAATATTGACAAGAAATAATTGCAACTGTCTTATGTTTACATCTGTACAATTATGTTTAGGAGATTATTGCTTTCAAGTATTTACTTGTCTAAACACAGACTTGTACATGCCTGTACTATTTAATGACGTGTTGCTTCCAGTATTGCGCGTATTTGGGTTGGCAAATTTATCATTCAAGTGTTGAACGTTATTGAAAACAGTTCTTTTAAAATAATAATTAAATATTAACCCATTAACGCCCTCTGTACCCACTCGTGTACAACACTACGATGCCGCACTGTGTGTTGTTTATCTGTGGTGTCTATGAAATGATGAATTATTTTTAAAATAGATAACACTAGTATTCAATAAAAAACAAAAAATTGGCGGTAGCGGGAAAATAAATGTCATTTTTTTTAGTTTGTAATACGGATTGTGAACTAAGTTACGAAGGTAAGATATCTTAATTTATTTTTATCATAAATAATAACAAATATTGTTATTTTTTTTGTTATATTATATTGTTAGTCTTTATTTTGACGTATAACACCATTGAAATAACGATTTGTGTGAATAAATATACATAAGAGTTCACTTTATTGCAATGTACTCGGTCAGGTACAATGGGCAGTTGTGTACTATAAATTGTCATTTCTTTACAGGTGTATTTTAACATTTTACAATGGCAAATCGTCGTGTCTTTACAAGCCAAAATGACTATTCAAGACTCGAAGAAGCCCTTGAATCAGTAATGGCTGATGAAAATGATGATGTGGAATATGACGTCCTGCTGTTGCCACCAGATCCAGCTGTTGTCAGTGACGAAGAAGAAGGTAATGACGATGACTTGGTTTCTACAACTTTTCCAAGAGAGGTACCTGGAACTATTGAGGTAATTCCACTTCGTCCCGATCATGATGTTTCAGATTGGGACGATAGTGACGAAGAACCACTATCAAATCGTATCAGACCTGCAAAACGAGCGAGAAATCAAAATTCAAACGAACCTGTATGGAGAAAATCTATGCCTAGTACTAGTAGTACTATGCCTAGTACTATGCCTAGTAGTAGTAATAGTACAACCCATGACGTTACCGATACCATTCAGCGAAGACAAAAAAGCGTCGTTGACTCATTAAAAGAACATAACCCTGTGATGTTGTTTGAAAAAATATTTGATGATGAAGTTACAAACTTGATAATAGAAAATAGTATGTTGTATGCTGGTCAAAATAATAGACACAATTTTGAAATCGATAGAGCCGATTTGAAAGTATTTTTGGGCATATTGATGCTTACAGGATATCACGAATTGCCTTCTGAGCGTGCATACTGGAGTTTAGATGAAGATCTTGGTGTTCCACTGGTCGCTAATTGCATGTCACGTAATCGATTTTTAGACATCAAAAGAAACCTGCATTTCGTCGACAATTCTCTAGCGGAAGGTTCAAAAGATAAAATGTTCAAAATGAGACCGTTGTCCGAGCTTATTCAGAAGAATTCGTACCAGTGGGGAGTTTTTCATGAAAACTTGTCCGTTGATGAGTCGATGATCAAATATTTTGGCCGTCATCCCGCCAAACAATTTATAATGGGGAAGCCTGTGCGATTTGGTTATCGAAATTGGGCAGCAACAAGTTCAGACGGCTACTGCTATACCTTTGATGTATACTGTGGCAAATCTTTAGAAGTTTCTGCTGATCCTCTGGGCTCGAGAGTTGTAAAATCATTACTAGAAAAGATGCCAATTATTCCCAGCGAGCACATCGTGTATTTTGACAACTTCTTCACGAATTATCAGTTATTACATGATTTGCGACTCTCAGGCTACAGGGCCACAGGTACGATAAGAGAGAATAGAACTAAGAAATGTCCCGTAACTAATGTAAAGGCTATGAAAAAACAACCAAGGGCAGAGTATGACTACCGTTTTGACATAAAAAATGAAATCACAATCGTACGCTGGAAAGACAACAATGTTGTCACAATGGGATCAAATTTTGATGATATAGAGCCTGTAGGGAAGGTGAAAAGATGGTGCAATGTTCGTAAGCAAAAGATAGATGTCAATATCCCCAAACTATTCATAAACTACAACAAAGGAATGGGTGGGGTGGACCAAATGGACCAATCGATTAGCCTGTATCGCGTATCCATAAAAGGAAAAAAATAGTGGTGGGTAATCTTTACATACCTCCTAGATTTGGCTATTTCAAATGCTTGGCGGCTACATGTTTTACTTAGCAAAAATAACGAAGCGCAATACATGGATCAGTTATCATTCAGACGGACGATTGCTCGAGCTTATCTACGCCCGACAAAAACTAAAAGTCGTTCTACGTCATCCACATTACATGGAGAGCGGAAAAATAACGGTCACAACCCGGAACGCATCGAAAACCCATTACGATGCATTATTTGTCACAACCGCGTTCGCTGGCGTTGCCAACTATGTATGAAAACCCTATGTGTTGAACGACCATGTTTCGAACAATTCCACTCCTAATCTGCCCATTGTACCCAGCCGTGTACACCCCTGTAATTTCTAAAATAAACTATTTTCTTCAGATTTTTATTCATGCACCTTTTATTTAGTCCATAATGATGCAATAAATCAAAAGAAATAGTAATGTTCACAAGTAGTTTAATGTTGGGCGTTAATGGGTTAATAAAAACTAAAAAAAAATTAAAATTATAATTATAATAATGAGTCAGACAGTGTTGAAATTCGGTTCTGCTGATTTAATTAAATTCATCGAAATTTATCGCAGCCATGAGTGTTTATGGGACACTGAAAATGTGAATTACAAAAATCGTGATGCACGTAATGCTGCACTAGCAGCATTTGAACAGGAATTTGGAGTTCCAGGTTTTGGAGCGAAGGAGATAACCAACAAAATAAAAAATTTAAGGACCCAATATCAGGGGGGAAAGAAAAAATTAAAAAATTCAATGCGTACCGGTTCAAGTAGTGCAGATATATATAAATCTAAACTTTGTTGGTTCAATTTAATGGATTCGTTTATAAGGAAATCTTTTGAACACAGGGAGACAACATCAAATATGGTATGTAATAATATAATAATTTGTCTTTATTTCTAAAATATTTTTTTTTTTACAATGAATTATATAATAATATAGAATGTATTCATATTAACTTTCTAAGTACAGTAAGGGGAATTAATATGCATTTTTGCCGTTCCTGCCTATTTTTTAAAAATATTTTTAGGATTATAGTATCATTAAAAAATTGTGTTGTCTTGCCAAGGTACGGCGCCATCATTATTAAGGTTATGACAATAATTGTCACGGATTTTTATAGCTTCTCTGGTACTATTCCTATTCCGTGAAGTTATATTTTCGAAAGCTCCACCTGAAGTATTTTCTCTCCAAGTACCAAGACGAAGATCACTTCTTGGACATTCTTCGTCTATAAAACCTGGTGGCGTGTATGAAGCAGGTGAAGTTTTCCTCAGCCAGTTATGCAAAGCGGTCGATGCTTTCACTATTACGTTTACTTTGTCTATACTTGTAGTAATTGGTTTTTCGAAAACTCTAAATCGGGCTGTTAAAACTCCGAAAGCATTTTCTTCGATTCTTCTACATCTACATAATCTATAATTATAAATCTTTTGTTCTCTTGTTAAATCGTTACGGCGAGGATATGGTTTCATCAAATAAGGTTTTAAGGGAAACGCTTCATCACCGACAAATACTGAATTACTAGGCATATGTATGGTGTTCTCTTCAATAGCCTTCTTTAAAGTACAGTTATTAAATATTCCACCATCCGAGTTTCTACCCTTTGCCCCCACATCGATGTATGTGAAACAATAATCGTGATCAACACAAGCTAGTAACACAATACTAAATGTACTTTTATAATTAAAAAAGTCCGATCCTGTACCAGGAGGACATTTTACATTTATGTGTTTCCCATCAATGGCACCAATGCAATTGGGAAAATTCCATCTCATTAAAAAACCTCTTCTTATTTCATTCCAGTCCTCTTCAGATCTTGG
Organism: Napeogenes sylphis; assembly: GCA_959347405.1. Lineage (NCBI taxonomy): Eukaryota > Metazoa > Arthropoda > Insecta > Lepidoptera > Nymphalidae > Napeogenes > Napeogenes sylphis. Next base: position 30,844,498 of record OY365785.1, read on the forward strand.
TACCTGTTTAATAATAAAATAATGATATATTTTCAGAATGACACTTCCCTTGCATCACAAGACATTGTTTTTGAATATATTGAAAATGCGGAAAGTATTGAAAATTTTACAAATTCAACCATAAAAATCATCGATGATTTGTCTCCATCTCCAATGCCCAAAAAAACATCCAAAAAATCATTTCGTTACATAGAATCAGCTTTAAATAAATTGGATAACATTGAAAAACGAGCGAGACTGGAGAACAAAGACGATGATTTGGACAATTTTGGAAAATATGTTGCGTCTTCATTACGAATATTAAACACCGTAAATAGTATTCATGCTCAGGATGAAATACAAGCCATATTATCGAAATATAAACTGCTGGATCTTAAAGAACAAGAAGGACAAAACTCGACTCCTATGCCAGAATCGCCAAACTCGAAACAAGACAGCGAAAACACGTGGTTGAACTTGTAATTTTTTGTATTTTGATTATACTATATATCTAAATTCTAAAAACTGTTTCCTTTCGTACCTACCTTTATAAAATCTTCTAATGCTGAGTAGATAGCTTCAAGTACTTCAACGAAGAAAGTACTTATTGTACACTTAGGTACTCTAAATAATTGTGATAAAGTACCTAATGAATCTCCAGTGGCCAAATATTTCAATACTATTTCTAGTTTCGTTCGAGCAGGAATAGCATTTCGCATTGTTGTATTTTGCCTTTTTATAGAAGAACCAATTTTATGTAACAAATAAATAAACTGGGTTCTGTTCACACGAAACATATTCTTAAAGTCATCTTCATTTTCTGTTCGTAACTCCAAACAAAGATTATTTGATGCTCCGAGATCTTCTCTTCTTGCTATCCATTTTTTAACCCAACACCTTTTTTTACGATATTTTTTTTATATTTCTTGCCTCAGAAGGACAGCAACGATCAACACACCTTCACTCACTGCACTCATGGTTGCAAATGAGAGAGAATTTAAATTGAATACAAGAATTGCATTAGAAATTATTGAATGTGCTGTTTAGACCAAGAACAGTTTTGAATGGAAACTTGCCTAAAATAGCAAAAATGTGACATGTTGTTTATACGATGCAAGTCACTTATTGCTTCAACATTATTGAATGCAACGGGCAAGAAACTTGTACCGTGTAAATGAGGCTTTAGGGTACTTCTTGATAGCGGTCAATACTCGCGTCGCCACGATAAGGTATTAGAAATCGTACGGGAAGCCGTTAGTCTTTTAGTAGCAAGAGAGCGGAAGGGTATAACAACCACCAAAAGATCTGTGGAGTTTGTAAAAGAAGGCTGCTCACAAAAATTCAAAACCGAAGCCTTATTCTATTTTAGACGCAGCTCCTGATTGGACTCTCATGATGGACACGTATGAAAAACGTGGGATCCCTGGGGATCTTGGTGTTTCGTCATCCAGACCGGACTTATTCCTGTATTGAGAATCCATAGAATGCTAAAAAGCATCGTGTGTAGGTAAATATAATTTTGAGGTAATACTTACATAATATGTATACAGTTTAAAATATGTATTAATATGTATGTATATTATAATACTATACACAATATTAACAAAAATATATTTTTTACCATTTCTTATGTCTTTATTCGTAAAAAATAGTCTGGAAGAATTCGCTACTTATGGACAAGGCCGCTTGTTGTATTTGTATACATCGCTTTCTATGTACTAATACATATTTTTTTGACTGTATAGCGAAGAACAATATAAGTATTATTATTATTAAATTACTTAAAAACACTGCAAGATTCACCAAAGGATTAAAGGGTATTTGAAGTCTAAGCATCATAATATAGAGAATTTAAGCAAAACAAGGCCGGATAATGCAGTCTGTTGATAATGTACCTTTTCATCCTCCGGTGTTTCATCTCCAGAATCACAGCCTAAAGCGACGTCAAAGCGAACAAAGATCACGGACCATTTTTCACATCAAAACAGCGCGAATTCAAGGGAAGAAAGAGTTTGCACATGTAACTTCAAAAAACTGCTTGCCTGCAGTGTATTTGTAACTTCTGAAGATTTGATTGGTTTCAATCGAAAGACTACCTCCGGCCTCGATCTTCAATATCTATTAGAGTTATCATTATGAACTACTCAACGAATGATCGTATGAAAGTTCTACATGAATCGTTACAATTGAAACAAAGTGAGCACTGTTTCTCACTCACTTTTGACGAGTGGACCTCTACAGGTAATAGGCGGTATCTTAACATCAACGTCCTTACTTGCGCAAATAGTCGTGCTTTGTTTTGGAATTTAGTACTTTCTCGGATTTTTAAAAGTATACCAGCTACAGTTTGCGTAGAAACCTTAATTAAGAGAGAATGATGAAATTTCACCTTAATTTCGTCAAATATATTGTTGTAATAACAACTGACGGAGCCACTGTTATGGTTAAAGCCGGTAGTTTGATTCTAGCATTTCAATAACTTTGCTTTGCCCATAGGTTACAACTTGGAATATTGGACGCGCTTATAAACAAAAGAATAAAGTGACTATGTCTGAAAAAAACCACGAGGACAAATGGGCCTTAGAAGACACGCACAGTCACATAATAAATTCTTAACTACAGAAACTGTAGTTACATACTACACTGAAGGACACATAAATTGCATCAAAGTTATAGCCGCGAAAATATAATTTATGCATAGTCTCATATTCGTGCGTTATTAGAGTAAAGTTGGAAATTATTTTTTTTGTTTTTTTTTTCCATTTGAGATTTAAAATACTGTTACCAATAGTATCGATTATTAGTCTTTTAAACTGAATAAAAGTTTTGTTACCATAAATATGGACCCTTCGTCGGAACAAGCCACTCAAATTGTGGCATTGGTGCGGGAAGGTCTGTCAAAAGGAAGGATGGCCAGAAATTTAAATTTAGAGTATACCGAAGATTTGTAGAGACAGGTTCTCACAAAACGAGATCCGGTACTAGCAGAACAAGAGTAACCACCCATCGTGACGACCAATTTGTTGTTTCAACTTCCCTACGTAATCGTTTCCTTACGTCAGTAAACATCAAAACGGAGCTGAATGAAGAGCGTGATGTAAACGTTAGTGCACAAACAATATGACAGAGACTTAAGGAAGCGGCAATCATCATGCCTTTTAGACCAGCAAATGGACCAAAGCTGTCTGCAGATTACATACAAGCCCGTTTAGGGTTTGCCCGTGAACATCTTAATTGGACGAAAGAGCAATGGGGCTCCGTATTGTTCACCGACGAGTGTACGAAATGTTTAAATCGTGCAGATGGTCGCAGAAGAGTCTACCGTCAACGTGGGGAGACATATGCTCAAGGTTGCATTGAGGAGCGTGTTCGTTTTGGAGGCGGTTCGTGTATGGTGTGGGATGACATTTCGATGTTCGGGCGAACGGAACTTGTGTTGATTGATATGGTCCGTCAAAGTGGTCGAAGAGTAGATTTGACGGCACAAAGGTGTAAAACAGAAGTTTTAGAGGCTCACCTGCTACGTTACGTGAGGTTAATAGGTGAAAATTTTACTTTAATGCACGACAATGCTCGACCCCATGCCGTTGCATTAGTGAAACAATATTGGGAAGAGATTGGGATCCGTACTATGGATTAGCCAGCACGTAGCCTGGATTTGATTCCAATGAAGCATGTTTGGGAAAGCTTAAAAAATCCGTACGTGCAAGAAATCCTGTGCCCACAACAGTGGCAGCACTAAGAACAACGATTTCAGAAGAATGGAGCAATATTCCACAAAACCGACTAATAACCCTAATAAGATCTATGCGGAGCCGATTAGAATTAAGAGCACGTGGAGGTAATACACCATGCTAAAAGAAAAAAAACCGGTGCTGAAACTTTTTTTAAATGTAAAAACCATTTTTAAATAAAACAAATTTTTGTTACATTTATCCATATTGTTCAAAAAAATTTAATGGTCCTCTCCAGTATATAAACATACACCCAAAGATAAGGTATGATACGCTGTTATAAAGCTAACGAACCGAACTATCAGTTTCAATTTAAATTTGTTTAGAAATTTTGCATAATTATCAAAAATATTGATTCAAAAGTAATTGTGAACTTTGATGCAGTTTATTTGTCCGTCAGTGAGTTATCACAGCATAAGCAGTGATTCCCGCTTACGTCGATTGCATCATTCTCCTGAGTCGGCATTTACCATTGTTTGTAATTAGAATTAATTATTATAAGTAAATCAGTCTTGTAGTAGATTTAATCCAGTAAACTTGTATTTTTAATAAATAAATATTTTTTTAATAACTTCGTTGTCTGCCAATACATAACTGGCGCAGTCGGTAGGATTACGGCGTTTCGTAATAGTTTTGGAATCAAACTCTTCCATACTCTGACAAACGGCGATTCCCAAGTCGCATTCCCGTAATCCAGAACCTAACGGCGGTCAAGCGAAGGCTACACGAGGATATTCTGGAGCATTGGACGTCCCCGTGTACTACTCAAGACTCGACGGGAGATGCAGATACTGGTGTGGTGAGTACTCTCGCTAATGAACCAAGTTCCTGCTCTATTTCCTGTCTTAGTATATATATATTATTAATGTTAAAGAGTGTTTAAAGCTAAAATCGCGATAAACCTAGTTTAGTTTGAAAGTTTGTCTATTTCTAAAATCGAACGGGCATTCTTTAGTTTAGTATACCAAATATTTTGGTAATATAAAGTGTTTAAAGCTAAAATCGCGATAAACCTAGTTAATTTCGTAATTTTCATCAAATAAAATCTAATTAAAATCCAAAGCGCATTCTTTAGGTTTAGAATTTCATTCATTGTTTCTTTAATAATTACTTATTATCAGTGGAACGCGGTATAACTGCAACCAGATACTTCAATTGTCTTTATTAGTGTGGAAAGATAATTATTTAATTTTATAATTTTTATTATATTTTTTTTTCTTTCTTTTAATTTTGAATATATAAAATATCAGTATGTCGGTAATAGATTCACCCCATTTTAAACTCGTCGTAGATTTAATTCCGCGATATGACGGCAATAAAAAATTACTTAATTTTTATATAAGAGAGGTTGAAAATGTCCTTAGCCAATTGGGAGCACCGGATAGTAGCCACCCCACATTATTAAGTGTTATTAAAAGTAAATTAAGTGGTGCAGCTATAGAAGCGATAGCATACGAAGAAAACTTAGAATCGTGGCTTAAAATAAAAAATGCATTATTAAGACGTTTAGGAGAACCCCGAAACGAGATACAAGTGATACAAGAGCTCATAAGAACCCGAAAATTAAAATTTGAAAATTCTGAGTCATTTGGCAAGCGATTACGCGAGTTGCTCGATACCTTGTATTCCGTTGGTAGACATGGAAATAAAAGTTATTATGAAGATATGGTTATTGAGCAGTATACTAATAACTTAGATTTCCACGTGTCTTTAGGTGTTAGAATAGCAAGGCCGGAAACATTAGAGATGACCATAGTCGCGGCTAGACAGGAGGAAGCAAGGCTAGCTATTAATACACCAGGTTCTTTATCGTTACAACAGGGTAATATGTTTAAGCATAAAGAATTTAATTATGTTCAAAACCAACCCACTAACAGGTTACCTATTCCCCAACGACCATTTTACCCACAGCAACAATTTAGGCCCCAAAATTACGTGCCTCAACCTAACAACATGACTCCTGAGCAACGCGAGCAACTAGTTAAGTCATTACTACCGTGGAAAAACCAACCCCCAGGTAGGAGCTCTGGTAACTACCGGAAGCATTTTAATATACCCCAACAGATTAACCCACCACAGAAAAATTCAGACGTTACTATGAGATCAGTTTCAAAGCCGAATAAACCACAGTTTGCTGTGGAGGAACTATTTTGTACCCAGAATAACTCACAAAATCAACAGCCTGAATATGAGGACGAGTACTTTAGTTTTTATGATAGTCAACAAAATGAAGGTGAGTATCAAACAGAGTACAGTCAAGAAACGGATTTTGAGGAACCTCAGGATTTTATGGAGGTTCAGGAACACAGGAACCCGAGATAGTCGAAATCAACGTGCAGGAGAGGGAGCACCTGCCGTACATCGAGTTGCCGGAATTAGGAGGTAAGTACTTAATTGATACTGGAGCGAGCCGTAGCGTTGTTGCATCGGATGTTATTTTTAATACTATTTTTGAATTACTTATTGAACATGAACCGTTTCAAATCGCTACCGCGCATAATGTGTCACGTCATAACCATGTAGTTTATCTCCCGTTACCACCAATTTTTAATGCAGATTTAACTCATAAATTTTTAATTTTTGATTTTGATCCCAAGTACAAAGGATTAATCGGATTTGATTTATTAAGATGTCTTAAAAGTAATATCGATCTAAACAGTAACTTGTTACGCACAACAAACGCTAATATTCCGATTTATTTTAATCACCCGTTACACAAGATTAAAATTGAACCCAAGTGTGAGAAAGTTGTAACTTTTAGAACAAACTATACTGACGGACAATATATACATAATACGCGATACTGGTGAGAAGGTTTAGAATCCCCTACAGATTTTGTAACAGTCAAATCTGGTTCATTTAAAACTACTGTTATAAATTATACTAATGAAAATAAATATATCCCCAATAAAATCCCGATACAACTAGAGACTTACTCTGGAAGTGAAAACGAGATTGTAGATTTAAATTCAATAGACATGAATATTGACATTAATAAAGAACTGTGTGACAACTTAAATAAAATTCGAACAAGTCACATGAACGAGGAGGAAAGGCGTGAAATAACTAAGCTTTGTTATAATTACCGTGAAATATTTCATTCTGAAAATATACCGTTAACATTTACACACGCGGTTAAACACCAGTTAAGATTATCGAACGAAACACCAATATATGTTCGTAGTTACAGACAGCCTCCAAAACATCGCGCTGAAATTCGTAATCAAGTCGATAACTTACTCAAGCAGGGTATCATTAGAGAAAGTATATCCCCTTGATCGTGTCCTGTTCATATAGTACCCAAAAAACCGGACGCATCGGGAAATGTTAAATGGAGACTTGTAATAGATTACAGACGTTTAAACGATAGGATTATCGAAGACAAGTACCCACTTCCGAACATTCATGACATACTAGATAGACTGGGACGCGCACAGTATTTTACAACCCTTGACCTCGCGAGCGGCTACCACCAGGTGGAAATGCACCCAGAAGACGTAGAGAAAACCGCATTCACTACAGAGAGAGGCCATTATGAATTTTTACGCATGCCATTCGGTCTAAAGAACGCACCGAGCACTTTCCAACGTTTAATAGATCATATCCTTAGAGGCTTACCTAACGTTTATACATACCTTGATGACGTCATAATCATCAGTACTTCTCTACAAGAACACGTAGAAAGATTACGTCAAGTGTTTGAAAGGTTTAAAACCCATAATCTAAAAGTTCAACTTGATAAATCTGAATTTCTCCAGAAACACGTTAACTTCCTTGGACATGAACTCACGGACGAAGGTCTTAAACCCAATAGAGACAAAATAAAAGCTGTACTTGATTTCCCCTTGCCTCAAAATCAGAAACAAATAAAGTCATTTTTAGGTCTTGTTGGATATTACCGAAAATTTATCAAAGACTTTGCAAAGTTAACTAAACCCATGACGTTATGTTTAAAGAAAGGCGGTAAAGTTATTCATAAAAAAGAGTTTTTAGAATCATTCCATAAGTGTAAGCAAATATTAACTAACGACCCCATATTACAGTACCCTGATTTTGACGAGTCGTTCATATTAACGACAGACGCATCTGACTATGCGTTAGGCGCGGTTTTGTCCCAAGGAAATGTAGGATCTGACAAACCCGTAGCGTACGCGTCGCGTACTTTATCAGATTCCGAGTCACGCTATTCCACAATAGAAAAAGAGCTTTTAGCCATTGTATGGGCTATAAAGTATTTCCGACCTTATTTGTATGGACGTAAGTTCACTATTTACACTGACCCCAGACTTTTAACATGGCTGATTTCACTGAAAGACCCTAACTCGAAACTGACTCGTTGGCGGTTGAAGTTAGCCGAATATGACTTTAAAGTTGTATATAAGAAAGGACGACATAACACAAATGCAGATGCGTTATCCCGAGCTAAAATATTTCATCACAGTATGGATTCACTCGCGGTTAATTTTGACGATATTGAAGACGATGACTTAATTAATCGAATGTTTAATCACGCCCCTACTGAAAATAACGATGGTCAGGAAGCAGGCCCTAGCAACCGAAATTTAAACATAGACAATGACGGACAGACAAATTCACAACCTCCTGAAAATACTGAATCCGATAGTATGACAGTTGTCACAATAGACGAACAACAGTTAGTTAGCACGAATCATACTCAGCCTGACAACGAAAACAACAGCATTCCCATATTATCTGACGCTATTGACAGACAACTAAAACAATTCCACATAAGATCAACCCCAGGCTCCACTTACAGAGTAGATAATAGATCAACGAATCAACGTACAGTCATTAAAGACGTATTTATCCCTATTAACAACACAGAACAAGAAATAATTAGATTCCTTAGGGATCACACAATAGCAAATCGCATTTTTCACTGTTACTTTTATAACGATGAACTATATTTAGCATTCTGTAGAGTTTATACAACGGTGTTTAATGATAGAGGTCCAAAACTCATAAGATGTACTACGCGTGTCATATCAGTCGAAAACCAGGCCGAACAATTAGAACTAATTAAAAAATATCATGAAGGGAAGACTGTGCACCGCGGTATTCAAGAAACACATAAACAATTGCACAGAAACTACCATTGGCCCAATATGCTACTCACTATTCAAGGTTACATAAATCAATGTGACACTTGTCTCAAAGCCAAGTACGAACGCAACCCCTTGAGACCCCCTTTAGCACTAACTGAAACACCCCGTAAACCTATGGAACATTTATTTATGGACTTATATTCGACTGGAGGAGGTACTTTTCTAACTATCATAGATAACTTTTCTAAATTCGCGCAAGCAGTTGCATTAAACGCATCCAGTAGTGTACATGTAGCTGAAGCATTGTTACAAGTAATCTCTGTTTTAGGACTTCCCCACAAAATTACGACAGACTCTGACAATAAGTTTAACAATGAGGTTATTAAAGAAATATGTGCTTTACATGACATAAATATACATTTCACAACCCCGTACAATCCTAGCTCGAATTCACCTATAGAGCGATTTCATTCGACCATAGGCGAAATTATTAGAATACAGAGAATGACAAATAAAGATGACCCCATTCAGTTAATAATGAAATACGCAATCATAGCGTACAACAACGCTATCCACTCTGCAACAGGTTATTCGCCTCATGAACTTCTTTTTGGTCATACATCATCACGTAATCCATTAGAGCTACATTTTCCAAAAGAATTCTATCAAGATTACGTCTTAAAACATAAAGCAAATGCTGAATCAATACAGGTATGTATAACAGCTCTTATATCTAAGAACAAGGAACAGGTAATAGCCAAACGCAACAAGGAATCAGAGGAAACAACATTCAAGGTAGGTGAAACAGTCTACAAACAAGTGGCGAAGACAGCGAGAAACGACAAAACAAAGCCGGTATTTAAAGGACCATATAAGATCGTTCATCTGCACCCTAATAATATTGCAGAAATAATGGGAAATCATCCAAATTCAAAGTCTATAAGAGTTCATTATAAACTACTAAGAAGGCCTCACCTTGTCCCAGGGCCCTCATCACAGGAGCAATCATGCTCCACGCAACAGCAGACATAACATTTAATCCCGCTAATAACGAACAGGGAATCCTTTTGCTTAAGCAAGGCCAAATAATTAAACAAAAGAATATTTTTAATTTAGTATATTTTTATAATGTAACATATTTCAAATTAACAACGGTTATATTACTGCATTATATTCAAGTATTAAAGCTTCCGAAACGTCTACCACGCATTCAGAACGTATTCTGAATTCTTATTGTAATCAAATATAATATAACTTTAGTAAATAATATATTTTTAGTAAATAGATATAATCAACATTTAGATATTTACGTTCAAATAGATTTTAGTTTACAGATCATTTTAGATAAGTTAATGATTTTAGATGATATTATAACATTTTCCCAATTAGGTGTTATGCATCCCAGTATAATTAGTCCCTAAAATTTGGTGTTAGAATTAAGACAACTTAAAACTAAATTTAACCTAGTACCAGTGACAGATATAAATTTAAATAATATAAGAATTTTAGAAAGGTCAATTAAAGTTAAAGCTTACAGTACGGAACACTCGTTAACATTTATATTAGAAATCCCTAACACCGACCCAAATAAATATGACCTTATCCACCTTATTCTATCCCTGATACAAAATATTTTACTATTGTCCCAAAATCCAAATACCTAGCACTTGGGAGCGATGAGTACGCGTACCTAGAAGATATTTGCAGGCAGCTAACCGAGAGCTCTCATCTCTGCGACATAATAAACACCAAGAACATTAGGACATCGCAAGATTGCATAATAAACCTCATTCAACATAGGGACGCCAACTGGACTTGCGCTAAAACCGTATTAACAGAAGATACAAAAGACACAAGACAACACTTGGCTGGCTATCCTTAGAAAAGAAGAAATAGTACGAGTTCGATGTGGATCCAGAACCTCGTACAGCACTTCGGGAATTCATCTCGTAACACTCACGGAGGATTGTCGTGTTGACGTCATTAACATAACCCTACAGACTCACATGACAACAACAAACATAGATGAAATCATACCGTTGCCATTGAAACGGAATGTACCCGTGGAAGCTGTAAAATATCAACTCAAAATAGAGGACCTAGAACTGGACAACATACACAAACTTCTGGAGCGAGCTGAAGATATCGACGAAGATGACGTCGCAGACTGGCAAACACTTATGTCAACCCCAAGCTGGACGACTATCATCCTGTATCTGTTCCTGATCGGCGCAGCATCATGGAAGCTGTATCAATATATAACAGCCACCAGGAAAAAGAAACATCCGCAGGCGACACCAACTAGTGAGGACACTAGTGGAAGCTGTAAGATCAGCTTCTCTCTGAAGGACGGAGGAGTTATCACAGCATAAGCAGTGATTCCCGCTTACGTCGATTGCATCATTCTCCTGAGTCGGCATTTACCATTGTTTGTAATTAGAATTAATTATTATAAGTAAATCAGTCTTGTAGTAGATTTAATCCAGTAAACTTGTATTTTTAATAAATAAATATTTTTTTAATAACTTCGTTGTCTGCCACTACATAACTAGTGTAGCTACTTTTTTTTATTTTTATAATATGCATATACTATATATGCAATTACTTAACGTTATTTAAATTTTAAGTGGCTACATGAGTCACACACGCATAATTTTAACAAACAAAGAAATAAAATATTTTTTAGTCTGTGAGTAATTGTCTATTATGAAATAAAATATTTTTTTAGTCTTTGAGTAACCACCGCATAGTTTTTATCAGGTGTGGGCCCAGATATTATTTCTTATAAAAATAATGTTTTTTTTTTATTAGACGAATATAATAATGTCAATGTCGATATATAAAAGGAAGGGAAAATTATGACGATTGGGCGTTCGCAGTTAGTTATAATAAGACATAAAAACAAGGGCTGTGGAAAGGGGATATAATTTATAATAAGACATAAAAAACAGATAGTTTAATATCTCATATATTTATTTCAATTACAATTATTATATAGCCATATTAGCACTGCTGAAGCTACCATTTACATTTTGGTGTTTTACAAGAAAGTTCTGAAACCCTGTCGGTATAGACAAATCAATTTTTGTTGTAATAATAAAAATACATTCGTATCTCTCTCTTGCCTTAGCAATTGTTCTATCCTTAGTTGTCTTCTACTTTTTTCATGGTTGAGTGAAATGGTTTGTTCTGGTGAGTATATTTTACATCTCTGATAAAGCTACTTTAAGATTCAAATACGTCGTACGTCCTTTACAATATTTATAGAACTGGCCACGAGAACCTTGTACTTTAGGCAATGTAAGGGCAGTCTGTTCTAATATAATGTAATATTTTTGACAATATTGATTTAGCAAGTCGCCTGAATATTCCAGTAACGGACTGGTGAAATAACCTATGAATGTTTGCAGCATCACCTTGTATCTGAAATATATAAGTTCTGGTATATTTACATTTCTATTTCCAAAATTGTATAAAATATTATGTATATCTTACTCGATTGCGGCCCCGATATCTTCACGCTGTTAATATCTAAATCAGTGAAGATAAGTCACGTCCTCGTTTATCCACTGTTATTTCACCACGAAACAATCAACACCAAACAATATTTTTAATATTTATTTTTTCTCCTAGACTGTTGCATTGGAATAACCGTATTATTACTTCTTCAACTTCTTGTATTGAGTTTAAAGCTATTGATTTTTTTAGTATATACTAAGCACTCCGATATTTGTAAATTCAATAGAATCCAGAATATAGCGAATTTTTGACATTAGTAAAAAGTGTTATTTGGTTACGATAGTTATATCGAACTTAAACTAGGGAGTTGGTTTAACGATGTTTTAAATTTGTTAGAACTTTAAACCTACGTTATGCTAGGTTTAAGTTAGATCGAGTTTATTAGTAAGCATTTTCCCTATTCCGAATTTATATTTGGTTTAAATTGTTAAACCTTGTTTATAAGCAAGGCCCTAAGAAACTAAACGCATTCCATAGGTATATTATTATTGTCAATGTGTATAATTGAGAACAAAAACAAATGCCGTTCAGTTGCGGCGAGAGTGCCGAGTAAGTTAGCCGTGAGCGAGTGTTTTGTTGCCGCCAAAAAATTTTCAAAAATTGATATATTTGAAAGTTATAATCATGTATTATAACAAATATTAATTTTAGTATAATTTTGCTTATTTATGGAAAGTATATTATAATGCTTTACTATTGTTGCAGAAAAACTTCAAATATGCCGAAATTTAAGGGGAGAATTAGTCAAAGAGGAAAATGGGATGAAAATAAAATGAAAGAAGCTTTTCAATGCGTGATAGAAGGCAAGTTATCATTCAGGCAAGCTGCAGACAGGTATGATGTACTACGTAGCTCACTTCACGATCGCCTAAAAGTTTTGAAAAGTGGCAAAGAGATTGCTTTTCAACCGAAATTGGATCGATTTGAATCAACGTTTTCTGAGAACTTTTCTATGCAACTTCATGAACATGTTAAAGAATTGGACAATCGCCTGATGCCATTGACTAGGAAGGAGTTTTTGAAATTAGCGTTTGATTTAGCAGAAGGTCTTAAACATAGCAGAAGGTCTTCATCATAGATTTAATAAAGAGAAAGCAATCGCAGGGAAAGCCTTTTTTTACAGTTTCAACAAGAAATATCCATTTTAAGAACTTCGAATCGACTAGCATTGCACGAGCTGTTGGGTTTAATAAACCACATGTTCACCATTTTTTTGACCAGCTTAATAACCCTAAAGAGAAATATAAATTTACTCCTTCTCGAATTTACAACGCCGATGAGACAGGCGTATCAAATGTGCAAAAAAATTATAAAGTCATTTCAATAAAAAGAAATAAGCAGGTTGGCAAATTCACGTCTGCAGAAAGAGGTCGAAATATTACATAAACTTTTGCTATGAATGTCACTGGCCATTTTATACCACCGCTTTTTATATTTCCGCGTAAGAAAATGGATAAGCACAGTAAGAGCGGATGGATGAACAGTGAAGTGTTCTTGCAAGGGTTGCAGCATTTTAAACAGCATGTTCAGCCAACAGATGCAAATCCTGTCCTATTAATCTTAGATGGCCATGCTAGTCATAAGGAGCTGACAGTTATAGAATATGCACGTAAATATAACATTCATATGCTGAGCACACCGCCGCATACAACTCATAAATTACAGCCTCTTGATAGGACATTTTTTAAACCTTTTAAGGCTGCGTTTGCCACTGCAAGTGCAGCGTGGATGTGACGAAATCCTGCGGCTAGAATAACTGACTATGAGATTGTTGGACTAGTTGATGAAGCATTTGGCAGAGCAGCAAGGTTGGACATAGCACAAAATGGGTTCAGATGCACAGGCATTTATCCTTTCAACCGTGAAATCTTTACTGAAATTGATTTTTTACCATCCATGATGACAGATGTTGCGCAAGAAGCTTCCAATGAAGATATTTCCAATGAACCTTCAGCAGCCCTATTATCACCAGTGCCCTCTACTAGTCATGGATTGCCTGCAAGTGAGCCTGTACCGTCCACCAGTTCAACAGATTTATTAAAACAGCTGTCACCATTTCCTGATGCATCAAAAAAACGCTTGTTAGCGAGATTATAACATCTTCGCCATATAAAAAAGAAGTAGAAAAAAAACAGATGAAGAAAGGCAATAAAAAAACTGATAACCAAAGTAAAGGCGCTAAAAAGACGTTGAAAACAAAGAAAAACATTCAAAGTCTTTCTCAAGACCGAGAAAAAGAGACCGAATGTATCATATACGGCGAAACTTTTGAAGACTGGATTCAGTGCCAAGAATGCAAAGACTGGGCCCATGAAGATTGCGTTTATAGATGCATGGAATTCTTATTATAGTTGTGACGTTTGTAAGGCTAAAAAACGATTGGGCCATAACACCGAATAACGCTTACTCTATTTCGTTACAAAATGTAATTTGATTACTAATGTTTAATTAATATGATTAAAGAAGTTCCTAATTTTCTTTTAAGTACAAATTAAAGTAAATAATTTCGTTAATTTATTTCTTATTTGCAATTCATTCAAGTGTGGGGACACTTGAATCTACTACTTCTTGATCTTCCCCTACTTTGACATCTTACAAAACAGTTTCAGAGGTAAACAATTAATATCTGTTTGAAGTCGAAATCAGTTTGATTGAGTTTTAATAGACGTAATATTTTAAAACTTGCGTTTGCTATATCTGCCAGTATTTTTACAATTCACAACACAACAACTGCTGTGACCCATTTTTGTCGGCGGAAGGGATAATGTGATGTGAATAAGTAACGAAATTGAAACAGATTACTATGATGAGATATGACAGTGATTATTGTTAACATTATTGTTATTTTTGGCCACTATGAGCGCTGCGATCGATTTTATTACCCCCACCTAGTAATTCGCACCCAGCGAATACTAATCTTTTAACATTATATAAAACTTCATCACAGTTTAATCATAGAAATTTACTTGATCTCTGTTTCCTCCATAAAATTATAAATGGACACTTTGATAGCTCGGATCTTTTGAATAGAGTAAAACTATCAATACCAAAACATAATGCAAGGCCTCATATTAAAAATAAAGAAACTTTTAAGCCACGGCGGACAAGGACTAACTTGGGTTTGAACGCTTCTATTAACAGTGTTGCGAGTACTATACTCGCCTATAATAACATTTAAAAAAAAAAAAGTTAATTTGATTTTTATTGTCATCCTCATTATTTAAGCAAATACTTAAAAAAGAATTGGTGGCTTAAGGTTACCTCATATCTTCTTGTTTAAGGGTTAGATTTATTTACATCTCAACTTTTTTACATTTTTGTAGTTTTAAGTTTTTTGTGTATTAATATTTTGAACTGTGAACGGCCCGCAAGACATTTTGTAAAACCTAATTAAAAAAAATATATATTACACTACTTACTCATACTCACGGAATCAAGTGAGCGAGCAAGCCGAGTGGCGGCGATCGTCAAAGAGTGAGGCGGCAAACATAAAAGCCTTTAATGTTTGCCGCCTCACTGGCGGCGCAACAAAAGATTATTTCTTCTCAACTGTTCTACACTAGACGATTCTAGATCATTCCTTCATTTTGCCTATATAAACGGGTGGATGGCCCGAACTTAAGTTCAGTTCTATTTGAGCTACCGAGGTGATAACTTCGATAAGCGATATCCTAGCGAACTGCTAGTGCCGTCAATTTGCTTTGTGACTTTGTGTGCATCTTGAGTGCCTACTAATTATATTTTGTATACGAAAATAATGTCTGGTGGAAAGAAACGAAAAGTAGATGCAGAGGGTCGCCAATTTCAAGAAAAATGGACTGAAGAATTCTTTTTTATCTTGCACAATGGTAAGCCTATTTGTTTGCTGTGTAATGAATCCATTTCAGTGACGAAAGAATTCAATATAAAGAGGCATTACTCAACTAAGCATACTACTCACTGACAGGACAAATAAGTAAAGACAAAATACAGAAGCTTACTGCAAATTTGGGAAAGTAACAGCAAATGTTTGATAAACATCTTTGTTTGTTTGTTGTGTTCTTACACAACTTGATAATGTTGTGAAAGCTAGTTTTATAGTTAGTTCAAAATTGGCAAAGTCATTAAAAGCATTTGCCGAAGGAGAATTTATCAAGGAGTGTATGTTAGAAGTTTGCAGTGTTTTGTGTCCTGAAAAGAAAAATTAATTTGAAAAAATTAGTTTGTCAAGACGAACTGTTGTCCGACGTATAGAAATGATGGCTAATGATATCAAAACAACATTGACTGACCGTATGGCTGGTTTTGAATCATTTTCCATAGCATTAGACGAGAGCACCGATTTGTCGGACACAGCTCAACTCGCTATATTTATTGGAGGTATTGATAAAGAGTTCACTGTTACTGAGGAATTGCTTGCTTTACAGCCGCTAAAAGGTACCACTACAGGAGAGAATATTTTTAATGAAGTTCAAAAGGTATTCACAAGTTTTGGCTTGCCATGGTCAAAATTAGTTGGAGTATGCACAGATGGTGCACCTTCTATGGTCGGCTTACGTAAATGTTTCATCGGAATTTTGAATGAAAAAGCATCTGAACTAAATGTGCAAAAAGATGATTTGATAGTCCTTCATTGCATTATCCACCAACAGAACTTGTGTTCTAAGTCGACTTCAGAATGTTATGAATGTGGTAGTAAAAACCATCAATTTTATTCGATCCCGAGGGCTTAATCTTCGTCAGTTCCAGGCGTTTTTGGATGAAATATCAGCCGAATATGACGACGTACCATATTATTGTGAAGTCAGATGGCTAAGCAAAGGGAAAATGCTGCTGTTGTTGAAATGAAACGGTTTTACGAGCTTATAAATGAGATAAAAGACTTTATGTCAATAAAAGATAAACCACTATCTGAATTGAGTGACGCAAAATTGATATGTGACTTATCATTTTTGGTCGACCTTACTGGCTATTTGAATGATTTAAACTTGAAACTTCAAAAACAAGGACAGTTAGTTAATGATTTGTACAGCCATTTGAAAGCGTTTCAGAATAAAATCCGCTTGTGGGAAGCACAGTGGCTGTCTGGTAAGAGTTACCATTTCCCCACGCTCTCTGCGTATGAAAATATTGCTCATGCTCAATATGCTGAAGAACTCAAGGTACTGTCGGAGCAATTTTCGAACAGATTTAGCGATTTCAAAAACATGGATGACTGTTTCAATTTATTTGCTACTCCAACAAAAAGTAATGTACAAAATGCTCCAATACACTTGCAAATGGAGTTGATCGAGATTCAAGAAAACTCACTCCTAAAATCTAAATTTGAAGACGTGGAGTTGTGCGATTTCTACAAAAGATACCTCGAAGAAGACTATTTGCCGCAACTTAGAAAATTCGCAAGAAGATTGATTTGTGCGTTTGGCAGTACTTATAAATGCGAACAGTTCTTTTCAATGATGAAAGTTAATAAATCAAAACATCGTACAAGGCTGACTGACGATAATTTGGAAAATTCTTTACGTCTTTGTAGCAGTGGAATTAATCCAAACATCGATGGATTAGTTTCCCAAATTCAAGCTCAAAGTGTCTCATTGATTTCGGTGTTGCTATTTAACTTTCGTAGTTTGTAACAATTCCAAATTTAACGATTTAATTATAATGTTGTACCAATTTTTTTCATTTCATTTTATTATTTTAATAAATTGATATTATAATAATATTGTCATATTATTTCATGTCTGATATATAGATATTGGCAATAGTGCAAAAAATTATGAACACTACTTGACAACACTACTTTAAAATGAACTACTTTTAAACGCGGCCCGCGAATGTATTTGCACACTAAAGTTTGGCCCACAACTTGTCAAAGGTTGCCCATACATGTTATACAATGTTAATATGTTAAGCAATTTAATGGTTTGTGTTACAAAGAATAAGAAAATAAATATTGTATAAACGTTGACTTCCTACTTAATAAATAAATAAATAAAAATAAAATAGCAATACAAGACAAACCATCACCAACTTGGAAAAATTAAAAAAAAATTGGAGGCGGTGTGTTTTAAGCTAATGACGATATGTCATGAAAAATCACACCCACAAACAAATAACCAATTTAGCCTATCAGAAGATCTAGACTACATAAAAAAGGAGCAAACCGAACCGGCTCCAACACTAACATATGTCAAAACCCATGGAGGAACGACCAACTCACAAAACTAGGGAATTAAAAGATAAAAAACGATAATAAAGGATCAGAAACGCGGGGCAGTGTAGACGGGAGTATGTAGTGAACGAATACATAGCTAGTAGGGAGGTGAACACGGCGGCCGCACGAGAAGCGCGAACTAAGAGCTGGGTGGAACTTTTCACCCGGCAAGAAAGGGAAACTAAGTGGGACTCCATATACCGAGTGCTTAGGAACACATATAAGAGAGGGGAAGATCTCCCCCTAACAAAGGCAAACCAGGCTCTGAGCGCGCAGGAGTCAACCGAGCACTTGGCTAGCACCTTCTTCCCGGAAGACAAAGTAGAAGATGACGAACGACAACACACGCTGGTAAGGGAAAATAGCCAAAAATATGACACCCACGAAACAGGATGACCCACCACTAACAGAGGAAGAAATCTACGTGACGGCTTCATTATTCAGTCCCAAAAAAGCACCAGGAGCAGATGGCCGAACGGCAGACAACTGCCTGGAAGCGATACCAATATTATTGGTATATATATGTTTGAGTTTATTTTCTTTTTAAACAATATTGTAAACTAAATAGTACATTGTATTTGTTGTGCACGTTCTTAGTTTCACATATTTGTTCCAATGTTTTTTTTATTATTTTGTTTTAATTATTTAAGTGACTTAGACTAGTATCGCCTCTTTGTGTTATCTTTTACTGAATTCTCAGGTTGACTGGTAGAGAATGCTCTTAGCATTAAGTCCGCCTTTTGTACCTTTATTTGGCTCAATAAAAATTTAAATAAATAAATACCAAGGGCCCCCACCGTTTACATGCTAATCCTGAACAAATGCTTAGAGATGGCTAAATTCCCGGGACCTTGGAAAGAGGCGGAAGTGATAATACTTAGGAAACCGAGAAAAACAAATTATAATAAGGCTAAAGGATATAGACCTATCGGACTTCTCTCAGTGCTAGGGAAGATCCAAGAGAAGACCATGGTAAGGTGCCTTCGATGGCACCTCCTCTCCAGGCTCAACCCGCGCCCGAAGGCTTCACACCACAACACAGCACGGAGGACGAGCAGGATTATCTGGACGAGAGAACAGTCCAAGTAGACTACTTAGGAAAACGGCCTCAGAAGAAGAACAGCGGCGTATTAACTGATTTCCCCCGGACGAAACCTTTCCATTGAAACAATGCCAAGTGTTACTGAAGAATCTGTGAACCTTTCAATTATAAGCTCACTGATTTCGACATCCGATAATGATTTTTGTATTACTCCTACTTCATCTACTTCACGCAAGCAGAAACAAACATACAAGACTGATCCTGGTCATAAACGAAAACTTCACGTTTTTAAATAGAGGCAATAGAGGGAAAAATGAGAATCACCCAAAAATGATAGACGACGAGATATACGAAGTGTTTGTGATCACGTTAACTCTTTTCAACCCGTAGAACACCACAAAAAATAAGAGTAAATTGTATTTAAATAATAGTTTGAGTGTTAGTAAGATGTTTTTAATGTACAATGTTTGGTCAGAAATATCTAAGTATAATAATAAAGCTGAGACCGAAAGACAATATCGAAACATTGTAAATGATTTTTTATCCCGAAAAAAGAATTGTGCGAGAAGTGCCACGCATTTTCCAACGAAGTCAACCCCTCTGAAGAACAGATCCTTTTTTTTTTAACGTCAGGAATCCTCATGAATGGACACACCTCCATCAAGGGGATGATGGAGGTGGTTATGTGAGACTCCTACTCACTAAACCTGACGGTTGCCACCGCGGTCGTAATGGGACACCACGGAATCGCTTTTGCACTCACCGCGATGCCCCGACTGAAGAACAGATCCTAGCACAATATAACAAACATATTTTAAATAAGGAAACTGCAAGAAAATATAAAAGAAGAGATAAGGAAGATACTGCACTATATCCTTACTATTTGACCCCTTTATTCTAATAAGGAACAATAAAAAACTTAAAATTAACAGTTGGCTCTTATTTATGCTATATTTAAGATAATACCGAGTAACGTGGTAGATGTCTCTTTATATTATGAGATTTCAAATAATTTAGTGTACCCACTACGAATACCCAACCGCGTAAATGTTGTTATTATGCTTATGTTCAATGTGTCTTATAAAGTTTGTGAACACAGTGCTGACGATTGTTCTCCATATGGCAAGGTAAACTTAAGTAGTCAAAGATACCCAATAACATAACGTTTAGAATCTACTTCTTCAAGACGACTCCTGAAGATGATTCTCATAAAATCCGTCTCCCTCCATTGCATATAAATTGGGATTAATGAAAAACTTTGTTAAGGCTCTCTAAAAAAATTAAAATACTTCGATTAAAATAGCACGCGATTAACTCCGTTTACAGTATAAAAAAAGATAGACCAGCCTTCAAATACTAGCGAAATCGATTTTTACATCTAAGTGACTCCAATATAAATGAAGGAATTTGTGTCGGACCTCAAATTCGAGAGATTCTTAAGAACCAAAACTTTTATTCGATTTTACACAGCACAGAAAAAGAGACATGAGAATCTTTTAGAGCAGTGCTTTATGGTTTTTGGACCAATATAAGATGTGATTACCACGAGCTTGTGAACAATCTTCTAAAGTTCCAACAAATGGGCTGCAATATGTTCCTAAAAATTCACTTTCTTAGTTCAGTTGGTCAGTGAATTTCATTCTATAGAGAAGGAAGTAACACCAACGAATTTGTAGTTTCTCACTTTTCATATGTTATGACATTCCTACAAAGATAAATGTTATAAGTAAAATTTGTCAAAGAAAACATGCACTAAGATGTGGCTACACAATACCTATCGATAATTAGCGATAAAATTGTATTTATTTGCGCTTTGCTGCGAAGTTTTCAATCACAAGTACAATTCAACCCACATAGAATATTGCACTCTGCACAAACCAGATTTCTATCGACGAACGATGTCGTTAATAGATTGTTAGAAAAACTTCCAGCTAAATAATGATATTTCGTACCAGCAGAGCTAACTGATCGTCTTATTTTTGCCAAAAGTATTTTAACAAAAGCCATGCAAACGACAACCGAATTATAGTTGG
Source organism: Napeogenes sylphis (assembly GCA_959347405.1). Lineage (NCBI taxonomy): Eukaryota > Metazoa > Arthropoda > Insecta > Lepidoptera > Nymphalidae > Napeogenes > Napeogenes sylphis. The sequence continues at coordinate 30,866,064 of OY365785.1, forward strand.
AATTCCTACGATTTGATTTACCAAAGTTGTTCTTATTGTATGATCAGATCTACACAGCATTTGTGAGAATTTTAAAATGCTTTATATAACCGGTTAATTTAAAATGGACAGAAGAGATAGACAAAGCCAAAGATATCTTAAATGCCAAAGAACAAAAATATTCTTGTGATATTAATGTCGTGCGGATCCATTTGACTTTATTAGTAACATATTAGAGGGATGGTACCATATTGAATTCAATTGAAAAGAGAGACTCAAGAGACGAACGATGATAAACTGTCGCATTTGTACAGGAAATGTACAGTTTTGTATTGAGGCAGTGGCCCAAATCATAAGATTCTTCAGCGGCCCAAATCAAAAGAATTACAGATGTTGTACCCACAAGCGATTTTAGGTCATGATTTGAGCAAAAGTCTTATAGCTAAAATTTCTGAACTATTATGTTATTTCCTAAGTATTTATCCAAAAAATATAACGGAATTAGTTAGAGAATGGAGAGTTCTTCGTACGATTAATTTTAATTGAGACGAGGCTGAGACGGCAATGTGGAATAGGTTTCATTTTTTAACACTAGAAAGACCAACGCCGCAAATTTGACGGCACGGCGATTTCATTCTTAAATATTTTACAAACTATGTTTTTGTTTCTTTTCATATTTTATTACTTTTCCTGATTTGTTATTGTTAGCTTAAATCCATTTATAAAACTATTAATATATATGTAGTTTACGAGATTCCTTTTCAAATACCTACTAAGACCGCACACCGTCAATGTGACGGCGGCGATAAGAACTGTAAACAAAGTTTTCTACGAAGTAATGAGGGTACTTTTGTTTTATTTATTTGAGTTCTCAGTAAGTTGTTATTGCCTGCCTTGTTTACATTACACTTAGTAGACGTTGGATTCATTTAGTGAGCAGCCGTGATTTGTTATAAAAATGCGTCGCGTTCTCAATAGTTCCCAAATAGAACAAGAACTGTCGCAATATCGTGATATACAACAAGATGTGTCAGGTGATGAAAGTGGTGACGATTGATCAGACAATCTTTGTGAAAACCGTGATGCTGAATTTCAGCCGGAGCAGGTCACTTCTTCATCTGAAGACTCCGAACCAGGTTCCCTTGCTACGGATAACATTAGTATTGCAAATTTGCGCAGAGAACGCGGGGTATCTCGTAGATCAATTGGCGGCGTACGAGCAGGGCGTGGTGGACGTTCAGCTAGGACATCTTCACTGCCAGAAGTTGGTATGTTACAAGTAGCAAGTGACGGCACAGAATGGACTTGTATTTCTGCAGACGCTAGTGAAGTAGGACGTCGAAGTCAGCAAAATATACTTAGAGAAATGTCAGGGCCTACTCCGTACTCCAAACGATACGTTGAAAATAAAAAGCCAATTTCTGCGTGGAGGCTATTTATTCATGAGTACATTCTTCGACGTATAAAAGAATGTACTGAAAAGGAAGCACATGACAAGAGTCAAGATGACACTTGGAACTTATCCCTGGACGAGCTAGATGCATTTATTGCTTTGATTTATGCCCGTGGAGCCTATAACATGAGTCACCTAGATTTGGACATCTTGTGGTCGCAGGATTGGGGACCACCCGTTTTCAAAAATACTATGAGTAAAAATAGATACAAGGAAATTATGAAATACTTACGTTTTGATATGAGAAGCACGCGTTCTGTTCGTTTAGCTAATGATAAATTTGCGATGATTTCGGACATATGGAACAAATTTATAGATAATTGTCAAATGTGTTACATTCCTGGAGAAAATTTGACAGTCGATGAGCAGTTGTTTCCATCAAAAACTCGCTGTCCATTTTTACAATATATTGCAAACAAACCTGATAAATTTGGCATAAAGTTTTGGTTGCTCGTGGATGTCGAGAGTAAGTACCTATGTGGAGGATTTCCGTATCTAGGAAAAGACGAGAACCGATCCAACGATATTTCATTACCCGAATATGTGGTTTTGAAATTGGTACAACCCTATTTCAAAAAGGGCCGAAACGTTACAACTGACAACTTTTTCACGTCGATAAATTTGGCTAAAAAATTTATGGTCGAAAAGACTAGTATTGTTGGAACAATAGGCGTGCAAGACGAGAAATACCGCTTTTTTGTAGAGCTATTCGTACTACAAGATACGAAACGTTTATAATGAAAACAGAGACCAATACAACCCTTACTGTTTATCAAGGAAAACCAGGAAAAAATGTTATTATTTTGAGTACTTTGCACCCCAACGTGAGCATAAATAGTGATGGAAAAAAGCTGCCCGAAACAGTTAAATTTTATAATGAAACGAAATTTGGTGTGGACATCATCGATCAAATGGCACGAAAGTACACCGTAAGAGCAGGAAGTCGGAGATGGCCTGTTCATGTTTTTTACAATATACTTGATTTATCAGCTATAAACTCATGGATTCTGTACAGAAAAGTCACCGGAATAAATATTTCTCGGCATGATTTTATCCTTCAACTAGTGAACGACCTACGTGCAGAGTACCTATGTGAAAAAAATAACTACTTCAGCTGCGGCGACTCAAATACAAGAAAGTAATTCTGAAACAAGTGGACAGTGTTCTACAAACCATAAGAGGCGGCAATGTCAAATCAATCATAATTGTAAAAAAAACAGAACGTGTGACAACTGCACAATCTGTAAAAAAGCTGTTTGTGGAAAATGTATAAAAGATTAAAAAAAAACTATTATTTGTTACAAATGTTACTCAGTATAAGTGCTAAAATTGTTATTTTTTAATGAAAAGAATCAGGAGATATTATTTTTGTTTCATTTTAAAGCGAAATACGCAATAATTGTATGAGTAACCTGATTGAATCTCTAGTAACGTTAAATTGACGGCTGCGGTCTTTAAAGGTATTTAGGAAGCCCGACCCTTCTAGTGAATTAAAAAAAGACTCTTCAAATGTTTCCACTAATATGGTATAAAGAGAAACCTAAATAAAAGTAAAGTAAAAATAAAACATGACTTGCCCACAAAGTCAGCGATTAAAAATTGTTGCGAGTTCAATGTTCAAATAACCAACCATGTTCAATTTCAGAAAATTCAATAAAAAGTATTGCCCATTGCGCAGATTCGCCCTCAAAGAATTGCTGCTAAACATCCAGAGAAATTATTAATTGAATGATGCAAATAATGGAAAACACTAAAAATAATACATAATAAGTCACAAAGAACAGTCAGACAAAAAATTAAAACGGGGATAACCTCAAAATTAAGGTATAAAATGATAAACAACACATCTTTTAATAGTTTATTGCGGCACCGATTGTTCTGGAAATAGTTCTCTACCGCCCACGACACGCATCGGCTGAAACAAAACAATAGGAACTACAGACACCGGAATCGAACCGACTACCTTCTCGACGGAATTATAGTCACTGAAAATAATATATTTAGTAATTTAATCCTAAACATTAAAGCCATTAATCTAGATTTACAATTTTCAAGCTATAAGCTATTTATAAATATATTGAATGAAGGCATTATTTACTAAAATTGTGTATGTGTGTAAGTCTGTATGATTTTCCGTGTAATTGCGTGTGAGCACTTAAAACTGTGTATGTGTTTCTTTAAGTACGTATGTGAGTATTTTGTAATTAAACGTCTCATTATCGGTATGCATATTGCCGTGGTTCCAACTGGATTTGATTAGTTGTTTTATTTTTTAATTTACCTGTATTTTAATTTAGCTTTTGTTCTCTCAACAGTTAATGAATTTATTAATATCTTAAAACATTTATTTTATGAACTGTTGGTGCAGTGGTCAGTTGTATTGACAGCTGAACCAAACGTCGTGGGTTTGATTCCCACACGAGACAATTCTATTTGTGATCCATAGATTGTTGTTCCGAGTCTGGGTGTATATATAACTAAGTGATATTTGTGAGCTTTCGCTCTTTCTAATATCTTTCTTTCTTTCTAATATTCAGTGTGTGTGTGTACATGTCTATTTACGTGGTCTTATTCATACGTGCTTGTGTGCGTGTACCTTGTTTCTCTTGGGGTGCATGAGTTTGAGGTGTTTGTAGACGGAGGTGTGCCAGCTGAAGGCGGCGGGACACGAGGGACACTTGAAGCTCTTCTCCTGTGTCCTGTTCGTGTGCATCGCCCACACGTGACTCTTGAGACGTTTAACTGTCTGTTAAATAGAAAAATATAATCTAGTCTATAACCTGAAAACGTTTTATTTAAAAAAGGAACATTTTAGATTAAATTATCTGCAGACACTAAGTAATACTGCTAGTATAAGTCCAATACAAAATGACTAGTATATTATCCAATCCTACTAAGATTATAAAAGCGAATTTGTTTGCAACGCTTTTACGCGAAAACTACTCAACCGATCATTATGAAACTTTATACACATACTTTTGGTACCTTTAGAAATAATATAAGATACTTTTTATTAAAAAAATATTAGCGCGAAGTTAAAAAAAAATTACAAGATAAAAACATTGTTTGTCAACAAACACGTGGACGTGTTATATCCCCATAGACCGTGGGATCGCTAAATAGACATTTGTTATATTCCCATGCATCGCGGGAACCGCTTAGCAAGCGATGGTGCAATATGTACATTCCATTGTATCAGAATCCAGGAATTATAACAATCAAAAAGCTAAATCTGCACTTCATACAAATGTATTATTTAATTATAATTTTATAACAATCCTTTAGCTGAATCTGCACTTCACATAAATGTATTTCATTATAATTAATTTTAAATATAATTGTCACTCTTGTTTTCTAATATCGGGCAAGCAGTCGCCATTTTAGTTATAATGTAGTTTGTAATTTTAAATAAAGTATTTTTATAATTTTGGGTTTTTTTGGATCTTCGGCCGCCACCGTACTTAATTGACGGAGTCGCGGGCAACAGATAGATAGATAGATATCTTATTTGGTAAGATATAAATATCACCTTATATGATTTCCCACAGACGTGGCACAAATGTTCTCCAAGAGCGACCCTCTTGCCGGCGTGAAGGTTGCTGATATGAGCGTACATGATCTTCGCTGTTTTGAACGCCTAGCAATATATATAATTCAGTTAGTTTTTTGTTTCGAATAGAGATACTATTAGAGATAGATATTTTTGTAGCTTTTCTTCGTACATAAAAACATACAAACTTGGAATAAGTTAATAATATTAGATCAAATAACAATACATAAAAAAATGCATGGATAGATAATATATGAATATATATTCAATTCTGTACCTTAAAGCATACATTGCATTGGTATTTAATTCGCTTGAGATGTTCCCAATCCACGTGGTCTACAAGACACCATTTCGTTGCAAATTTCTTGCTGCAGTAGCTACACGCATGCCTGAAAATATTTAATTATTGTAATAATTCTAATAAACGGAATACAATTGTATGTTACTTAATAAATTATTTTCTTATTTGTAAAACCAAGGTAAACTAAATTACAGGTTGTTAAAATCACATAGCAAATTAAATCAAGTAGAATACGCAAACTGAAAACAGAAGAAAAAAACTAAACCCCAAACCGAAGAGACATCTTAGCTGACTATAAACAAAGACAAAAATATCCACCAGCCAATAAAACAAAACTTAAAACCTTAAAAAGTAAAAAGAACCCACGGCCCACGTACGTGTACTGGCTCTCCGGCACGTGTCTCTTGCTGAGCCTCATGTGGTTGTTGTAGCAGTCCCGCGAGGCGAAGGTCTTCCCGCAGGCGCGGCAGGCGTGCGTGGTGCCGGCGGCGCGCTCGCGGTGGTTGCGCGCGTGGCGGGCCAGGTTGCGCTTCCACTGGAACAGCTTGCCGCACGTCGGACACGGGTACGAACGGTTGTCGTGGATCACGCTACGGACGAACAGTGCTTGTATCGCATAAATATGTATTCGGTATATTACCTAATAAGAAACAGATTCTTAATATGTGCATACTCACACATGCGCACGGTAGCTCTTCTTTGATTGAAACACTTTATCGCAACCTTTGCAGGGTATTGGCACAGACTCCTTGGTTGTCCCATTTTTATTTTGTGGTATTACTCTATAAAAAGAATTGAGAGCTTAAACATATTTATCATGTCCAACTTTAAAATAAATATAAAATGTAAAAATAAGTCACATTGTAGTAACAGGATATAGTGACAAGGCTCTACTCTACTAGTTAGTGGCAAGGCTCTGCTGTAGTCAAGACAGGAAATTTCGTAGGGAATCCATGACTATATATAAAACAGGCAATATTAAAACAGAAATTCATACATTACTCACTTGAGATGATACTTGAGGGTCATTTTGTTGGCGAATATCTTCCCGCAGCAGTCGCACTGTGGCCGCTCGCCGTGGCTGGCGGCGCGGTGGTAGGCGAGGCGCGACCGAGCACTACCACAGGTTTTGTAAGACGCCTTACACATTATGTGAGAAGCATAATAATTTCGGCAGATGTCATGAATTTATACTACTTTTTTTTTCTGTACGCCACACAGACAGAGTGGGAGGAAACATTTAACAGTATTTTTGTTAAGTTCTTATGTCAATACAGTTATAGAATATTGTGCGTAAGGCATACAGTATAAAATTACCATAGGTATCTATCAATACGAATAACATTCCTTTTTAAAGAAAGACAAGGATTTTCACAACAATAAAATTTTATGCTTTTGCTTTTATAAAAAGCAATGATTTAGTTGAGATCTTTGCTATATATATATATTTTTTTTTTGTGTTACACGATTTGATTTAATGATGCGGCATCACAATTTTTAGTGATTCAAAACCTATATTTATTTTATATCTCTATAAACATACACGAGCTAAAATATATAAGAACTCAATAAAACTGTTATAAAACACATACCTAAACGTCATGTCGCAGTCCGTACAGCTATAGCGCTCGAGGCGACGCGCGCACTCGTGGGCCGACATCACGCGCTTCACGGACGACACCAACCCACACTTGCTACACCTGCACACACATACACAACATAACTCATCACACACCTGTAGAGAAGACAGCGCGCCATCACACACCTGCACACACAATACGCGTCATCACGCACTTACATACACAACAGGCGTCATCAAGCACGAAACAGCACACATAACACTAGTGATCATGAGACTCACTTAATTTATTTAGTTTCTATAGTTATTTTTGAACAACGCACTCACTTGTATGCATTCATGTGCAGGCTTCTGTGCGTTGAGAGGTTCTCACCGGTGAGGAAATACGCAGTACACACGTCACATTGCTGGGCGGTCTCACTCTTCTGCCAATAGATATATAAATAGTACTCAAGATCTCTTAGTTCTACCAATCTACCAAACATTTCTAGAAGTACTGAATTATAAAATAGAAATGGAACAACATTTCCATCGAATGATGTTATTTTGATATGTCATTGGACAGAAAAAATATTAACACGCCATAAATCTTTATTATTACAAAAAATATTTACTTTACTATCATAACAGAAACTTTAAAAATATTGCCCACTAAAGTTTTAAATAATATTAATCATATTTTAGAACAGGAACATACAGAGGGTATGATCACCAACAGCAAATAATATTTCTTATCGTTCAAAATTATGTCAATATAAAGCTGTTGATATGAAACATGAAAGTCTTAATTTCAAATCGTTCTACTTCCATAAAAAAAAATAATATCAGCTAATATTATTAACATAATGTAAAACAACTTCAGCCTAATTGTAATAATTCTGTGTATATCAATATCATATCACAATTACTTTGCACACACTCATTTACATATCTCCGTCTTGCTCACACATATCTCACCGGAGTGTGCTTCCCACTCTGATGCATCTCCATAAGTCGTTTAGTGTTGAAAGCTATTACGCAGCCGTCGCACTTATATTTGAGTTTAGAGAACTCCTCGCTGGATATATCCTTCTCCCTCACACACCACATCTCTGTCTCGGTCATTGTATACAATTCAACAAAAGAGGGGAGATTTTTAAGTTTGCGTGGTACTTTTTCTGGTTTCTGTAATAAATAAACACATCTTTCAGTACTGTTTGTAAAGATCTTAATGTAATCATAGGTTTTTGTCATTTTCAAGTTGTTTTATCAAGTCATTAGTTTTTAGTGTCATTAATGATTGATATTCAATCACAGACTAAAGAAAAGCGCATTCTGAAAATAAATATCTAGTTTCCAGTATTGCTTAACAAAAACTCACGTAAAAAATCATGGAGGAACAATATGCATAAATGTTGTGGAGGAAATTCAAGGGAGAACTTCAAATCCAAACCTATGACGAAAAATGTTAAGAAGCAGTATCTGCTACAACTAAATGTTCTATTTAATATGAGAGAAGCAAGACTACATAGTAAAAAAGCATTTAAAGAATAGTATTTCTCAATTATCGGATATATGCTACTAAATTGCTGCAGCCACATTTAAGTATCGAGATTTCATTAAATATTTATAAGCTTATAATTTTTTAAACTCACTTTCTTTTCCTTTCCTTTCTTCTTTTTCTTCTTTTTCTCTTTTTTGAGCGCTGAAAGAGTGACATCATCATCTGAAGTCACTCGTTCATTTAGAAAGTTATCTTCTTGTATATAAATATCTTCTATTTCTGATTTAAGTTCTGGTTCATCAAATCGTGCTGAAATGTATATTGTATTCATAATTATTTTCAGTTATTTTTGTCTATTACAATCCTCATGATATGAAATATACAGAAGTATAAAACAAACTAAGGTTATCTAATTAGTACTTAACAATAACACAACAGATAAAATGTTTAATTTATATATGATTTCTCTTAGCGAATCTTTCTCCAAGTTAAATTACTAACAACTAAATTATTATAAACTTACAAAACTCATCAAATATATCTTCAGTCTTCACAATGTCCACAGTAATCTCATCTTTAGGTACTAGCTCAACTTCCTTCACAGCGTGTATAGATAAACGTTGTATTGCATGTGCTGTGAAGTCTTTCGGCGAATTCAGTATTGGGTGCTGCAAGCAATATAAATATGTAATTTTAATAGTTTATTAGTCAAATACTAGATGAAACAAATTAAATTTAATATATAAAGTGCATATTAGGCATTATAAATATAACTAAGTGAAATAAGGTAATATAACTTAAATTTATTTGACTAAGAAACAAAAAACATATTGAGAACATTAATTAATTCTTATCATGGTCTATTATTATTTTTATGTTTATGATATATTGGACTTGCTATCATTTAATATAGATTCAATATTTAAAGGTCTTTTCTGAATAAATAAATCTTTTTTTGTCAGTCAGTTTTTTGTTATTAATGATAAAACTATTTTTATCCATCTTTTAATATGTATTGTGACACTCATACATTATTTACAATTACTATTAAATTCAAAAATGATAACCACCTTTTGAGAGTAATCACTGAGTACAGCAAAAGAAGAGAGAATTTGTAATCTGAATTCCAACACCTTTTGGACTAAAGCAATACACTCATAACACATTTTAATGGAGATTCCAATGGGGACCTGAAACAGATAAATCATTTATTAATATGAATTGTACATAATTTGTGTTGTATATTTGTTTCACATTAACTTATGTCATGTAACTTAAATAAAAATAACAATTAAATGCATCATTTGTTTCTAATGATTTTATAATAATTTATATAGCAGACAAATACTTATACCTTTTCAATTTGTAAAAAAAAATACTAAAACAATTATATAAAATATATAGTTAATCTTGAATTTCTGTAATTTTTTAATTATTGTTAATATGAAAGGTGGTGGATTAAATTTGGTACTGTTTTTTACCAAGTTATTATTGTGATATGTCTATTTGAACACATATTTTTCTTGTTTACAATTGCTAAGAACAGGTCGAAGATATTTATAAAGTATCAAAGATTAATGGCGGATCCAAGCATTTTTGTTCTGAACAATCGCTTGAAATACTATATAATGACTGAAACTGATAAAAAAAAACATACAAGTGGTTATAACTATCACAATTAAACATAGTTTCACAGCTAACAGTGAATAAAATCAAAATATACGAACTTACATCTATTTCTGCTAGTATTTTATAACATTCTTTTACATCTTCCTGATAGTACATCTTGCGGTTGTAATTCAAACAACCCACACAAATACCGTTCACATTGTAACCTTCCACATTTATATCAATTTCTTTCATTTTTGATTACAAAATTATTATTATAAAATAAAACTTTAGCAACGAAGGAAGCTTCATGGCTTTCTTTCAGCCATTTTGAGTCTTTGTTTGACAGCTGGTGCCCTTCATACCACGATACCAAATTAAAATTTAATGTTAGCTTCAAATTTTTGCGAGTACAGTTTCCTAGTAGTTAGAGTAATAAAGAAATTAAATTATAATATAAATGATCTTAAACTATATTGTGATTATCCGTGGAATTATAAACGATTATTATTTATGAATTTTGTTAGAAGTCTAACTCATAAATATGCATATCGCATATGATTAGCGGATATATAACCCGCAGTGAGAAAAACTTTTTTATGTATTTCATAAAATAATCGATATATATAAAAATTAGTTCAAAACAGTTTTCGACAATATTATACAGGGTTATTTTTAATTAGTTGACTACCTTGCAGGCAGCCTCTTTGCATCAATCCCAACAACATTTGTTCTACGACTTGTTAAAAATCTTAATAAACAACACACAAAACACGTAAAGAAATATTGCTCCCTCTTTTACTTATTACTCTGTATACTGTAAGAAGTACTTAAAAGATCAACGCCCGGATGCCATACCGATGCTCAGAGTTAACTAATTGGTGGTCATCTAAAAGTTAAAAATTGGTGGTCATCTAATTAAAAATAACCCTATATAGCATTATCAACAATAAGTCAGTAAATTTCCAATTCAATTATTAAATTAATTGTTTTACACAGGCATAAAGTTTTTTTGAAATTCTACTCAAAGAAGATTAAAAAGGGCATGAAAGTATTACGAAAATTTAGTATTTTGTTTTATTTTTATCCTCGAAAATTGATATTTGATAATTTATATATGTATTTCGGGTTGTATAGAAATCTTAATAATGAAGAAATTTCAATATTTCCAACTTAAAGAAATCGGGAAGGATGGATAATCCTTTTTGTTAGCATTTTTTTCTCGTTTTTATTTTTATTATTTTTGTTTGTCTATACTGTTAGCCCTGTTGGCTATTACAGCGTCACCGGGGGGAATGATATAATCAAATATTTTTCACCATAAATTATTAAGGTAACGTTCTTTATTTGAATAACAACAAACATGATATATATGTGTTTTTTATTCGCAAAAATACATTTATATTAAAAAAACATCGTTATTCCAACTTTGATTTTTAAATATTTTACGTTGAAATAGAGTTAACGAAAAATAATATTAATACAACTTCGCACTATTTATTCTTATAGTGTACTAGACTGCATTCTCTCAATCTTTCTGCCGCTTGTTCAGGAGTGAGATCTCTTTGCGGCTGGGCCAGTAGTTCGAAGCCTACCATGAATTTTTTAACGCTAGCCGATCTCAGTAGTGGTGGAAGATATACTCCATGGAATACCCAATGAGGGGAATCATTTTCTTGAGCTGATGGATCCGTCGGAGCACCTATAATAATAAATGTAACTTGGTAGTATTAAATTTGTATTTTATTGTACTAGGAGCATGGTCTGAAATGAATTAAGTTACCTTATTTAGTCAACAACTACTTTTTCAAATTTTTTAGATTTTGCTTAGTGAAGTAGATTTTTTTGTGTTATAAGTCTCAATTTGTCAAAACAAAGCATTTATTTTAATTATCCACCAACAATGCATTATATGAATATTTTAGTGATAAATGGCTAATTCAAATAATTGCACCGCAATCGCTATATCTGAAACTGATTGAGCCACCAACTTACCATGCCACCCCATGCTATACGGAAAATTGCATTGGAATAAATTATCGTATTTAATATTTAAGTTCTTCATAATTTCCGCCAAATCTCTCTTCTGTAAGTCGTTCATGTCTGTCATTCTTTGTATGTGTGTCTTTGGTAGTAGTAGTGTTTCGAACGGCCACGCCGCCCAGTACGGTACTATAACCGCCCACGATGAGTTTTGAAGGACTATACGTTCCTGGAATTATGAAGTTAATTTAGGTATAATCTTGAGTTTTAGGTTTTGTAAGTACTGACACTAATAATAGCTACTAGAAAGATAGATTTTATGCTATGAAAATAATTAATTCTCACAGATATTTTTATGAACTACTTATGTTATCGTCTGGTTGACATTTTGAACTGTATTTCAGGGCTTATTGTATGATATATTAACGTCAGGCAATTGAATGGAAATTGATAGACCATTGACTAGATGTCGAAGTATTGTTTATTATTGAAGCTACTTATATATTAATTATTTATTGTGAAAAACAAAATAAAACATATACAACACATGACGATTTCTCCTATCTTACCTTCTTTTTAAGTTCCTGTTCCAAATATTCCATAAGTAGAGGCTTACCGTTCTTTGCGTAAAAATCCTCTTGACAACTGCGAACCCGAGAATTTGTGTACGTGGAAAAAAAAATATTAAGTTAAATATATATAATTTTTAAGTTTTATTAATTAATTAATTAGATTTTAACGCAACGCAATTCCTTTTATAACGGCCACAATCTAACCACAAGAACAACCATCTGCTGTTTGTTTCTTATATAAATGAGGTCCTACCGGTCCTTAATCCTGGGTTCGTTGGGTAAGAAGCTGGAGGCCCAGATCTGGCAATGAGGGTGCGGGTTGGAACATCCCATGACGGAGCCCTTGTTCTCGAATACCTGCACCCAGGTGTAACGCCTGCACAGCTCGCGGGACTGGTTCACCCACCTGGAATAGGATAGATGGCGCCACTAGGTCTTTCACTTATTTAAAAGTCAAAGCTATTTATGTCAAATAACATTAAGCGTCAGACTCGGATAAAAGTAGCTTCATGGAGAAGACCCACCAAGAAACTAAATGAATACCCATCTCTCAAGGCACTCATTTTAATAAAATATTGTCAGAAATATCCATTATAATGATAAGGTTTATTTTAGTATTTTGATGTTTGTTATTGTTGTTTTTATAATGAAGAAGAAAGAACATCCTCATTTCATACAATACAAAAATATTTAAAAAGTTAATAAAGCAATTTTAAAATGAAAAAAATTAACAAGCAATAAACTAAAAATATACATTTAATATTCAAAATTAATAGCAAAATCATTATGAGCTCTATTGGAATATTATATCAACATGGACAGAATAAGTACTTACTCCTCAATTACTGCCAATATTTCGTCAATAGACATGAGAGAAATCGTCATTGAAGAGTCTGGATGAAAACACATTACCCTGTAACGTTTTTAAATATGTATATTAAATTCTTTAAAATAAAGAAACCTCCGAAGATTAACACAAATAACAAATTCGATCCATTCTTTTCCATCTATAAGAAAGAGAGAGGATGATCACCTCAACATATAAAGAGAGAGCTAAACTATTACTCACATATATAACCCAACCCACTTCTCCCATAAGAAAGAGAGAAAGATATCTAAACTCACCTGCAAGTACCTTTCGCCTGCGCTGATTGGAACAACGGGTGCTCAGAAGCAGGTGGTGCTGGAACTCTTTCCAACAACGCCGGAAAATCATTCGGAAACACGTATGTTGAAGTGTAGTTAGGGTTTTTCTGAAAATGGCGTGATTAATGTCAACTTTTTTATCTCCACTTTTCGTAATTTTTATTTAAAAATATATATATATTTAAAATAGTTTCATAAAAAACTACTACTAGTATTATTGATTACCGACCGAAAACAATAATCCATAATTAAATTGAAATAAACCTGAGTTTATTCTTACATACTACAACCCATTGGATTGATAACAGAACCAACGGATTATATTTGAAATCTTGTCAAGGATTTTTTTGGATCAGGATTGATTATTAATTTCAGTAGTAAGACAATAGAAATACCAATATTTTCGCAAAATTAAGACTTAAGAATCAAGATCCAGCAGAATAAGACAGTAAGTTATATGTCTATTAAGGTAAAGAGATTTGATATTCAAATATGGCCATATCAACAAGACCTGTCCATTAGCTCGTACTGCCCCAGCTTTCAAAGGATTGTTGGGGTCCTGAGGTTGGTTCAATTCTGGTTCCGTCTGACCGCTCCAGGGTCGCTTGCAGCGGTGCGGGGACACAAGCACCCATTCATCCTTCAGCGGGTTGAACCGGATATGTTGGTGTTCTGGATTTAATTTATTTAAATTAATATTCATAGACAAATTATTATCGGCGGATCTGCCTGCTTATTTATAATAATTTAAAATTTCATGTCTCTTTAAAGACTTTACTATAAAGTTATCCCTTGCCATCCTCCTTTGCGGGGATTTGCGGGGTTTTTTTTTAAACTTTCTTTGCGTATAGTTCGGTTACACAACAATACAAGTTAAAACCTAATTTTTCAGGCCTAGTTTTGTAAGTCCGTTGAAAACCAACCAGACATTATTAACAACTATTTTTAAATGGAAATAAAACATGAGTCCTATTGCTATTGCATTCTGATAAAATAAGCCGAATTCTGCTTATTGCTATTAACGCTATATATTGCTATTAATCAAACTATTGGTATAATTTTAATAAATAATCTATTTAAGAGAATGTGTCTTACGCAAATATAATATAGATTATTGATAACATTTCGTGGTTTCATACATAAAAAATATAGTCTGAATAATGTGTTACTAATCTACAGTTCTTGTGTGTGATCAAGTCTAAATAGTTATTTTCTTTAGTAACATGATTGATAATAGGTAATCAACTAATCATGTAACGAAGGTTACCAAGGTTATCGGTTTATGAAATGTTTCCATGAAGATTTTTTTATATTCACTTATAAAATCAACTTCATATATCAAAGTATGAAGAACGAACATATATTCAAATGTATCGGAGCGAATTATAAATTCATAATTTGTCATCTTGAAATCAGGTTTACTATCTCTTTTAATAGATGTCGTTATTTGAATTTAAAAATCTAACCTCTACGTAAATTTAAACGGTTATAGATAATTACATTCCGATATTATCCACAATAAGATTATAATCATTATCTTATTTTTGAGAAGACAAATTTAATAAAATTGAATTTAACTAGACCCAAATAAATGAATTTCTCTTCAACTGTTAATCTTTATTTAGATATTAAATACCTTTTACCCTCTAGACATTGGGAAAACGAAATAATTCATGCTTTTGTTCATTTATATGAAATAAGCTAAGATATTACACTTTTGTGTAAAATATTCAACACTGTATGATAAGGCCTATCTTTTGTATTAACAATAACAACATAAATTAAAAATGTGATACGCAGCACTAAACATAGTTTTATATTAAACAAAATACATACTTTTCCTTAAATTCGTAAAGACACTAGCATTTCTTCACTTATACTTATAATATATTATAATAATATACTTTGACAGCGTATTTACTATATTTACTTACCGGCAGCGTCGAACATGTTGTAAATATAAATAACCTTTCTTACGCTCAGACAACACAAGTCACTACCCTGAGTCTGACTTACTAACTACTGACGAGTGACGAGTGACTGGCAACTGGAGACTGATTAGTGACGTATTATACATTTTATTGCCTATATCGATAATATATTTTTATTACTTTAAGAGATTAAGGCTATTTTTATAATATAAATTGATAATAATAGTTATTATATATTTTTATTACGAGTAATATTGTTTTCCATGTAATAAGAACATGTACAAGTTGGCAAAGTTATTTAGTTAAAATAGCAAATTCACTAAATCAAGTGGTTTTATGTTGAAAAAGTACCTCTTGGGAGACCTCGCCCCTACGAGCTACAGAATCTTGTTTTTTGTTTTGGAAGATTAGATTTAGGTGATGGTGATGGGAACTATATTTTCATATCAAATATTTTGATATGTCGTGTAGAAATGTTTCAATATAATTTTCAGAAGAAACTTTATAATACTAGTCGCAAGAATCTTAGTGTGACGGTCAAGGTCTATTCAGTAATCATTAACGTATCGAATTGTTACATACTGATTAAGAACATTAATTTACGTAAGAATTGACTCGTTGATAACTCATTATATCAAACTTAATTAGATGCTGTTATGACCTGTCCTTCTATTCTGAGATCAAAACACTATTTGTTGATATTTATAATTGTTTAAAATATTTATATATCTATATAACATAAATGATTCCCTACTTCCCTTTGAATCAAGTGCCGACTAAACTAATTATGTCTTAACTAACTGTTACCTACTGACTAAACTAACTATTATCGACATATAATTATGTCGACAAAACTGAAACACATCACTAGCTCTCCGTTTGTTGTAAGCAGAATGTAAACGTAGATAACAGGCATTAATGATATCGTCACAGAGCAAGAAAAGTACAGAGACCACAAAACATAAAAATAAATTTAAAAATATATATTCTGTTATCATTATATTGGAAGCCTCTGATATATAATTCTCTCCTCTGAGTTTGTTTTGGATATCGACTGTATAAGAAGATATCAAACTAATAAAACAATTTGAATTATTAAATGGTCGACATTTTATCCTTAGATAAGATTTAACCCAGGAATATCTTACTTATATGGTATTTATAAATTCCTCACACAAAGCGTTGCTAAGGCTCCACTTTCTGTATGTCTGTGCATCCGCCATACCGTTTAACTCCGTTTAAAATATTGTATATTTTAATAATTTTTACTCTACTTGATTAGGTATTTGATTGATAATAGATTGGCAACTAATTTAGACTCGATTAATAATCATTCTATTTTGGTGAAATTAGCCATAAATTAGACAATAAATAAGAAACAAAACGTCAATATGGTACGGACCGTGGTACATATTGTACAGTCCAACTCACAATAGGTCGGTTTTCTACGGAACATCTGCCAAAAGAAAATAGTTATTTAGTAGTCAGTATATAAAACTTATCTGAGGATTGAGAAATTGATCTCAATTACTTACATGTTATTACTTACATGTTACTAGGTAAGTATATGAATTATTGAATATGAATACGATTTATATTATGTAAATAAAAAACAAAATGTGTCTTGAATATAAAAATTGCTTTAGTATTAGTAAGGTTTTGTATGAATAATATCAATTTATTTAAATATTTTTTGGAATTTTAAATTTTATTATACCTACTTATTACAAATCACCGCCATCTGTCGCACAATAGAAACATTTTTGTTTATACGTTTTGTCAATAGATGGCAAATGCCTAGTGCCATCTATCGGAATTTTCACAAAATAACATCATTTTCTTTACAAGAGTTCATATTGCGGTATAAATACATATAATATTATAATAATCTTTGAACAATCAGAGTTATTGAAATGTGTTAATTGTGTTAGAATATTTCTAGTATGAAAAAAATTGTATTTTGGTACAAAAAAAATACTTCCATCAATGCTGCAATAGTATAATATAGTTACTTGATCTAGATTATCCCTACATATAAATAAACCATAATTATTTTTGTCTTTTTCTGTGAATTGGACATAAATACTTTTTTACATACTCTTATGATTATTTCGTATCTGGATTAATTAATAAACATTAATGACTATTCCGACACACGTACATGATGTTTACGGGACTTTTATTGATACATTCAGGACATTTCAGTGTATATTTCAGGCGGCTTTTCTGTGTACATATAATTGGTAGCACTCGTATCTATATAATTATATAAGTTGCTGATTATTTTTATTTGAATGCGGTAATTTAAACTAACACTGGAATTAAAAAATTCTCACTTCATAACAAATTTATTCTGGAAGGTTACGGGATAGCATCATACTACGACAGTTATTAGTAATATTACTACTATATACACATTGTGTACCTATACAGTAGTAATATTTTCAAAGTGTCTTTACAGCACAGGCCACTTTTGGCTCAAAAACAATATTTTTTTAATTTCCTAAATGCTTAAAAGATCTAAATGATTCAATAACATATTATTTTTTTTTAATTTGTTCGTTATATTGTTACTTTTATAACACTGATTAAGAGGATATTGTTATTTGGTTACTATGGAAATGAAATGATCTCAAATAGATCAAAAGGTTCTTCAATCAAGAAAAAAAAAAGGGCTATGTGGAAATGAGGAAGATATTGTTTCTTTCCCAGGTTCGATTACTAGTTCTGAACTAATGTTTACAAACATGTAACTCCCAATGGTATATTATAATAATATCCTAATGGGCCGTCAATTAGTAAACGTGTAACTTTTTAAACATCTTTTCGTTGGAATGTTTCAGGCACCTGGTGACCTGGTTTATTAAAGTTTTATAATTTATCAAAACTTATAAGAGTAGAGAGAGACCTAAGAAGCGATAAAGTGTGTGAAAGAGGATATTGGACTGACAGCGAACAGATTTGTATGGAAACAGTTGAGATAACAGGAAATTTTGATAAGTTTAAGTGTTTATTATAAACGAAGGCACTGATGGCAATTAAAACTACGGTTTGTTTACAATTTTTTATTTATAAAGCATATAATTACTCTATGATAACGAAGGCACAGATCTAAGGTGGTGGAAAAAAATACAATGAGGGTCATATAATAATTATTTTAAATTAAATAGATTATCTGTCAGTACCAAACCGTTATACAACCTATGCAACAGCGCAGTATTCTACTGCGGACATTGATGACGCAAGCATATCTTATTTTATCTTATATGTGTTGTTGTATATAACACACACACACACACACACACACATACACATGCACATGTGCACATTATAATACGTACATGCACATTGTAGTACATTGCCTATTTTTACTACAAAATATTTAATAAAAAATCATAAATTATGTTTGTTTTTTTGACTCTCTTAACAAGTATTTGATGGTATAATAAGTAAGTATTGTTATTTAAATATCATATAATCCCAAACTCTAGTACATTATGAAATGTAATTCACTAGCTATTGTAATAAATAAAGCTTTTAGTAAATGTCGCTAGATGGCGGTAACAACCTCTACGTATCCGGCTACGTCGTAGACATCACTTTACAATTGTTAAAACTACTCTTTCAACGATTTTGTTACCTGTTATGGTAATAATTGAATTAAATTATGGCTTGTAACAAGAACACCTGTTTATATAAGTAATAATATAAAAACTATTTCTCTTCATAATAATGTCCGGCTGATTATTAAACACTTTGCCGCATTAAAGACGCAAGAAAATTTCAAATAATCCATACTACCCTCCCGCCCTATCGGGCAACCTCACTGCAGGTAATGTTACCATTCCGGTGTTGCCATTCCAAATTCAAACTTTAAACAGAACAGCCTGCGCGCGCATACACATCGACCCGATATCTGTTATCGGCAGTCGTCGTCCGACCGCCGCTAAGGTCGGACGTATGGTATGGGTGAGTTACAATATCCCGGCGCTCCCAGCGTCGACGATGACCGTCAGTATAGGGCTCCGTTCCGCCGCGCGCCGCAGTACAGATGGCCCGCGCCTCAGCCGCCGCAGCCCTCGGCCTTCGCCCCCTGGAGGCGGGCCCCCGCGCCTCCCCGGCCACCAGATTACAGACGCAGTGCCTCCTACCCTGGCAAGCCCGATGAACCCTATCAGGTTGGTTCAAACATATGTTTTAAACTGACGTGTACTAACATTAGTGCCACACAAACACTACGGAAAATTGCTTTTTAATTGTATTTCGTTCATGAAGTCGTAAATTAAATGTATTGTGGTTTATGGTAAGCGTGTTTTAGGATTTTTTACTCTATTTATAAAGAAATATGGGCGTTCCAGACCGTAGACTCCTGAAATACTTGAAACTGTAGTTTGGGACCACAGCTTGTATTAGATTCTAAATTACATGTAATTTTATGCTTATTCCGTGAGACTGAATTGTCGTTAGTACCTGTATACCATGAACCTGAAATTTAATAGATAGATAATGTGTTTTCAGCCGCATATCACCGTGAACGGAATAATATCATTTACTATTTTAAACAGACATTTTTAATATCCTTACCTAGTAAGACAAGTAGTAAGTACATTTCAATTTATATAAGAAGGTTTTTATTAAAATACATAAAAGTAGAGTGAGAGTATGCATTTTTGTAAAAGTTCTTGATATTACGTGTGACGAACATACATAGATAAAATCTAGAGTATTTGAGAAATACATCCTGTTAATGTAATTTAAAATTAATGTGACATCTTATTCAAAAATAAATCAATCGTTATTTTCCAATAAAATAGTTTCAGGAAATTAAATAATAAGGCAGACTCTATCTTCTATTTATATTAAAAATAAGTAAAAGAGAACATATTCGTTAATTGCACCTTTATTATATATAGTATACCAAAAGCTTTACCGGTTTTGATGTAATTTCATATAAAAGATTTTTCAAACGAAAATTGTATTATCATCAAAATATTTAAATTATTACAAAACATTATGAATAGACCTACATTTTGAATTGTGTCAGAGTAATTAATTTTTAAAATCATAACTTGAGAGGGTGCTTTGTACTTCCTTTAATCGAATTCACCACAAACTGAATTAAATTGTAATATAAATAGACAATATCTTTTTGTTCGTCTGTATGTATTTTTACACGTTCATGGAATTAAATGCGTATAATAGCCCAAACTCCCCCTCCCTAGTGTCCTACTCTCATTTTCCTGTCCTACTCTCTCTTCCTCCAGGTCTCATAACTATTACATATCCATTACAGCAGATTGTCTTCTCTTCGTATTGATTTAAATTATTTTTAACTATTCTTTAAATATTATATTTTAGACGATTTACGCCTCCCTTAAAATCAATGCTCATATATAAAACGCAGTAATTATCGAGATTATTAGGAGTTTTTAACAATATTATATTCGAAGGTCCCTCGAAGGTCGGATGTTCCGTTAATAATTCAACATTGAAAACACAATCGATGTTATAAACTAGGTCGCTTAACATTTAACTTATTGAAGATACATTTTCTGTACAACTATACATATAATACTTATTTGTAATTAGTTAACAATAGAAATTGGTTTCATTCAATATGCTTTATTTGTCCAAATCTATAATCTATCCTGATCCAATTTTGTTATTAATTAAAATTTCAATTAGTTTCTTGAGTTATTCGTGCAAACCCCATCTGGGTAGAAGATTTATTTCACTGTTGGATTGTAGATCGATTATTAATTTCGGCTATGGTAGATAAGCTAAATATTTATTATAAATGACAGTAATAATTCTGTTATTGTGGGAATCATTATTCGTATTCTCAAAAGGCAATATTGCTTTTTCTTTTTATAATAGATTCAAAATAATATTCCTCATCAGAATTAATTATACTAATGGAAATCATTTTAAAGAGAGATAAAACAATTATTTAATTTTATATATTTTAATTAAATTGATTAGGTTAATATGCTGGAATAAAGAAAAGCAGTAAATAACACAGACAATAGTAGATACAACAATTCAAAAATAAACAATAATTTTATAACATAGCTTAAATTAAAAAACCAATTGACTTTTATATTATATATATAGACCAAAAAGGTTGTCTCTTTTAAAAGGTAATGTATAAAAACAAACATATATAAATACAAATAATAAGTAAAAACTCCAGAGATTTGATTGATTGAAACATCTAATTGTTCCACCGTGTAACACAAACATGCGAGCACAATGATTGTTTGTGGTTGCAGAGGAAGTTATGTAATTGTATTTTTTGAATAGTTTCAAGTTATTTTTAATCTGTCGACGTACTTTAGGTTCTTTGTAATGAGTTTGTATGTTTTTAATGTGACAAGGTTGAGGTTATATAAGTTCAGGATATTTATTTAAATATTTTTTTTCAGTTAGTGGTTGAGGTTACATATACCTAGACGAATAATTAAAGAAATGTGCTACACTGATTAAACCAATTACTAGAAAAAAAATGAAATTTTTCATAAGATTAAGTACAACATAGTTTAAGGATATAATAAGTATTGTTTTATACGAATATTATTAAAAACATTGTTTATAGTCATAATATTATGTTTTATTAAATTGTTCAAATTAGTTTCATTGGCCAATATCAATATGGGTACAGGGTGCAATTGCCTTCCCCCCGTGATTCCTACAGTAGGTAATTGATTTTGACAAATATATTAATTTTTATTGTCAAAATAATACTATATCCGTCTGCTTAGTGAAGAATACAATTATTATAATACAGTAACAGTCTATTAGTACTAAGTATTTAATCTTTATGTAATACTTTCATTTTGACATTCTTAATTTCGTTTTTCAAATACTTTTAATTATATAGTAATGTTAAAATATTTTTTTAGCTTTGGAATCACATGAACTCGATCTTTTACAATCTATTGCTTTGTCGTAGATTTAATCTTACTAACTGTTATCAGCGTATCTGTTATCAGACTTTTCTTGAGAATTCTGTGCACATTTTTATAAATAGAAGAATAAATAAATATCCCAAACTAGTTTTGGTATGTATAATCTGAATCCAAAATCTATAAACAATTTTGACAATTAAAAATAATATATATGTTATATGTATCATGTTAGTAGGTATAATTTTTGAAGCTAAAAAAATTTATTTTTTATTCAATACACCGCAAGATTACATTAAAATATCACTTTTTTTAATCTGTCATTTGTAATTTGTATACAAATTTCACTTTTTATTCTAAACAGCCAAAGAGATTTAGTTCTCGTTTCAGGAAACCGAGGAGGTTTCGACCTGTCACAAACTAAGATTATATTAAAAAAAAGTTATCTGTCAAAGCCGGTTGCCCGCAACGTCCGGGCCGCAGCACGTGACCTACTTCCCCCGCTCGATGCGCACTGCGGCGCCGTGATTGGCGCGTGTGGGAATGTTTTGAATTTTTTATGTTGGCAACATTTTTGTGTTTGTGTTTTAGGTTGGTAAATTAGCATCATCGCTTTCGACTTAAGAAGTTTGGCATTTATAATAATTACACTTGAATAATTATATTTAAACGGTTTTTATTGTTATCGGTCAGCGATAATTAGGATTACAATAAGGGTTATTATCTGATATAATTTGTTAAATAGTTGTATTACATCCATATTTTATTCCTAAATGTTAAATTTAATAAAAAGATACCTAATAATATAATTAATGCTTACTAATGTAATTTTAATTAATAATGATAATTTTAATTAAGTATGATGAATTAATAATGATTTGACAGCACTGTCAAAAGTTATCTGTGATAATGACATCAACAAATCAGAAATTTCTCAGAAAAAAATATATTTTTTTAATTTATGCTGCGAGTAACCGAGTGTCTTTTTTGGAGAAACCTTTAACAACTTTTTCCTTACTTTATCTAAGGGAGTGAAACGAATAAACATAATTGAACATATACATTAAAATATTGTGTAGTTATGATACAATTTTAAGCTTTTGTCAACATATGTGACGATTTAAAATTTCTCACAACAAACCAAATTGATAAGAGTTCATTAACCTAATAACTGTTATCACTCCAATTATTGAATCAAACTGATTTATTTGATAACAAAATATTGTAGGATTTGATTATTTGTTTTTATGTTAATACCAGTTTTTGATCGTATCTTTTCTAGCAGATTAACAAACGTTAAATAACACGACCATACTGTCAACTATCACGTTTATTGTAATTTTATCCACTATAAAAAACATCGGTATAAAAACTTTTTTAATTAATAATTTTTTTTAATAATAAATATGTTTAATTGTTCATATGTAGCTAATATGAAAGCAAAAAGATTTTCTACAATAATCAAACAATTATTTCCTACTTCGATAAATACTCATACCTTTCTTGGATAACTAGAAAAAATATGACCTAGTTTAATTTCGTACGTTTGACATTCACTTATCAAGTGTATCATCTTATAAGTGTATCAACTTAGAAATATCAAAAATTGTGATCAATGTATAATATAAAGCGGTTCGCGTAGCCAAAACAATATAATTACTCTTAAATTCAGATATTATTTTCTACAACAAGCAAACAAGTATTTCCTAAATCTACTTTTTAATTTCTTGGATGAATAAAAAATACCCAATTTGACGTTTGATCTACACTTGTCAAAATAAGTGTACCAACTTAGCAATATCAATAATTCTGATCCATATACAATATAAATCATGTATCTGTCTGTTTATTTCAGTTCTCATAATTGAAGAGTCTGATTTACATAATTCATTTTTTAGTATGTTAGTACGTTATCTAGACCGGTTTTAGTGTACATTTGGTTACAGAAAACCTATTATAGTTATCAGTACATTGGTAATGTAATCGTAATTGGCAGTTAACTGTCAAGTGAGTAGAGACAGTACCAAAAGCTAATTTGAACTAAATACATATTTCTTTAGTGCTTGTTTGCAATTTTTTCTTCAGATCTTTTTTTTTTTATTTATTCCTTATTTTAGTTCTTAAACAACTTGTCAAAGAAGTTGTTTTAAAACTTTCTGTAGTTATATTTTTCATTATTTTATTTAATTTCGATAGTTGCAGAGTGCGTAGTGCCTAATCAGAAAAATAATTTAGTACTGTATTTTAGGCAAAATTATTATTAACCTCTGACCCAAAAAGAGGGGTGTTATAAGTTTGACCTGTGTATCTGTGTCTGTCTTCGGCAATTTTGCAGTCAAACGCGTAGACGGATTTGAATGCGGTTTTTTTATTCGCAAGCTTGGTTCTTTGAGAAGGTTCATGTTTGGTTCTATGTTTGGTCAAAATAGAAACAGTCGTCTTCAATTTAAGGAACTTTTATTGGTGCTGGTGAAAGGTTCTCATACAATATTGATAGTTAAAACCTAAACAAGTAATAATAAAAAAAAAATAATTAAAAAATCCCCTGATACAAAAAGATGTCTAGAAAGGATAAAAATAATGTTATTATGTATTGTCGGGGGACCGCTGAATAAAGGAAGAATTCAAAATGCAGGTAAGTTACCAAGGCAAATAACGAAATAACAATATCAAATCGTATAGTAAAGTCCTCATTTATTAGTTTCGAAAATGTTGTAAAATAGACACTATCGTCAAACGACCTTAATAAGTAAATAATAATATTATTTTTATCCTTTTTAGACGTCTTTTTGTTTATTACATTATTACTACTCTCCTGGCATGGATCACAGAAGATATTTTCAAGAGATTCATCAAATTACTTTTAACATGATCTCCTTGGAAGCCTTTATTTTTATCCACAGTGAAGCATCACTTTAAATAATATAAAAGATTTTTGAAATAGTAAAAATAGTTTTTAAGATTACCCTCTACATACAGTCACAAACTTACCCTTATGTTAGTATAGATAGACCTCAATTTCTTTCAAATATAATATCATTTAATCTAAAGCCACCAATATATATACAACAGGTCGGTAAATCAATATATAGAGGCCGTCTCACTCCCTCGTATCGGTGCGAGTGAGACAGATAGACGGTAGTTTTCATTAACCGGCCGGCCTTGAAAGTAAGTGATAAGAAAAAATACGTTTTCAGTTTTATTTTAACCTAGAACTTAGTTTTGTGTATTTTTATATTTTTAGTTTATTTAAGGGTTGTTTGATTAAATATACACAATGTTCAAATTTTCCTTCAAGTTTCATAATATACCACTTCTTTTAAGATATATAGGTTTGACCATCAGCTGTTGTGTATGTTCGGCTAAACACCCGGACAAATAAAAAATCATATTAAATATAACATCGGAGAGATATTATTTAACGGCTAAAATCTATAAGCGATCCAAAATTAAACTTTATCCACATATAGGTTACCATCAATCTAGAAAACGTTTATAATTTTAATATTTTTTAACATAAAATGGATCAGGACCAATTATTAATTTTAGCTAATAATTATTATTATCAATTAGCCAGTAATGTAGGGAAATGTTTGTTGGTTTGTGGTAGATAGAGGATATGGTTGCAACATGAAAACCAGTGGTTTTCGGCTATCATATTTAGCGATAATTTTATATACTACTTATGGTATAATTAGTTTACCTGATTATAGAATTGGACTGCGGTAATAATTGCCAAATATAAGTTTGATAACTCACAAATAACTTTACCCGAGTGTTTATTTGTGTTCACTTAAATTTGAAATAAATATATCAATACTAATATACATCCGAAAAATAGGTGTAACCAAACTCTAAATTCCTTTAGGTGAGTACCGACACGATGGCTCATTTGGCGACGGATAAGGACTCTTACACAGGTTCAGGTTTTGCTCTGTTAATTAACATTTTTAATGATATATTTATTTGAACTCTACATTACTCTACCCATCACATAGGTTACTACACCAAAAAAAAACCTAAAAAATATAACTAACTTTTTGTCAAATATCTAACATTTCTGAATGGTTAATGTCGTGATAAGCCAATCACAATTCTTGATAGAAACTATTTCTTTAATAAATAAATATTGCAAAAATATCCTAAAAATACGAACCTCATATCAACGCATTTATCGTATAGATGAGAGGAACAAAGAAAACTAAATATCATGATTGATGTGTTGAGATTAGATTAGTTTTATGGCACATAAGATATACTAATAATTTATATACACTTGGGATATAACTGACTGACTCTACCATAATATATTCTTACAGAAAACTAGTGAAGTATATATAAGCTGTTATAACTAAGTTTCATGAGAGTGAAAGAGACGGATGACCTAACGCACTCTTATTTCCACGTGTCCAAATCTCCTGTTTTTCTCACTATATCTTAAGGAATTTGTAACTTCCCATTTTTGCAGATGTCAATTGATATAGCACATGTCAGAATGTTCGTTTGAAAAAAATTAGGTTCCTCAAACTTCATTTATTAATCTTATCAAGCATTTTAGTAGTATCAAGTAGTGAGTCATTGACAGTCAATAAAACTGAAATACATGATAAAAATCATACGTATTTCAGTAAATAAGAGGTAACTTATTTGTTAGATTAGTTTCACCTGTATCTCAGAATTTCGTAAAGAAAACATTGGACTACATAATTATGTTATCAGCTGAGTAAACAGCACTTATCAGACAATATCTAGCTCTCAAACTTACACGTAATAGAAAGCTAGTGAAGATTTTGTAATGTTAACCAAATAAAAATTTTCCTTTCAATACTTGACTTATATCTATATCCACTGTTACCATAGGTTACCTGAGTTAATAAATATTAACTCTGATAGTGATACTATAGGTCATGTTAACAAAACGAACATTGATGACCTACATGCACTGTATTCATATAATAAATTAATATTTCGGTGTTCTTCGCACATTATATAAACAATACTTATTTGTATTTACGTTGATCTAGAAACCTGGAAACAGTAATGTGAATAATTATTCCATCCTGCCCTATGAAGGGATTTCTCGATTCTTATAGGTTCAATCTTAGCAGAGTGACAAAATCGTAAAATTAATAAAAAAGTTAATATTATTTTTTTTCTTCTCAGTCCTTCCATCAATCTCTCTTCCTGATGGGGCATCTGATTCCTATGATAGGAAAGTCCGCTACAATATTGTAATTAAATACACACTTTTAACAGAGTTTACTGACACATGTTACGTCGTTTGATAAAACCACTGTGACGTCACATCTCAGATATTACGGTTGGTTTCTGGATGGATGGTAAAATTAATAATGATTTGAGAGTTGTAAAGAATTGTAATTGTCAGTCATCATGACCCAACCAATCAAATAAATAAGATTTGACAGCTATTTACTTTTTTTTATCAATATGAGTTAATGATTTTACATATTTTTCTTGATTTTTCTTCTCTGGAAACAAACTTGTGAGAAATTATAGATTAATAAAATATATTTCATAATGTTATCTTTCATAATTTCTAACTGAGATAGTTGTAGTGTGATGAAAATACTAAAAAATATGATTATTAATCAAAACTGATTACTAAAATTAAACTTTCAGTAACTCTTACGTTATCTTTAGTTTATACAATTAAGTTATGGTCTGCTGTTATAATGTAATTCGATACACATACGCCCCTATTAACGATTTTATTTTTAAGATAATAAAACATGGGAAATTTTAAACACGTGCCAGTTTCAAATTTGTGACCTCTGGGATAGTTTGCCGTTGACGATAGTTTAACTGTAATACTTAAGCTATCTTGTCGGAAGTCGGCACATGCTTTGGCAAATTAGGAATTATTTACGTATGACTGTGCCATTTCTGCCAAAATTTTATAACAATATTCTAACCGTCGAAATAATTGTAAAAATAATTTAAAAGCTGTCATTGTTGTATATCTGTTTATCCCTTTTATTCACTTAGTCTACTCAAAAGCAGTAGATAGTAGTCTTAAAAGGAATTCAGTGAATTTCTGTTAGGTTTATATTAATATGATATGCTTGGATTTAACTAGAAGAGAGAAGGGATTTACTCGAGTGTCATTGAGAACTATTGGGTTGCGAAGCTTATATAATAAAAAAAAATAAAATAAAAAAAACACCGATACAAAAAGATCTCTAAAAGGAATAAAATAACATTATTATGTTCAGTCGTTGCGTCGGGGGACCGTTGTACCTACATACGTTGACGATTGTGCCTATTTTACGAAGTTAATCATTGAGGACTTAGACTATACGATTCGATATCGTCATTTCTATATTTGCCTTTTTAACTTACTTGCATTTTAATCTCTTGTATTACTAAGCGATCAATAAGACTTCAATAAGTACATAATAATATTATTTTTATTCTTCTTAGAGGTCTTTTTGTATCGGGGGTTTTCAAATATTTTTTTTTCTGCTTTTTCCAGTTATGTTACTGGTTACATTTTTGTACTATTGTACAAATTTTCCCTTGTTTAATTAAGTATTTCTATCAATATGGCATAAGAACCTGTCACTCGCACCAATAAAACCTCAATATCTTAGGACTGTTTCTATTTCGACCAAACCATCTGGACGAACCAGGCTTTCGTTTAAAAAAACCGCATCCAATTCTGTCCATGCGTTTGGCTGCTAGAATGCCACAGACAGACACACAAATACACAAATTGAAAGGTCAAACTTATAACACCCCTCTTTTGGAGTGGAGGGTCAAAAAGAAAAAAATGTTTTATAATATATACGTTTTGATCAGTGTATAAAATTATAAAAAATCTGTTGCATGGATATACTCAAGCGCATTTGATACTGATAGCATCCATGTCCCATATATTTTTAATAATGTACGTCTGTTAATCTGATCGTTTGCATAGGGGGGGTGGTCGTGGAGTTGAAAATGAAAAAAAAATTATCGCGCCTGTCAGATTTTCTAAATACCTACATGTTCAATTATCCCAAGCTCTTATTCAATAATCTGACGATTTTAATCTGACGCTAACTCGCGGCCATGATTAGAATGTGCAAGAATATTTATAGGAATTATAAATATATAATTCAGTTGCGACGCCCTTTACCTAATGTGTCCATGACCTATACTATGTTAATTAAAATATATTTATTTATTTATTTAATCTTTATTGGACAAATAAAGGTATAAAAGGCAGACTTAATGATAAGAGCATTCTCTACCAGTGAACCTGAGAATACAGTACCTACAAGATAACACAAAGAGACGATATACAAGTTTAAATCAATTAAATAATTAAAATAAAAAAAACATTAGAATAAATATATGAAACTAAAAACGTGCACAACAAATACTATGTACTATTTATTTATTTATCACTAAAATAAATACGAATTAAGAAGATGGATTGAATTAAATAAAATTACAAGGATTTTAAGGCAAAAAATAATAATTTAATTACATATTAAATACCACTTCAGCAAACTTTCAGTCTTTATTTAAATACATATGAACTGAAAAATAAAAATGTTTTATTTTTAAACGCAATTATCGTTTGTCAAAAAGGGTGATTACAAACACCCTTAGATACGGACAAATTTAATAATCGATCCTGATCCAATTTTGCTTCTAAAGATTGAATTCACAATCAGTTTCTTGAGTTATCAATGCTAATCTAATATTCATTTCAATCTCAGATCGGAGATCTATTATTAATTTCGGTCGTATTTTTCTCTAAAGGAAATTACTTAGTTGCTCTACAAGGAGAAGTCAATTATCTATAACAGAGTTTTATATAGGTAAGTTTTAATATCATTTTTAATGTACGGTTTAAAAACTTCTCGTAAATTTGTAAAGTCAGAATATTAAATGGATAAAATTTAATCTGTCTGTCTCTCTCTGTGAATAGAATACTGTTTAATTCTTAGCGGTTTGTTTTAGGTTTTAAATAAAGATCTAATATTATATACATTAAGAAAGACCGAATCTTGTTTAAAAGTCTATAAGCCGATTAAATGTTAGTACCATTTCTATTTTTTTACTATTTAGTCAAATGACATAAATATTTTTTTAATCGAACACGCGGAGAGGACGGAAATGAATTGAGCTCTTATATATTTCAGGTTGGACAACACTGGCATAATATATTACTAAAATTACTATTTATTTACCATTGACTACATTATATTATAATTATTTATCTTTTGGCACATTGCACTTATGAAACAATTGAAGTGAGATGTTCTAAGTAGGTCCATGGAATTAAACTCTATGAATACGTTACATACAAACATGTCGCAAGCAACCTTCTAAGTGTAAAGTTTAAGAAGTATTGTCTCTTTATATTTATATAAATAAATTAGAAAAGAAGATGTACCTATTATAACTGACTTTTATATAAAACTCTACATTTCAATTACTTCAAATTCGTACTAAATATACATGTATATTATTATACTCATACCTAAATATTTTATCGGTAATAAATTACCTAGAATACAGAGTTTTTGGTTACCAAATAGTCTTAATTCAAATGAATGTTCAGGAAACGGAAGGTCAGCAGCGGCCTCTAGCGTAAACAAGTTAAAATCGCACTGCAGGCTGACCTCGTGACCTTTCAGTTAACACAAAAACGCGAACAGATTTCAACTTTATTGTCCTAAAAACAAATGCTATTTTATTTCACCCTTCTTTTTCCTTCGTCTTAATCATTTTTGTTATAAAGTCGACTCTAATGCACTGCAACTAGGCTGGTTTTTATTGCCATTAACTTTCCAATTAACTTTGAGCTCTATTATATGGTTTTAAGACGCGATTCACTTCGCAGGGGCTCATAGCGCAATGCTGTAGTGACGTCACACTGCGTAAGTGAAAATGGGTCACTAGGTAGCCAGATTAACTTGACCCGCCAGTTGGTATTCGTATCACGATGTCAGGAGCTAAGTAAAATTTGGCGGGTACTTTTCATGTCAATACTTTTTGGGCTTAAGATGATTGGGTGTTTTATGGCGGCATTAATGTCACTTATTCAAATATGGCGGCAATCATTTATTATCGAATATCTTTTCATTATTTTCTGTATATTGGGAATCAATTATTATGAGACTATTATTAGTTATTCTAATAATATGTAATCTAATTGGTTTATTTCTTTTCTTTATAATTAAATATGTCGACACCATAACGAGGTTATATTGTAATAATTTGATTGATTTATTTAACAATAGCAGTATTTGTATTTAAATATACTTTTATATTTAAGTAGGTTCTTTTATATATTGGTCTTTATTTAAATATAAATTGCCGTATGAATGAAGCATTGTCTGAGTAGAACTCGACTGTTTGTAAGAAACCAGGTTTCTGTGAAAGATTTATTAATTTTAGTAATTTGGATTTTAAAAAAATCACAAGAGGAAAGGTTTGATGTTCATTTTTGACAGACTAAACGTGATAGACATGTTATAAAATAAACAAAGTTTAATAAGAATAATAAATACATTTTATTATATACTTTTCTTCAGATAATCCAACAGTATTACAAAGTTCACCTAAATAAAAAAAAACAGGGTAGTTTTCGATACTCTTAAATAGTTTGCATATATTAAGTTAATGTATTTTTATTTCAGGATCGAGGAGGTTTGGATAACATGAGGTCCCTGGAACACTATCTCACAGATATAATGAGGGCAGACACATCCGACCATTTAAAAGGTAATTATTAGTTAAAAGATATAACTGCACAGGTAAATCACATAACTTCACAGGTATATAACTTGAAAGTAAATTCTACGTAACCCAATTTATCTATAGGCTGTGATAAATGTATTTATTGTTAAATAAAAATCAACCTATTTAAAAATAAAAGAAAACTATTAAAATATATAGCGTTTTCAGTTAAGTAAGTAAGGAAAATTACTCTTAGGGGCGTGGATGGATTTATTCATGTACCTATTATATATTTAATTTTGAAACGTAAATTAATAAAAGATTCTAACTACGTCCGTCCAGTTCATGCGTAATTTTATCATACACTAGCTTCTGGGGTTCTGACGTACGTAGACTAAATGTAGAGAAGGGTTGGATTGCTGTAGTCCATATATATTGATATGATAATATGTAGTGAATAAGATCTTATCGCTTTTTGAAAAATATCGATAAAACTAGGTATATATATATATATCTAAATCTTTGTTAGATAAATTCGTGATGGAACCAAATTCTCAGTAAGGAATATTTTTATTAAGATGCAGTTTTAAAATATTTATGGTATCTAAAATAAATGATACATATATCTCTTTTTAAACAACTGACGCTATTAGAAGAAGTTTAATATTAACCTCTTCAAAACATTCGTTTATAAATAAACCCGGTAAAAAACATAAGAAAGAATCAAGCATTATCTTTATTTGTCATATTTTAGTAGAGTATAGAGCAGGTCTATAATGTGTCTATCAAAAAAAAAGAGAAAGCAAGTGAGGCTACCTATCTGTCTATCTCTCTCTTATATTTGTGATTAGACAGAGATAAGTATGGGTCTCTCATTTTCCCTCTTTTATTATTTGTTAGAAACTCGCACGTACAGGCTGGCTTATGGCTTCCTGTACGTCCTTTTTTTTTACACACCTCCATCCAGGGGATGAGGGAGGTGGTTATGTGAGACTCCTACTAACTAAACCTTACGGTTGCCGCCGCGGTCATAATGGGACACCACGGGATCGCTTTCGCACTCACCGCGATGCTCCGACGTGATCCACGGGAGGGCACCCCGCAACGAGGAGCACCCATCCCTTTTTCGCAGGTTTGAAAGATTGTGGAGGGATCCCCTTCCCCCCACCCAAGCCTGCTTCGTCTGAAGGGGGCCGAGACCCCCTTCTGGCTGGACTTGGTCTCAGGAAATCAGGTGTAAAACCCGACTCGACCATCGTCGACCTTGTCCAGCCCCAACGCGGTAGTCTCCCCCAGAGGAGACTCTAGGGGGCCTCCCTAGAAGAGCAGACTCTCGATACGACCCAGCGGGCTCAGCGGCTCTGGTCAAACCGCGAACCACGCGCCGGGCCGCACTAAAGCCCGCTCAAGGGAGAGGACCCAACGTCGAACCCGACAAGTTGGGAACCCACCAAGCCCAGGCTAACCATTGCCAAGCGCAACCGTGGCATCGCACTCGGCAACGATCACCCCACGCAACGTCTCGGACCTTATTCCTTGATTAATCAATAACAAATATCCCACTGCTGGGAAACGACTTCCCAATTAAGATATTCGTATTCACAATCCGCAATGCAGCTTGAAGTTACGTCTATTATAATATTTATTCAAAGTTACTAAATTATCACTATTTAAAGATTATTGAAGAAAATCCTTCCTTATATTAACACAATAGAGTATACTTTAAATAAATTTGGAGATAAGTGTTAATTAGTCGTGGCGCTCTTGTTAGAGGTAATTCTTCAACAAAATTTAAATATACACATAGTTTTGGATCATACAATAGAAAACCTATTGGTCTAGTGGTTAGAATGGTGTAGATGAGCCGAAGGTCGCCGGTTCTAATACCGATGTTGGAAGAATATCTATTGCAACACCACTTACCAGATCAGAACTAACTATTTACAAAACTAATTATGGAACAAAATGATCATACCACTTTTTAGTACCCCCACTTTAATAGCCCCCCTTTTTATGTATTAGTACGGAACTCTAACTGTAAAGCTATTGGGTTACAAACTTACATTATTAGTTGCTACGTCACTTAAGCACCGGAAAATAAGATCCACTTTCTAGATGTGGCTTGGTCTAGATAATTGTAACCATGGACCCAGTCGAGTGCTGATCGGATATTATTTATTTAATTATATTTTTTTTTTTGGTAAAAAAAACTTTGGTTTTTTTTATGACATTATACGTAATAATATTTTAAAATGTTTAAGTCTAACATCGGCTTTACATAAAATAAAAAAAAACAATATTCCTAACAGATTATTATAAAAATGTCCACAAAATACGTTCAACTAAACTACCATTGGCTCTACATCTGCAGTGTTACGTAAACCTTTTGTGTAGCGACCTTGAGAGACAACTTAGTCTACTTGCATTTCATTATATATTACTTTACTATAAGTATTCGATATATTTTGATATTTCATTTATATTAATGAATATTAAAACTCACCTTAAATAACTCACTCTGGTTGTTTTTTTCCGATAAAAACTGAATATGATATTTACTTCGCTTGTAACGCTCGGCCTTATCCAATTTATATTAAAAATCTTATAAAATTGATTATTGTAATATATTAAATGTTAAAATTAGTATTATAACTATTGATTACGTACACAAAGCTATGACTTAAAAAAAAAGATCTAAATATCTGATCCTACTGAATAGATATCTTCAACTCTGGATTATTCATTTAAAGATTTTATACTTATGCGGTATTACAAATGTCTACAAATATATTATTTATTTCCAGCAGTAGCTCTTGGCCTAACATCTATTTCCTGAATAAAAACAAACGAATCCAAAACAACGCATCAACTTTGACATTTTCAGCTTGGCTTGCAACAGAGCTGTTAAAAATAGCAAATCATAGAGCAGGCGGTACATACCTCGTGACTGCAAACTAAATTTTCATACAATACCGCCATTTTGAATCGCCACCACAAACACCTGTTAAATTAATATTCAGTGACGTTTCAATTTGCACGGGTTACATGTGAAAAATTATTCGTGTAAATTAGAATGGTAGTCTATCGTTGGGTTTGTAATATCGAGATTTGACGCTACTTTTGGGTCGGTTAATCGCGATATCGATACAAGTCAGCTGTCAGTTGGAAACGGCGCGCGAGCACGGCGCATGCGTGCACAACTTTTTAAATTACAAAACAAAATTAGACCGAAGCCGGATCGCATTCTATTTATAAAAAAATAGTGCCAGTTCGAAAGTGCAGTGAACCTTGTGTTTTTAAAACGAATGACTAAAAAGGATATACATAAATTGGTAAAACTATTGCGCTACGAATTTGTATATATATTTTAATTTTATCTATTTTTACGAGTACCTACAAAGATTTTAATCTCATCTCCAAAAATACTAATATAAATAAACATATTTATTTTTTTAAATAACAATAATTAAGAGGTATAATCTTTTGTGAACCCATTTTAAAATTAATTTTACTTATGTAGAATAGATTTTTTTATTAGTTCACACCTACCACTTAAGTAAGACCTCTGTACAATGAATTCGGTTAGTAGATCTAGTAGCTCTTGTGAAGGTGGACGTTAAAGTATACACAGCAACAGAAACATTAATGTTTAGCAGTAACGTATTTACGATTTAAAATATTTGCTAAGACTTGATGTACTTTAAAACGTCTTGTAATATTATAATAAAAAACCAATTTAAACATACTTGCAGCCAAAGCAAACAAACTTTAAAAAACAACAACCTTCAAACACACCTTTTTACACATCAGCAGTTTAAAACAAATCATTCTAAATTCAAATCTGATGTTTTTCACAATTTCTGCAATGTCAACTAAAGGCCTTGGTGATTGTGTCAAGGTAGAATTGCTTCATAGTTTCATTGTTACGCGATGACTAGCCACTGAACGCGGTGTTGTTTTATTATAATTGATTTTACCGCGGCTTTGCTTGTTGGGAAACAGGGTATGGAGAGGAAGAATAAAATATATTTATATATAAGAACATACAGTAGTACCGGATGGTGGAACAGGGTTTAATTCCTCGGGAATATTCTTTTTTTTTTCTCATAAAAAGTAGTCTATGACAATTTACAGGCTACGATATTGATGTGGAAAATTTCATGAAAATTCTTTGAGAATTTTTTCCGTAATTTACAGCCAAATAGACAAATATAAATATATATATATATATATATATATATATATATATATATATATATATATATATATATATATATATATTTGTAAACTCAACCAAACAAATATGTATACATAATAATTATTATGTATGTAAAAATAATACATTTCGACACGCCTGACACGATTAAGTTTAGAGCAACCATGAACAGAAACTGATGTTAGTAATTAATACAAAATTTGAGATTGAAATTAATCTTAGATTAAATCAATCAATCAATCAAATCAATTAAATTAGATCTTCCTATTAAATCAACCCAAACTAAAAAAAAACGGATTGTAATTTAATATTTATTATCACATAACACTCTACATACCAGAAAGTTTAAAACAATACTAAAAATAATAATAATTTAAGCAGTGACAGATTTTAATTAATTGTAATTCGATATGCCTACATAATATTGGAATTATTATTTTGTTTTAGTCAAATGCTATTTCTTTTTACCAAATTCTCAGAAGAAATGACTCTCAAACCATTTCGGGTACCGATTTAGTTTATATGTACAAGATGTTTTCGGACTACCGGAATTCGCCCTAATTAAAAAAAAATCTTTTGAAAAACTTCTACCGCTTCTTTACACTATATACATTATATTTTGTTTCAATATATCATCGACATCTCTACATTTTAACATCAAACCATTATATATTAGACTTCTTTAGTATACGAATAAACAATTATTTATTCTATTTGTGTTACATAAAAAAACTGCACTTCTCGTTTTACATTTTTTATACCAAAAAAACAACAATAAATGGTCAATAATATCATCGAAATGATTTATATTTTAATGTAGATCTAATGGCATAGGTAGGTATATACTAGAATAATTATATTCACCTTTCATGTACCTACATCCTCGTTGTTACGAGACAGAAGAGACACTTAACTGTTAGTAAGGATCGTAATATACACCTGGTATGTACCTTAGAAAAGGTAAAGGAATTTTTCAATTAGATTAAATGGTACATAGGATTCATTCAACAAAATTCACTCTTTTTATTTAGTACACATACACAGATACACATGCATTCACACATACATATTACAGACGAAGCCGAAAACAAATGCCAGTTATAATTCCCTGTGTCGCGTATAAATTAGCTGCTTCCTGTAATTATATTAATATCATAGACAATTCAAACTCATCCAACATACTTTTGACATTGTCTAGATTTGTGTAATAGTCTATGGTTTTATTTTTTTCACGGGACGATAATGGACGCAGTGTAGTCTATTAATATGACCTCGTGTTCTAAGCGACAGCTGAGGTCGTGTCTTACCTGTGTAGAGATCTGTCTCTGAATATTTGTTGGTTCCGTACCGTTAGAACTCCATTTAATAGACTTGATACATCAATTGGTTTCATTTTATATGTAACTAGCCTTAGCTAGCGTTATTAGCATTAATTGTTTGATTACTTGTCCTTACTATTCACGAATTTTCAATTTTGTCAAGCCGTTTTAGAGTTATGGAAGAACTTACAGGCAAACAATTATTATTATTATTATTTTTGGGTCAGTTATAACGGAATGTATATTACAAAAAAAATCAATACAGACCTACAGTTTCATATAGTAATATATATATGTAATATATGACATGTTTTGTTAACACCTAATCATGCAAAGGTCACAAGCTAATTGAATTATATGAATTTAAATACAAATAAATAAACGTTAGAGAACATTAAGAAAAATATATTAAATACGTAAATGGAGAGTCGTTGATTACAAACAGGGCAGTTATATTTATTTTGTTTTTTTCATATAATCGAAATGTTTAATCAAAATCGGTTCAGTTGTAATTATTGTATTACAATAATATTTATTGTTATGTTTACGTTCTTATCACGTACGCCACGTACTATGACCCTGACTTATTGAAAGTTGTGTAATAATCATTGGCAATCATAAGATGCGCTCGTGATTCAAATATATTTGTACAAATTATAATTAATAATAAATACTTTGACAGTTAAGTTGAGCCAAAACAGTGTCTTTTTTTCAGTTTTTAATAATAAATATTTTGAGTTCGAAGTTGAGTAAAAAAAAATTTGAACGAATTTAAGATGAGTCAAAACAGTGTTTTTAATGTCAATTGATTTATAAGAATTAAAGACTAGACTAGACTATAAATTTGATGACACTAGTACTTATACTAGTGTCATCAAATTTATAGTCTTATTATTTATTTTATGTTTGAAAATATAAAAAAAAAACATTTAATAAACATAAAATAAAAAGGTAGATTGATATCAAATATTTTATTTATATCAAATGATTTTATATTTGAAGTCAGTCTTAAATGTTCTATTTTCAGACAACAATTAAATATTGTTCATGAATGTCCGAAAGTATCTACCCATCTCCTTGTATCTATTCACACACACACAAACGCTGTATAGTGTTTGTCTGTGTGTGCACACAAACCCATACATACATTAGAGCAACCTCCGTATAGTGTATTTACTAATTTATGTATATTCTCTTATTATATAGAATCAATTTATGAAGTGATATTCTAAGTGAGATGTGCTAGAAGTGATTACAAAATGATGAACGAGATTGTCGCAAACATGGCGTACTACGGTAAGTGGATGATATTTTGGGTAAAAATAATATATAAAGACATTTGTTTCGCAAGAACACTGACTTAAACCGAAAAGGTTGAACATAACTCACATTTTCATCTTGGTTGTCGGTAAAAGGGACAGATTGCCACCCTTCAAACATCAGAAACTAGGTTAGCCAGGTTTGACCCACATACCGTTGTCACGGCAACGGCGGCCATGTTGCGGTTGTCATGGAAACGCGCATGCGTATCACCGCTAGGCGTGGTGATAAGAATTGATAAGAATATGTGTGAAAGGGATGGAAGATATCATATGTTTCGAGATCTATTATCTAGAATTAATGGGACAGAATGATTTTTTAATTATCTATTGAATTATTTATTTCTGAAAATGCATTTGATATTTCGTTTAATAGCAGTGATTTATTTTCCAAATATATTACTTTTGTAAAAATATTATTCGTTTTGAAATTAAATTGTACTTAAGAGTAACATAAGAATTGGCGAAAAATATTCAATTTGTCTCTCTGTTTGTTTATATAGTTTTGTAGATAGATAACAATAAAAAAACAATTAGATTAAAGTGAATATAGAATACAGGTAAGACGCATCACCATAGAAGATTCATTAATGACATAATTAAAAAAACGAAGATAAAATAAAAATCTATGTAACTAAATAGCACGATATACAAAGAAAAGCATCATTTAAAAGTATTAATTTTCTGAGCTATCACAATAAATGTTTACACTATATTTTTATTTGATTTTAAAATTAATAATTGATCTGCTATCGAAAATTTACATCAACGCTAGAATATGTATTACAAATTTAAAAACTTTTAAATCTTTAATATCAAAATTTGGATCAGGATCGATTATTAACTTCGGCTATTATATGAATGAGATTAATTCATCTAGTATACAAGCCTTGAAGTAACGATGACGTCATATTGGAAATATATCATGCTTCAAGTATGAATAAATCTATTATAAAGCTCAAGAGTTTGTTTGTTTAAACGCGATATCCTTTGTAACCAGACTATTTATTAAGAATAGGGAAAACCAAAGTTCCTTCAATATTTACATACTTATTTACAAATTATTATAAGTACTTCATGTTAATATTGTCTTCCCAATTCAATCTTTAGTTCTCATATACCGTACGGTATACTCCTTTCTCTAGTTCCGGACAGAGTCGGGAACCAGTATGTTGTATATCATAATATGAACAGTTTTTGAAGGAACTAGGTCCCAATATCAAATTATGTGAGGTGCATCGGAAAATGATACAAAAGCATAGCTGTTGAAAACAAACTTTCAGTAACTATTAGATAGGGTAGACCTAGTATTTTAAATAAAAACTAGGTTTTGCCTGCATCTATACACAGATAGATATAGATATAATATACAGCTTAAAAATATTTATTGCATATTCTTACAGTTTGCCAATTATTTAGATTATTGAGTTTTAGATATACCGACGGACAGATAAAAACTATTAAGTTTAAGTCTACAGTTAATATAATTTTTATAACTAAATTTGTTTTTATTATAAGGAAAATCTGGATAACAATGGAAAGTTGATAGATCGAAAAAAACTTGTATCAATTAGTTTGAGAAAACATAAAAAAAATATGATGTATTGTTTGAAAATGGGTATTGGATAATATTTTTATTATATTTTATACTAGCTGTGCCTGCGACTTCGTACGCGTAGATTTTGTTTCTATAAAACGTACCCTTTGTACCTACCAATGTAGGTACAAAACTATTAACCTTCCGAGTTACATCGAAATCAATCAAGTAGGTTTTGCGTACCTATAGGAGTATGTTTAATCACTGGTAAGTAGCAATGGTACGGAAATAAGAGATTATTAACTTCTTTATTATTCTTTACGAAAACTGCATCCACATCGTTTAATCCGTTTCTGAGATTAGCGTGCACAAACATACAGATATATACAGATATACAGACGAACACACAAAATGAAAAAAAAGTTTTGGGATCTCTTGCTTATATAAAGGCCCCCCGAACCATTATGAATTTTTGAAAATATTTTCTTTTGTAGGTTCAATAATAATTATTGCAATGGTACGAAAATAAGAGATTATTAACTTCTTTATTTGTTAACTTTAAGTAAAGCCCATGACAACCTATTACCGAAAACTGCATCCACATCGTTTAATCCGTTTCAGAGATTAGCGTGCACAAACATACAGACATATACAGATATACAGACGAACACACAAAATGAAAAAAAAAGTTTTGGGATCTCTTGCTTATATAAAGGCCCCCCAAACCATTATAAATTTTTGAAAATATTTTCTTTTGTAGGTTCAATAATAATTATTGCAATGGTACGAAAATAAGAGATTATTAACTTCTTTATTTGTTAACTTTAAGTAAAGCCCATGACAACCTATTACCGAAAACTGCATCCACATCGTTTAATCCTTTTCTGAGGTTAGCGTGCACAAACATACAGACATATACAGATATACAGACGAACACACAAAATGAAAATGAAAAAAAAATTTTGGAATCTCTTGCTTATATAAAGACCCCCCGAAACATTATGAATTTTTGAAAATGTTTTCTTATGTAGGTTCAGACAGCGATCAGTTACAGTTTTATTGTATGTATATAAATAAACTTCTTGAACACTTTTAATACATATAAATTTTGGGAGAGTGAAGAGTGTAAAAAACTAAATGTTAATCAGAGTGACGCTCAATTTTCATGTATAAACGTTATTTAATTCGGCTATATATTTTTACATGTTGCGTGCGCAACTAAAAGACAAACAGATAAACAGAAAAACAATTAAAATGTTAGAAATGGACACTGTTAGTTATCCCTTCACATCCTGGCTCTTTATTTTGTAACATTTTCATGTACAGAGTACCTACTACTCCTTTACGGATATATTACATGTATAGAAGAAGATTTTCTTGGTACCTATTATGTGAATAACGTAAATTTACATAACTTTTTTATTTCTTAACCGATTTAAATGAAATAAATATCAAATGTTAAGTGAAGACTGTCACAATATATTACTGAAAATTGCATCCAAATTGGTTAAGTTGTTTCTGAGATTAACGTGCACAAACACACAGAAACACAGACAAACAGACAAAATGAAAAACCATTGTTTTGGGTTCTCTAGATCTTATAAATCCCCCCCATCATGTTTTTTTTTAATATGTTCCATGTACAGAAATCGATCAGTGACAATTTTATTATAATATGTATAGATGTGATAATATTTTCAAGTAAAATTATTTAATATAAAAATTTAATAATCAATATAAACCAACGTCTCAAATGCTTGACATTAAAAAAAGGCAAGCTGTCAGTTACATTGTCATCAACCTTCATTTTATTTTTCCTTAAGTTGGTAGAACGAATAAAAGTATAAAGATACAGTAACTTTTGGTGGTAAAATAGTTCTGAAATATAAATTAAAACTTATTTAAATATGTAAAAAGTCGTCAAGCTCTTGCCACTTATTAAAAAATGATATAAAATATATAAATCATATCATATTTGTCGTACATTGCGCCGGAAGGAATTAGGCAACTGACAGCGCTCCCCCACTTTGTTTCCGTATTCAATTCCCATGTTTATTCCATGGAAGTTACATCCTTTACGAAATTGTATTTTGTTAATGCTAGTTGTTGCGTGTGACTCCGTCTGCGGTGACAGACAAACGACTTTGGAAATGAGGTCTCTATGAATGTTTATATACATATATAGACTCTATGTCAACTAGGAAGGTCTAGTCAATATTTTTTTTGAACTCTTGTTCTGATTAATTATTCTTCTACTATTATCTGTCGGTCTCGATGACTCTCTCTGTAACAGTATAATTGTATTATATTATATTGCATGATTATATTGCAATGAAAAATCTGACTGTTAGTCTAGTGGTTAGTTATTAGACCAAAAAAATATATTAAAATACGTTTTTATGAAACCATTTATATTTTTTTCGAGAGTTTATGTTTAAAGGCATAAAATAAAATTTAAAACATTTTATATATTGGTCTTAAACTCAATAAAAAATAAAGAACAATGTCTTGACTAAAGGTACTTTTCTCAAAGACCATCCACTGCGCATGCGTCAATTCGAAAGAGAGTAAGTGGGCAAAGAGTAACAGAAATAATCCAAATATTATAAATATATTATCTACAAATATTATAACAAATATATATGTATATATTTACATCAGCTTTAATATAAATACAAACATAAATAATAATTCCGTAACATAAATAGAACATACAATATAAATACTTCTAGTTATTATTACATTTCTGGTAGCGAGAAAAAATAGTTCATTCAAATAATCCCATTTTAATAACCACGTGCCCGAGTAAACACGACCAGTATAATTTGATCTCTCTCGTAAGCGTCTATTTATTACAACTGAGTATCA
Organism: Napeogenes sylphis; assembly: GCA_959347405.1. Classification (NCBI taxonomy): domain Eukaryota; kingdom Metazoa; phylum Arthropoda; class Insecta; order Lepidoptera; family Nymphalidae; genus Napeogenes; species Napeogenes sylphis. Next base: position 30,909,509 of record OY365785.1, read on the forward strand.
AGCTAAACCAACCAATACAAGTTGAGCTCCTCTTTTCGTAAGCGTCTATTTATTTTCAAGCTCGTCGTCAAGACGTCTACATTGGCGGGATGAAATGACAAAATGATCTGAGATTAGACATTGAGAAGATACTGAATTTCAGTTTTTTTTTCAGCTCTTACAATGTTTTTGAATGGTCCATTATATACGTAATAGCTTTAAGCGGTGTCAATGTATGTGTAAAAAACAATAGTGTCATTTTAGATGTCTATAAGTATTTTTGTCTATCCCTCGGTTAATGTTTTTTCAGGATGGAATGTCGTACGCTATAATTCAGAAAGGATAATAATATTTCATGATTATCCCTTCAGTAAAGACAAGAACGTTTACAAACAAACTCACTAGGAAAATGAATATAATTTAGAACCAGACACTATGGCTTAGTTGACTAAATGGCGGTATGCATGGTGAGGAGATCTAGCGTAGAAAGTACGTTTTGTTCGAAGTTTTTTTACATTATATATATTCAAATATATATAAATAATATATTTCCACACGTATGAAAGATTATCACTTGAGAACGAGTCGTCCGATTTGGCTGTTTATTTGTTATATATATCGTTAATGAATCATAAAATGATACGGGGAGAGATTCAAACTCGCAACCTCTGGGCAACCGTCCCGGGATATGTATTTAAATTTTCAATAAGCTTAACATGACTGTTACATCTTTATAGATATTAACAATTATATTAGTAATTGTGTAGACAAGGTACGTAATATTTATTTTGGAAAATTCATGAAAAATTTAACTGGTATCCTTATATTAACATCTTAATATAAAAATTTTTTATCCATAAAGTAGATATGATAACTTGCATATATATGTACTTCAAGATGTAGAATATATTAATACAAGCCATTATCTGTCTCTCAGTAGATGACGTTGTGTTGTGTCAACGTGTACATCATTAAAATCAATGCAAATCGTTATTACTTCATATGTTATGGTCTACCTACTAATAATAAACAATTATTTAAGACATTATTTTATTCAAAGATGTTTAAAGTTACAATAATATTGTTCTTCTCTTGAACTCACTTATCCACTTCTAGATAGTTTAGTTTTCTCTGAACACGCAGAAGAGTTACTGTAATTTTAGGATGCATTTGTGGCATAGTTTCTTAAGTATGCATATCTTAAGAAGAGAGAGAAAGAAAAAGTGGGAGAAGAAAGAGAGAGATAGAATCTCATAAAGACTCATACATCTGAAGTAATAGTTTCAGTCAGTATTAGTTAGCAATAGATATTACGTAATTGTTCATTTTGTTAAAAAAAATAACTTACCTCATTCCGCTAAAATAAATCATCTCTTATGTCAAATGATAAATGCATTTTTTAAAAAGCATTGTAATACACAACTCAGCCAGAATTCTTCATAGAGGTATTATACATAGAGTAATTTAATTTAAGGAAAACGAGAGACCAGATAAGTATGAGTCTAGAGACAGATAGGTAGCCCCATTTGTTTTCTCTTTTTTTTTCGATGGACACATTTTAGGCTGGCTTTCCTGCTCTATGTATAATTTCTAACTAATACCTCTATGGATTTTTTACTCTAAATAATAACCAGCCTTCTTGATGTCAGTGATTATACTGTTGTAAATAAAAAACTACGTGATCAGACTTCATATATCCCATATGTCGGTCAAATGAATCAATACTCCTGGCTGTTGTGAGGCTTCGTGTTATGTATCTCGTTAGAAAACAATGGTCTAGTTTTATGTATTGTTTCAAGATCAGACTGTAAGTCCCTAGTAGTGTAATATCACTGATATATTTTAATAGAGCTCTTAATCTATCTCTTTCCTGTGCAATTTAAAAATATTCAAATCAGAGTTCTAGAGATTTGCGCGGTTTAACAAACACACACTCATAATGTTATTCTCAATGGAAGTATTACAATAAAATAATAAAAAATATATATATTTGATCTTTGAGAGCTAATGTAGAGTCAAAAACTCAGTATTTATTTTTAATATATAATATTAAATATCTGTGTATGACTTGTCTCCAAATAAGGTAACGATTACGTAATAATGACTATATTAACAGTAATATCTATTATTATATATTGATAGATATACCAACTATCAAGTAATTTGTATGAAATGATTAATTTGATTTAAATATTTTTTATTATATTCTATCTCTAAATTTTTTTTTGATAATACATATACATATATATAAAGGGATAAAAAATTTAACATTTAAGTACCAACAGACCGATACATTTTATAAAAACGTGTGAAATGTGTCAATATATCAGTTCTCGTGCCTGTAAAAATTAAAAAAAATCTTTTAACTGTCATTTCAGTAAAGATCTTTTAGAAATTCTCGACTAGGTAACTATTATTTTAAATTTTATATAACTTAGAAAGATTTATTACATCATTATTTTTCTTTTAATAGTGTTGTGACGGTGTGCTGTGGCAGTGCACTAGAGAGGAAATAGTTCGTTACAACGCTGCATCCAGTACTAAATCAATTATCTAGATTCTAGGCATTTGGCCTTGCTTAAGTACCTACTATCGATTCTGATCCAATTTTTGCTGTTAATGATTGAAATTACAGTCTTGAGTTATCAGTTCAAATGACCGACAGAGTATTGACTATTGAGTTTGTAGGAAACAATTTCAAGTTGATTTTAATGTCGGATTGTAGATTGAATATTTATATCGGATATAAATAATTAATAACACCACTATTAGTGAATGGTCTTCCTATAAATAACTTATATTACAACACTGGCCATGTTTAAAACCTCATAAAACAGCTACGTTGGTGTCTAGTGATGAAAGAGGTAACGAAAAAGTATTCAGACGTAAATAACACTATCGCTTAAACAAGAGACAATAGTTATTTTGGTTTAGTTTAGTCACCCGCTAGTTTCTGAAGAGGAAACATCTTAGAAAAATAACCAAAAAGTTTTTATATATATCTTAACTTATACTGGCTGAATGAAAAATTAAAAAAATATTTTTTTATTTTCGAATACGATCGTAATTTTTTTCATTCGGCAAACGGAGAGCGTCGGGCTCGTTCGTGATATATTTGTATAAAATTACGATATTTGTGATACATTTTTGTTATAACATGTCGGTGCATACGATTCCCCTGATCACACCTTTCATTAGAGGTCCCAGATTCCCGTACAGAAAGAGTAAGTACACACAAATATTTTAATTCCTTATAACTAAAATGTATATTAAATAAGAAAAAAAAATCTTCGGAATTCGTCATAAATAACTTTTTATTGCCGAGATAAAAAGGTATTTAAAATAATAAATAAGCAAAAACATTTTTTTAGTTAATTAGTTGCGTGACCAACCCGTTGTCGGTTATTAACCCCTTGTAAAAGTAAAACTATCCTTAGGTGACCCCTTAAGTACGTACGATTTAGTTAAATGGTGTATCTAAATATTTTGGACGGTGTAACTTTACCTACTTTTGTCTGTGTTTTTTTTGAATTTGTCATGTCTAAAATATAATTAATTCGGTACTACTTTAAACGTATGTGACAGACAGACACAATAACATTGTCATAATGCTTAAATTTCAGTAGTTTTGGTAACACAAACACAGTTGGTAACATTGCACTATAATAACTTAAAAAAAATAAACAGATCAGAATACTGAAAACATTGAATAGATTAAAATAAAACAAGTTGCAAATGAACTTTGGTATCGTTGGCATTTGACCCTAAGCTGAGGTCAGGCTTCAGACGAAATTCGCTCGCGGCTTTGCCCGCATAAAACGTTATGGGTCCAATATCTGGTGTCTGCATTTATTTCACATAACGAAACGAAAAACGTATTAGAATTGTTGATTGTTATTTCAATTATTATTATTTTATTAAATAAATAATGTTCATTAAACATATCCTTGAAGAAGTAATGTTTTGTATATAAAAGATCCCCCTAGGCTATTAATTGTTAAAAGTCAACGACTCTTGGATGTCCGCCAAAGCGTACTGTAAATAGGACAGCTAAAGAAAATTCTTTATTTTGTGTTAGATAATATATACCATAAACAATTCTGTTAAACTAAATACATGTTTGCATTACATTAGTATTGCAGTATATCATAGTATTTCTATTTAAAACAGAACCATTTCAATAGAAATAAGAACTGAACTCTAAACAGCAAAAGGTTATCTGCAGAAAGAGAGTAAATATTTGCTATATATTTAAGTCTTTACTAGTTGTAAGTATATAGTCTTATTAAATGCCTTCCATAGTTCCAGAGATTCTATATTCAAACTGAAAAACCGACACTTTTCGGCTTTAATATATTTGTTTAAAATTCGCTTCTAATTTAACTTAATTAACTTAACTTAACTCTAATTTCAAAACTGTCGTTAGAGTACAGCAGTTAATAGATACTTCACGCATATTAGTGTACCGGTTGATCCAACACAGATTGCTGGCCCAAGCCGGGCGTTGTTTGGCCAATCAAGCTATCCAACATCAGTACACATTTATTAAACTTTATCTTCACCTCTACTTAATATTTGTTTGCGTCACTTTCCTCGGATATGTGTAATCCTATTTATATAATCTGATGAAGTGACGAGATCGATCTAACCGAGGTCGCGGGTTCGAAACCGTACCGAGTTGAACCATAACATTTTCTATATTATAATAAACAAGATTGCTAAAGTTACATAATTTAACAAATGTGTTTGATTTTGTTAAAAGTTATGATTAAATTATCAAAATAAACATATTTACATTTTGTCAGACATGTTATTTTAAACACTCTTTAATAACAATTTTGGTGACCGTTTAGAAAAAAAAAATATTTTTCTCGCATGGACCACATTCATGACCTATGTATGCAAAGAACAGATTTTTTTCGAAATATTATTTGTAAATAGTTGACGCTGAACGATATTCAGTATTTCTTAAACTAATACATCTGTAGTGGATGCTCATCCACTAACTCGTGTATTTGTAACCAATATATACCAACATACGTATTTACTCTTGGTCCAACTTTGTGTCCTTCATCAAATCGATAAAATACATTTTGCCAACACACCATTGCATTGTTAGAATAAAATTCACGAAACATGACACAATAACCGTTAAAAAATGATAGTCCAATTTGGTGAACCACTCGGCTTTTATTAAAACAGTGATGGTAATTCTGGGTTTCTGTGACCACCATTCAACGAGCTGCACTTATGTTAATCTTAGAAAATCCAAGTTATTTCAATTATTCTCCTATGGTACATATAAAACGTCAGGTTAGAGTTATCTCTTTAAAGTATTGATAACAGTTCAATACTGACTAGTAATTTACCCAAATTAGTGTAACCAATATATAGCCAATAGTAATGCCAAGTTCATTCCAGGCAAGTCCCCATTCTTCCCCGGGGTGGAGGAAGCTGGTGTGGCGAGCGCGGCGGCAGGCTCGCCCTCGGGCCCTGGAGACCAGGCTCAGGATGTCGTCTCCCGTCTAAGCGCGGCTGGTAAGTGTCTGAATTAGAAGGTGACAAAAATTACCGAAACTTGCCCAGATTATTTTGCTATTAGTTCTTCACTGTACCTAATAAATGATATGAAAATCATTTGAAGTGATGTAAGAGACATCCTTAGTATACCGAAGTTGACTGAAACGTAGTTACTTTAATATTACGTAAAATTAGGATGTAAATGTTACATTACATATTTTCATATGTAAAATGAAACTTAAATCATCGTCATAAGACATGTTACGTCAGAATGATATCATAATAATAAAGTCCTGTGACTAATATATGATCTGCTCGTAAGCCGAATTACGGACATATGTTCATTGGTAAATAACTGATAATACGGTCATCTTTTCAGTGAAAAGCTATCCGAGTTATCGTTTGAGTAACGTTTATAACGTCTGATGATAGGCCCGTGACAGTTCCATTCCGTTCCAGGTCTATCAATGTGCGTGTCCGCCCTGGGGTCGCCGGCGCGGTCGTCGCCGGTGTCTGCCGGCTCGGAGCACGGCGAGCGGTTCAGCCGCAAGGTGTTTGTGGGGGGTCTGCCACCAGACATCGATGAGGGTGAGTGGGTGATTTATGGAGATTGTTTACTTATATGGCGTGTGTGTTGTCACGTTTTGAAGATTTTTTCTTTTTGATTATAAACCTTAAGTCATTTATTATAATAAGGTAATCCTGTTTATATTGATGACTGATTGATTGATGATATAGAAAATTTGCTATAAAATGACTTGTCGAACTTATTCACGTCCTAATAATAATTAGCCTGATCTTAAAAGGTTAGTTTGGTTCTCACTGACATTGGTTGCGGATATCGATGTGATGTTTGTAGAGCCTGTTACAAATAGCAAACTCAAGCGATAACAGACTAAAGAGTAAACTATAGAGAGCAAACGTTTGTAAGCCGTAAGCGATAGCTTAGACTGTAAAGTTTTCCAAAATCCATACATGTTTAAATGTTTAAGCTATTCCGTTAATTCGGACTATAGCTAAGAAATACTCGCTCGTTTTTAATATTAATTACATACCGTATGGTTTAGTGTGATGTTATAACTAGGTACACATCTAGATAGATAGTCTAGATAGTAATACTATAGTCTTACAGCTTCAACAGGCCTGGCAGGATTCGAAACCGCGACTTTTTGTTTTTGTCTTGAAATATCGAGCTTTTCTTTAGTACCTACAATAACAAGTCTGCAGTTTTTATTTTGTGGATTATTTTTGTTATTTATTCTATCCTTTAAAACATTTAGAATTGTCATGGTCTTGACATGTACATACAGAATAGATTACATGGGGAACTAAACAATAGCCTGAAAGCTATACACCACTGGCGGTCTAGATATTGTAAAACTCGGGGCAGTCAATAGCCCATGTAGGTCACCCAACAATACCTAGCGACCTAGTTCGTTAGATGCGACAGATTTTATAATCTAGATCTTTATACTGATTTGAGATATTTTTAAACTTAGGCTCGTTTTATTAAAAAAAAACATTGAATATTACCTAAGTACGGTAGGTATATGTTTATTTCATTTTAAAGTTTTGTCTAAAGTCTTTTCTAAAAGATCATAGTTTAAAAACACGTTCCTTCTAATGTTTATTTAGATCTATCTTTTTAATCTACTGACCGTTTTTCAATCCTCAATTCATACTTAACTAAGTAATAATTATATTCTGCTAATGTCCTATCTTCAAATCATCTTATTCTCTGGCCAAATCTTATCCGATGAAAAATAGTTTGTGACGAAAGAAAAGTCTTTATGTAAAGAGTTTATATTAAAGATAGATAATGTCTTCAATAACTTCATAGTTAAGGTCATGGGATAAAGTTTTGAAGTAGAAATGTAATAATATTGATTTTAGACACATATCGGTGATGCTGCGGATATCGTCTCGCTTTAGGAATTCTTGACTCTCGCCTTATTGTTTGATTATAATATTATCCACATGCGAGCAATACTTCACGTAGTAAGGTATCTCCTGCGTCTGGACAATATTAAATACCAAGTTTATTCAGTGGCTTGGATCGTATTTGTACGGAAAAAAAAAGCTCTTTGTTATGTCAGTTGACTGTTTAAGATTTATTTTTGTATTCCTCGGGTAGAGAACTTTCTTTCGGTGATATGTATGGTTCTGTATACCTGGCAACGTTGGTAAACATTTCATAAGCATCTGAGCAGTTACGCCATGAAAGTTTAAAACAAGCAATCGTAAATAAATAATATTAGTTGGGTATACTAGGTTGATCCGAATATTATTAACTGGCTTTGCTTATTCAGCGAATAATAATGACTGGTTTAAAGATCTCGAACTTAAGTCCATCTGATGATATTACAGATGAGATAACATCATCGTTCCGTCGCTTCGGTCCGTTGGTGGTGGACTGGCCTCACAAGGCGGAGAGCAAGAGCTACTTTCCTCCCAAGGGATATGCCTTCCTGCTGTTTCAGGTTTGTGGTTTACAGTTTAATGTGTTGATTTATTTAACTTTAATACGACGAAAATTAACAAACATTCAAACATAGATTTTGCCCGTGATTTTGATGATGTTGACGTTGTTGGAAAGATAAGGAATGTAATAAAATATATATACATATATTATCTTATATTTTATGAAAATTCAGTGAAGTATAGCTTCAAAAATAAATATATTTTTTCTTTGGTGTTTAACAAAAGATTTTTTTTTTCTAAATCGACGCGTAAATTGAATAAAATAAAAATAATTCAAACGAAATGAGAAACTCCCTTTTTGAAGTAGGTTAGTAACAGACAGTAACGACGTCCTCGTGTTCGCTAATGACGAATGACTGCACGTTTTCTCACGAGAATCTTTCTCACGAGAAAATTTGTCCTTGTACAAGAATGTTCATTGATCGAAGTCGTTAAATCCACAAATGTTGGTACAATAAGAGCAGGCATCCTGCAACTGTTTGTAAGAGTCGTGTTCTCTTGCAGGACGAGAGCTCCGTGGCTGGTCTGATGGAGGCGTGCATCACGGACGAGGACAAGCTGTACCTGTGCGTGTCGTCGCCCACCATCCGCGACAAGCCCGTGCAGATCCGTCCGTGGCGGCTCGCAGACGCTGACTTCGTGCTGGACGCCAGCATGCCGCTCGACCCCAGGAAGACTGTGTTCGTGGGAGGCGTGCCCAGGCCGCTGAAGGCTGGTGAGTGCGACTGTCTGACTCACGACTGCGACTGTCTGCTGAGGAGCTAACGACCTGTCCGTTGAATGTATTTGAAAAGTATACTTGGCCTAGGATCTGGACGCAAGAACATTCACGTTTTACGTTTTATGAGGAAAATGTTGGCTGTTCTTGTTTAAATTAGTTTTTTAATGTTTTGTTGAATTTTATTGATTATATAATTACTATTGTAAAATAATCATTTAGTAATAAGAATAAAATTTTAAGTATTTTCATTAAACAGTCATCTTTACTTCGCTAATAACATTAGCGTTTTAACAGTGTACACAGATTTAAAAGACGTATTGTGAATAAGGTTATTGTTTGTAGGTATTATAATGTGATATGAATGTACTTTCAGTTGAACTGGCTATGATAATGGACCGACTGTACGGCGGCGTGTGTTACGCCGGCATCGACACCGACCCTGAACTAAAGTACCCCAAAGTACGTACACTACACTTACTATCACTCTGACGATGTATGGTTTAAGATTACGTTCAAGATTTTTTTTATTTTTTGCATAAGTCTACGGGGGAAACCTCCAGACATTATATTTTACCGTATATCTTACGAAGAAGTGGTTACCCACGGATTAATTGTAAGGTTTACACGAAAAAACTTAAGTAACTCGCTAATACAAACTATGATATGATCAAGTAATCATACTATCAATCATTTGTAACACGTGTGTGTCTGTACGTGTCAGGGCGCCGGCCGCGTGGCGTTCTCCAACCAGCAGTCGTACATCGCGGCCATCTCGGCGCGCTTCGTACAGCTACAGCACGGAGACATCGACAAGCGCGTTGAGGTACGTATGTGTGGGGACGGCCTTATGATGAGGAGGGATCGATGTTCACTGAAGGTGTAGGGTCAACATTAAAAAAAAGGTTTCACGGGTATTAATTTCGTGTCGATATTGTTAATTGTCTCTTAAGCCTCTAACTTATCTCCTGCAGGTGAAGCCGTATGTGTTGGACGATCAGATGTGCGACGAGTGCGCTGGCGCACGATGCGGGTCCAAGTTCGCGCCATTCTTCTGCGCCAATGTCACGTGTCTGCAGGTACATGCACACAGTCATACATACACACTGACACATTCACGCATATTCATACACTGTTAGACACAAACACATGCTACACATGACACACGCATCTGTAACTCGTTAAACACAAACGAAAGTTGAATTGATTTTATAGTTCAATACTACCGACACATTTCCAGCCATACGTCTTGTGTTGACACTCAAAATCCCAACCTACAGTTGATTCATTACAAAAATAAATATGTTCATATAAGTAATGCGTCTATACACATCTCAGTATTACTGCGAACACTGCTGGGCGACCATACACTCTCGTCCCGGTCGCGAGTTCCACAAGCCGCTGGTGAAGGAGGGCGCCGACAGACCGCGCGCCGTGCCCTTCCGCTGGTGTTAGTGAGGAAGAGGGAGGAAGGGGGGCGACGACATGACGTGACGTGACGCGGCATGACGTGACGTGACGTGATGTAGCGTGACGCGACGGCGGTGTCGTCGTGTCGTCTTAAAGCCGTCGCATCAGGACGGGAAATGGAACACAACATTATCCAATGTAATGTTAAGAAGAATATATAGAGTTCAAGTACAAGAGCGCGGCTCGAGTCGCCTCTGGGGTCGCCCGGGGTTTGTGGGGGTCGGGTGAGGTTCAGAGGTGGGTCGGGTGATTCGATTTAAGCAAATGTGTATTCAAAACTTAGGTAGTTGTCGTAAGTCCGTGACGCTGCGACTAGACTGTCGCAGACCGTCTTGTCGCGCGCTTAACGTAAGATATTATTAAGACGTAAGTGAATCACATTTCTCAATATTGTACCTGTTAGCTAGCGTGAATTTCCTATTTTTCCGTTTTCGTTTTTGGTCTTGGATATTGTTGTCTCGAATTTCGATTAAGAATTTGAATTTGGAACGATGGGACGTCGGTCGTGAGAGCGACGTTCGGTCGCCGTCGGGGATTGCATTCGGGATTCCCGATTGGTTCGCTTTGTTTGAGGTTTTGTTCCTAACAACCGGGAGGCGGTACTTGTTCAGTACAAACGTTACCAGTCTTGGCTGTAGATTTATTTTAGTATAAATATATATGAGAAGGCCGGGGTAGTGCAATAGAGGGTAGTTTAGTAATAGTGTGTTATGTATAAATTATACATATGCCTTCGATTGGCTGTCTCGATAAACTTGGACCTGTTTCTTGGGTTTTGTATGATGTGAGCGTGGGGTTCGGTAGCAATTTGATAATACCCAACCCTTTGAAACGGAGTCAAAACACCGTCACTGTGATGTCAGCATGACATCATTGACATGGAGGAATTGTCTCCGGACCCCTTGGAGTGTAATGTTGAAGCTCGGGGTGTACTTAACGGATACTGTGTGTATCCCGACGACCACGGACAGACTGTGCTAGCGCGTAACATTTTTGATGATTTTTTGGTGTTTTTTGTAGAGATTTTTTTCGTGTTGTAATTTCGGTGTTGAGGCAAGTGCCTTGTGACCCCTCCCCGTATTGAGTGGGGTTTTGAATGTGGATTGTTTGTGGGCTATGAGACGCTTATTTAAAAATAATTACAGATTGACATAACGGTTGATATAACATTCAAAATTCTATTCAAACGGAGTATTTGATATTATAATCTTTTAGCCGAACTTTCACTTGGGCTCTGATGGGTTTATGCGATTTGGATATCATATTCTGTAGATCTTTCGGGCATTTGGGAGTGTTGTTGTCTCTGTCACACACTTAAAATATTGCTATTTGAAAGAGACATAGAATTTTTGCATAAACTCGAGCAATTGGTCCGTTTTCCTCCCACCGTTAGTTCTGCATTTGTTTAACCCAACGGGGTGGAAACGGTTTAAGCGTTAAGTAGACAATTTTAGATTAGAATCTTCGCCACACGGACGTTCCCGATTAGATGAAATATATATATGTATATTTTTCTTAGATATAGTATATATGCACACGAGTGCGCTAGGATAATGGTTTAGCTAATGTGGTTTCCTCTGTAGTTTCACGTTGTATCCCGATCATACTCACTTTGAAAATTTATTCTGCATTTTTTGGAAGATAAATGACACGTGGCAATAGAGATAAAACTGTTGATGGTGTTGCCACTTTAAGGTCAATCCAATGACGGCTTTCCACCGAGTCTTAACTATTTTCTCCGAAGTATAACGAAAATAAAATATGTACATCTTTTCCGAAATAGGCAATGACAGCGCATAATAATAATCATTGGATTGAAGGACATTGATCCAGCGTCGGTGTGTGTTAAGTTGCTCAACTCAACGTTTAGAACTCGTTTGATGCCCCCTAGTGTGCGAGATTGTTGTCCCGTTTTGTATTTTTGTATTTTTATAAAAAATGTGAATTCGGACGTGATTTTTTACTTTACGCGCGACGTCCGGTCGGCTCGTTTAGACACTCGATGACGGACTAATCCGGTTATCCGTTCCCGAAAGCTGTCTACCAACATGACAATGTTGCTGCATGTTGACCAGAGAAGTCATCGAGTAGCGAAATGAGAAACCTTAACAGCTTAAATCTAAATCCGACCGCGAATACGCAATTGGTGTTTGAAAAAAAACCGAGTTGTTTGGGATATGCGGTCTGTTAGTTTGCACTATACCTTGATGCTTGGATGGAATGGCAATTCGCCATTACTGGCTCGTAGGGCCTTGTTACTTCAGCTGGCAACTCTGATGGCAGCCCTGCCAGGGGAGTTGTGCTGTCAACGGAGATGTTTGTTGATTGGTCGGTTTCTGAATGGGACGGAGGAAGTTTCTATTTCTCCCTGGGTTTAGTAAATTCTTAGGACGTTATCTTGACGTCTAGCGTTGCTCCACTGTTTTGATCTTTATTAGTTTGTGAAATGTTTGCATTTTGTTTAGTTTTGAGTGTTTAGTTTGTTGCCGTGGGGCGCTTTGAGGTTTATTTTGGTTCTTTAGTTTATAGGGAGCAGTCGGTTTAGCACAGCGGGGTGTACTCTGGTGTTCGCTGCTCGGATTTGTTTAGGATCGTTATTTGAATGTTTTTGCGGCGAACACTTTCTTAAAGGAGACGGCCGGTGTGCTGTCGGCTGTTTGTTTGTTTGTAGATTGTTTTGCTTGAATTGTTTACGGCCGCTCGGCCATTGTTCTCGTTGTCGGTTTATATTAGACGTTTGAAATATTTTCGTTTTTTAGATAGTAATTTTGCATATCACATCACTGCGGGGGGCATTTCTGCGTTTTTGGGTAAACATTTTGATGATTGTTATTCGATTTTGTCCCTCGTTTGGGTGATTTTTTCGCACTTGCATGCATATAGGGATATTGTTTAGAGATTTTAAAATCCGCTATATTTTTATTGACTCGTCGGCGGCGGACCGATGTTAGACAATTTTTCTCGACCGAGTTTGTACTGCGATCGTTTTTCGATGACATGTAACATAATTATAACGCAATTGGAAGGTTGTATTTGACTTTAAAATCTAAATTTTTGACATTGTTATATTATTATAGTTTAGAGTGCGGTCGCAGTTCAAGTTCGGGGGTCGCCTGAACTCGCGGGCTGTAAATTTTCTTAACTAGAAATTTTAGTGAAATTATTACATAAATATAAAATAGCGAAGAGTAGATGAATTGATTACCTAATCTAGTTATATGATAGTACCTAATACCTTACCGGACAATATTGCTTTGAATTTTTCCGCACTGTTTTCAATATTTTTGTATTCCGCGAACACATTGGGGCCGGGATATTATTATAGTGCATGAGAGGATATTTTTTTAATAAAATTTATATTTCGACTTTAAAGCCGGCCGCAGACGGTCGGCCTCTGGTTGATTTGGGTGCAGTTGATTTAACTTAGTCGGCTGACTATAATTTCAAATTAGATTTATATATTTTTATAGACAGTTATTTCTATTGTTATATACCTACAATCAATTTTGTTGAATCGCTTGAAATGTGACGTTTCGTTTATTTGTCTATACGGCTGGTGGCGCAATTAGTTGCGCGACTTCTGTGTAATGGTGCTTCGGAACGTCACATTAGAAGCTTAGCTGAAAGATAATTTGTCGAATGAACTGTTTTATTGGTTGTAATCGTTTGACTCATCACGCTTTGGAATTCACCAGACTTTTTTCTAGTTGTATTAATCTTTGTGCGAGTGAAAAAGTATTGAAGCGCTGCCTCGTGTTTGGACGGTGTTTGTGACGTCACTAGTGGACGGAACGATATTCAATTTTTAATATTATATAACTTTTGGTAAGGTAATAAATGTATCGAACACGAGGCTGGAGCGAGCGATGTTACATTAATTGTTTCTACTGTTTTACACAAATTGTATTTTGTATGATATGTGTTACAATGAGTTTGCTTTTGTGACGATTCGCCCCCGTTTATTTGAAGTGCAATTAATTTTAGACTATTGTGAAAATATTAAAATGAATTTGAAACCTTCCTCCTGAGTTTTATATTGTAGTTTGTTTTGGGATAGTGCAATCTTGCGACCGTTTAAAAACATGGCGGCTATCTATGGTAATGTCAGTAAAGCCGCTATTTTGAATTGGCGCCGTTTTATTATTTTATAACCGATTGTGTTGTCACACGATATTTTTGTAAGTACATTTTTTGAATTATTTTTCATTGACCAAAGACGATTTTACCAAAAAGACAGCGAATGGCACTGCCATCGCGATTCCTAACTCCGGTGAAATGTCGCTATGATTTTTTAAGATTTTTTTAGATGGTTTGAATAAATCCCGCTTTTTTATGTATTTTGAAGTTATTCCTATTTATTTATTTATTTAATTTTTACTGATTTTTGTATCTTTTTTTATAACGTTATTCATTAGACTATAGTTTACATAGATTTAATTGTTTTTCTTTCAGTATTTGATAGTATTTAAAAGCATTATAGAGTAAGCTTCGCCGATAGTGCACATTGGCCGTAAATTAAGATATAATAGCAAATGTAAAACTGTTTTTCGACGATATTAAAAAGTAGTTTGGAACTTACGGAGCTTGGTATTATTGTATAATTTGAAAGTCTATAAAGTGAGGATGCAATACCTTTTTATATATTTATATTTGTCACGCTGTAGGAAGTAGTTTGTTTTTTTTTATAAAATTAGCGGTATGGACTCGACGCCGTATCCTCGCATGTTGGTATTTGGTAGTCATTTATCAATTCACGTTATTTTGCTGGATTATTATTTATTTGTGGACGACATTATATTGGATGTAAAATGTATTTGTAGTGGACTTTTTTATTTTGACGATTTGGTTAAAAAATATCAACATGTTTTAAATTGGCCGTCGAGTTGGTAGGGTATCGTTTAAAAACTGAAAAACTTGGATTTTTATATGAATTTTATTATTATAATATGGTATTTTACTAAATATTAGTCCAATATTAAATCTTTATATGCTTGTTTTATTTTTACCCTAATTAGTTATATATACAATCGAAATGGAACGAAAGTTAACAAAAAACAAAAGTTGGGTCTAAGTCCAACTAACAATATATTATATAGTGCTGTATGAGGATGGCTCCATAGTTTTTTTCATTTCAGACTATTTTATATTTCAAAAAAACTTATTTCAATAACCAGTTAGCTGTGATAGAAGTAGGTGCTTATCTCAAATACACGTAAAAATATCATTACTATTAATTGGTCTCTCCACGGATGGTTGGTACTTTCTTTTTATATCTGTTTTTATTGCTATATATTTAAATTCAAAATGATTTTCTTTAAAAAAAGCCCATTTCGTTAACTGTTTTGTTACTAATAAAATACATACATTAATTTGAAACAAAATCATAGACATCGAGTGACAGACGTCACAGAGTGGTCATTATAGGTACATATACGATTTGCTTTTTTACTTACTCTTTTGTAGCCATTGAACTTGTAATTTTCAATGTGTCGTTTTAGTTTTACTGGAATTTATTTGTGATTTCTTTTATAAGAGGTTCTCGAAGTGGCGAATAAAAAAAATATGTGTTAAAATGACCATATTTTTTTTAATTTACTTTCAATAAATGTTTTTGATTTGTATTTTTAGTTTATTTGTAGAATGTATTATTTTAAATACTACCTAAGTCATTTTCTAGAACGAAATACAACTAAACGTAATCGCACGCGGCAAAATCCTTTAAGTGATAGCACTTTTCGATGTATCTCATTAGAATGAGATAGAGCAAGTGATGAAAGGCATCTAAGCAGCCTTTTAAAAACGGTAGGTACGACCATAGAGATAAAAATCACTATCGATATCTCGGATAAGTTTACACAATGTCACATCATTAGAAAAAAATCTGTTGTCTACGGCAGTGTACGCTTTAAAAATATGAAGCTCCTTCTATGCTTTAGTTATTATTCTGAGCGTTGTCCATACCCAATACGTCAATTAAGAATTATACTTTTATACTTTCCAATTTACCATCATAATGGTAATTACCATTATATCATTTATAAGTGTTCATTTTGTAGTTCTAACAACTTTATATTTGTTTCTTTCATCGTTATGTTTTCACAGTATGATAAAAAAAGAGGACAATTGTTACGCACAATTAAGTCTTCAAATTTAGGCTACTTCGAAGTTCTATGCTTTAGAGATGAAGTACAATCTGAAAGAGAAGCCATGGTGCAACGTTTGAATGACAAACTTCAGGCAGTCTCCGCATGGGGCAATGCCAATCTTGTCAAATTCAACGCCACCAAAACGCAGACGTGTTTGTTCACCGCCAAAAGGAGCCCCTTCACCTTGGCTCCTACTTTCCAGAATGTATCCTTGGAATACAGTGACTGGCTTCAGTTGTTAGGCTTAGAGATCTCCTCGAACCTCAACTTTGGTCGGTACATTGAGTCCAGAGCAAGAGCAGCTGCAGGAAAGCTTGCCGTACTTGCGAAGGTGCGACAGTACTTTACACCGGGACAGCTTCTTGTATTATACAAAGCACAGATCCGGTCGTGTGTAGAGTATTGTGGCCACATATTTGCTGGTGCCGCAAAGACTCATCTTGCGGTTCTGGACTCAATTGAGAGGCGAGCAAAGAGGCTTATTGGCGACCCTAAATTGGTTGACGCCAAACTCCACAGCCTTGAACACAGGCGTAGAATTGCCAGCCTCTCAGTATTCTATAGGATACATTTTGGTGAGTGTGCGCAGGAATTGCACGACCTAATTCCCCCATCCCCCTTCCATCACCGGACGACCCGACGCACGGCAGGTTTTCATCCTTTTGTTGTGGACATTCCACCTGTCCGAACGAAGCGCTATGCTTCATCTTTTTTAGTGCGTACAGCGAAGGACTGGAACAATCTGCCGGCGTCGGTATTTCCGGCAAAATATAATGTGGGTGTCTTCAAGAGGAGAGTGAATAGGCTTCTAGGTTAATGCGCTTTACCACCTAAGACTACATTTCACTTTCCATCAGGTGGAATGTAGTCAAGCATTAACCTAGTTTTGTATAAAAAAAAAAAAAAAAAAAGTTATTGTTCTAAGATTAAAAGTAACGTCCCATAAACAATCGACCACACATTAGCCGATTGTCTATTCTATATCCACCAAGACATTATTAATAAAGTGAGAAATTGTTTTAGTTAGTTTGTTAGTAATATTTTTAGCCAGATAAATATAAAATTATAGATGGTAAAAAAATTAAATTAGAAGGTAAAAAAAAAATGTATGTAAATCGTTTATTTTATTAATCTAACTCGAACTACGCTACTAATATATCTATGCATTATTGATGTTGTACGGATATAATGCAAATATAATATACTTGCAATCTTTATTTTCGTCTCACCAATTCATCGAAAAAAGAGAAAATAAATGGGGCTCTCTTTTTTGTGAGATTAGACAATGATAGGTATCTTCCCTGTGATATTATTTATTAGACACTCGCACTCACAGGCCTGCTTGTGGCTCCTCTACTCTATGTATAATAACTCTGTAAGTATATATTATTACCAGAGAAAATGAGATGCAAAAATTAAGGTTGTTAACAAAATAGTAACTGTAATTCCAAACTGTTCATAATAGAGTCGGCACTGTTTTTATTTTGACCAATTTTTAAACACCAACCCAAAAAGAGGGGTGTTATAAATTTGACCTGTGTATCTGTGAGCCTGTCTGTGGCATCGTAGCAGCCAAACACGTAGACGGATTTGGTTGCGGTTTCTTTTAATCGAAATAGCAGCCGTAGTTTCCAAGATATTGAGCTTTTATTAATGCTGGTGAAAGGTTCTTACGCAATACTAATACTAAACATCTCAACAAGTGAAAATAATTGTGTTCGTTAGTTCATTCAGCATAATATTAAAACTAGTAACATAATTATTAAAAGCAGAAAAAAAAATAATACAAAAACTATAAAAATATAAAACCATTAAATAATGGAACAAATCGAATTGCAAGTAAGTTATCAAGGTGATCAATAATAATATGTAATCGTGTAGCCTATGTCCTCATTAATAAGCTCCGAATACTTAATGAAATAGACACCACGGTGCAACAGTTCGATTTTCGGTCTTTTTGTATTGGGGGTTTTTAATTTAATTTTTGTTATAAAAAAAATGGATATCGGCTTTCTTTGAATTAATTTTACCAACTTGATAGCAGCGCTACATTACATACTAAACCCGGCTGTCAGAATTGTAGAGACATGTATATTAATTCTATGATCAACAGAATCGTAGTCAAGTAGTGACACATACTAATAATTAGCTATAGACATAGACTTCTGTTCCTGTTGACACTTGACAATTGACAGACGTTTCAGTCATTGTTATTTTATAAATACAAAATAGAAACTATTGTAAACAACTATTTGTACCCAAAAATATTTTTTTTTTCTATTTATCATTTCTATGGTATCAGATATTAAATATTTTTCTAAAAATTTTACATAACTTCATAACAATGGAAGACAACGTTATAAAATAACTACTGTCTTAATATGCGAAATCGATATTGAATGGTTTTCCATATTCTGTTATTACAAACAAAAAGAAGAATGCAGAGTTAGTTAAATGAATTTCATGTGCAGTGCGAAAAACAGCCATGGCAGACAGTATGCGAGCAGAAGAAAATGTAGTTGAAAATATGAATAATGAATTATCACAAGATTATCCTATATATTGTAATAGCTGTGAGAACAATTTTATTAACAAAGCTGAGTTTGACAAACACAACCACGAAAAGCAATGTTCAAAAAAGTTCTCTTGTACTAAATGTAGTGTCAGCTTTAAAAGACGCGATCATTTAAAAAGGCACATGTTGAGTCTTCACTCAAATGTAAATTACTATTCTTGTCCTTTGTGCGCCGAAAACTGTTACCAAAAGGATTCTTTAAAGGATCACATGAAAGCTAAACATTTGGATAGACCTAGAGTATTCTATTGTAGTGAATGTGGTGTTGAATGCACTTCATTAGATAACTTAGAAGCTCACAAGAGCATTCACCTTTTATCTGATTGGCATTTTTGTAAGACTTGTAAGATGCCCTTTAAACGACGTGATCATATGTTGAGGCACGTAAAAACACAACATTCAAATGAGTGCATAGAATGTCCGCTATGCAAACAAAGATTTAAACGGAAAGACCATCTTTCAAGACACATACGAGAAAAACACAACATGAATTGAAAGTATAATAAAATAATTTAAGGGTTTTATTGGTTACATTCTGGTAATTATGAGCTGCTTCGGAACTATTTAAAAATGTACATAGTTGTTACTTTTAATAATTAAGTTACTTTTATAATCACACATTCAATCCTCAGATGAACTTAGCAAGTTATTAGTGTTTTTTTTTGTATTAATAATTAGAGTTAATGGGGATTGAAAAATCTTTTGAAGCATATAAATTTTAATTGTATAAAAATAATATTGATAAAATCACAAAACTATCTAAAATATATTTCATAATGAACTAAACAGATCTGAATAAATATATGCCTTGATGCTTTAATTTATAATTTATTTCTGGACTTTTATTACAGGTTAAGTTTGTGAAAAAGAATATACTTTCATCCTTATATATTTATTAATAAAATACATTAAATTATTACAAAAGAGAGAACTAAGTACATGATGTGTTATCTTATAATAATTTTATAAATAAGTTATACTACAAGAATGCAATAACTTAAATTGTATAATGACGGGAATTTTACAATTTCACAACCATTACAATTGCATCATTAATTTAAACTTGGGCCTATTAATATCGACATGTCACCATTTTGTAAATAAGGTAGCATGGTAAATTAATTGCTAATTTCCTACCAGTTCTGATAACCCTTCTGATTGGTTTGTGATGACAAAATCACAACTTTTTTCAGTGCTCTCAATTCATTGATATTCTTTTTAGAGTCACATTTATTACATTAATAACCAAAAAACATCTACATAATATATATTTGATATACACATTAGTAATAAAATCTTCCAAACAGAGCTTGAAAATAAATGGTTAGTATTTTTTTTAAGACAGGAAAAACAAATGTCTTACTGAATTCTTACAGAATTTGATTTACAGAAAAAGTAAAGTTGCAGATCAGTTATTAAGAAATTATTCTCTCAATTACCCTGACATTTGGAAATGTTTATGGTTTGTATATAAGTGTATATTTTAATATGTAGGCACTTCTAGGATGAGAGTATTAGAATTGACATCTCTGTATTTAAAAATATTGTAAAAGAAATTATGTTCATTATTGCTTACTCTTAAAAACTATTTTAAAATGTACTCAAAATACATTTATATGCAAATATTCACTTTCCCATACATTAAAATAAATGGGAAAATTGTATTATTAATTAATACTACTTAGTAATTTAATTAAATTTTATCAGTTGCAGAAAAGATTTTACTAATATAATTTTTTTTTACAATCTTTACAAGAATTATTATGATATTATGCTTTTTTTCATAAGTAAAAATATGTTTAGATAAAGACTTGAAATATACATTGAGAAATCAGGAGCAGATGTTTGTACTGTAAGAATTAGTAGTAGTTCATATATAACTAATGAGCCAAATACAAACAGAATTATAATATTGTAAGTGATCATAATCTCTTATGTATACGAGTTAAATGTGTCAACAAGGACTGCTTAGCTTTGAACTTCAACAAGCAGTAATCACACTCAAATGTTACATTTTTGTATGTATGTTTACTTGTTACATGTTTTGCCAAATGATCCTTACTTGTGAACTTTTTTTGACACTTCAAACACGAATTCTCAGCCAGGATTTGCTTAAGCTTCATATGCCGACGTAAACAATATCGCGATTTAAATGTAATAGCGCAGGATTCGCACTTCGACTTCCTCCTGCTTTGATGATGGGTTTGACAATGTATATCCAAATTATATTTCTTGCTAAACACAATTTGACACTCGTTACACTCGAATGTTGCTTCCTGTTGCTCTAATTTATGATTAGACGACATGTGGCGAAAGTATTGGGAACTTAGAGTAAATTTTACCCTGCAATACTGACAAGTGTAAATATATTTTTTTTCATCAACCCTTAATATAGGTTCGTCTTTTTTAAGTCGATTAGCGGGTCTGGTTATTCGTATCCTTGGACCAGTTCTGGCCGGTTTTTTATTCATAACTAAGCCTTGATTTTCACTCGCAACTTAATTTGATTTCATTTTAGTATATACACGTATGCAGTTAGGTTTATTATTTGAAATGTAGTTTATTATATTACAAATGCTTTTAATATTTCCAAATATCAATAACTTTATAAAATAGGAAGAAATAAGAGTTTTATTATCAAAATATTTAGAAATTCGTATTGAATTACTATGATAAACGTCAAAAACTAAAGTTTAGCAA
The DNA here is from genome assembly GCA_959347405.1 of Napeogenes sylphis. Lineage (NCBI taxonomy): Eukaryota > Metazoa > Arthropoda > Insecta > Lepidoptera > Nymphalidae > Napeogenes > Napeogenes sylphis. The sequence goes on from OY365785.1 coordinate 30,931,098, forward strand.
AGTGCGTTCCGAAACACACGAGTCAGCACTTTCACTTTGCGTTTCAATGTTTATTATGGATTAAATATATCTATTATATGAATTATACTAAAAAATATAAATACCTTATCATTTTATATAAAAATAGTTGGTTTAAATATTCTGGTAAATAGTAAAATTTTACAAGAAATTTAATATATATTGGCTTTTAAAAACTAACATACATAATGTAATAAGAAATTCACAACTCTTAAGTAAATATATTATTAAAACTTCGTCCTTTCTCTAACAACATTTGTTCATTCAAGAGAAAAGATAAAAAATTAAAAAACCCCCGATACAATAAGACCTCTCAAAAGAATATTATTATGTACATATTGAAGTCGTTGCGTCGGGGGACTGTTGTACGTACGTTAACGACGCTGTCTATTTTACAAAGTTGATCATTGAGGACTTAGACTATACGATTCGATATCGTAATTTCTTTATTTGCCTTGTTAACTTATTTGCATTTTAATTCTTCCTTTATTAATAAGGCAACGAATTCAATAAGTACATAATAATATTATTTTTGTTCTTTATAGAGGTCTTTTTGTTTTTTAACTTTTTCTATTTTTTTTTCTGCTTTTTAAAGTTATGTTAATGGTTTCTGAATTGTACTAAATGAACCTACAGACAAAATTTTCAATTGTTTAAGTATTTCTATTAATCTATCCTAATATTATAAACAGGAAAGATTTGTTCGTTTGTTTGAATTGAATAGGCTCCGAAACTACAGGACCGATTTAAAAAAATCTTTAGCATTAGACTCCTACATTATCCCTGGTGAACATTGGCTATATTTTATAATCATCATCATCATCATCATCATCATTAATATTATAAAGAGGCAAAATTTGATTGTTTGTTTGAATTGAATAGGCTCCGAAACTCCTGGACCGATTTAATAAAATATTTTACCTTTAGAATCCTACATTATCACTCTGATGTACAAAGGTTATATTTAATACGATAATGAATAATAATGAATATATATGAATATATATATATATATATATATATATATATATATATAATATTTAATAAAATAAGGATCTGCGTGAAAGTTTCAACTTTATAAAAAAGTATAAATGTAGTAACATAATTCAAGACTTTTTCATAGGGTAGGTTTTTCAAGATAGGTAGGTTTCATATATATGAAACCTACCTATATATATGAAACCTACCTAATAATTTTAACTCTAAATATTTATATTTATTTAAATTCGTATATACGAATTTAAATAAATATAAATATTTAGAGTTAAAATTATTACAATCACCAATAACACTATGATGAAGGGACTTATATTATCACTAGCTGTTGCCCGTGATTTTATGACTACGATCATAAGCCATATAAATATATTTTTTATAGTCTACGTGGACACAGTCACGAGCAACAGCTATCCCTAATAAAGTACTTTACCTGAGTAAGTAAGTGTAAAAACCTTTTGGCCTTAATAACAAGACTTTTTTTCCTATATAGCGCGGGCGAAACCGCTGGGAACAGCTAATTATTGCATAAGAACCTCTCCCCCGCACGAATAAAACGTCAATATCTTGGAGACGACTATTTCTATTTCGACCAAACATGGATAAGAACCATCTCGACGAACATACTTTCGATTAAAAACAAACCGCATTCAAATCCGTCCACGCGTTTGGCCGTAAATTTGCCACAGACAGATACACAAATAGACAGATCGACAGGTCAAACTTATAACCTCTTTTTAGTCGGGGGTTAAAAAGGACAAGTAGGTATTTACTATAAAAATCGAAACTATATATTAAAAAGGAAATTTATCATGCTTACAAGATTTGTATTACTTTGTTTAGTTATTTAAGAAATAAAGCTACAAAATAATTTCTATATAAAATTAAATCTACAAGCTATAACATAATACATCCATAAAAGGTTGACAAATGTACAATAATATTCCGTAAGAAAATTACAAAATTCTCTTTTGTTTAAAATCTGTAATCAAGATTTATCTGATAATGAAATAATCACGTATCATTTACAAAACAATAAAACACGTATTTGAATGTAGTTGATTAACCATTTATTTCATTCTACTAGAGTTCTGCTCAGTTCATAAGATTCAAAATTGATTAGCATAAACATTTTACCTGTAAATAAAACTTGGTTAAATCATTTTGGTATATAAAAAAGGCTTGAGTGGTTAAAAATATATGCAATTCTAAGTTCAGCTCTAAGGGATGAGTGCAAGCCGAGTTATTATTTTGACGGCCATTCTTGGCGCAGTATTTACTTTAGAAAATTCACAGATTGTAAAAACAAAGGAAGGGAAAATAGAAGGTACTTTGGATTCAAGTAGCCTGTATTATAAATACCTTGGTATAAGATATGGCGTCCCAGTTAAATTTCGGGTAAGTTAACATTCAAAAATGTTTTGACTAAAAGTTTAATAATATTTTTTTACATTTATCTAACAAGGTATTGTCTTTCAGGCTCCTATCCCACCACCAAAGTTCTCAGACGTATATCAAGCTAATAATCCTAATGTTCTCTGTCCCCAATTTCCAACCCATGACCCATTAGCGGCTCCTAGCGATAACGAAGACTGTCTTACTCTTAATATTTACGTCCCCGCATTTCTAAACACCACTTTTCCAGTTATGGTATATCTCCACGGAGGTGACTTTGGCATTGGTTCCGGCTCTTCGAGTTTTTATGGTGCTCAATACTTAATTAGCCATGGAGTTATAGTCGTTACATTGAACTATAGATTAAATGCTTACGGATTTCTCAATTTGGGAACATCAGACGCGCCAGGAAACGCGGGCTTGAAGGATATAAGGGCAGCGCTGAGATGGGTCCAAGATAATATCGCGAATTTCAACGGAGATCCAGACAATGTGACTGTGTTTGGACAAGGCAGTGGGGGTTTGGCGGCTATTTACTTAACTATGACTAACACTACGAAAGGACTTTTCCATAGGGTCATATCACAAAGCGGCACACCTTTCGCCCCTCAGTCGTTTGACGCAAAACCACTAAATACTGCTAGCAATATTGCAAAATCCTTAAGCGTTATAAGTGATAGTCCCGAAGAGCTATTCAAACTATACTCAGAGACTCCTGTCGAGGAAATTGAAAAAGCTATTAGCAAACAAATGAATGCACGCTCAGTTTTTCTTCCATCTGTTGAAGAAATCTTCGACGATGAAGAAGCGTTTTTGGTGGACACACCGTATAAAATTTTGACTTTGGGAAAAGAACACAGATCATTCAACCCCGTGCCAATGATTGTGGGCATGAACACTGTGGAAGGGTTGTCAAGCACGCTTGATTATTACACGATAACTAGTCAAATTGATAGAATCAAGAACGAAGATTTCTCAGCCCTAGACCAGAGAAGTTTGATCGTCCCAAAAGAGGAAAAAGTCGAGCTTAGAGAAATACTTCAAGAAACCTATTTCACAAATATAACGTCTGAGGAATCTTTAGTTGGAGAAATTATTAATCTAAATACAGACTTTTCTTACGTCGGTCCAATGTCATTATTTACTGAAATGTATTCCAATAATACCGATGATCCCTTGTATGAGTATATCTTCAGCTACATAGGTAACAGGAATCTTGGAAGGCTACTAACTAATAGTAGCCTCCCGGCGACGGCAAATCGCGATGAATTGTACTATATATTCGAATTGGAGAGACTTCCGCTACCAATGGATGAAAATGATGCGAGAATTGTAACATTTATGACCATGATGTGGACGAACTTTGCTAAATTTGGGTGAGTTATTCGTAGATATATTATTGCTCAAAAGTCAAACAATTCTCTTACTCTTAAATCTTAATTTAAACATGGTTAAAGTGATTTAATTTTACAAACCATAATTATTTTATAATTATCAAATGTGCAGGTCACCGACGCCGGATCCAAGTAACGGTGAATGGTTGCCCTATCCCTACCAGCTCGCTATAGACCTCGAACCACAATACGTGGCGGCACTAACACCGGAGAGAGCTTACTTCTGGCGTCATTTCTATTACAAATATGGCGCTGACATTCAGCGGGATTGAATTGCGTATTTAAAGTATCATAATTTATTGTTTTTAATAATTAAAAGATCATAATATGGTTATAAATTTTGTGTTAACCACGGTTCATCCTAGTTTCTTATAAAGCCAATATACCATTTTAATATTAATAAATTAGTAATATTAAGGATATCTAATAAGTTATAGAATATTTTAGGACCCAATGCTGTAATTATAAATAAAAGTCATATTTTAAAAGCCTCATTGTAACACATGGATACATTTAAATAAGACAACACATTACATATCGCAATTTTATTTTAAAAATCTAACTTACATACATAGATTAATTAAAAAGTATTACGCCTAACATTTTTAAAGAGCAATTTACTACATCAATACAATAAATGGACTCGGGTTTTTTCTGAACGATAAGTAATTGAAGGTTACTGCCGTGGCTATATCTGCATACAAATATCAATATTTACTTAAACTTTTAAGTTTTAATCTGTCATGGACTATAAAAGTCCTATCAAAATCAAAATACTTACGAATTCAACATTCACCATTTCCATAGATATTTGTTGCTAGTTTTAGTAGCAGTGTAGCCCTAGTACAGCAACGTACAACATTGTATATATTAATCCTGAATAAAACAGCGCTTCACAATGCCGTTGCGTGATCTACTTGACATACTAACGCCATCTAGTAAACTACAATAGAACTATGTTTTCGTAGTGCTTTCAATAATTACCCTTATGTGCCGTAATCAAAATAGTTTTTCTCTACATGCTCTTCTAATAAAATCATTGGAATTTGATCACGTATACATAACCTGTGATAGATTTCAATCCTGTCAGTATTAAGAAGCACTTTTCTATAGTTTTGAGTTGAAATCTAAATAAATACATTATTATATAGCAAGTTATCGTGTCTTTAAAAATGGAAAGAATTATTAATACTACATAACTACAATAACATCAATAATTTCTGATCTATAGTTTTATACAATATTATATATAAAGACACTATCTCAATCAAGGCACTAATTGAAAAAAAAAATATATTCTATTATATTTAAATATTTACCGCAGTTTATAAAAATTTTTCAACAATACACAACCAAACAACGTACAGAAAAAATACAACAATAGCTAAATTAGTGTTATATATTAAAATATAATTTACTATAATATAATGTAGTAATATTTTTATTAGATATTATATAAAAATATATCGTCGCAAGGCCGAAAATTCATAAATATTTACTATTAACTTTTTTACAGACATGTGAAAGGTTTGTTAATAAAAACACGTTAAAAAGAAATTGTTAAGATTTGTGCAATAACATTCTAAATATGAAATATATTTATTATTCAAATGTTGTTCATTTTGTATACACATTAATTAATCAACATCATTTCTGAAATTAATTTTTGTACATAAAAATACATTTTAGTAACACTTTAAATATGCCAAAAGAGACAATTTTAAATTTGTAATTCTCCATGCAGACTTTATGAAACCGTCGTCTAAAGACATGATTGACGTTTAGTATTTTATTCAATCACAGAACACGTTCAGCTGGAGCTGTCAGAGCTATCAGTGTCAGTGCTGTTAGAGCGTCGTTTACTCTTCTTGTGCTTGTCTCTGGCCTTGTGCGGGCTGTCCCGCACGCGGTGATGTCAAATACCCGAGTCGTCGGTTGTATGCTTGTTGGGGGACTCCTCGGAAGACGCCCGCTTTTGCTTTCGTTTTGACCTGTTATTTTTTTAAAATGATAATACAATAGCCTTATATGAAGAAGTATCTTTGTTTAAAACTTTCCTCGAAATATATAATATGAAGATAGCGCTTCTGGTACTAAATGGTAAAATTTTAAGGCTCTTAGTTAGGAATATTCTAGGTAGGTAGAACATTAACTTATATTATTAGGAATAAAAATTTAATTGCTCTTTCATAGCGAGTCTTAAAATTTTATAGCTTCTTTATTTTTTTTAATGTCTGGTTGCTCAATATCATATATATCTTGGGAAATATTTTTTTGGGTGATAACAATACGCGATATACTTTGCCTTTAACCTTAAAGAATATAATAATATTCCTTTGAATAAATGAAAAATAGAGCGGTATAGTACCTTAATATAAGAGTGGTCGGGGCTTGTACTTACGTTTTCTTCTTTTCATTGTCAACGGTAACTTGGTCCTTAAAGAATTTTGTTAATTCTAGTTCTTTGATTTCATCTGAATTGGTCAGAATGATGGCTCTGGAACAAATCACATTTTAAAGTAGGTAATGCACTTATCACAGATAATCTATATTAATGTTATAAATAAGAATAAGTAGGTAGGTACGTAAGTTTCAAAGAATAAGGTTGAAGAAAAAATAAATAAACATATTTGAAAATGTCTGTAAACATGTGAAGCCATGTTGATATTAATTCTTTTATACATACAAAATAAAAAATAATACATTAGGGCATTGATCGTTACTACATTAATTATTATCTTTTACGTCATCATTATCTCCCAGCCCTTACCCCAATTAAGGGGTCGGCTAAGTATGTTTTATCCTTCCTTTCTTCTCTGTGACTCGTCATTCCTGTAGACAACCTCTTCTGCTTTATATCGCCTTTCACGCAATCCATCCATCTTTTCTCCGTCCGTCCTCTTCCTTTGCAACCTTATTCCCTCCACTTTCATGTCTAACACTCTTCTAATAACATGTCTTTTATCCTTCCTCATAATATGACCATATCATGAAAGACTTCCTCTATTTTTTTCTAGCAATACAACCTCTTCAGTAGCATGGTGTGTAGCTTTTTCGATTCAATAAAATCTTTTTACCTGGTTACTATCTCAACCTATCATTATTCTCAATCGTCGGGTACCGGTATTACCAACATAAGCATTCCCAAGGAGGGTTGGCGTCAGGCAGGCAGCCGGCCGTAAAAAAACATCAAATAAAAAATGCTGTTTGTTGTTATCTATTACGTATTGTCTAGAAACATATGAGTAGAAAGTTTCTACATTCTATTTATTTTTAAACTCATCAAATCAATAAATATTAATCTATACTACATTTATTTACATTAAAAAAATGCTCATTCATTTTCGTTATTCATTCATTTCCTCATTTCACTCCTATCATTCGTAAATCGCAAACCGAAAAGGTCACGTAAGTTTGATATAATATTCTCATTTAGAATGTGTATTCATTTGTTTTATCCGAACTTAAAAATGGATCTGATGCAATGCTACAGTATAGTAATACATTAGATAAGTCACTCGTATAATATATATGGTTGTATTGACTATCGTAAAGAGGGTTGAGGTCACCTTGACATGAGGCAAATCACTGGAGCTAGTGTTGTTCTAGTGTCGATATAAACAAAATTTTGTTTATTTATTTATATGCTTCAAAGGTAGCACTATTCCTCCTAATTAAATACTTATAAAAATAGGAATTGTTAAATTATGACCGGAGATTTATTTCACTACAAATTGTATATTTGCACTAATAACGAGGCAATTTTTTTTTATATTTTGTAACAAACATTCGACTCGATTCTTAATTTTTGCCTTAAGACATTAATAATATATATAATAGACATTAATAAATTGTATGTTAATTTATTATCGTCTTTAAAGTTCTTTTCACTTCTTTCTTTTATAACATATTATTTTTCATAGGTATTTATAAAATAGGATTACAAATTATATATCAACTATCGATATAATATTTTTCCATCCCTACTAAAGGGCGAGTCACAATGGGAGGGCATTGTATAGATTAACGTTACTTTAATATTGACTGTTCTTGCCCTCTGACGTCACTCGCTATTTTGTTAGGTGATTGAATCACGATTTAATCGAGATGGCATAATAGTTTATTTACAAATGTGGATAATACACGACATTTATTGCAGGTAAATCCATCTTCAATTCTAATTTGAATATTTTTAGTAATGTCCTATTTTGTTATAGAAAAATAAAAGAAGATTCTTTAAATATTTAATGAAACATCAAATATTTTTGTATTTTATAGAAACGTCATTAATATTTTTTTAAACGTCACCTCTCCAAGGAGTATTTGAGCTGAATCGTTACAAAAAGGTTATACTTTACTTACCTAATCTGTCCCCCGGGAACCCTCTCCTGTTTCCGAGGGTCACTTATCACTGCTATAGAAGTTTCTTCTATTTCTGTTCTTCTCTTTGCCTTCTTTGCTTTGTGTTCTTTATGTTCTCTGTGTTCTCTAACAATTTCAGACAGAAAATTAAAATGAAAATGACTTATTCAATAACTTTAAAACTATAAACAAGTTTTAAAAACCTTAACCTGCTATAATTAAAAAATTATATACATTATTTTTGCAATAAACCAAGGTTTAAAAGAAAATATAATTTATTTTTAAATCCATTAACAGGTACAAAAAATAAATATTACCTTGATTTCTTGCTTCTCTCCTTCTTATCGGATTTGTGTTTTCGTTTCTTAATATAAACGGAGCCGGTGTCCTCGACAGTCTCCAGGTGTAGAACATACAGCCGGTATATTTGCAGTAGTATCACCTGTAATGTACTCCCATGAAATATTTTCTTTGATCGGTTTTTATTATAGCATTAACATCTTCATATAAAACAACGGGAAATATTGATTTCATTATGTCCAGTAGTCGACTTCGAGTATTCGTATATTTTATGACATTACATAGCATACTGCATGAATACAAAATAACAACTTACCAAAGTATTCTTACATGTGAAGAATATGTTCATGTAGTTGATGATCTTGTAATGCGCGATGATCAAGAGACGGAACGCAAGGAAGGGCGCATCCTGCAGCGCGATGTTCATGATGATGGCGCACACCTCGATGGAACAGCAACACGCACGGGATGTACCACTGAGGGTAGGTGGCGGTCGACGACTCACATTTGAATTTCGAATTTGGAAGAATACATTTGTCATGGCAGAAAAAGAATACATATACATATTAAGGCAATACTATATTTAAAATTTATTGGTCTTTTATCAAACATTCGACCGTTGGCGGATTTTAAAAGTTAGAAAAAACGAATACATTATACCAATACCAATTTCAAATTAAAGTCTTTTATGACAGTTGCAAAAAAAGGCTTCTAGTATTAATCTGTTTTTTCTAGAATTATTTTTATCATGAAAAATAAATCAGCCATTATCTTGAATATGTCATTATGATGTTATTGCAATTTTTACAAAGCATTGTAATTTCTATTTATTAAAAATAATCACATAACATACATAACACAAGCGCGAAATGTATGAGGTGTATTTATAGACAACCAAATTACTTTTTTTATATAATAACAATTATTTCGATGGGTGTCTGTGTGGTATAATCAGCAGGCATGCTGGGAGTATGCATTTATTATACATCCATGTAAAAATGTGTATTATTTAATTTTGCTTTGTTTTAATGAACCTAATTTTGAACCGACTTCAAAAGCATTTTTTAAATTTTTTAAATTGTGGTATATTTGGTGTTTCTATACACATTTACAAAACATCCATATATTTACCATTAAGAGAAAATAAATAGAGTAAATATTTTAATACCACTTTTTTACTAATAAAACATTTTAAAGTCAGTTTATTTTTCGTCTAAAACATTTATTTTTATGAGTAAAACAAACGCAGACTCCCTTGTGCGGTAAGCGTACGTACATGTCGGACCTATTTGCAGTTCCTCTAGACTTCCGGGACTTAGTAGCAGTCAGCACAACTGTGAACTGCACCAGCGACCACGACCAGATCGCAAGAGTCAGGAGCACTAACACCTTCTCAGTGGCAACTTTCTCATCTTTGAAGGAATCGAAGAACTCGATTATATCTGCAGCTGTACCTGGAGATAGATTACTTTATTCACACTGTTGTATTGACAACATTGGTTGTTTGAAACCACGTTTTCTAACAGAACCTTATTTTTATATTTACTCTAAATATAATACTCAAAAATATGAGTGGAAATTTATAATCTTAAGTTTTAACCCACAATTTGTGAAACCTTATAATAAAGAGTGCTTTTTTTTTAAAATCGTAATATTTTTATTGTTCTGCATTAGAACCAACCACTTACCAATATAAACCAGCAGTAGTTGACTGAGCTGGTCCCTGGTCAGATCTCCTTTGGGCAGCAACCATCGGCCCACTATCAGAGTGAGCATCAGGAACTGCTCGATGAGAGTCACCCACATATCCGTGGGAATTTTTGTTGCCCCTGGGATTGGGATCTCCGTCTAGTGAAGATATTGACTGATAGAAAACTTCTTCATATTTTGGTATGTAAACCAATTAAGGTTGCTAGTATTACCTCTGTTATAGTAAGGTTTGATTTCTTCTGTAGACGAAGGTCCACTTTGTGTAACTCCAGTAGCCATATCGCTGGCACCACCAGGCCAAGATAGATAAATACTGATGGGCAGAACCTGGTGGCGAGAGGAGTGGTAAGATTTTATGCTAAATACTAACAATATAATGATAATTCAAATGATTTATATATATATATATATATATATATATATATATATATATATATATATATATAGTTAACCAGTGGTCATAGTTACTGTCAACAATGGACGTTCGTAATGGAGTTTGTTTATGTGATCCCACTTTGGAGGGAATCGAAAGTTATTTAGGTCACTTCTCTACTCTACTGAGAGACTGGTGTTATTTCAATTAAAATACTTTTATCTTCTAGGTTCTATCTGGGAACTAACGTTGCGAAATATTATTTTTTTAATACGTAATTATGTTCGAAAATGTTTGATCAGATTCATTGATATTGTAAGAGATACTAATGTTTTTTTATTTATTACAATAATCGGGACAGTAAAGAATATCTTAACATGTTACTAACTCTACTTATTTTTAAAAAAGTTTTTAAATAAATGGTAATTCTAAGTAATTTGGGAGAGTGGATGTATTTTTAAACCTGCCACAGCAAGATTGTTGAGGAACGTTGACTATGAAACAATGAATTTGTGAATCTGTCTTGGTGTATGTTGCGTTGAAAAAATCTGGAATGAATCAGAAATCATCTAATAGTTATATCACTTAAAACTTATTCATTGTAGATACCCACCCACCGAACATATTTTTCCTTGACTTTCTTATAGGTATTCCTTCCTACAAATATTTTTTCACATGAAATACTTAATATGTGAATTATTTGAAAAAAAAACCGATGAATTATTATTTATTTAGGAGTAATAACGACTTCTTGATCAAAATAAAAACAGGAAAAGAATAACGTAGCAAAAAGACGTCTTTAAATATTTTCAATTTCAAGACTCGTTACAGCAAACAACAAAAACAATAAAAAATATTATTAGAGTATAAATCATTCACAATCAACCAAAAAAATGTTTATAAGCATACGAGAAAGGTTCATTTTTACAAAGTAATGTTTTATTTAAAATCCAACGAATTTCCATAGACAAACAACCCTTCAGTGTCACTGAAGTCAACCAGCTCGTTCTGCTCGACTTCTCTTTTGCAAAACACTAGAATGTCAGGCGACTGCCCTTCTCAGTGTCGAGGTCAGGGATGATCACATTCAGCTAAATGTTATTTATTATGCTGGTATAAATGCCTGATATGAAATAGTGATTTAATGGTTTTATTTGAACATTATTAACTAACTATTATTATTTTTACATTACTCTTACTGCGATTAGATATTACTTATTATACTGATATACAGAATTACATTGTTGTTAAATAATTTAAAATAATTCGTAATGTTTTGATTTGTTCCAAAATAATGAATGATATAAATTAATGAATTATTGATTTAACTTAAATAAAAAGAACTAATAAGGTCTTATTATTTAAATCATTGTTTTATTAACTTCGTAGTGATATTTAGAATTATTACGTCGAGTATTTGTTATTTTCATATGCTTAAAGCAAGTAGTGATGTGATAATAGTAAAATCAGTGAAATCATTCAATTCGACGGGACGTGGCCCTTATATAATCCGCAGTAAAAATATTTTTGCAAAATATAGAAAATACGATTCTCTACGATTTAAATGTAGTATACAAGTACAGAAAAGGACGTTACTATGAACGCAATAAAAAACAATAAAAATAGAAGAAAACTTCGCAAATAAACAAATATATTCAATTCTAAATAAGGATACTTATTATAATTTATATAATACGTTTAAACATATCAATCAAAATGTCTGTTACAAAGTCATTCGAATCGACCGTTTATTCACAATTGTAACTTAATTTGAAGGTCGTCCATAGACAATAGACAGTCGTAGTGTCTAATCAAAGCTACCGAGTATCAATCTCTTTTTATTCTCTTGGCATTTGGTGTTATTAACTGTATTTTAACATTTTCAAAAACATTTGATTTTTGTAACAAGTTTAAGAATATTGTTTGGTCACTGTAGGTACATAATGTAATGTAATTCTAAGCTTAACTTCTTACTATATTTCTGTCTTTTTTTCTGATATTTTGTCCCAATTACTTCAAATTTAGTTCCATATAAAATTTTATACATATTTAGAGTAATCAATTTCTTATTATACATTTTTGTCGGAGATTTAAGATCAAATTATAAATAATATTTATTATCTATAAAAAAACATAATAGGTATAAAATATGAGTTACGGAACCAGTGTTTTAAGATCACAGTTATTTTTTATTTACTTACAAAGCTACTGATGGCATATTATGCTGGCTAATGGCAGTTCCGGAACGCGTCACGTCCGCGCCCTGCTCACTAATTTAGGCAAAACAGAGTAAATACTAAAATATTTAGTAGAAACGAGTGTTAAATTGGATATTCACCTATTTTCTTTCGTTTATATTATATCGAGTCCCTTGCATATAAACATTTTTAATGAGAGATTTACTCAACTCAAAATCTTTATTAAAGTTTAATAACCACAAGCTCAGAATAATTGCCACAGATCTGAGAATTGCTGGCGACAGAAACTCATAAGGATTGTCTTAAGTTATTCTTAATTGTTGTTATGTTGTTGTTGTAAAGCCTTATTTAACGCGTTAAGTAACATAAATACGATTTATTTTATTTACTTATTTACCTTCGGGTTAACTTAGCGAATATAATTTAACTTTTATTATCTGTATCCAGTGACTCAACTCTCGTAGATTTCAGGAGGTTTGGGGTGAAAACGAAATATTCGTTTAGATTGACACTAGGAGAAAAAGGATATTCTAATACATAATAAATATTTATAAAGGTTGGTATTGGTAGGTTCTGTACTTATACATATAACATAATTTCCGTTATAAATAAATGAAATGATTTACAGACAGACTTGTAATTTTAGAGTTAGTGCTTTAAATTTTTAATGTTTTGGGGTTTGCTATAAACTACTATTTATTATGTTAATTAATATCATATAGAAAGTCACTGTGCCTTTTGAACAGTGCATCAAAAAGGATCTAGTACTTAATTATCTCGAAATCAAGTTTTATTAACATATTTTTTGTCATTTTGCGATACATTTAAATAGTATAATTCATAAATATACTTACCACTTCCATTCTTGGTTTTCTTTTATAGTCAAAGTGAAAACCCCTTCAAAAATTAACAGTAATATTGGTGAGGCTAAGTACCAATATTCTAGGCTGTTCTTGAAGACGGTGACTTGCCATATCGCGATGATCCCGTGACACGCGAACACCAATCGAGTTATAACGGCCTTAATGGTGGCCAACACTTTGCCAATGTTGGCCATGCTGGTTATGTCAGCGATATTCAAACTTTTTTATTTATGCGCTTCTTAGATAATTTTTGCCATTGTTGGTATTTATTATCTTTATAGGATATATTTGTTAATAATTTATTTAGTTTTACAGTTAAGTATTTAAGATTGTTGTTAAAGATTATTTCCGGTATTAAATATTTCTCTTTCCTCTTTATTTTATATGTAGTAATTTATTGATCATGGTTATAATTTTTTTATTTTCGATTTTCTACTGAATTTACCTAGTTATAAATTAATTTCGTTTTAGAAACGACGTCAAAAATTAAAACTCACATTGAACTATATTTATATATTGAAACTTATAATTCTGTGTATCCTCAAGCAATTAGATATTTCTTGTAACAGTTCATTATCTATTTCTAATTTGATGGTAATAATTTATTTAATGAAACTTATTATTAGAAATAAATAAAATAAGACACGTATTAAGGCACATTTTTAGTTCTTATATTGTTTATAATAAAGAATAAAATGTATTTAAATATGGACAGTTTTAAACACAACCCCGACTGCACGGGTTGACTCTTCCCGAAACTCTATTAAGGAATTACAAAAAAAAGTTTTTATAACGCCATAGACACAACTCAACACACTCAATACTTTTCGTTCTATTGCGGTTTTATCTAAGAAATTCTGAATGTATTTGCTAAGTAAGCCAGTAATGTATACTTATTGTTTAGAAAGCGTCATTATATTTGGTTTTGCGCGCGCATTGCAAAAATCAACCAATCACAACCTTCCTCAGATTAGGGATAGGAAACATCGCAGTTATTAACTCCATTTAACACATTTATTATCTACTTTAACACCTTGCATTAAGATTGGGAATCGTATGTTTTGTAAATAGACTTCAATTTTCAGGGTGAAATGAGTTGTGTATTAGACCATAATAAAGTGAAATGCGTGACTCATTGCTTTGATTTTGTTGTTTATTTGGAATGGCTTACAAGAGTAAAAATATTTTAATTTAATATTTCGTCTATATAATTTTTTTTTACTAATGTTATGTATACTTTGTTACTATATTCTATTAAATTATTATATTATAGTTGTAACATACTCTTAGGTGTTTTTCACCTTTATTTTTTGTATAGTTAAGGTAGTTAATTAAGTTTTAAGTTTGTGTTGTATTATTGTTACATTAGTGCTTCTAATTTATTTAATTATTTCGTCTCTCTTTTTAAGTAGAAGCTAATTTACATGTGTGCTGACTCTACCAAGCGTCTTTAGTTCAGAAAGATTTTTTTAATCCCAAGAAGAAGAACAAACCAAAAATAAAAAGCACTGACAATTATAATACTTATATGAATCACAATATCTACAGACAAGAAAAGATCTTTATTTTCCTTCACCAGATCAAATGTCATTCATTCATCACTAGGCCGCTCCCTATTACCACGTTATGTTTGATGACTGTGAAATCATTTGGTTTAAGTTTCAAAGATTTTTACTTAACATACCTATTTAATTCTTCTTTTATATATACCCAGGTCAACTTCGTAGGGTTTAATTTTAAATCTAAAGATATTTTAATTAAAAATACATAATAAGAAATACATTCAATATAAGAATAAAACCACCGCAATAATAATTAAGATTAATCCTGAATTTAATGTAAATGTATGTATTGTAAAAAATAATAGCATATCGGGAGTAAAAAACTCTCATTGACAGTTCAATTAAAAATGCTTCTATTGCCACCAAACTTAACAGGTTTACCCGGGTCAATCTAAAGACTGAAAATTTCGTTGAAATCGGTCGTTTCATCCATTTTTTTATACTACCTAAGTTAAAGCTTGACTACATTGCACCTGATGTTAAGTGAAAATGTAGTCATAAATGGTAAGCCACATTAACTAAGTAAGCTATTAACTATTTTTATCGGACACAGAATTGGATCTGTGCTTCATATAAAACATGTAGCTGTCCCGGTGTAACATACCGTCTTTTTTTTATATGATCTAGGGCAATGCTTGACTACATTCCACCTGATATGGTACTTAGGTGGTAAGGCGCATTGCCCTAGCAACCTATTCACTCTTCTCTTGAAGACACCCACATTATATTTGGCCGGAAATACCGACGCAGGCAAATTGTTCCAGTCCTTCGCTGTACGCACTAAAAATGAGGAAGCAAAGCGCTTCGTTCGGACAGGTGGAATGTCCACAACAGAAGGATGAAAACCTGCCGTGCGTCGGGACGTCCGATGATGGAAGGGGGACGGGGGAATTAAATTGTGTAATTCCTGCGCACATTTACCAAAATGTATCCTATAGAATACTGAGAGGCTAGCAATTCTACGTCTCTGTTCAAGGCTTTGGAGGTCGGCTTCGACCAATTCGGGATCGCCTATAAGCCTCTTTGCTCGCCTCTCAATTGAGTCCAGAACCGCAAGATGAGACTTTGCGGCACCAGCAAATATGTGACCTCAGTACTCTACCCACGACCGGATCTGTGCTTTGTATAAAACAAGAAGCTGTCCCGGTGTAAAGTACTGCCAAACCTTCGCTAGAACGGCAAGCTTTGCTGCTGCTCTGCTCTGCTCTGCTCTTGCTCTGGACTCAATTAACCGACCAAAGTTGAGGTTCGAGGAAATCTCTAAGCCTAACAACTGAAGCCGGTCACTGTATTTGAAGGATACATTATGGAAAGTAGGAGCCAAGGTGAAAGGGCTCCTTTTGGCGGTGAACAGACGTCTGCGTTTTGGTGGCGTTGAACTTGACAAAATTGGCATTGCTCCATGCGGAGACTGCCTGGAGTTTGTCATTCAAACGTTGCACCATGGCTTCTCTTTCAGACTGTACTTGATCTCGACTAGCCCGAGTACTCGGCACATATCTTTCTACAACTGTGCTGTCGTCTAAATACCCATAGATACCGGGTTTCAACAGATCATTAATGTGCAGCAGAAAAAGAGTTGCAGAAAGAACGGACCCCTGAGGCAGTCCGGCATTTATTGTCAAGGGTTCCGAAGAACACCCGTCGACAACTACTCGGAGAGATCTCTGGCTCAGAAAGTCCGTTACCCAGCCGATCAGACCAGGAGATATACCGTACGCTGAAAGCTTGTTTATAAGGCTCGCATGCCAGACCCTGTCAAATGCCCTCGAAACGTCTAGAGAGACGGCGACCGCTTCTCCGTTCCTCTCGATGGCCTATCCTAAAACGTGTGTAGTATATTCTGGGAGGTCCCCAGTAGACCTATTATGGCGAAACCCATATTGTCGGTCACTGAGGAGATCGTTATTTTCTAGGCATGCTAGAAGGCGCGAGTTCAATACACGCTCCATAATCTTGCAGAGTATGGAGGTGATTCAAATCGGTCTGTAATTGACAGGGTCGGCACGGCTGCCTTTTTCGAGACAACTCAGCTGCGCATGTCTTGAGCAAAATGGCTGGTATACCATCAGGACCACTGGCTTTATTCACATCAAAAAAACGACACAATGTTCTCCATACCTCTTTGTTAGTGATACGGATTTCTGTGAGGAAGAGGTTCTGGAGAAGCATTGCCAGCGTCTAGATGCGAATTATCAGCAAACAGAGAAGCAAATACATTCGCTTTCTCTGTTGCTGTGTGGGCCAGGGATCCATCCGGCTTCAGCAGAGCAGGCAGTGAGGGTTGGCAGAAATTCGACTCGATCGCTTTCGAAATAGACCAGAAATCTCGACTGCCAGTTGGTCTGACAGAGAGCTTTTCGCCATTCTTAGCGATTCGATCGAGACGAGCCTTCCGCAATGCCTTTTTGTAGGACTTGGCACCTTGGTTAAAGGCTCTCTTCTTCGAACTTACATCCGGAGTTTTGCGGCTTCGAGCATCAGCCCAAATGAGATATGCCGAATGTTTTCGGTCTTGAGCATGACCACAATCGGCATTAAACCATGGGCGAGCTTTGCCACCGATGGGTACGTCAGCAAAAGGAATAAAATACTCCATTGCCTGATGCACCACATCGGTTATAGCATCCGCGCAACTCGACGGATCCAAAAAAGAGAAGCAGACCTGCCGCCAAGGATAACACGCAAAAAAGTGCCGCATCTCGTATCTGCTGACTTGTATTTCCATACTCGCCTAATACCATGTGGTGCGAAAGCTGGTGGGGAATATGTAAATACAGATTTCACCAGACAGTGATCGGAGGTTCCCAAGGGGGAGGTGACCTCTACAGGATATCTGTCCGGATCAGTTGTCAGCAGAAGGTCCAGGCAATTGGCTGTATGGCCTACTACATCTGGTACCAAACCCAAAGGGAAGAAAAAGTAGGGTCTTCAAGGTGACGTAGAGCTGGATACAGAGGTTCCTCGCGTTCACACGTACTCCGGCGCGTGAGCGAAAGTTGTGTTCTAACGAGTAGCCGGTGTAATCCAGGTGTACAGCGTTCAAAGGACATTGTATCTGTAGAAAAGAACAAGTGCGGCTGTTCTGTCTCAAGGTGGTGGTGGACAGGTTTTCTTGTGCTTTTTCATTAAAAAAAATAAATAAAAGTAAATGGGATCAGAATTGGCACTTGAAGGAGGCGGTATTTATCGAACCCGACTACGAAATTGGTGATGTCATGCTACTGGGAGCCTAGTGTGGAGACTTCAGAGACGCCAGAATCCCCCCGGGGTCGTCATAGGGTTTCCTCATCTGCTCGCCAATCAGCACGATGGAGCCACCCTGGGATTTTCCGCATAAGGAACATACATACATACTTTCTCTTTTATAGGTATAACTATAACAAAGACCTATCGAGTTTGTTTCTTTGAAAGTACTAATCTCCGAAACTATTTTTTTCAAATCTGACTTGGAAGCGTACTCCCTTAAGGACGCATTAACAGATTTGCTGAAACAAAACCCTTTTTTTTCAGTACATATTGCTACAAAATCAAACTTAATACCATGAAACTATTGCAACGCATATATCTTTTCTGTATCTTCTATATATATATATATTTAAATATGGTACGTAGTAATCAAAATAAAAAAAAACTTCTTTTTGTCATTTGTTCACAAATTTCGCAATTATTATTTATGTAGTAATGCGATTTGAGAACTATCCGTTTTTATTGTTTCAACTTTTATCCACGAACACGTCACCTTGCACTTTTCACTTTTAGTAAATATTTGTCACATGCGTAACATTGAAATTTGAGATAGCATGCCCAAATGTTATAATTAATTATTTAAAAACTATGTTTGTGAGCCTTTTGCAGTTATTTAATTTTCTTTTTTGCATTGCAATTCAATATGCAATAAAGTTTTTATTATGAAACACATAACATTAAAACACATAGATTCATTTACTTTTTTATTTTTATGTAATCAATGTTTTACTAGTAAGTCAACTACTGAGTACTGTTCTTTTTATTTTTTCACTCAACACGAGCAAGGTTTCCAGGATAGCAAAATTCCTGATTCTAATATTATATTTTATAATGTTATATTTTGTCGCGTTCATCGCTTGTTACTACGAGGTTTAAAGATTAGTTAATCAGCGAAATATTCTTCATGAGGATATTGAAATTTTCTAGTTTTAACAATTGTAAAATAATATCTTTATTGTCTTAAACTAAAATTTTAGTACATGTCTGATCTCAACACTAGTACACGGGGAACTCCCTGTCAACGTCTCTTGCCCACGCGTGGAGGCCGCCGGAGACATCTTTAACAACTTTATTCAGTTCGTTCAACACCATCTGAGCCGCCACTTGAGAATCATTGCCTCTTCTACATATGAATATTACTGGAATATATATCATAATCAAATGTTTTTTAGCTAATCAATAAATTTTGTTTGAGCCATTGAAAAAAAATGTAACTGGCTTAAACTATTGACATAAAAAGTATATAGAAACAATAAAAAATACCCTCATTAGAACATTTGCTTATAATGTCGAGAAGTTCCCTAAATCTGTCTCCATGAAGCTGATCCAAGGGAAAATTTATGGAGTTGTCTATATGGCACATGGTGTATTCAGCGTCACTCCGAACATCTATCAATAGATGGCGCTTATTTAAATATGAACTTGACAATTCCATAGCGGATATCCGGTGAGATTGGGGCAGAATGTGGAGATCTAGGTCCTGTAAATACAAAAAGGTTTAACAGCTGACAAAGAGATGACGCTGTTGTATATTGTTTTTGACGAAAATATAATAACAATTACAGTACAAGAGGAATCTTGGACTGTATTACATATACTTTTGTACAGATATTATCAAAACCAATCTACCTTCTCTTTAGATTGCATCTTGCAGAGTACTTCGTAATTGGTTAGTTCCTTGATAGTCGCTACTTCAGAACACATCTCACACTTAGAATTTTTCGGTCGTAATTTGACTGAAATTTAATTATATTTAGTTAAAAAAATATATTTATTTATAAATAAATACAGTAATTATATTCTTACACAAATTTGTGACTAACACATAGATGGCGCTAATAAGAAAAGTGCCAAGTGCCAGATAATAAATTACATATAAAATATATATAAAATGGTTATTTAAAAATTGATTCTTAAATTAGTTAGTGCAACAAACCAGTTCTAAAGGTCATATCTTCTCCATCAAATATCAACATTCTTCCAACGAGGAGTTCTTCATATTGTTTACCTACTATTAGTTTTATAGCTTCCAGAGCTTGCAACGACCCTAAAATAATTAAATATTTAATATTTAAAATGTTGATAATTTATTAATTAATTACTTAATCCATTTAAGTATTTTTCAATATATTATATTGTGTTACTAATGGAAGTGTGTTACATGTGTGTCGAGTTTTATCAAAAAGTTGTACATCTTATATGGCAGTACTTATTAACGAAGTAAAATTTAATAAAATAAAATAAAAATAAAATTTAAATGTATAAAGCCAATTTTTTTTGATAGTGTGTATGCGTGCGTGTGTCCTTGTGTGTGTGCGTTGAGCTGTGTGTGTACGTGTCTTTGTGTGTGTATACCTATAGTCCCCGGCACTGGTCCAGCGACGCCCTGCGCCGAGCAGCTGCCGACGGCGGCGGCGGGGGGCGGGCGCGGGAACACACAGCGGTAACAAGGACCTGCAGCCTGTGAGTGTGTTATATAACATATATACAAATATCTGAGGAAAGAAGTCTGGAATCTTTACTGGCTAAAAACGTTTTTTTTTTTGAAATAGTACTTTTTACAGAGGTGATTTTTAAGAGTTTCGTCATTTTCGAAGTAAAAAAAAAAATCTTTAATATGTCATTTTACTCATGATACTAAATATATTTACCTTTTCATTCTTCTTTTCTCTGTACCCGTATATAGTTAATTGTCCTTCCATTTTTAAGGCACTACCAGATATTAATGGAATCTAAAAGCAATTACATAAGACTTTAAATATAACACAAGATACATTCAACTATTCAAATATATAATAAATATTAGACTTATTATTAGACATGACAGCAGCCAAGCAATTAATCATTGTATTTATTTTTAATACATGTTATATAAAATTATTTCTACATTTCTATTAAATACAAACTATAAATATATCAAATGTTTTATTGCTTCACATAATATCAGAAAGGAAACACAAACTTTTCTCTTAATTTATAAATATATAGATTATCTGTAGCAAATTATTAATTTTTACCTTTGTCAATATGCTCAAGTCATTTAACATATATCTAGTAGGTACATTGTCTGTGCAATCCAAAATCACATCGTAGTTAGAAGCAATTCTCACAGCATTGTCTGGAGAGAGCTCTGTGTTGTATGCGGTTATTTTGATTTTGGAGTTAATACTGAAAAATAATGGACATATTAAATCATTTTATACAGGATGAAAGAAATAATATTATACATTAAAAAGAGACAGACAGATATTCAATACAATGTATATTTACTTATTAAATAAATCATAACAATGAAATAAAAACGAATTACTATCGCCGTAATTAAGATAGTTCAATACACCTTATACATTCAAAAGAATTGTTTTATGACTAACCCTCTGTATAAATAAATTAGAAATATTAGGTGTATACTATATAAATATATTCTATACTATATAATATATACATATAAATATATTATAAATATATTATATATATTATAAATGCATGCAGAATTTCGAGGTTGCATTTATTGTAACATTTTTTTTTTCCATCCTGTATATAAGATAAAAAATAAAAGGAAATATACCTACATACATACCTTCTTAAACTATTAGCTGCCGACTCTGCCTTACTGAGGTCCTGGTCGCTTTCGCTGTGTAGGATCTGTCTGTGTATGTTTGTCACGTCCACCGCATCATAATCTACTATACCTATTTCACCTAAGCAAAAAAATTATAATTTCAGAGTTATTTGAGAACTGAATGTAACGTATTAAGTTTCACTTTGAATAAAATTTTGTCGTCACCTAATAATAATAATAATAATATACTTTATTGCACACCACAAAGTTGAAAATACAGTCAGTTAAAAAAACAGGCACAGACAGTTAAAAAAAAACAATATAAAAATAAAAAAACAGAAATTAACTCTACTTATAGGTATACAACAAGGCGACCTATACCTAATAAGAATTGTAATAACATTTATTAAATATTTTATATAAAAAGAGAATGACAAAATTTATCTAAAACAGTAGGAATTTAATTTTTGGGAATGTAGATTTAAGATTGGACATATAAAAGAGGGATGAAATTCCCGTGACAAGTTGAGTCGTCAATGAGGATGGATATGCAATGAGAGGAAGTCTGAGAAAGTGATAGATAGTGTATGTAACATTTATACCATCCCGATTCTGTATAGGGGGAAAAGGACAGGGGAGTGAGGATTTAGGTAGGTGTTTTTTTTATTAATATAAATAATTTCCTACCCACTCCAGCCCCAGCTAGGTACACAGCCGCGGGACAGCCAAGCCCTCCCGCGCCCACTACCAACACGCGAGCGGACATTAACCTCGCCTGGCCTTCCACACCGATATCAGGTAGCAGGATTTGACGACTGTATCTAAAAGTTTGTAAAGGTCCTTTATACGAATTATATTTGTTATATAAAAATATAAATCCATATAAATAGCGGACATTAAGTATTTCCACACTTGTTTCGAGAGTGGAAATACAACATTTTTTTTTACCCAAAACTATATCATTTTGGTTGACATGGCAATAACATAATTTTCAGAAATGAAGTAGGTATACCTTTGTGTTGACACAGACCTTAAGCTATTACAATACCAAATTTTATCCAAATCGGTCTAGTATTACTAAAAATAGATGATGAATGTTTGTTTCTTATGTAATATAAAAATATTGCGTACCTTTCTATCGCCCATTTTGGTAGTGTACCAATATTGACTTTAGTAGTCTCATCATTTATAACATTCTTGTTGCTTAAAGATACTTTCTGAAAATTATTATTATTACTATTATTCTTGATTCTTTATAAACCAACTCTTTGTGTGCTTTATTTTAAACTACGCAATGGATGTTGAATTTCTTTTTCTTCTTGCTTACTTAGAACCATTATTTAAATTACTAATTTTCTATTTAATTCCCCTAGAAGTTAGAACGGAACATTAATTATTATATAATTATAAAATAAATATTATTATAAAATAAACGAGAAACTTCATGAGAAGAACTCGCTTGACAAAAATCAGGATTTTCAAACCCTTTAAGAGATTCTCAAACCCTTTAAGAGATTCAACCTATTTATAAAAATCATTACTGAAATCATTAGATACCGTTAATGGGTCCTGATGATTTGAAAAATGATTCCACTAGCGGGATGCAGATTTCGTCCATTATTTTATAGCGCCATCTATCGTCGGATACTGACTGTCCTGTCTAAATACTGCATGGATATTGTTTTATTTGAATTATTTTTACTGATTATTGGTCATGTATTTTAGGATGAATTTTTGACGCCACAAATGAAAAAGTCTAATTGTTTATAGAGTTAAAAGTTTGTCCTCAAAATGAAAAACTTTAAAATCTCACAAATTTACTTTAAGTTAATTAAGGTTATTTGGTTATATTATTAATGATTGAATTATTTTATATTATTTTAAATTATCTAATAATTATTTAATATTATATATATTATATAATGTTTGAGAATATCTATATACAGCCATGTTAAACTTAGTTCAATTTTAAATAAATATAGAATGA
This sequence comes from Napeogenes sylphis, assembly GCA_959347405.1. Classification (NCBI taxonomy): domain Eukaryota; kingdom Metazoa; phylum Arthropoda; class Insecta; order Lepidoptera; family Nymphalidae; genus Napeogenes; species Napeogenes sylphis. Next base: position 30,955,067 of record OY365785.1, read on the forward strand.
AAAATGTTACGGGCAGGCATTTGAACCGGCGACGTCTGGGAAACCGTCTCGTCGCTCTACTAATTAATCTATAGTATCGTTACCCTTCTTGGTGAATTCTAGCATGTTTGAATATATCTATAAACATGTATAGCCATGTCAAGCTCACTTAAATTATATAAATACAGAATAAAAAATAAACCGATACGGGCAGGGATTCGAACCCGCGACTACGAATACCTGCCCGTATCGATTTATTTTTCATTCTATATTTATATGAATTCTAGAATTCTATACTTTAAAGAAATATAGAGTAAATGGACGGTGGTGGAAGAAACACCTAATCAATGTTTCTAAGTTTGCAGTATAGATATACATATATATATTATTTTTTTTTAACACAACACACTTAGATATAACATTGTTGCAATTCTTTGATGTGAAACATTACAAGCAGATTTTACTGCTATTTAAATTTTTATTGGCATTAAATAGAAAAAATGTTCTGGTTGAACTCAGCTAACCTGAGTTCTGGGCATGGCAAAGGAAAAGGAACCCATATTCTTGTTCTTCAGGAACAACAATGAAAGGTAATAGTAAAGATGGAGTAAATATATGACACAATCATTGCACACATTACCTAAACCTACACCCATTTCCAATCCAATCCAACCCATTCCAATTTTCCATATAACTTATGTTAAATGAAATTTTTGGAGTGTGTGTACAGAAAGTCTTCTTTCAATAAGTACGTATAAAATGGGTCTGTCAGAAACTTCCATTTGACCTACTTGATTATTACTGATATTGATTTAAAGTGGAATAGAAATTAAAAAAGATATATAAACTCTAAACATACAAATAATATGGCATGCATCTAATAAATAAAATAATGTAGTCAACAAGTACTACATATAAAGATTTTAGTACTATTATATCCATATAATTTTAAAGTTTATATTCTACATTTATTTCCGTTAGCTTTTATGGCAAATTATACCATAACACAATGGTTTACATAATTAATCCATTACCCACTTCTTGAATTGTATTTTTTGTACTACTGTTTTTGATTTTGGACACAAACAAATACACGTTGAATTTTTAAATATATGTATTATAAATGTTATAATATCATAACAACTTAACCTACTTCATTTTAAGTAGGCACAAATACTTTCAACAGCTGATTTATTAAAGCAGATTACATCATTATTAGATTTATAGTATAATAATATTGCACACACAAAATAAAAAAAAAATTAAACATGTAGCGGAGTTCTAACATTCAAAAAATAAAGAACTTAAGTAGAGGAGAATATGGGATGGTGCAATGGAGGAGAAATAAAAAGCGAAATAATATAGTGTTGTCTAAAGCTTTCACAAGTACTACATATTGAAATAAAACTATTTTTAAGAATTTAACTCGCGTATATTGAATTAAATTTTAAATTTACATTTTAAACCTAACTCTTTAAATTTAAAATGTAAATTTTAAATTTAATTTAATATACGCGAGCTAAATCTTTAAAAATAGTTTTATTTCATTAGTGAAATAATACTTAAACTTAGAGCCTGTAATAAACTGTTTACTTAAAATACTTACAAATACATACATTAGAAATAAAATAATAAATAAATAGTAAATCTTTAAATTTAATAAACGTTACAAGTAAAACTCTTTGTAACGATCCCTATTAATTACTTAAATGTTAAGTAAGTCATTTCTTATACTTACGGAGTTAATGTTTTGTTTAACTTCACACAATTCCTTTTCTTTGATTTTTAACGTTTTCTTTAATTCAAATATTTCTTGCTCTAAATCTTTTAAACGATCCATATTAATTACTTGAATATAAAGTAAGTCAAATAAATTATAAATTTTTACGCGATACGAATCATAACATAACCTCAATTCCGAGTTCTGACTTCAAAGTTCAAACAATTGTCATTTGACAATTGACATTTTCAGTTTTCTTGGCCGTGTTCCGAAATACAAACCAGCATACTGGTCAGGGCTAATGACGTCATAACACCGACGCCATATTGCACTGGTGTCGGCCATATTGTACTGGTGAGGTAACTTTATAGTAATCTGTGGCAATATAGGCAAATGCAGAATAATATTCAAACAGTAATTAGAGTTGCCACTTTTAAAAATACATTAGAGATAAAGGACAACTTAATTTTCGTCATTCTAATATTTGAAAAATATATATATTTTATATTTGTAAGCTTTATAAATTATTATCACAGTTACAATAACATAAATGCACAGTATCTATTAGTCCAGTCATTTGGTAGTTTTACCTGGAAAGTTTTCCGGGAGTTTTGAAAATTGGTTATTTTATAGATTTCGGTATGCTCTTTTCGAATTTCAATTTTGCCACCTCGTATCTCCGCCGCTCGCGCCGCCATTTTGAAAAAAAAGCGGCCAAAACCAGTTTTTTCGAAATATCTCCTTTCCAATGCATTTTTTGAAAAAAAAAAGAGAATGCTGGGTGCGAGGATCGCAGTAGTGGCTGAGATTTCGTGGCATCACTTCCTCTACGCAATGATGTAGCAATTAACTTCTCAGTATTATATCGTTTTCCACACAGATCATGAACCATTATCGATCTTACGCCCGCCAAAAGTTTTACTTTATTATCTTTTTTTTTGACACTCAATTAAAAAGTCTCCAATCCTTTTTCTTTTACTTCAACTGTTTCATTTTCTCATAATGAAGTAAAACAATTTTCTGTATTAGAATGGCTCTAAGAACACAAACAACATGGCTCTAAGAACACAAACAACACTGTACGACGTACATACATATAAACGTATACTGATGACTCCGCCTAAACTAAATACTTCTCGTAACTTCTACCGACAGATGTTTCGTTGAAAGTCGAGAGTATGGAGGCTATACAATGTCTATAGTCTCCATAGTCGAAAGAAAAGGACCCAACACAAAGACCCACACTGCTTCTTCAATACCAGTGGCAATAGTAGAATATTTTAGAAAAAATATACCAAAAACACGTGGTGGTGTAGATGAAGATACTTTGTGACGCTCGTACGCCAAAAACTATTGATATTATGAAAAAATATATAAATACATAAATTGTAGGAAATTTATTCTACTTTAATTTTGTACATAAGTATTTTTTTCAAAAAATGCATTGGAAAGGAGATATTTCGAAAAAACTGGTTTTGGCCGCCATTTTTTCAAAATGGCGGCGCAGCGGCGGAGATACGAGGTGGCAAAATTGAAATTCGAAAAGAGCATACCGAAATCTATAAAATAACCAATTTTCAAAACTCCCGGAATACTTTCTAGGTAACCACCTTTTTTTCGCCCAAATGACTGGACTATATGCAGTAAATTTAATTTAAGGTAAATAGATGATACTTTTTTCATTTTCGTTCTTATTAGGTTTAAAGATATTTTATTTCTTTCGTCTCACCATTTACTATTAATTAATTATAATCATAGTCTTGCTAAATAATTTTTGTACTTGTTTAGAATTAAATATCTGATTAACAACACTTTTTGTTGTAATTGCTTTGTAACTCCATTCTCTTGGAACTTTATTATTTTATGTAATAAAATGTATAACTATCTAAAATAGACTCATTAAAAATAAATATGTAATCACAGATTAAAAAGAAATTTGTAATACTCTGTCAGTAGTGTCAATTTATGCTGTCAAAGTATTCAGTGCTGGCCATCATATTTCGGAACGATTCACCACCATGGCGTCGATTTTTGACGTCATCAGCACTGGCCAGTATACTGGTTTGTATTTCGGAACACGGCCAAGGTAAACATCAAAACAAATATCATTTGACAGTGATTTATTATCTTTGAAATTGAATTATTAATATTATATTTATTTCTGATATTTATTTACATTTATTCTAAATTTAAATAAGTGTTAAAAACACTCAATAGGATTGAAATTGTACTTAAATAAATTAACAATATAAAATTTGAAAATTTATTTTAAATTTCAATTATATTTAATTAGTAATTTAATACCTTAATAACACTCGGAAACAAATTCGTTATGGTATTAGATTAATATACCATAGAATAATATAGAACTTTAAATTTATTATTTACTCCATACAAGTTATTTCAATCGATAGTTAAACGTCAAATCAACTTAGTTTAGTTGTTTAATTTGATATTTAGATTTTATACCACTGTTAACTTATTATTATTACTTTAAGTGTTCCTCTTTATAAATAAGTTAATCCCCTTACTTACGTTTTATTACCTGATTATTAACAATGATTTTTTGACAAATGACAAAATCTATTTTATTTTTATTTCTCTTGAAAGAAAAAAAAAATAATAATAACATATTCAAAAATACTAAATGTTGACATTTTTAATAAGACTATGTAAATATTACAAAAAATATCAATGAATAAGTAAAACTTATTTAAGTACATAGTAATCATTAGTTTATGTACGGTATGCGGTGGATTCCTATTGGAACAACAAAACGCTTTCAATGTCATTGAACTGCGTTTGGCGATCGGAAATTGGAATCGCAGTCTTCTATTTAATTGATTTAGTATTTTATGTGATATTATTTACATTGATTACTTTAAATAGTTAAGTCAATGTATATTACAACAATTATTATTTAAATAACGTGTGAAGATATCTTCATGTTTATAAGAATCGTATTATAGGTGAAAACTGTGTCGTTTATAAAAGTTATTTTTTTCGATTTGTATCATCACAAATTAATAAAATTATTTTTGACTATGTAAAATATTTGTTTACAATATAGTGTACAATAACATATAAAGAATGTAAGTATTTATTTTTTAATAACCTATTTCTAATTGTTTTCATTTTGTTTACAACACTTTATTTTTATTATTTTTATATGTTTAATGTTTTATTTGTTTATATGTCAATAATAAATTGAATTAAAACATCGTTGCAATACAAAAAAAATAAGATTGTCAATAAGAAATAATATTTGCTTTTATCACACTATGTGCTATATGAATGCTATATGCTATATTGAATAAAGTTTTATTAGTCTCCAATAGCTGTACAATATTTTTTGCCTAATAACGACTCTAAAGTCTAAATTTCAAAGTTGGTTAAAACATGATCTATAAAAATATCAATGACTTATATTTTATGTATTTCAAGCAATATTGAAGTTTGAGAAGTTATGAGTAATATTGTATATTAAATTCAAGCTAGCACATAAAAAAATATAATTTTGGAAATTCAGCACTTAGCATAATAAAAAGATTAGATATAACTTTGTTCACAGCTTTGTAGGTTATTTTTTTTTATATTTGTTATAATATATTTGCATCAAATGCTTTTAATATTGAATCAATACAACAATACAAGAATACAGACCGTCTGTAACTTAGTCAAGAGTTTTCAATTGTATTGTATTTAAGTATATACTAACTTATGCCTTTGCGGCTTTGCCCTCACAATACTGTATTGGATATATCAAGATAGGTTTAACCAATGTTGTGATCTAGAAACTACTAGAATACATATGATATGTATTACATTGTATAAGTATAATTATTATTTTTTTTTTATACTTGCATCATGATAGATTTTAGTATAAAAAAAATCAAACGGTAGATACCACACAGAAGCAAATTGTAAAGGTTGGCTGCAAGGGGTTACATTTTAAGAAATAAGCTTGCTTGAAATTGTATAATCTTGTGCAAAAAATAAAATAATACTTTTTACAGATGGAGTCAAGCAGCATACGTTTTACGGCAGCAGAGGGTGGAGCTCGTCTGGCTGCTAGTGCTGGCTCACAGAATATTCTTGTCACTGAGCACACTGCATTTGTTGCTACTAGTGTGCTCCTAGAACATGCTTATTTAATACGAGGGTAAGTCATATATTACAAATAAGATACATTTGTTTCTTTGTTGAAACTCTGAAACTACTGAACTCATTCAAATATTTCTTTCATCATAATAGAGCTGTATTATATCTGACTGATTTATATATTTTTAAATATAATAATATATTCAGTCTGATATTGTTTTATTTGTAAATCAAACAAAATCAGATTTAATATATTATATATACATAAATGATTTAAAATTTTTTTTTAGAGATTTGTGATATGTGCCTATATCCCTAAATATGATTGATATATTAAATTTACATATTATGTAGTCTATAATTTGCCACAATAAATAGTCTACTGAATATTACATAATAGTTAATAAGACTGGTTCCAGGGTGTGATAGAATATTCATTTTCCTTCCTTCCAGCCCACTTAGCTCTCATTGTAAACGCTCTATCTATATAACCCGTGCATCACGTACACGATGCACAGCCCACGAGCTCTCAATATTGACTGATCTAAGTGTGAGCAGAGCGGACGAGGTTACAGACATAGAGGATTGGAGCAAGGAGGTTGAGAGTAAGGAGGTGAGTTGGATATCATCATAAATGATTTATTTTTTGGTACAAGGTGACAGATATTATTATGTTGTCTATACACTTTTTAGTGTTATGTATATTTATCTGGCCTTACAAATTTAAATCTGCTTGAATAATTTTGAATCCAATAGAGATGCTTATCGAGATTGGGGATGAGTTTGGAGCATACCATACTTGGTGTTTTATAGCCAGTCTCTATTAATCCTTGGAATATCATTTGTACTTCCAGAGGTTACCATGTTAAAAAAAGTATGAATTTCAGCCTTAATTTATTTTAGAAACAGACCATATAGTCTTAATTATAAAAGTTACAATCAATATTACTTATCAATAATCTATCTAATTACTAAAACTTATAATTACAGGTTTTAGTTTGCACATCAAAAGTTATCAAACATATCCTAAATGAGAAAATTCTTACTATACATCAGATAAATGTCTTGATAATTGACAGCTGCCATAGGATATTCAAAGATCAAGATTTGCAATATGTAAGTAAAGTTCTCTACATTTTTTTTTAGGGTAAATTATGCTTAACCAATCCTTTACTCCAATGGGATGGTAATTTAGGATCTATGATTTCTTTCACTATTTTCACTAATCAAATGCAGATCTATGACAATTAATTAAACAAACATGGTGTTTTATTGTAGGTTATGAAATGTTACAAAGAATCAGAGGAATTAGAAAGGCCACGAATTTTAGCACTAACATATCCACTATTTACATCACCTAAAGATAAAGAAGTTAATGATAATGATTCTATTAGTGAACATAATGATGAAACTAAATGTGATAATGATAATAGACAAGCCACTGGTAATCATATAATAGTTGAGAATAATGATCACAATAAAAAAAAATATGAAGATACTCATAATAAAGAAGATCATGATAATGATGAAAAACAAGATGAAGATAATGATCAAAATAAAAAACAAGGTGAAAAATATGATAAGAAACAAATCAATGATAATGATAATATAGATGATTTTCATATGTATGAAAAATTGGAGTGGAAGATAGAAGAGTTGGAGAATATTTTGAATTGTAAAATGGATTTGGCAGAAGATATTGATAGTGGGAAACGGTAATTATATGATCATTATTGTATTTTTAACAATTTTAATATAGATTACAGTACAATATAATTAACAAGTTTTTTTTAAATGTCTTTTATACAAAAAGAGGTAATTGAAAAGAATATTAATCTAAATAGTTTCAAAATGCAAATAAAAAGAAACAAATATTAATGTACGTTATATATTTTTCAGACTCTCATCATCGCTAGTTAAACCCAAAGAGCTTATAATAGAGTACAGTCCTTGTATGAGTTCCTCAGAGCTGCCGACAGACTATATACATCTGGAGGACTACATGAGAGACACTGTGAATCAAGCCCTCGACTTTGTTGAAGAACATAGGTTTGATATTTGAAGGCTATACTAATATTATATATGCGTAATTGTTTGTCTGTTTGTTATGTTCTTATGTATTAACTGCAGAGCCCATTGTGATTAAATTTAATATAGACATAGTTTAGAGACCTGGCAAGGACAAAAGCCAGTTTTTGTTTCAAAAGTAAACTTATAAAGGGAGAAACAGGTGATAAAGTTTTCAATAGAGATATTTTTTTTTCATGTTTCCAGGTACGATCCCACAGAAATCTACGGCGAGGATATGTATGAAGAGTTCAAAAGCATTCCTGACCCGACCCTTGAACCTAAGACTATATTTAATCAATTTCTATATGTACTGGATCAATTGGGTAAGTTTTATATCTAGAAAGAAAACTATCCCTATACTAAATGTCATCAAAATCGGTTCATCCGTTCAATATTTTATTTACATTTGACATTGACTTGTTCCTAGGTCCGTATGCAGCGGATAAGGCAGCTTTTTCATTATTAATAAAGTTAGAAAAACTTAAAATCAAGGTGCCATATGAGAGACATTTTCTACTTTTATGTCTTTGTACGTCTGTGTTCATTAAAGTCAGATGTTATACTGAGACAGTTTTGTCAAAATATGATAATGATTGGGAGAAACTAACTACCTTCTTAACGCCGAAAATGATGAGATTAGCTGAAATTCTAGAGCAATTTCACCAAAACGAACCTATTGATAAAAATAATGATAGAAATTTAAAAACTTTTGAAAATGTTGATGAAAAAAATGATATTGTAGATAATAAAAGTATTAATGATATTATAAATACTGAAAGCACTAATGACGAACAAACATCAAAAACAAACGATCTCTTAAATGAAATAGATAAATGTGATTTCGTCACTCTTAGTAATAAAATTGAAGACCGAGTTAACATATACGAAGCGAATCTTAAAGATTTGGATGAAAATAGTCGAGAAGATAGTATTACAATTAATAATATGGATAATGAAAATAAAGTTAGTGAAAGTGATATCAAAATTGATGAGAATTTTAAAAATGATTGTGATAAATTCAGTGATTCGTCAAAGTTCAAACGACAAGGTCATAGATCACGGGGTCGAGGTCGAGTGTCAAGGGTCAATAAAGTTCAAATGCAAACAAACCCGGACGCTCTCTGTGGTATCGTATTCGTAAAGGAACCTTTGATGGCAAAAATACTGTTTATGTTGATTGTGGTAAGTTTTTCTTTTACACTTCCTAATGAGATTTTAATGTTATTATTAAGTGTCGATTGTTGATCTCTTCCCTCTCCTCTCCCCACCTTAATATCTCCAAGTTCCTCAACTGCAACTACCAAGAAGATCGTCATTATCAGAAGTTCTTCTTAATAATTCTCTATTATATAAAAAGCAGACGCTTCTTAGTGATATCTTGAATTTGTATAAAGCATGTCATAAATTACCCCTTGAACTCAAATTGTTTGTTTGATTTTTTTCAACCAATAAATATCCAATGACGTAATAATATCGGATACTTATTAGATAGTAAGCTTTTACCCGCATCTCCTACCTCTGAACACATCGAAAATTAAAACATCAGACATTTTCTATTGCTTAACGACTTGTTTATAAATTAGAATTTTGAACGAACACATTTGTGTTTGTTAAAGGATATGTCCCGTTCCCGTACCACGCTGTCGCACCTGTGCGCTCAGTACTGTACCGCGGACGGGGACGCCAAGGAGCACAGACGACACGAGGAGGTGCTTAAGAAGTGAGTAGAGGTGATGGTAGGGGTAACCGACAATTATGTAGTATCTGTTTATGGTTTTAGTAAGCAATATTACATTTTTTGTTTTCTTAGAATAATTAAGTTGTGTAACTTTAATTTTGTTTGTTATTTATATGGTGACACACACTTGATGCATTTTTTTATATTAAAGATTGAAATTAAATTCGCATTTCTGGAGTCGATTATTTATTTTGTCGGTAACTACAAATGTTAATTTCAATCCAGTACATGTCATAGAGTTTAGTGAAGGTTTGATGAGCTTGTATAACTTTTTTTTCTCTTCGCTGCAGGTTCCGTATGCACGAATGTAATCTATTGATAGCGACGTCGGTGTTGGAGGAGGGCATCGATCTCCCGAGGTGTAACCTCGTCGTGAGATGGGATATGCCGACTTCGTGAGTATTATATCTAGATGATGTTCTTAATATCATATGCGTTTGAAATTATGTATTCATAAAATATCCAGTTTTTTTGCTACTCAAACCTATCTTCATGTCAAATCCACTTATAATTCTGTTCGACTTTCGAAATACTATTTATCTATACGATATATCAATAAAACGAAATTAAGATATAAGATACCGTAATTAGTTATGTAAAATATATTAGGTACCGATCGCACGCTCTGTGTCGTGGTCGCGCTCGTGCGAGTCGCGCGACCGTCACATTACTCTCGCGAGCGGAGATGAACACTGACAAGCTGCTGCACCACCTCGCTATTTATAGGGAACTAGATCAGGTGAGGAACTACATATGTGTGATAGCTAACACACACACATATGTAACGCTTTGTCCGTATTAGTCTAATTACAGAGTTGATCCTCACATGTATATTTAATTTCAATGTATGAGCTCCATATGATTTGATTTTGGCCTTTATTATTAGAATCCACGATCTCTTGATTTCTGCTTTACCAACGGGACTGAGCAATCGTGTCGGCACTCTCGTTGATGAATTTAGCATTCTATTTACGAAAATGTCTTGGGACGTGAGAAATTAAATAAGCATAACATTACTGAGACAGTCTTATATAAAATTTCTGATTTAAATATTGATTATGTTTAGCTATTATGTATTATGTTCAGCCATTTATAATCGCGTTGTACATTGGTACGTTATTTGGTCAATATTCTTATTCTTGCTCTCCGACTACATTTTTAATTTTTCGTATTTCACGTATTTCTCTTCTTTACCAATTATTTTGTTTTAAATAACAGATAATAACAAGGAAGTGTGGTTGTGGAATTCAATTCGAACCTCCCCAAGAAGAAGAAAATTATTCCGATTCAGTAGCTTTTGTAATCAAACCATACACTCCAATGGAAAACAAAAATAAAATACTTGAGAACGGAGAAATTGATTTGAATAATGATTTAGGAGACACTGAAAGTCCGAGTATAGAAGACTGTAATGATATTGGAGACATAGCATTAAATATTAATAATGAACATATAGCAGATAATAAAGATACCAAAGATAATAGTAGAGGAACCCAAGACTCAATACAATCTAACGTTATTAATGAAAATTATGAAAAAATCATAGAAAATAATAATGTTGAACTTGAACCAAATATTCCAAGAAATTCAGATATTCAACCCAAAGCTGAAACACATATTGACATCATAACAAAAGGAATAGCAAACATGGAAATTAATCATAACTCTGATGTAAATAAAACATTAGACTTCCGTGAAATAAATGAAAAAATGTACGGAAATATAAAATACGAATATAAAGTTAAAAATGGAGGCGACGACACTGTAGCGAGCGTAGATTTGAATACAGCTATAGCGTTAATAAATAGGTGAGACAACTTTATAGATTGCACATACACACAGTCATACAAACATGCACACTCATACAAACATGCATACTCATCCACACAAACTCACACGTACGTATTTTTTTTATCTGTTTCACAATGGACATTAATATGTACTTCCATGATTTTATTATTTTCATAAAAAAAATAACAAATAAAATATATTCCATTTCTCGTTGCCATCCAGTAAACAAATATTTAAATTGGTCAACTTATTATATTTAGGTACTGTGGCAAGCTCCCCTCGGACACGTTCACTCGCCTCACTCCTCAGTGGCGCACTGAGCGCGTGCGGCTGACGGACCGGCGCGGGGTTGTCCGTGACGCGCACGTGTGTACTCTGCGCATGCCACTCAACTGTCCCGTCAAATATAATATAGTTGTGAGTAATTCATTATGTTATATGTAAAAAATATTGATTGGTTGAACCCCCTTTTAGTTTTGGTAAATTTTGTTAGAGGTTTCTTGTTTTTATTTTTGAATGGACGTTTTAGAAATAAAAAAGGGCTTACTGATAAATAATCAATAAACTAATAAATAAACAATTAATAAAATAAATAAATAAACAAATAAAAAAAAAAGAATATTCATCAAAGTTAAGTTAAAGAGAGGTTGAAATAAATATATACATAAAAATAAAAGTGCTATAAATAAATATATAGAGAGGCAACAGTACTGTACAGTACATAATGCACTTTACAAGCGTATTATTTTAAGCGTATAAATTTCAATATTAACATTTGAAATCACTCAAATTGTTATAATTAGGGTTGTCACATATTAAGTTTGTATTGGCCCTTAATACTAGGGTTGTCATTACTATATCAGGGTCACCCGATGCCGACGCGGTCGCTGGCCCGGCGCGTGGCGGCGCTGCTGGCGAGCCGCGCGCTACACCGCGCCGGGGAACTGGACGACCATCTGCTGCCCATCGGTAGGTAGCGGTACTACAGACAGTAGGCTGTGGGTAGCGGTAGTGTCGATAGATTCTACCAGGTCAGATAATTATGCTTGCGAACTCTGCCACATTCTTAGGTAGCGGTCGTATATGTAGCAAGTATCTATGTAACACTAGATCTTACTAACTATAGTTAGACAAGGTCATGAACATTCGATACTAACTGGGATCGAATGTTCACGAACTTTTTTAAGTTCTTCTGTGAGCTTAGATTTTTTTGAGAGTGAGAGTTTGGTTTTCTGTTGGTTCAGTCTTTATTATCTGATCCTTACTTTACAATATTGTACACCCTGTATAAATCAATATTAGAAATGTAAGGCGATTTGTCTTAAGTTGATTAAAGTTTTGGAAAACAAATGCCCTGAAACAAACTAATCTAACACAGGAAAAGAAAACTTTAAGGCTGCGGAATTAGAAAATATAAACTTTGAAGAAACTGGAGAAAATGCTCGTCCGGGAACCACCAAGAGGAGGCAATATTATTATAAACGGGTGAGTTGATCTCTGATTACTATCTTATCTACTCACGAGCAACTTTGATAGTAACAACATACACACACACACATAGACACATTAATAATGATATAATTGAAACATCTGTTAATTAGACTCGATTGTTACCAAACCATCGGGAGAACATATAGGTTTGGTTTTAGGGGAGACAGTTGATCGTAGTGGTGGTTTTGGGGACATATTTTTGTGTGAATCTCCACAAAGCTTGTTCAATAGACAAAAAAATACTAATACTTAATAGCTACTATGGTTATGACAAAGAAAATAAAAACAATTAGATCAGAATTAAATGGTTCTGCAATCGTAGGGGAGTAATAGCATCCACTGTCCGGACCTTCCCCAATACCCGTATTATTATGTACGATATACACAGTTGTGAGTCATCATAGTTGTAGTCGGATATAGAAAATATATCAAAAATAAATATATTAGTATTTTATAATAAATTTAATACTCTATATTATTAGGGTTCCTCGATATCGCCTGTCACCACATTCCTATATATTCAGGTGTTTTTTACAGACGGCCGGCGCGTTCACGAATTGCAAACCAGTCGCGGAATATACAGAAGCTGATATAGAAAAACATCCAAATATAGAGGGTGAGGTTATAGGTACGTATTTATAATTATACACACATACATGGTGTATAGAAATATTGAATCAGAATAAATGTGGATATAATTATTTCTTATACTTATAAAAAATGAATTTAATAACGAATGAATTTAATAATGGTTCAAAGGCGTTATTAAATTCATTTTTTATAATTTGAATTGAAAAACACCAACGTTATTAGAGTCAATTTATATATATTTCTTATACTATATTCTTCATCAACATTAAATTCTTATATTATTATGAAGTAACCTCTGAGACCTGTAGCTTATTCAGTAACTCGCTTTTAACTTCCCCAGAATCGAAAAATAGGTTATATGCCATAGAGTCTCGTCTGTGTTGCGCGCTGCCAGAGAGATACAACACGCGCGGGAGGAGACTGCACGCGCCGCAACACGCCAGCCAGGCTATAGGGATACTCATGACCGATACGAGGTGGGGAGATGGGATCGAGGGATGGATAATTGTATAAAGTACATAAGCATTAGGATGGACGGTCGATTACAACCATCCAATTGTTTATATCTATATATTTGCATAACTTTTTTGCTATAGATAAATAACTCTAAAATGTAAAAATAAATATGTTTTCATTTCAATAGTTTATTTTTGTAGTATTGTCTGCCATAAATAATAATACAAATTCCATCAAACCCATGCAGGCTACAAATCCCTGCGTTTCCTATCTACACTCGTTCGGGCGAAGTACGCGTGCGCGTGCGCGCCGCCCCGTGCGCTGACGTCAGACTCACGCACACCAGGGTGCAGCGAGTTACGCGGTCTGTATACACACCTTTCCATGGATAACACACACACACCTACGGGTGTTACAACATCTTGCATATCGTTGTTACATGGTTACCTGATGATATCATCTCTTTATTTATCGCACATTTTAGTATGATCCAGCCTTACGTTGACATGATTATTGACATTTTATCGTGATGGCGATCAGCTATTTAAAATATAAATTATTCCTTTATTTTAAGACATGTTCTACACCAGCATTCCTTCATTCAGGAAATACTTTGTTCTTAGAAATCTAAGTTAAGATAAGTTTTATTAACTGTCATTTGAATTTGAAGCCATTAAAAGTTTATTTTTATCTCGGGTTGTAGATTAATTTGATAAAATTTCTACAGGTTCATGGAATTCGTGTTCTCGGATGTTTTGCGCGTGCGACGTCGTGGTATGAGGCTAGCGGACACTTCTCATAATAACTATTATGTAGTGCCCACTGTCAAGAGTAAGTGATAGTAGTACTGAAGCCAAACCTATAATTTAAGTATTTTGTGAAACAAAACTCCTAAAACTTCTATTACTACTATTTTATTAATTAGAAGAATAAAAGATAACCCCGATAAATATTTTTATTATAAAAACAAATTTTAATATGGAAATTCGACATTTGAGAATCGTTTCGAAGAAATAGTGTTGGTTAATTATTCGATCAACGTTTGTTTGTCTTTTCAAAAACTATGTAGAAAATGTAAAAAAACTAAATAGAAAGTTGTAAAATACTCTTTTTACTTATTATTTTGAAGTAGGTGGTTATATATTAACTTCTGCAGTAGTTAGTTATGTTTTTATTTACGATTTCTTTTAAGAAACAAGAGCGGACGGTAAAACCTGGATAGACATCGACTGGCCATTCCTAGACTTGATATACCAACACACAGAGGAAAAGAAGTGTCTAGAGATAGAAAAACCGATGCTCTGGGAGGAGGAGAAAAAGAAAGAGGACAAGAGAGGGAAAAAGATGGAGAATCCGCTGTTGAAGCCGGGAGAAGTGTTTGTGTTTGACGCGGAAAAGTACAAAGAGGCTGTAGTCACCCCATGGTACAGGAATCAAGACCAACCTCAGGTAAGAAAAATGCTATTTCATTACAAATAAATTGTTCTTTGCTTAAAATTGACTCTAAACGTATTACATTACCTAATTTTATGTATATGTGACGAAAAATACTGCTCTACTCGTGGTGGTGCGAAAACCCAATGTAAATGTTGCTAAGGACGTTATTTGTAGTATTTTGTAAATTTTTGACAATTACAAAATCATTATAAATGAAATACCCAAACAAAAATCTTTCTAAGTCTGTACTTCTAAAATCCTCCAGTTCTTCCTAGTGGCAGAGATCTGTTGGAATCTAACTCCGGATTCTTCGTTTCCTTCAACACAACACGCTAGCTTCCGTTCCTACTACCGTAGTAAGTACGGGGCGGAGCTCACTCAGACCGATCAGCCATTACTGGACGTGGACCATACTAGCGCTAGATTGAACCTGTTGACGCCTCGGTGAGTTAAGATATACTATTATAATTATTTTTATTTTATTGTTATATATTGGGAATGGAAAATTACCTAAAATATAACCCTGTGATACCCTATAAAATTTTAAAGTGAACAAAATTTAACAAATGCATTTCACTCTTTTATTCGTGGGCCTTTCAGAAAATCCCTAAAACTAGCTTCTTTTTATGTATAAGATAGAAATAGAATTTTAAATTATTTGGTTGTAGTCTATAAATCGGTATTTTTATTGTCATACTGAAAGATTTATTAACAGGTCACCATAACCATTTGCTCATTTGTCCTTTAATATCTGTACATAAACACGAGTACTGTAAAGAGTGATAAACAAGAATAACATTTTAAAGTAAAGATTCTTAAACTGCCTATAGGTATTAATATTATTGAGTGTATTTATATTATTACTTTTTAGCCACAGTTAAAAAAACAATAAAAAGTCGAACCCCCCCAATAGATACGTGAACCGCAAGGGCGTGGCGCTGCCGGTGTCGTCTGAGCGCACTCGACGGGCCAAGCGCGATCGGCTGGACCAGAAGCAGATCCTGGTGGCGGAGCTGTGCGTGCGTCACCCGTTCGCAGCGCCGCTGTGGTGCGCCGCCGTCGCGCTGCCCTGCGCGCTGTACCGGTGAGTTGGGCCGTGGGGGGGGGCAGGCAATGGTTTTTATTATTCTGCCATTTGTGATACTTCGTTTTTTTATTTTTTTAATAGTATTTTTACTTTTGTTATATGCAATGCTGCTCTTTTTTTTTTTATTAATAATTATATAATATAATATCAGTAACCGCAAGACTGATGTTGTTAATTCAAATTTTCTATATATTTTTTAATATGACATACTTTTTACAAATTTACTACTTACTAACTGGTGGATATCACCCGTAGTATAAACGCGCTGTTGCTGGCGGACGAGGTCCGTCGCGCCGTGTCTCGTGACGTGGGAGTGGGACAGCCCAGAGACGACATCGCCTGGCCGCCGCTGGACTTCGGGTGGAGTCTCGCTGAAGTATGTAACAACAGACAGAAAACTTTTATCATATCAATGATTGTTTTATATTAGTTTTATCTTGTTCTTTTTGGTATTATTACTTGTAATGTTATCAAAATGAAGTTAGTTCAATAATAAATTCAAATGTCAAAATTTTGGAACAATATATAACAGATACAATTAAAACGTAATTGATACATACACTTCGTTTGTATTATACAGACATTCGAAATTTAAATATTTTGATATTTATCCACTTTTTATTTGATTGGTTCAGTTTAAAGTTATCATCACAAATATGAAAATATTAGGTTATCTGTGCCAATACTAAATTATTATCCCCTTGAAATATGTAAATTTCTTCCTCGCTCTAATACAAGTTGCTAAGTATCCTTTTTCGATACATGATTTTAACAAGTAACTTGAATGTTGCGTCAGCACAAAATGACAGTTACATTCACACATAAATATGTTTCATTGCCCTTTTTTCAAGAGAGTATGAGTGTATTTGTACTCACTCAATTGCAAATATTTGAGATTATTTGAACTTTAATAAATGAAATTTAATTTTTGGGAAATAGTCCATAAACCTATTTATTAATGTTAAGCTTATATACAATTAAATTAACAAAAAATAATTTAAATTTAGGTTCTAAGTACAGACCCAGAGAGAGGAGAGAAGAACACAGATGAAGATGACAATGAGGGAAAGGAGAAAGATTTCGGGTAATATTTATTGTCTTATTTATAATTATATTTAAATTTAAATGCGTTATAATAATTACTTATTGATCCAGAAAAGAAAAAGATGTGCCGAAAGAAGATGCAGATACAGAAGAGAAAAAAGAGGTGAAAGAGAAGACGATAAACGATATCTTGCATGAGAAAGAAAATGCTGAGAGCGTGAGTATCTGCTATTGCATATTTAATTATTTGTCAGATTGATTGACTGATTGACGATTGATTGATTGATTTATATACATCACAAGGATAGCTCTACTCTTTAATTTTTTGTAAATATCTTTGCAAATTAAGACGTTTAGAACTAATAGTGACTTGTTTGTCAGGCCTTCGAAATAGGAACATGGAGTAACGATATGGCGTCCTCAATACCTCTGGATGACTTGATGGAACCACTGCCACCCAATGTAACATTCTGTACGTCTAGTTCAGGTGAGTTTTATTTGGTAATATATTTTGAATTTTCTGGCATTTATTTTTTTCATATACTTAAGTTCTTTATAAAAAAATATTGATGAATGAATGAAATGAATCCAGATATTATTATAATATTCTGTGAAATCAGTATTTGAATGCACCATGTTAATGTTCTCCTGTACATAAAGGAGGTGCAAATTGGTCGGATCCTATTGACAAACCGAAGAGCGAGTTCCATCCCTCAAGAGCTTTCTCTATGGCGGACAGCGATTGTTCCTATCTATCAAGGTAGGCCCACGGCATCTTCAACTACAAAATACATGACATGGAGATTTGCCATCACGTTATTACGGGAACCGAGTATCTGATTTTTTAGTATAATTGCGATATTCTTGAGAAATAATAAACCAAATTTTAAAACCTTACAGTGATTTCGATACGGATGACTCGGATTTGACCGATGGTAGTGACGACGATACTGATATAAGCGGATTCTGTAGCAGTAAGAACGCCAATGGTATGTATGCTTCTTTGGAAATATGGGACAAATGAAATGACTGATAATGTTTATTAAAAAACCAATTTAAATAAATCTTACAATAATTTCAACAGAATAAAACATCACTGGATAAATAAGTTTACATAATTATATAGAAACGTTCATTAATTCTTACATTGTTATTTTCACCCTGTATATATTATCATCAGTTATCATTCAAATTCAAATCCAGCTCTTAATATTTTATGTTCTCATACATAGCGGCAATGGGAGTCCGCATAGAATACAAAACAGCTCACGAGGCGGAAGCAGTGGATATAGAGCGTCGACGACCCATCGCGCCCGCGCCGCAACCAGACGCACTTGACGATGCACGAGATGTACAGGAGTGGGGGCAAGTTTTAAGGGAGGGAGTGGCTCCAGAAGAGGTAGGTCCTTTAAATCCTATATGTGTAACATACTATTTAATTATTTAAACAGGGTCAAGTTGTATTATTCTATGAGGCATGGTAGTAGGCAATAAATATGTAAAGGAATAAATATCTTCCATTTATATAAAGCTTAGTGACAGCTTCTGATGCTAACTCAGATACCTAATTAAAGGTTTTGTTTTGGCTTTAATGTCAGTATTAATGAATAGTGATTTTTTAGTAGAAGTGGTTATTGATTATAAAAGCGGTTACTAGTTATAAAAGCTATTTTTAATTTACACTTTTTTAATAAAATATTATACATTAATGATATTATAATTCGTTTTTAATTAACTTGCAGTATATTCAAAAGTTTAAAGATGCTGTTTTGCAACATGAAACAGATATAAAAGAAAAAGGACGTTTAATAGATAAAGATAAATCTATAGTTGAGCTGCTTCCTGAAGCTACTAAAGATGTAGACAAAAATGAATCTATAAAATTCATAAATAGCCTATGCCCTGCCAAAAGTGATTCTAGTTTATGTAATGAAATTAATGCTTTAAGTAGAAATGAAAGTAACAATAGCATTCCACAAAAAGTGACAGCTACTATAGATAAAGAAAGAAATATTGCAGATATCATAGATGAGATTTTCCCATACGGAGATTTTTTAGAAGTGCAAAATGGACAAATAACTCTTGAATCTATTGAACGAAACAAAAGAGTTTTGTTAACTGAAATAAAAAATAGTCTATCAGACGAAGATATTAAGAAAATGCACTGTTTCTCCATGAAAGACATAGATATTGACTCTCCAGATTACGTAAACGAGAAAATAGTTAACGTCGGCTTCGATTCCAAAAATAAGTATGCAGACAGAGTTAATAGTTGGGGTGAAAAGGATTCAAAACCTTATTATCTGGACAATAATGGTTTAAATGGAAAAGAGTTTGATTTTGATTATCAACCAGATTTGGAGGGACACCCGGGACCTAGTCCCAGTGTTATCCTACAGGTAAGTTTTAAGTTTCATTTCCTCGTATAGGTTCAAAGTTGAGGCACCTTGAGGTTCACCAACTGTAGAATAAGTACTTATATTGATATATCATCAATTAAATACTATACATAATTAACATCACTATAATAAAAATATTTTTTGCATAAAAAATCTATTTATTTTGAAATTTTAATGATATATGATATTAGTTAAGATTTATAAGTAGACTGTATCAAACGCCTAACCAAAGTCACTTTAGGCGCTCACGATGTCGAACGCGAACGACGGTATCAATTTGGAGCGGTTAGAGACTATTGGGGACAGTTTCCTCAAGTTCGCTATCACTGCCTATTTGTACTGCGCGCTACCAGCCGTCCATGAAGGCAAGCTGTCGCACATGCGCAGTAAACAGGTAACATAAGAAAAACATAACATCTTTACAATGATACTCTACATTCCTTTGATTGCGAAGGAAAGTTAACAGATAATGTACAGAATGCTAAATTCATCAAGGGAATAGATTATATTTTCTCTTTCGTAAGAATTTTTTTAACATTAAGAGTGTGTCTTTTTATCGACAGTAAAAATTTAATTAATTTATTCATTATCACATCAGTAGTAGGTTCGATCTCAGTGTTGGTGAATTTTACGTTGTGCCTATATTTATTTTATTAATATATATGTCAATAGACAATCTTTAAATGAAATATCTTTGTTATTAATATAATTTAGTTTCGGTCTAATCAAGTAACTAAGATTATTTTTTCTAAATCAGTATTATGATATATAGATCCGTTGTTGGTACTGCAACCATGGCAACATCTATTTCCCATCCAGGTATCAAACCTAAACCTTTATCGTCTGGGTCGCAACAAGCGTTTGGGAGAAAGAATGATAGCGTCCAAGTTCGAACCTCATGACAACTGGCTACCACCCTGTCACCAACCACCACCTACCCTACATAGTCAAGTGAGTTTAGGATAAATTATTGTTTTCAAATACTTTGGCTTACTCAAGGAAAGTATTATAGAAGAGAAGAGAAGGGAGGCTATGTTACATATCTCTCTCAGTAACCATACAAGTGGTAGTTATAATTGCTATTTCAAGTCGACCTCGACTCCAACTGGATTTAGTCAATAAATACAAAAGATTTTTGATAGTTTTGTTGTTTATAAAGTAATTAAAAGTAACTTTTATGGTGTGCTTATTGCAAAAAAAGGAATGAAAACTTGAAATTATATAGATAATTAAATATTTTAGTACATTATCGTGTTTCAGTGTCCATTAACCATAAATTGTGAAGATAGTTGGAGTGTGTTAAATTTATTAATAAAATAAACGATAAATTAGGGTGACATCAGAGACGATAAGGCAGAAAAGCAAGTTGATAGCAGCGGTTGTTTTATTCCATACAACCTCATCACTCAGCACAGCATACCTGGTGAGTCGTTATATTTTGGAAAGGTTTTAAAATTATAGCAATAGTGTAACCTCGTCAATAAATAAAGAATATGTGTTCAGTTTGAAAGATTCCTAACTAGCATTTAAATCTCGGCGGAAGTTATTGTTTTCTTGTTTGTTTGTTTCTGTGTCGGATACGGCGACTGTTTTATAGCTTTCTGTTAGATTATTTGAATAAATCCGACCTTGGATATTTAGCTTTTCAACGCTGGCATACCCACTTATGACATAAACATATTTTTTTGCTTCGAGCATGCTAAGATACCGGCAAGTAATTCAAACGACATTAACAACTACATACAAAACATGACTTCGACCCAGTACAAAACCATAAATTAGATTACCACAGTGTTTGGTGACCTTAATTGTATCCGGTATCCCAGACAAGTCGATAGCGGACTGTGTGGAGGCGCTGATAGGAGCGTACTTGTTGGAGTGTGGGCCGCGGGGGGCGCTGCTGTTCATGTCGTGGCTGGGCATCAGCGTACTGCCCGCACATACTGTACCACTGGACCATGGACACCCGTACGTGAGGAAAGAGGAACAGGTGAGGAGAGTCGGAAAATAAAAGCGACTTTAATAAGGTAGGGGAAAGAGAAAAATTGAAAAATTATAGAGCATAGTGGGAAAATAAAAGTGAAACGGATTAGAATGGGTAATGGAAAAGAGAAAGTGAGATGGATTATAAGAGGTAAGAAACGGATAGAAGAAATGAGGGACAGTGAGATGAATGACATAACATTGAATATTAGCGTCTGTGATTTTGGTGGTAATGTTTTTTTTATAAGTAAGCCTTTGATATTTAGGTTCTAGTTTGTCAACCTCGAATACTTATTTTAGAGCGCGGTTAAGAAAGACGAAGAAAACAAACAGGATGATGAGGATGACTCTTGGTGTTGGGAGGGGCGACCTCCGGGGAGTTTAAAACCGTACAAGGACAGCCAGGGACGGTGGGTACAGGTAGGTGGTGTTGTGGGTGATTCTTTTATCATTTTTGTCTTCTGTTCCGTATTCGTTTCATTCCAAAAGCTTTGATTATACTTGGCAATAAATATTTCATATCACTTTCAAGATTATACATAGTTTTTTTACTTATCTACTTTTCTTCTATATCAGACGATCTACGGCGCCTTGAAGGCTCCTCCCTCCCCTCTTTTGCGATATATAGATGACCCCGAAGGAGAGCTGGAGCGGATGTTATCAGGTAAATCTTTTAACCTTAAGATGTTATAAATTCCTATTAATGTTTGTAATCCACAAAATTATCGTTAATATTAAAACAGAAAATGTTTAAAAAAATATTTTAATATTTTTATATATTAATACACACCCTGAATAAAAAAATATATAAAATGAAATTTAAAAATGCTCTGTATGAGAAAAGAATCTTATAATAAATGAAGTCTACTCCCACCAGGCTACGATGCGTTGGAACGCACCCTACAATATCGTTTCCGGGACCGCTCCTTACTACTGACGGCTCTCACACACGCCTCCTGTCACAACAACACGCTGACAGACTGCTACCAACGACTAGAGTTCCTTGGAGACGCTATATTGGGTAAGTGAATGACATAGATGATATTTCCATCTTACTCTATTTTTTCCCTTTTAATTCTATCATAACACAAATTACTACTAGTGACTATTGGTAACCATGACGATCCATATTATAAAAATGATTTTTCATTTTCAATACATGTTTACATAGCTCAAATCAATCGGCAATAGCTTATTACTATTACGCTAGTACATACAAAATCTCGAGAGTACCTCAAGGTTCCATACTTGTCACTACTCTTCTCATTCAATATACGGTCATGTTGACTAGACTACCTCATCACTCGTCACCTCTACGAGGACCCTCGTCGTCACTCCCCGGGTGCTTTAACTGATCTTCGTTCAGCTCTCGTCAACAACACCATCTTTGCAACACTGGCGGCGCGACATGGCTTTCACAAGTAAGCAATTTATTTACTCTTAACTATTTCAGTGTCTAAATGTTTTAATTGTATGCTTTTTATCTAAATAGTGTGAAATTCAATTTCGTACGACAGCTCAGTTTTAAGAGTGACGGAGACTGTCTTATAGAATTTGGAGGTTCGAGTCTGGTTCGTGTTGCAAATGTCATACATTGTTAAAAATTTGAATTACTCCAAATATTTTTTTTTGATCGATAACATTAATATACTGATCGAAAATTTTATTTTAAGTATTTTTAGTTACAAGTATTGAGTCTCCGATAACTATGTGGTTCCTTTAGATATTTTCGTCATATGTCTCCTGGTCTGAACGAAGTGCTCACTAAATATGTTAAAATACAAGAGGAGAATGGACATTCTATTAGTGAAGAGGTGAGTTGTATCTTATGGAATCTCTATACAAATATAATCAAACTGTAGCGTTTGTTTGTTTTAGCTTACAATTTTTTGGAACCTTTAGTAGGTTAAAAAAATAATCGGGCATTTCTAGTCCATTTGTCTTTTACCAGTAGTTAAAAGTCAACTATAAAGATCTATTGTAAAATTGTTAATGTTGTTTTTCCCAGGATCGATTTTTGGTTTTGAAATAATTTTCCGGAAATGTTCCGAATGGTCTTTCATATAATAATTTTTATATAATAATGTAAATCTATTGACACGATGGTTCAAATATCAATGCGCTGGCATAGTATTCTAGCAGTCACGTCTTCCGTAAATTTAGTGCAACCAAATACCAATTTTATGTTGTATAATTTAAAAATAATTATATAGATTTATATTTTTATGTTCTGTGGACAATTTTAAATAAATTGAATTTACATTATTAAAGACACACTTTTATTATCAAAACACTGCAGATATCAGTAAAACAATTTAATACTATATAATACAATTCTCGTAACAATCGCATGAATGTTGTAGTCAGCTGATCTGTCAAACTGAAACACCCAATTAATAAGTCATGTATGAAGACTACCAGATTTTAGACATTTCACAAGCAATAATTGTTAAAAAAATTCCCGTAAATAACTAACACTACACAACCCGCCCACGTGGTTGTGAAGGTTTCTGAAGTGATGATTTTTTTATATATGGGGTATATTTTTATATGTGGTTAAAACTACTTTTAATTAATAATATTTTCAAGCACTACTTAATACAAGAGGATGAAATGGAGCAAGCTGAGGACGTGGAGGTGCCCAAAGCACTCGGTGATTTGTTCGAATCCGTCGCTGGGGCTATTTTCTTAGATTCCGGTAAGTTAGATACGTTCTAATCTATTTTTTTGTATATGTGTGTGTGTGCATCAGATTCAAATGAGATTCAGTACAATCAGATTTGTGTGTGTTATTTCTTGCAAACCCATACTTGAAAGATGTCAATTTTACAACTCCTATGGGAATCGATTTTATAAAGGGATAAATATGTTATAATACGGATTAATAAAGAAGAAGATATTTGAATCTTTTGCTTTGATGGAGAGAATCTCAGAAATAGGAATGTCATTTTCGTTGTCAAAGACGTTGTGTTGTGCAATAGTGTGAATTTTCCGGATGCATCGAAGTAGATGTGTGTGTGCATACATATCATGGCAACAATGTGTTTTGTATGTGTATGTGCCATCTTGTAACATAATGCGTGTGTGTGTGTGTGTGTGTATAGGCATGTCGCTGGCGGCGGTGTGGCGCGCAGTGGGTGGTCTGCTGCGGGCGGAGCTGGACGCCTTCAGCGCAGCGGCTCCCAAGTCACCCGTCAGAGAACTACTTGAAGCTGAACCTGATACCGCTAAGTTTGGGTGAGTATTGTACCGTCCCTGCTATGACTGCTTGAAAACTGATCATGATTATAATTGGTACAATTGATGTTTTCCAATATTTGGCCGACATTACAATAGTCTTGGTAACGAGATGATTATCAAACCAAAACAGATATAACTTTTATATTATATTTTTGGGAATTGATATGGTACATGCACACAATAACTTTAAATATTTAATTGTTCAGTAAACCGGAGCGTCTAGCGGACGGGCGTCGCGTGCGTGTGTGCGTGGAGGTGTTCGGTCGCGGGTCGTTCAAGGGCGTGGGTCGGAACTACCGCATCGCTAAGGGCACAGCCGCGAGGTGCGCCCTCAGGCACCTGCGCTCTCTGAGGCCGAGGTGATCGGAGTTGCGGCTGATTAAATGATTGAGGTCTTATACACTGTGAATGTAAATACAAGGTGTGTAAGACCGAAGTCTGGAGCCGTTTTATATGCTTCTTGGTCTGTGAAACCGTATCGGTCGGGTTAAAAATTTTAGATTGCCTTCGTTCCTTGAGATAAAATGAACACTAAACCATACACTATTTATATTACTTTACATTATTATTATTTATTTATAATTTTTTTAGATTATATTTTTTTTATTTTTTGTTTAAAATATTAAAGTTCTATGGTACCGAATTGTTTTTATTGAATGTCTCAATTATACTGTACAAGTAAGTTGCATCATTCTTTATAAGTATTGTTTTTAAGAGTGTATTATATATTGTATAAGGTAACACCAAAAGATGTTTTATCTTCTCTAATTAAGGCCACATTATAAATAAATTATATTTTATTTTCCTGTAATCTTTACAATATAACTTTCTAACATTTATACCAACAATAATAACAGCATCGTCCAAATATTCTAATATTTTACTGTTTGAAGCATATTTCTTAAGTTATTGATTATACAGATATATCTATGATTTTGTAATTTTTCTTGAAAATAAGTTGTTAATAATTTCTTCAACTCTTATTTAAAAAAATATCATAGAAGTCAATTTTGAAAATCATATTTTGTTTTTCAAATAATAATCTCAATTCATATTCCTAGGAACACAATGAAGCAGTAGGTATATACTATAATTTGCTTACATGCTATGTTTGGTAACTTTTCGATAGGAATCTTTAACAGGAGCGCGAAGAAATGAGTTCTCGAAAATAGTGTGTTCCTTAAGACATGTTCAGTTATACAAAGTTGTTCATATTATATTAAACAAATAATTAATTATGCAAATATACAAATAGAGGTATTTATTTTAAAATCAAAACTCTTTTATTTTTGTATCTAATTTGTAATATTTGTACTAACCTAAATCTCGATATATTTTTAATACACATTTATGTCTGGATATTTTTCAAAATTATACTAAACTAATTATTCTAATAATTCAAAAACTTGTGCATTTCTTTCCTACTAAAATAGTAATAACTTGATGTAAATAAGTCAAACATTATGTCTTAAGTAGTCAGTTAAAGAAATTTTAAAATATGTAACTGATTTTGATATTCAAAATACTATGAAGAATTTATAGCTTAAGAAATCTTAGATATTAAATTGTCATTTTAAAAAAAGCCATTACAATATACTATAGCAATATACACTTTGCTCTGATATGTAAGAATAATTATTTTTTGTATTTTTTAATAAGCTGTTAGTAATATACTCAAAATAAAGATAATAAATTATGAGATTGTTTTATTTATAAATTCAAGTCAAAGATATGTATTTGAATTTCATACATGCCCACATTCATTGCATGGTTTATTGGGGTATGTTCTGGGAAAGAATCAATAAGAAACTATAACACACCATAATTATAGTTATAGTACAGTGAAGAGTCAATTCAATAATGAAAATTAATTGATACTTTATATATTTTAAATAAAATATAAATTAATATTTGTTAGAGATGCTTATGTTAAACAATTAAAAATAGTTGTGTATAGCAATATAAACTTCATAGTTATGAATCATTACAAATTATGAATCATTAACAAGATTCTATTTGGAGAGTTTTTAACTTAATTTAAACTGCAGAAGGTGTCTTATACAAATAAATCTGATCCAAATAGTCTAACATAATGAACAGGAAATTTTAACTAGTATTAGATGCAGCTTAAACACACCAACAATAATAAATTGTTAAAGCAATTAGAATAATAAACTTTGTCCATAATATAGATTTTTTGTAAATCATAATTCTTTTAATAAAAAACCAAGATGATACTTAAAAATAATTTAATTTACAGCAAAAGAACCTATATAAACTACTTTTTATTTTTATTTTGTGGTCTTCCTGTGTTCCCGCCACCACGCGCCAATGGCGCTGGTCTGCCGCGGTTTCCAAATGCACCTCGACTACCACCACGTCCAGATCTCATGTTTTGACCTCCTCTGCCTTTAGACACCTCTCCGCGACCTCTGGCTTTTACTTGCGTCTCTTCTTTGACCATGTCGATAACTTCGTCAGGTATTCGAAGATATTTAATTGTACTCCCTCGAATATAGCATTCCGGCATACGCCAGAACTTGTCACCGTCTCTGGATGTGCAAATTACTTCTCGTAAGTTGATATTCATCCAATTATCACAACTAACTAAGTGTCCATTGTAGGTTTCGCCGTTTTTAAGTTCTACAAGCATTGGATGGTTCTGGGCTGTCCGTAACAGCGACAGCGGCAACATTTTTAAGTAATTAATTTATGATTAATATAAAAGAAAGCGATTTTAAGTAGTTATTTATTTACTATTAACATAAACTGTCACGCATAGGAGGTTATATTTGAAAAGTCTTAAGTTTAGTTGTCAGTTGTCAATTTGTATTTTTTTTAAATTACTCTTGCAATAGTATCTAGCCTAATCCATCTAAAATTGTTAAATGTATCAATATTCAATGTACAATGACTTTTGGTGGAAAAAAGGCAAACGCATTACACTTAAGAGCTTTTTTAGAAACGCTACAACTGGAGCTTCCTGCTTTAATTTTTATCAGTACAGTCAAATGATATAATATTTATTGATTAATAAAAATTATATAAAAAATGCTATTTTTTTATATATGTAGTATTGAATTTGAACTATTTCATAATTATTATCGATAACAAACACTAATGTTATTACTGAAATTATTAATCTATTATTATTTTTAATATTATCCTCATTAGTTCATAGTTGTGGTGTGGTGAATCTCTAAACAGGATATTATTTTGATATACTACAAAACAGTCTAGTCGAGTCGTAGAATTTAGAAGGCTCATATGTTTTTGACAATTAACTTCAAAGTTTTCTACAGGGACTTGAAAGTTGACGTTTATTTGTTGTCTTTTCATTTTTCAAAAGCCGGAATGTAAAACAGAAAGCAAATAAAAAACTGAAAGTTTTCTTACCACTATTGAAAGTCAACCACGTTTTTATAAAAAAGGATAAGGTAATTATAAATCAATAAGTATTTACCCAAGATACTAACTACAATATAATTTTATACTCGCCAACAGGATTACTCACACATTTCTAATAGATATCGCTGGTAAGTGGTATTTTTAAATAAAAGTACCATTTGTTTGCTTTTACAATTAACCTCTTTACTGATTAATTAATTAAGCTCAAATAGCCTTACAGACTGGTCTCATATTACTTATTGAAAAATATCGTTTCGTTATCTTATTACTGAAAACATTGCCATTCGCTACCGCTTACCGGGTAATCATTATAGCAAACATAATAGGTAGGTTAACTCTTGTAAAAATGTGTTGATGAAAACATGATTAAAAGTTTTTTCTTTTAATTAATTTTGTAAAATTGTGTAGTAGACAATTATTAAACTTGGCTTTATAAAGGACTTTAACCTAATTTAAAAGACATTTTATAACTCTATATTATATATGTATTATAATTATGAAAATTAAAAGCATGTACTTTTCCTAATAATATTTTTATTTATTTATTTATTTATGTACCATCAAAACTATGAACATATACAAAGAAAAAAAAACATGTAGAGAGGAGAACTTATCTCTTTAAGAGATCTCTCCTAGTTATCCTCCAACATAGACTAAAAATATTATAAATATGCGGTCGGGCACATAGATAAACAAAAATAATTTTAATTATATTTTTAGTATATAATAAATTTATTTCATTGAATAATAAGAATTGAAGCATTTATACTTTTGCAAAAAATATAAAATTACAAAAATATACCAATATAGCCAGGTATCAGATCTGTGACCTCTGTCCGTCCACATTCCTGTGACAAATTAGCCACCATATAGTTATGTGAATGTTCTTATAATTGTCTTTATTGGTCTTCTAAAACTTATGTTCACACATATTTTTTTTGTTTTTTCCAGTTATTCAATCATGCCGCAAGCTCGGCGAAAGACACCCTTCAGCGGGAAAGCAAAGAAGCAGCAGCTTCAGTCCAAAAAACAAAATAAGACTCTTCTTATGCCCAGTAAGAGTCTTTTTTAGAAATAATTAGCCTGCATAGTTGGTATAATATTTCAATTACTTATTATAAGACTTATGTGGTATTAAAACGTTATTTTCAGTATTTCTCAATATGCATATAACATAAACATTAATAATTTTTTTGAGAAATAAATTTTTGTAAGAAATAAAATTAATGTAAGAAACATTTTTATAAAAAAAAATAATTTTGTCAAAATTTTCAATTAATATCATGATAATTTAGTTGTCTTCGTAGTAACATGTTAGTAATTGCAAAACAATGGTATATAGCTCAACATTAATTTGAAAACTATTGAAGGAAACTGGGAAAAAACCACTGCTATAAGATTTTAAATGTAGTAGTAACACACTTCCCTTTTCACTGCACTGCATAATATTTCTTATATTTTTTGTGATTATAGAAGTGAAATGATATACTATTTCCAATAAACAGATTATCAAGTATATTCTCTGACATTCTTAAACTAATTATGAATGCAAAAAGAGCTGTTCAAATATGACTGGTAGTTCCAAAGACAACAAATTCTTTAACTTGATTATATTAGTATATAAATTCGGACATTTCAACATTTATTAAATTTTAATTTAGCAACATCTGGCAACACCAGCTATGATGTAGTGTCTGTAAATTACCAGGGGAATAAACGAGGCCAAAGCAACCGGTATGCCCTGAAGTTCTACCGAGAAAGTGATGAGGAGCTCAGGTTGAAGAAAGAGGAAGCATTGTATGTAAATCCTTAGATTAGTTAGTTTTTATAGAAGATGATGATATATTATAATATTAAATAAAATTTTAACATTTTTATAATGACTCCAGTAGAAAATTAGAAACAAATATATCCAGTAATTTCAAGATTATTTAAAATATATTTTAATTAAACACATGCTGTAGCTTAAATTATTCCTTCTAAGAGTGAAGTAATTATTATTTGTTGCTGCCTGCATGATGTCTTCTAAAAATTTTAATTGATGTCATAAAAACTACAAAAAACTTTTGTAATTAATACAGGAAACCTATAAATATGAAAAAAAAAACAAACAACCTGTTATTAAAAACATACTATAAATTGAATAAAACCCTTTAGTCACTATAATTTCTATTACATAGGGCTTTCTTTGTCATATTGTTTAATAATTTTAGAAAAGCTCTTCAACCAGTGTCACAAGCTGAGATGGAGGTTGATCCCAAGGATTTCTTCCCTTCAGAGTTGTCTTTCCCCCAGCGTCCGCAATGGGACTTCAACATGACACCGGCTCAACTGGATGCACAGGAACAGAAATATTTTAGGGTATGTTACCCTAAACGGGGTAATATATTTTTAGGGTAATTTTTATGATATTGTGCACAACACTATAAATATTTTTGCAAATCTCAATAGTGTTACAAATTCAGGAAAAAATTATGTCGAAGTGGTATTACCAATCCAGTCGGTTTATAGACCTTACAGTCAAATGACGACAGCTAAGGTCTACTTACTTATTTTTAATTAACTAAAGTTATTAACTAATCGTTTCAATTATTTTAATAGGAATATGTTCAGACTCTACAAAAATCAGAACACTGGAAGGATATTTCTTACTTCGAACTTAACCTCGAGACCTGGAGGCAGTTATGGAGAGTTTTGGAGATGTGTGACATACTGCTGCTTATTGTTGATGTTAGATACGCTGTGAGTACACACACATACAGATAATCACACAAACATATACATACGAATTAAATCGATAAATAATTTGCTCTAAGATCACAATATCTGCAAAATACGTCCCCTATAAGATTAATACAATACTATAGTCATTGGGGCAAGTAAAATCACGACAGCTCAGTTATTAAAGCGGACGGGCGGAGTCACAGAGGTTGCAGGCACAATTCCTCCAGTGATGATAATTACCCATTATAAACAACAAATTTATACATTACAAGAAAAAAATAACATTTATAGACATATACTTATGAGAAATGTGTACCAACAAAATAAAAAAAAAATCACCTAATTTAAACTCATCTTTTACCAACCTCGTCTTATATAATATATCGTCTAACAATTGACTACCAACAGTACCTTGGAAACTAGAAACATTTATTTTTGGTTTTGGTTCCAGGGCATGATGTTCCCTCCCTCTCTATACGAGTACATAAGAAAAGTAAACAAGGATATGGTCCTAGTTCTTAATAAAATAGACTTGGTACCAGCAGTAGTAGTGGCTTCATGGCAGCACTACCTCACTGAAAGGTACCCGGGGCTGAAGGTTGTTTATTTTACCTCGTGTCCCGGGTATAACTTGGTCGGGGCAAGCACGGATAAGGCTGGTAATTTTTTTTGACTGTTTAATGAATTAGTCTACTCGGTCTTTTAATAGTCTACTGAGTAGACCGTTTTGTTTTTTTTTACAAAATAGTTAATAGTTTTTTAATGCCACAACATTAAGGTCTCCAAGTACGTAGACGCAAAGGTCGTCAGCGTATGTGTACTGAGGGGTCCACTAAATTGCTAGAAGCATGTAAAGATCTCGTTAATGGACAAGTAGACCTCAGCGCATGGGAGAAGAAGATACGAGAAGAAAGCGAGTTGGAGTTTGATGAGGCTGAAGTCGGTGAGATATTCTCTCTTATTTTTCATTTTCAAATTAATATGTATTAAAATATTTGAAACTATGTCGAATTTCATTTACTCTTAACATTTTAATTTTTTGTGTAATTTGATTATTATACTCATAATTCGCTAGCGACTGAAATTAATATTCGATAATTTTTTGTTACTAAAAACTAAAGATCGATGTTAGAATAGGGAACATGCAAAAAAAATTAAATGGTCTCAAATATTTTTTTTTCGATTACTTTTTATCATCTTATTATAATAAAATCATTTTTTTTTAATTAACTAATCATTTAAGGCCATAAAATAATTTATGAAAAGTGTAACTTTAGGGAGCGAAATTCAAAATTCCAAAACGCGCCACCATTGGTCGAAAGGAAATGTGACGTCATTTGACACACCATTCAATATATCGGCGTTTAAGTTCATACTGTGGTATCAGTGTGACTGAGAAAAATAAATAATTTAAACCTATATTTTCGTGCTTAAAGGTTTTATTAAATGATACAATTGTTTAGGTAATCTTAAAAACATTTTCTAAATACTCAAACAACTCTAACAAAACAAATACCTACAAACTCTTTTTGAATAGCAGTTAGCATGCTACTACACAATACATTTTTAAAATGTTTCTGCCTCTGAATCATTTTTCACTTCACTTGACTCAGATAAATAACTTGGTTGATAATCAGCAGATATAGAAGATATAAGATGCTATAGAAGTATTATCAGCTGTGTTTTCAGTAAACAATTTTCTTTTTAAAACAGATAGTTTTACTTTTAAAACTGTTGTATAACAATGTTGTGTGTTAAATGAGGAAATGGTGACAATGCTACATTTTGTTTTTCAGCAGGTATATTTACATTGACACCTTTACTTCCATACTTCGGTTTAATATTAACTTGCACAGCTTAGTCACTTGGTAATTTATCTTTAATATGCGAAAAGCAAGGCTCTGCCTTATGATCATCACATTCAATAGGAGAAGTACTGAGTCTTGGCTGATTAATATCACAGACATTTGTATGGGCAGTACTAGGACTTACTACCTATATCACTTCTTCGTAAAGGTCACCAATTTTTTTAAACACTACTTTTGATAGCTAACTCTTAAAAGGCTTCATTAACCGATGTCAATCTTTGCCTTTTGACTATGCACATTCTCATTCTATCAGCTGTTGTTTTTGCCACAAAAATATATAAGGAACAACTCCTTTCTTCAAACTTAGATTACATCTTTCTCCTTGTTGTTTCGTTACACATATTATATTCAATACAATTTGCTGTATCTTCCTTAACCTGAAATAAATCGACAGACCATAAAAATTGCGTAAAACAAAAAAAGATTACGGTTTTTATAGAAAGTTATACTGAAATTTGTAAGATAGGTTAGGTTAATTTTAAACTCAAATTTTCTAATGTTTAATACTTATTATAAATTTAAACTATTAGATTAAACTTATTATAAATAAAGTATACTTACGTTAAATTGATCTTCACAACCATATAAACACGATTTAGGACATATATTATCCCTTTTTAATTACCGTACACCATTGTTTTTGTATTTTCGCATCTCTTGGAATACAAAAAACACTTTGTCGGGTGTTTTTCTAATACTATTTTTGCACTCCGGTACTATACATTACTTGTAAGATGATTTTTATCTTCTTCCATGACTTGTAAAGCAATTAAAACTTAAAATATCTATGAAATTGCTAAAAAGTTCATAGTAAACATTCACTGGATGTATCATTTGACGTCACGCAAAGCGCGCGCAAAATGGCGGTGTTTAAACGGGTCAAATTTACTCAATGTTTTAATTTTCACTTTGAAAAAAAACTAGAATCTTTTCAAGCCTATTAATATTTTTTTCTACGATATAGAGAGGTAAATGATTAATTTACGTCAAAAAAAAAATACGTGAATGTTCCCTAATCTTATCAATAAAAATAACATACTTGTAGATTGCTTATGGTTTAGGCGTTTAAGATTTCAGTCATTATTCTTCTTAATTATAACGGAATTTTGTCTCATTAATTTTCAACTTTTCGGAGTTCTTATTAATGAGCTCGAAGCATGGCGGACTTGCGGCGTCTTTCAATATGGCAAAAATCCTTTACAATGGAGGAGAATACAGCGGAGTAAATAATAATAATATAATGGTCGTCATGATTGCGGAAGTTTATTGATTTTGGTAAAAAACAGATGCTTAATTTCAGGCGAAACAATAATCGAAAAACCCGACACATCATACTACAGTCATGTTAAATATAAGAATGGTGTGTTGACGGTGGGGTGTGTCGGTACCCCCAACGTGGGTAAGTCATCCCTCATGAACTCCATCATGGGGAAGAAGGTGGTATCTGTCTCTCGTACCCCGGGACACACTAAACACTTCCAGACTATATATTTGACTAATCAGGTAATTCATATTTAAAACTGCTTTTAAATATGTTAGTCAAGTAATGTTAATTAAAAAAAAAAACATGAAAACGATTATAGAATTCTAAATTGATTACGGTGAGTAACAACATGATAGCTCATTTGCCAGAATGATGGCGAATTATACAATATTGTTCGAGTCGTGGTCGTGTTAATGATTTTTTTATTATAAATTTATAACAAGGTAGTTTTTGTTCGGTGGTATAGACACTTGTATTAAGAAAAGTTTTTAATTATACAAGATAATATTATAACTACAAGCCTCATATTTCGTATGAGGTTAAAATAATCAAAGTTTTAAGAGCATTTTAGAAAATATATTATTTTCTTCAAGGGTTTGATCAATAGTTCTAAGCTTATGTTCCGAACTTCTTATATGTTATAAATATACCTCTAAGTGAAGGGTAATATATATACTACTATCGTCCCCAGGTCCGTCTGTGTGATTGTCCTGGACTGGTGTTTCCGTCTCTAGTACCTCGAGCGATACAAGTACTCATGGGGTCTTACCCCATCGCGCAACTTAGGGAGCCCTACACCACCATCAGGTAATACATTATTATAGTCTTTCTTTATATTTATATATATTTTGTATTCAAATATTTTTTATATACGTTAACCTATCATACCCTTAATGTTTTTGAAACATACGTACTTTTATATAAATTTATAACATTTGCTTTTATTATGTACTATTATATATATTATATATAATTAAATGAAATATAGGAAATAATTACTTAATATTAATATTGTATAATTCATATATGTATAAATATTACATAGTACATATATAATACATATTTTATATTACTAAGTCTGAATATACGAATATACAATATAGATATCTCGGCGAGCGTCTGGACCTGCCTTCATTATTAAGAATACAGCATCCAGATAACGATGACACCTGGTCGCCCAGAGACATCTGCGACGGCTGGGCCAAGCAGAGAGGTTACCTCACCGCTAAGGCTGCCAGGTAGGCCTTTAACAAAATGTATGTAATAAATACTTCATGTTTATATTTTGAAGCGTCTTTCAGTTTCTATGAAGTAGTTATCAAAAGATAGTTTAATAAAACAATCTTTCTCTCTAGATTGGATACATACCGCGCTGCCAATAGTCTTCTTCGTATGGCGTTGGACGGGAAGCTGTGTCTGTGGGTGCGGCCGAGACTTGATCCGGAGAGATTCGGTAAGGGGATTTCTTAATTGTTATGGTACCACTATTTCCTCTGATAGAATTAGGATAAAAAAAAACTTTTCTCCTATAGATGATGTATGTAAAAACTAAGAAAAATTTTAGGTTTTCAGTGGTTCATTCCTTTACCATATTTTGTTAAATTTAAAAAAATTGTATGTGTATGATCAGTTAGTATTAATGCTTATTATTATGATTTTATTAATATTTCAGAAAAAATAAAAACCTGTGAAGAATTAAAGTATATTAAATGGGTTCAAGCAAGCTCTCAGTCTGACTCTCAGTCCGCGTCGGTCTCTGAGACGGAATCCGAGTCTGAAGCTACCGACGATTCTGGAGATACGGATGAAGACGAACGTACAGTTATAGCTAACAAGTTTGCGGCGTTGGCTAATGAATAAATTATTATTAACATATTTGTGTTTTATTGTTATTTTCAAAATACTAATGTTGTAAGAAGGTAAAGTTTGTGAGTTTGTATTGAAGGATGATTATCAAAAAGATTTTCACCCAAATTTAGACTAGATTTTTAAAATGGGTATAGATATATAATCATTGTTATAATTTTTCTTAGAAACCAATATTGTTAAGGAATGTAGGATTTAACAAATGAGTATCTTACGAACGTTCCTTTCTGTAGTCTGACTTGGACGAACCTAATTTTTTTACTGACTTCCAAAATGGCGGAGAGTTTTTGGACTTGGCACCAACTTAACAACATGTACAGGGTTATTTGTGATTAATTGTCCACCTCTCGCTGGCAGCCTCTACATCAATCCCAACAACATTTGTTCTACGACTTTTTAAAATGTATAGTTTTGGTATTAACTACAGATGAAAACGGTTTTTAAGTTTTACCATAACTATTACAAAAATGTACATCAATTAAAAGTATTTATATGTTGTCTTAGTTATATTTATGTATTTCAAGTACAACAATGAGCTCCAATCTTTTCCAGCTACCCATAAGTTTTGGAGACAAGATTATAGAAGGTAGAGATAGGTACGTAGATATTTCTATAATATTGTACATATTAATAATGAAAATAGTAAATAAGTATACACACTTAAGTAAGTGTATTATACAAAATTACATATAATTAACATATATACAAATACATACTTGTTTGTGACAAATAATAATGCTTCAGTCCTTGTAACCTCGCTGCTTGTAAGGAAAAAGATTTGGAATATAAGTTATACTTACAAGAAGTATCCAAAATTTTTACTTTAAGGAGGCCACTGGGACATGAGGGTTAAAAAGCTTTATACAAATAATAGGGGACCTATGTTTTACCTCTTTTTTTTTTTTTTTTTTTTTTTATTCATTTAATATTAAAATATTTTACCTTGCTATAATATGTTTACACTTTTATAACATTCACCGTTGAGCAGTCGACCGGGACACATGTCCCTCTTACCTGCTCCGCCTATCCGCGCCACCTACCTGGGCCGTCACGCTGACCGCCCAGCCACCTGCACCGACCACCTGCACCGACCGTTCGTACACCTGCGCCAGTCAAGATAACGACCTCCATTGTGTGCAAGCCAGCGGTGTGATTGTGTTTGTGTGTGAGTCATCGCCGCAAGCACACCTGCGGGCCGGCGAGCCTGCATAGGGGTCCAACAAGTCCGACGTCGCCCTAGTTAGGGTACGAAACGCAATTCAAAGACTTCGTCGTAATAGCCTGCGTCGTGTAAGTACACAGTCGTTAGGGTATTAGGCACACCTCTGTCACCTACTGACAGAGATTCGATAGGGTTCACGTTAGGCACTCGCCTCCCTGCTCACGCAGGGAGGACGGCTCATATCTCCGGGCTCCACCATGGACCCCAAATCCGCGGTGGAACCCGAAGATCTGTCCAAGTCGCAGTTCTATGGTTGGGTCCACGGAATTGCGCCTCAATTATGCCTGCGCTACTCTGTCTTGTTAGGCATCGAGTCTCCGCCCTCGACCTCGCGCGCCGCGATCGTGACCGAGAGCACCTCCGACATGGAGGTCGAGGCCGCCAATCCTACGGAGCAGACGGCCTCGGATTCCGAGTCGGGGAGTTCGTCCCCTTCCTCGGACGCTGACGAGGACGACGGTTTCACGACCGTGCAGACCAAATCGGCCAAGAGGAAGGCGACGAAAGCGCTCTCCTCGAACGTCCCGCGAAAACGGGCCTCAAAACCCGCTAGTAGCGAACCCGCGTCGCCCGACCGTTCTTCGGGCCCGGGCCCGACTCGCGAACGCGCGCCGATCGCGCCCGAAGCGCCCGCGTCCGCGTCGCCGTCGTCCGCGCCTTCAGCGCCCGCGGAGGCACCTTCAGCGCCTGCGCCTTCAGTGCCACGGAAGTCCCCCGCGCCGCCGCCGCTTTACATAAGGGACAAGTCTAAGTGGGACACTCTGTCCGCACTTATGACGGAGCACAAGCTCCATTTCACGTCCGCCCGAAATACCGCCGACGGTATCCGCGTTCAAACCGCGTCTTCGTCGGACCACCGTGGTCTGACTCGTCTCCTCCGCGAACGTGGTTACGGATACCACACCTACGCGCTAGAGGATGAACGCCGCTTAACGGTGGTCATCCGAGGGCTCCCCGTGGAGCTCACTACTGAGCGGATTTTCGAGGACCTTAAGTCCCAATCCTTCCCCGTCATCTCGGTGCACCGCATGTACCGAGCGACCACTAGGGTCCCGTTCGATCTTGTTCTCGTCCATCTCGAGCTTTCCCCGGAAGGAAAGCAAATTTTTAACGTTAAGGCAGTCTGCCAACTCTCCGGCCTTAGGGTCGAACCTCCACGTGGTCGCGGTTTTCCTGGTCAGTGTCATCGCTGCCAGCTCTATGGGCATTCCCAACGTTTTTGTCACGCGCGTCCAAGATGCGTCAAGTGCCTGGACGACCACGCGACAGCCGACTGCTCGCGGAAGGGACCGGTCCCTGAGGATCCTCCCAGCTGCGTCCTGTGCGGACAGAAGGGCCATCCTGCGAATTATCGCGGGTGCCCCAAAGCGCCGCGCAGGACACAGCCGGCAAGGCATCCTCCTCGGTTCGCACAGCCTCCATGGGCTCCTCTAGCCCCTGGGAGGCCCGCGGCCCCTCAGGCATCCCAGGCCCCTCAGGCACCCGCGAACGCGATCGCGAACGCTTGGGTGAAGCCTCCGAGGATTATCCCACAGCCCGTCCCCCAGTCGTTGCCGCCGCCGCCGGTTCGTAACTCCACCGACGGAGTTGCGAGTTCGCTCGCGTGCGTCACGAGCCTCTTCGGTGTAATAGACATCGAAGAGCTCCTAGTCTTTTCAAATGAAATGAGGGATTCCGCGCGGAACCCTCACGCGAGGATGGAAGTGCTCCTCAAGCACGCCGTCCTAATCAAATCGATATACGAACACACGATGTCAACATGATGACATCGCGTGGAAGGGTAAAACCTCGCTCTCTGACTGTCGCTACATTCAACGCGAACGGGCTACTTAAGCAGATAGATCTAGTGCGCGACTTCGTGGTCACGCACCAGATAGACGTCCTGTTAGTACAAGAGACCTTTCTGAAGCCATGTAATCGTGATCCGCGCATCGCGAATTACCGTCTCGTTAGGAACGATAGGGCAACCGCGAAGGGGGGAACCATCATCTACTACAGAAGGTCTCTTCATTGCACTCCGCTCGATCCGCCCCAACTAGTCAACGTAGAAGCGTCATTATGTCAGGTGGGTATGACCGGCCATCAGTCGATCGTACTAGCATCCGTCTATCTTTCTCCCAATAAAGCCTTAGTTGAGAGGGACCTTAATTCCTTACTCCAATTAGGTAACGCAACCATTCTGGCCGGCGACCTAAATTGCAAACATCCCCGCTGGAACTCCACTGTCGCAAACAGTAGAGGAAATCTCCTTGATAGGCTAAGTTACAAGGCTGGTCTCGACTTCGAGATCACCGCGCCTTTGAGTCCCACGCGATACTGCGACACAGACTTCCGACATGACAGACCCGACGTGCTCGACATAGTACTCTTGAAGGGCGTGACACTCCAGTTACGTTCTATCGAGACGCTATCCGAGCTAGACTCTGACCATCGACCGGTCCTATTTCAGCTAGGACTTCCTCCCCTTAGGGAACCCGCGACCAAAACAATTATTAACTGGACGAAGCTTCGAGAGCAACTCCATTCCCCCGTACCAGCGCACCTCGACAAAATTCCTGACCAGCTTACATCGGTCGAGGACGCTGTCTCAGCCGCGACTAACTTCACAGAACATTTGGTAGACAGCATAGGAAAGTCCTCGAGGGAGGTCCGAGTGAACTTCGAGGGTTACCGAGCACTCCCTCCGGACATTAGACTCCTCATCACCCGTAAAAACGCCGCGATTAGAGCCCACGACCGATACCCGACAGATGACAACCGACGGAGGCTGCGCCGTCTTCAGAGGGAGTCGAGACAAGCTCTCGACGACTTCAGAGATAGCGGCTGGGATAGGACGCTTGCGACGCTCTCTCCAACACACCAGGCATTCTGGCGGTTGCAGAGAGCGTTGAAGGCGGACACTGTCTCAGATATGCCTCCCTTGGTTGGACCTAACTCCGCCATCGCGTTTGACGACTCTGACAAAGCTGAGTGCTTAGCCGACAGTCTAGAGAGCCAGTGCCGTCTGTCTGCTCAATCCGTTGACCGCGATCATGTCGAAATAGTCGACAAATCGGTCAATATAATGTGTTCTCAGCCACCGGCCGGTCCGCCAATCGAGGAAACGAACCTAGACGAGGTGACGTCCATAGTTAGGGCGCTTCACGTCAAGAAATCGCCAGGTCCCGATAGGATCACTAACAAAGTGATAAAGCTTCTTCCGCCTCCTTTAATTTACCTATTGGTTACCATTTTTAACGCTCTACTGGCCGGTTGCTCGTTTCCGGCCCAGTGGAAAGAGGCCATAGTGATAGGGTTCCATAAGCCGGGCAAACCCCGGCATCTGCCTAGTAGTTACCGTCCCATTAGTCTTCTTAGTTCCTTAGGGAAAGTATATGAGAGAATCATCCTCTGTAGACTTAGATCGGAAGTCGAGAGACTCAAAATCATCCCAAATGAGCAGTTCGGCTTTAGAGCCAACCATTCATGTTCCCATCAGGTGCAACGCCTCACGGAGCACATACTGATAGGGGCCACTGTGAGGGTCAAGAAGCATAGGACAGGAGCGCTCTTCCTCGATGTAGCTAAGGCG
Organism: Napeogenes sylphis; assembly: GCA_959347405.1. NCBI lineage: Eukaryota > Metazoa > Arthropoda > Insecta > Lepidoptera > Nymphalidae > Napeogenes > Napeogenes sylphis. The sequence continues at coordinate 30,996,117 of OY365785.1, forward strand.
TTCGACAGGGTCTGGCACAATGGACTGGTGTACAAGTTATACCAGTTCAAGGTGTCGGACAGACTCGTACTCATCATACGGGACTACCTGACGAATCGCTCCTTTCGCTACAGAGTGGAAGGCGTCTTGTCAACCCCCCGCCCCATCAGGGCGGGTGTTCCCCAGGGTTCAGTTCTCTCGCCCATCCTCTATTCCATCTACGCTAGCGATATTCCTAGACCGCGATCTAAAGTGCACCTTGCCATGTACGCGGACGATACCGCGCTTTACACGTCCTCTAAGGATCACTGGGAGATATACCAACGTCTCCAATCCGCAGTCGACTCCCTTGAGAGTTGGCTGCGGAAATGGCGGATCGAGGTAAACCCTGAGAAGAGCGTTTCGGTGCTCTTCGAACGGGGCCCCCCAATGATCCTCCCGCGAATCAAACTCTTTGATAAACCGATACCTTGGAAAGACGAGGCAAAATACCTAGGAGTAACGTTAGATAGAAAGTTAGTTTTCACTGCGCATATAAGGACCGTTCGTAGCAGAGCGGCCTACATATTAGGTCGTTTATATCCGCTGTTAGGCAAGCGGAGTAAAATGTCCCTTCGCAATAAGGTGACACTTTACAAAGCTTGCATACGTTCCGTCATGTCCTATGCGAGTCCCGCTTTTGCGCACGCTAATCTGAAACCCCTTCAGGTGATTCAGAACAGGTTTACACGGATTGCAACCGGGGCGCCGTGGTTCGTACGCAACATCGATCTCCATAGAGACTTGAACCTTCCGACCATCGCTCAGTACTTCAAGGGGCTTTCCCAAAAGTACTTTGAACGTGCTGAGCGACACCCGAACCCACTGGTGGCTGACGCCGCAGAGTATAGACCACGTAAGACTACTTTAGTCAGAAAAAGAAGACCCAAGTCGGTACTCGTTGACCCCGACGACGCGTTCACAGTAGGTAATAACGTGTACGCGTAGGCATAATTGACACCACACAACATACAGACACACACCGTCTGTACCGGTATAGACGAGGTCCCAACTGAGTAAGTGCTCCGTTGCTCCGGCGTTCTGCCGTCGGAGGACGCTAGTGTCCAAATTTCCTTAGCTTCCCTCCTGACTAACGACGCCCCGAGCCGAGGTCCGTGTCTCAATCTGAGACGCCCTCGGGACGTCGTTCCCCATGGGGGCCCATCTGGCCCCCCCTTTTTAAGGGTGGGTCTCCTGACCCACCCATTCCCCCGGTGACGCTGTAATAGCCAACAGGGCTAACAGCATAGACAGACAAAAAAAAAAAAAAAAAAAAATACACTTTTATCTAGGTAGGTATATGTTTCATTAGACTATAACCACCACACTAAATTTAATAAAAACGATTGCAGAAACTATTATTCCGTGGAGCAATATAATATAATGATTACGAATTACGAAGCATTTTGATTATAAAAAATATCAAATGTATTTACTATTTAGAGACGTAATGAAAGTCTAAAATGGGGCTTAGAAGCATTTTAAGTTAAATGTGTCTTAAGCCAAATAGGACATACAATAGGATTTAAGGGTTAAAGCCGTGGTACCTGCAACCCTAATAACTTTAGATTTACAACAACCCCTCAAGTAATATGCAATAACCATGTCTGGGGTCATTCCCACCCTGCGGTCATATCAAATGGACCGGAACGGATTGAAACCCTTTTGATGGGTTAAGTTTATCGTATTTGGGAAGAAACGAAAAAATAATAGTTAGATACCTACTTTATGGCAATCGAAACTTAAACAAAAAACACCAGAAAAAAATTATAATACCCAAAAGTACTTTTCGTAAAGTGGGTGAGAAATACAGATGTACAAAAACTCTCCCCCTCTTTGTTTTCCTAAGACCCTAAAAATAACAACACGTCTGACCAATTCGCGTTGAAAAAAATACTCAAGTAAAATTTGGTAGATGGTTTAATATTGCTCATCTATTATAATACAGGTAAGTGTAATTTCACTTAACAAAGTTAATTATATCCAAACTAAGACTATTACGTAAGTAAGACTATTACGATGAATTAAACTTGAGCATAATCTGACACTACATAGAGAAATAAAACCTACAATTCGGCCATCTTTGTCTAGACTATTGGGTACAGATCAAATAATTCAGAATCTGGAGCGTGTAGGCGTGTCTCAACTCGTCCCTCCTCAGAGTCAAGTCTGGACCACCTCCTTTTAAAATAATTCTCTCAGTTTCCATCAAAATTTCAAACCGCACGAACGTATTTTAGATTGGCAATAATATAAATAAAGGATTTAATCAAATACTGTATTTGGTGCATATTGTTGTAGCTGTCAATAATAAAAAACTGTTTGTTTGTTTACAAACAATCCAACAAGGTCATTCAGCTCAAGATTAATTTTACTCGCGTGTGGTCGATGAAATATGTATTATTAATACAAATTTATTACATTTGTAAATAAATATTAAATAAATATATTTTTAATATCATACAAAAGATGAGGCATGTGATTTATTGTTATAAATTAATGAATGAAAAGGATGTAACATAATATGATTTGGTATTTTTATCCACTTGCAAACGATACTGCAAAACAGTCAATTAAAAAATATATATAAAACACGACATAAAAACTATTTAGAAAAAAAAATATTGACAAATGTACGAATATAACTACGACGTAACCTAACAAAACTCAATGCAAGAAAGGAAGAAAGTGGAAAAAATGTGTCAGTGTAGAAGAATGAAAGAACTGAAATGAATGACTTCAGCTGGCTGTCGTGACCATGACGATGATATCGGATAAGGTCAGTTGTCTGTTGAAGTTATTACCTATAAAGGTCAAAGCCAGGTTAAAAACGTAGACAAAATAAAAAAAAAATCAATGAGAATCCTATTAATAAAAAAAAATATTTGACTTTAATAGGTCACTCTGTTATAACGGTACCAATTCCCAATCATAATAATTTCAATATAAGGAAGGGTGTCAATAATTGGGAAAGTTATGGCAAAGGCCGGTTTGACCTCAAAAACATAACTTTGATGTTAGGATTAGTTAGGACAGCAGATGAAGTATCCAATACTATTCTTTATTATTATTATTATTTAATATTTAGTTTATATTAAAACAAGTCTTTTTAATTTTTGATAATCTTATATAACATATATAATCATTGAAGATAATCTTAGATAATATATTTAGTACATACAATATGTATGGTATATGTTTAAGTTTGTTAATTTATTATATTTTAGTTTGAATAGGTATGTATTATATATTTTAGATCATTAGTCATTGTTTCGATTTTTATTTCTATTTTATTTTCTGTACTACTAGTACACTAGTACCTAATGGGGCTCGGGTTCGATTCCCGACAGGGACAGGCATGCATGTGATGAACATAGATATGGGTTTGGTCGTTAATTAAATATATTCTCAGTATTTATAATATGTATTTCTATGTATTTGTATCGTTGTGTAACACCCTTAACATAACCAAATAATTTGCTTACTTAGGCGTTAGATCAATGTGTGTAACTTTTCCTGTTTTATTATTATTAACAGTAAACTTTTTAATAAATTACTATTACGTTAATCTTTTTAATAAGTTCTGTTACATTCATTGTTGTTATTACTCTTGTTTTATTTTATTGTTATTAGGAATACAAAAACAATATCCACAATGTAAAAAAAATCTCTAATTTAATATATAACTATAGTAACTATAATATATTTTATAACTGCATTATATTTTTTTAATATATTAAGTCATAATAACCGCAGGTGTGAGCCTCAACGAGATCAAACGTCTAGTGAAAATATTATCACGTGGTAGGTCTGTTTGTGCAGGCTAATTGGAACGCGTCGTCGCCCGCGGATAGATAGGGATGGGCTTAAATATCGATATACGATTTTTACTAAAGAATTATAGTACAAGAACATGTTATAAATTATAATAATTTGCATTACTGCAAATTTGGTTCGCACTATTAAAAATCTCAAAAACTAGAGCTATGGTATACAGAACATTTAACAATTATTTGGGCTGTACCTAAAATGATAGGTTACGGCATATTAAAGAAATTGAAATTACAACAAAATGGGATACTGTAGTTGTATTGAAGTTAACTAGATGGCGTTAGTATGTTAGGTGGATCACGATTAAGATATTTATTAAATTATCAAAAGTTTATAAATATAAAAAAAAGGCGCAGTGATTTTGTGATTAAGGCTTAACGTGGAAAATACGCTAAAATATGGTGCAGTAGTTAGCAGGTTGTTTGGTTAATTTTGAAATTCATAAAAATTAGAAACTTCTCGACTTGGTAATACCATGGTGTTGGAAAATATATTATTCCTCCACAAGAAGTAAATTCAATTTGGGATTTGCATAAATAGATTTGGTAATGTTTGCTTTGTTCTCTCGTCGTATTCACGTATGAAACTCTCTAATAGTCTAGAGATAACTTAAATTAACATATTTTTAGCAAAAAAACATTGTTAATTATTGTCATTTTGCTAAAATATTATATACTAGGGAATTCAAGCAAATTTTCAGAATGTCATTATTGCTATTTAGAATGAAGTTTTTTATTTTTTTTAATAACTGAAAGAATGAAGGAATGGACCAATAGTCCATCCACATCTAGTCGTGGGTCATTATCACGAAATACTCGTTCGAATTACAGTCATACATCCATATTTTAACGTAAAAACATTCTCACGGTTTCTAAGCCCTTCCACTTGGGGAGTAACGTATTCGAGAGGTTTTTGAGATTAATTTTGCTTTATATTATATACTACCTTTTAACGTTACATTTTAAAAGTAAAATTTATTCTTAAGTTACACACACACACACAAATGCTGACCTGGGAAGAAGCAAATAATTTTATCTGGGAGAAAATTAAACTTATATAAAAATATATTAGTATGATTAAAATGTTAAATACCCACCTAAAGATAAACTACAGATTGACTTAGTAGTAGAGTATTCAGTTTTTATCTATATAAAAATTTAATATTTGGTACAAATTCTTCATAATAAATAAATATATGTAGATTGGCTCATAATATGGACGTTTAAACTTATATAAAGATATTTGGCTTCAGAAAGTAGTCCTCACATTGTCAACACCTGATTTACAAAATGTCTAAATATTTATAAAAAAACTATAACTTCAAATTTTCAATTAAAAATAAACCACGAATATGATATCAGCCTATATCCTTGAAGGGACATAAAACCTCCTGCGAGGTCGGGTCAATAAATTTCCTTTTGAAAAACCATAAAAGCACTCAAGGGTTCAAGAACATAAATTAAGTTCACGAGAACTCATAAATTCATAGCGAATTATGTCTCCTGCAAAGAATTATATTATATACTTAACAATTACTTCTTAATTATAAGGTTTACTAAAAAAAAAATCATATTTTTATACACTTTTTTTTTTCTTTAACTATGTATGTGAAGTTTATATCTATGCTTTTTAAATAAAAATAAAAAGTACCGTAACATCTTTTCTCTATATTTGACGTTTTAGATGTACAATGTATGCCTTGATATAAAAATATAAATTTTAAATAAAAATAAATCATAACCAGCAAGGATTGGAATTCTCAACTTCAGTAAAACTGTCCCGCCGCTCTACAAATTGAGCTTAAAAATTTAAATAAGCTTAACATGACATATACGTTTAAAGATGTTTTGAAAAAAATAAATATATGTGACTTTGACGTGTTTAAATCACGCGGGAAGTAAAAGGATGTTGACATTACACAATAAAGTTAGATTAAGGTTAAGTCTTCAATATGCAATAACAATAACGGGTTGTCGGATGTGGTGTTAAACATTTCACAAAGGGAGTTGATTTCTAAAATTATTGTCAAAATGACAGATATCTAGGTTTTTTTATCTATTTAATAAGTAAAAAGGAGGTCTATGTGGATATATACCTAGGTAAAAGAAGTGAACCTTATAGAGACTGATTACTGAAATAATGGGTATGTAATATGGTTTGAAAGGTATTAATATTTTAATATCTTTAATAAAATATAAGCCAAATAAGCATGTATCTGAAAATAAGCTTACATATATTTTTTTTAATAAAATAGAAGTGCTCACAATAACAGGAGCAGAAGCAGAACTAGAAACCTCTTGGATTAAATCCCACCGCCCTTAATACTGAGCTATTGTGTAAAGGTACTCCGAGTGTTATTTAAAACTAACTGATTACTGACTTCATCCGCGTAGACTGCATTTTTGGACCATTAGATCAGAAAACGTTGATAAACCCGACAAACAGACAGCTACACTCATCCATTCACTCATTCATTATCCCTCATTCGCTTTAGATATATAGCTGTTAAATGGTTGATTCAAATATATACTGAATTTAAGGGTCGCTTGTAACATAACCTTCTAAAACAAATGGTGGGTTATCAAATCCAAAAATTGCTTTTAAATCCCACAAGTTGTTTGATAAAAGAAAAACAATTAAATACACTCTCAAGATGTATTTCAAATTTAAAGAACTAAGAGTAGGAGTAGTAGTGCCTACAGGGTGTGTTGATTATGCAGAGATAATTTATTTCGTTAGCATACCATTGTAAATCAAATAAAACAAAAAGAGGAGAAAACAAAACATATAAGAAAAATATAAATTTTAAAATAACTTTAAAAAGTGTTTCAAGAAATATAAGTAACATTCGTAGTCGGAAAAAAGAATAATAGGGTGAGCTTCGATGCAACAAAATGTAAATAAAATGCAAATGGCCGACATTCGTTTCACGCGAGCAATAAATTTAAATAAAGTACAATTTTATTCATAGCCGCTTTACCTTTTCTTTCTTTCTTTTTTAAATATTTCAATATTATTAAGATAAATACACATGCAAGTACGCACACATACGAAGATATAAAATCTAATAAAGTATGTATGAAACATCATCACTGAAAATATCTTAACTGAAATTGCTCATTTCTTTTGTTGTATTCGAAATTATAAGAACATAGTCAGGTTTATAAATATGTCAGCTGTGTAAAGTTATTTTATAATTATTGAAGATAAAAAAAAAAGGAAAATGGGTTACTAAGCTGACACCTGAAAGTTGAAAAACCTAAGTAAAAAGCTTATTTATATTGTTGTTGAATATTATCAAAGCTATTAATTATTATATCTACTTATGTATGCTGTATTTATAGAATTAAAAATAAATATTAAACATTTTGCTGTCTCTTTCACTAGATGACGCTACGTTGTATCAACTTTTACTTTATTGAATGGTCCTGAAGATTAAATTTAAATTATATGTTAAAAATAATTTGATAAAAAATCGTACTATAGTGTAAAGGATTACATCGACGACGGTATGGCCTGGGAATGAATCTGTATTGTATTGCGAATAGCTAGTAATCTCCGCAATTTGTTTTTTGTTGTAAATTATTTTGTTTTATCGACCTTCTGCATCACACCGATTCCTTAGAAGTCACTACTTGCGGTAGCATCGGGAGTCGGGTTGCCTCCCTCCCTCAAATATGTGCGAAGGGGGTGACGACTGGCTCTTGTGTTATGCTCGTGAACGGGTGCTGCTTGCGGTGACTGGTTCTGTGGCAGGCCGAAGATTTATATATATATATTTTTTTTCTGTTATTATTATTTAATTTTCGTTGCCTGAAATCATTAGGCTTCTTTTCTGATTGATTGCGACGGTTCTAGTTGTTCCAAAATTGCATTTAAGTTTGACGTTTGTGAAACAGTGATCACAATAAAAAAAAATATATCCGGCTGAGTTTGTTGTGTGGTTCTTCTCAGACCAGGACGCGTTTGGAACCCTCATAGCTTTAACATTAAGATGGAAAGTGCTTTTTCAGAAGGGCTTATTACGATAAATCTAGTATCGTAATAGGCCCTCCTGACACTTCCATGTTGACGTACACAAGTGATCACTGATTATGATTCTAAGTGGAAAAGATATAAATATATCTTTAATAAAAATAAATATATAGATATAAAAAAATGAAATACGTCATTTAAGTAATTTTATATTTTTCCCCAAAATCCGTTACCTAAACTATACAATAGTTAATCTATACTTAAACGCCAATGGTGGTCTTTCTGCACTCAAGCCTCTTCTTAAACCTCTATATGTACACACACATAGAGTACACACACGTAACACGTATTTGTGTACGTGGGTACGTGTGTGTACTTTATGTTTATGTATAGGTATACGTTAAATTTACGCATAGTATATGAAATCGAATTTCAAAAACACATTCCAAATAAATAAAACAGTTCATTCATTCAATGCCTTCATTCATTCCTAACATTTAATTTTGTTAAGAGGTTAATATTGTAAATATAATAAACTGAATGTAAGACATAAAACCTTACTCCCCCTGTATATATTATGTTCGTACTTAACTCTCTCACCTCACGTAGTCGCTATAAAAGCTTAGAACTTTATTGTAGGGCTGTGGTATTTTAGTATGTTCGGGAGTCAAGTGAACACGGTTTGTAGAGCTTTAAAAAGTTCTTAAGAACTTAGACATAATTCAGCAGAAACTTTCATCTCCCTAAAATGAGTTTGCTTAAAAATAGTGAAGTTCGATTATACACTTTAAAAATAAAATCAATGATGAATTGATTTTACTAAGTTTTTAAACGATCGACGGTCAAGATTAAATATAAGGAAGTCGATGAACTAACTTTAAAATTATTTGTTGACTAGGACTCTGTCTATTTGGACGTCAAAGTTATATATAATACACGTTAAGACGTATTTTAATCATAAGTATCTACTTAAAAACACAAATGTTCGCCATATTGTTGTATTTCTCTTAGAATGTCTAGAGAAACTATTTAATCTAACCGCCTCGTTGGTCGAGTCCGAGATGCCTAACGTATGGCGACGCAATCAGGTTTGGATTCGATTTCCGACAGAGAAAGGCATGAATGTGATGAGCATAGATGTCTGTATTTCTGGGTTTGGTCGTTTATTAAATATATTCTCAGTATTTATAATGTATCTATTAATATCGTTGTCTAACCCCCTACTCAAGTAAATAATTTGTTTACTTAGAGGTTAGATTAGATCAATGTGTGTAATCTGTCCAGTAATATTATTGTATTATCAATATAATTTATAATATATTTGGCCCAACCATAGTTCTTATAGTATAGTAATACATTTGATTAAATAAACTTATTTATTAGGGATTTACAGTTATAAGATATGACTAAAATATAAAATAATATCTTATACTGCACATATACATTGCAATAAAAAATATTATTTGTAAATGAATATTTACATACTGTTTTGAAAATACTTGCAAGTATTAAAACTACAAGTTAGTTAGTTAAAAGTTTATAAGAATGGGATAAAATAGTAATTTCTATATTTCATAGCTAGTTTTTGACAAACTCTTCATATGCTCCATATAAAGTTATCAAAACAATGTAGTGCCTCGCATGAAACTTGAACAAAGAATTGACTTCTGTGTCAGAATATGCATTAAAAATATCGAATATTGGAGATATTTTCAAAAATTTTTTACTTAATATTACATATAAGAATTAATTGCTTTTTATTACTTAACTGTGTTAATTTTTGTAATAATATTTTTACATTTAATAGCATCTATAGGGGAAAATAATGAGCCATAATTCTTACAACTGAGCTACGATTCTTACAACTACGATTTTATAATCGTAGTGTCTCTAACATAGAACTACGTTATTCTCTTACAGGTTCTATGCAGTCGGAGTCGGGGGCAACAACTAGGTTTAGAGACATGAAGAACTATATACTACAAAAAGATACCAGAGGTTGGACGGTTGGTATTTTTATATCGTCCTAATCCGTCAAGGGATTTCTTTCACTTTGTTACAGCGGTCAGTCCTAACATAACATACTTATGTATAGTCGCGTACAGCTTACTATATTCTTTTATAGTACATTTTATTTATTTTTCACAATTTTATTTACCAATACCCACTGACTTGCACATAATCGTAGAGGTGATAGATATACATTTAAAAGAAAAATTGGTCGATACGGGCAAGGATTCGAACCCGCGACCCCTTTGAAACCGTTCCATCGCTCTATCAATTGAATTACCGTATCCGGCTTAGAACAATTAAGAATTCTGTTTATAATTGTCTTTTTCGGAATGGTAGCGCTATATACAACTTTTTCTTTTAAAAATCGTAACCAGTGCTTTTAACTTTGGAGTATCGATTTATTTTATGATTATTAAAAGAATAAGATTAACATCATGTTTATACATACTTGTATGTAGATATTTTCATACGTTATCGATATGATGTCTATAAATACAGGCAAAAAAGATAAAAAATATTTTCTGAAACTATAAAGAAAAAATTGTGTTACACTTTTCTTCGTGACAGTACATCTTGACCGGGGAAGTGTTATCTTCGACCGCAGACGTCACAATGTGAGTTTATCTTATAGTGGACTTCACTTAGTGTTGGTTATAAAATAGAAATTGCAAATGACAGAAGGTTAACTCGATAGAAAGGTACTTAATATATGATATACTAGCCGTGCCTGTGACTTCCTACGCGTAGTTTCGATTTTGATAAGAAGCATCCTTTGTACTCACCAATGTATTTAAAACCTATAAACTTTCAAATTAAGACAATAAGAGATTATTAACTTCTTTATTTGTTAACCAATTGTAAAAAAAAAACAAAATATAAAGTGAATCCCATGACTATATATTCCCGAAAACTGCATCCAAATCGATTAATCCGTTTCTGAGATTAGCGTGCACCAACATACAGGCGCATACAGACATACAGACGAACAGACAAAATTAAAAACATTGATTAAGGTACTCTTGCTCTTATAAGGGTCTTGCTCTTGCCCGTATGAATTTTTGAAAAATTTTGTGTTGTGTACTCAACTAAAAGATAAACAGATAAACAGACAAAGATTTTAAAAATGTTGAAAATGGATTCTGTTAGTTATGATCACATCCTGGTATATTTTTTAAATTATTCTCAACGTACAAAGACTACTCCGCTACAAATATATTACATGTATAGAATAAGATTTGCATGGTACCTATTACGTGATTGACATAAATTGACATAACTTTTTTATTTCTTAACCGATTTAGATGAAATAAACACTAAATGTTAAGTGAAGACTCTGATAATATATTCCTGAAAACCGCATTCGAATTGGTTAAGCTGTTTCTGAGATTAGATTGATAAGTAAAAGAAAACTTTTTCTTTTTGAAGCATATTGCGATAAGAAATATGATATGTGGCAAAGTTAAGTTTATATTACAAATATATTAAATTATTAATTGTTTAGTTAGATCTGTCAATGTCAATTATAGTCTGATGTCAAATAGTCTCAAAGAGTAGACTGTCGTGTGACGTCACAAGGTAACATTCAAAATATGCAATGATTTTTCCTAACCCTTAAACATTCGAACTTGAGGTATTTTTGTATTTCATGTGGTGACTAATGTATAATTTAAATACGATATAGGGTAAAGTCAGGATAGATGCCTCACTTTTTGAAATTGTCTCTTTATTTCAAATCTAATAATATATCGTTAAAAAAAACTTTCAATATTACTTATTTGGTCTTTTTTCTTACATTACGGCTTATTTTAGATGGCCTAGCAATTACTGGTTGTTCAAAAAATGAATTTCTGCAGACCCATTTTTTGAGGATAGGTGCCTACCCTATATGGATAGATGCCCCGCTATGACAATATTAAGAAGGTTAGATGCCCATAGTGTGGGATAGATAATCAAATAATAGAAATTAAATAATTAAAATTTGTTTTATTGAGGCATATCAATCAACATGTTATGTAAATAATCTTCAAGTAAAATAATCATAAAGAATGTAACAAAAGTAATAAACAATTTTTAATTAGCTTAATCAAGAAAGTAATAAAAGTTTAAAAAATCAACATTGACTCATAGTCTCTCTTTTCCACATCTTGAGCAATAATTTTTGAATAGTGTGCAGGTTTCATGCAACCACTTCTGGCATGAAATGCACTGAATCTAATCGGATTTCGATTTTGTATTTTCATAGCTGTCAAAGCATTCTATGCAAATCTGTATGTTTAGAGCTACCTTGCTTTTCTCTCTTATTTTTCTTCACAGACAAATCTTTACATTTCTCTTCTATCATTTTAGAGTAAGTACCTGGTTTATATTCAGTTTCGCTATTTGAACTTAATATGATATGTCTTTTACGTAAACTTTTTATTTCGTTTCTATCTTCAAAGCTTTCTTGTTTGTTTTTGTTAGTTTTCTTAACAGGTAAACCTTTGGTTTTCTTTCCTTTCGTTTTATAATGAATTAGTGGATAATCTCCACCATCACTACTTGAACTAGCTCCTCTTCTTTCACTTACTTTAACGTAATTATAATTTTCTTTCTCACTAAAATCATCACTAAAATCAGTCTCACTGTAGTCATCTTTATAATAAGTATTTCTTCTTTTTCTTTTAAAAACTCTCTTAACTCGCTCTTTATCTTTGGTTTCTTTGTTTGCCTCCTTTAATTTTGCTTTATCTTTAGTATCAGTCTTGTTTTTATTAGTTTTTACTTTCTTTTCAGTTTTAGTCTTGTTTCTTTTATGTAACATAGATTGTATTTGTATTTTTTTCCTTTTAGCAATATAGTTCTTTTCTTTAATTTTTCTTCTGTATTTAGAATATCTGCAGATTGTTTTACCCTTTTGGACATTGTTAAAGGAATTTGTGGTATTGGTGATGCTTCAACCCAAAAATTTTGAAGGTGTTTCTTTTTCTTGTATGCTATCTTAAAACTGTGCAATTGTATGGTCACCAATATCGACAATACTTATATCCTCTATAACGTCTGGATCAATTAAAAGGTTGTTACCTTAGGCACCAGTTAGTACTACTTAGGCACCAGCTAAGTATAGATGCCCCAAAGAAGCCACAAAATTTAATAGTAAGAATCGAATAAATATAATAATTTAATGCAATGAAAATTATAAAACATTAAGAAAATATGTTAATTTTTAATGTATAAGGATATGAGGGATAGATGCTCTTAGGGGCACCTATACCGCGAAAAAACAAAGGCGACTATCCTTTTTGATATGGATAGATGCCCTTATATATTTTTACTAAAATATACACAAAACAACAACTATATGAATATGGATGTGTAATTTAATAACCTGTATACTGATATAACAAAAATTGTATGGTACTAATTACTACTTGTAAAGTTATGAAGCTGTAAATATTTACATAAAAAAGTCCGAGCTGTTTGACACGTTTGCCGCGGAGATTATTGCATACACGAGCGAAACACAAACACTTTGAACGATGCACTTGCAGGGGCTGAGGTGTGTGGCGTCTGAGGTTCTGTTTTAACCTATTAAAACGTAGGTAGCTATTTCGGAAATATAAGTTTTAGAAAACGAGGCACCTATCCCACTGTGGCATCTATCCCGGTTTTACCCTAATAATAATAATAATAATAATTTTATTTCCAAAAAGATTCAATAGGTACAACAAAAATATTAAAAACAATAGGGTACAAAAATAATTACAAAAACAAAAGACAATATAAAATTACCTGCACTAAGAATTAACCTGTATTGCAGGTAATTTATTTGTTTATATTAACCCCATGTACACAATAATAGGTAATAATAGGATATATAAGTAATAATCAAATAGATCACCTCAAGATAAGTATGCAGAAGACAATATACATGTTCTGTTCTTTTTCAGCTAATCTATATACGAGATAAAGTAGATTAAAGTCAACAATGTTAAAAAACGAATCCAAAGTAACTGCTGCACTGCTTTTATATTACATTTTAATCTTATTGGTCCAGCATACTCTCCGTTACCGGAATGATATCCCAGAAATCGCAAGTTCAGGTTGTTGATGACTTTTGATTTCTATATTCATTTAAATTTTAAATAAACTTAACATGACTATTTGGAAATAGGAATTAATTGATTAGAGCTAAGTTACGTATTTTCATACCCTTACTTTATTAAAAGGCGCTCATAGTTATTTTTTTTTCTTGAACGTTTTAAAAAATAAAGCGAGATCCTAACGTTACGTAAATACGCGACTGTAACGCAACAACGATTTCAATTTCACGAGTCACTGATGGTTGATGTTAAAGTGGATGCGATGGAATATTATTACATTTTAACAAAATTATTTGGTAGTGACAAAAATTAAAAAACATTCTACTAGACAGTATTCACCGTTCATATCTTAAACGAGAACGAAACAAAGAAGAAAGAGGGTATGATAGAGAGACTGAAGGAGAGGTAGAGGGAAGGAGAAAGAGATAAGGAGAAACATTAAAAGAGAGAGGGACAGAAAAAAGGAAAGGCGAAAGAGAAACAAGGAGACAGAGAGAAGGGGTTAGGAGAAAGGGGTAAGGAAAGGCGTTATATAGGCAAGGAAAGAGGAGGAGAAGGAGAGACTATATTTTCTACCCCCTTACTTTACTCTTAATTTAAATTGAAACCCCAAACCTGATTGTCCTTAATATTTTAAAAGTCTTATCCATATTCAGATATCACTAAAGAAAATAATTGAGAAAAGAAATGTCTCACTCCCTCGATGCAAATTAGTTTAAATAAAACATTGTTGAAGGGACGATTCTTCGTCATACGCTGGAACGAACGTATTTAAATACGGAAAAATGATCTGAATTACAATGAAGTGTATAAAAAATATCATTCTTAACAATAATACAAATTAAATGAACATTAAAGCTTTCAGTTTTAATATAAAAAATATAAAAAAACAATTTAACAATATAACCACGCAACAACCAAAATTTGTAAACGAGGACTGAAAATTACGATTTAATTTTAAAGGGTTTTTTTTTCAGAACAATTTACACACATAGATCTAACCCCTAAGTAACCAAATTATTTGCTTGTGTTAAGGGTGTTAGACAACGATACAAATACATAGAAATACACATATAAATACTGAGAATATATTTAATAAACAACCGAACCCAGAAATACAGACATCTATCTATCACATACATGTTGCGCCCGGCTCGAAGGAATAGAATAGAAACAAATAAATAATTTATAATCGTTTATTATCAAGGTTATTATAAGTTTCTTAGTTTAGTCTGAACTTTTTCAATAGAAACTATTCGCCGAATATCAGGATAATACAGTAGGATAATTCGTAAATCCAATGTATGGCTAGAAATAAAGACGTTTGACGTTACTGGTATAAGGAGAGAACAAGCGCCTTGATTAATATATCCCTAAGTGCGAAATTATGATATTTGTATGTTCCCTGCTATAGTCTTAACGGTTGAAAAGAGTCTTCGTAGATGAAGACTCGGGCAACAGCTAGTTGAACATAATTACATAATTGGTTACTTTCATAGAACCATGAAATTAACGATTGGAATTAGTTTTTCAGGACAAAATTATAACAGAAAACGTTAAAAAGCGTATTGTCTAACTTCCCCCGACTTTTATAAGGATTTTTTTTGTCTTAAAAGAGAATATTCATGAAGGTATAAATATTCATCGGTTTAAAAACTCTGTTATCTTATTACGAGGCGAAAAGCGCTTTAGAAGATACAGCGGTTTATTTGTATTAATAAAACATATTAGATATAAGTATATTAACAACTAGCTGTGCCTGCGACTTCGTACGCGTAGATTTCGATTTTGATAAAACGTACCCTTTGTACTTACGAATGTATGTAAAAACTATAAACCTTCAAACTAAGCAGCAATGGTACGACAAAAAGAGATTATTAACTTCTTTATTTGTTAACCATTGTTAAAAAAAAGCAAAATATAAAGTGAGTACCATGACAATATATTCCCGAAAACTGCATCCAAATCGATTAATCCTTTTCTGAGATTAGCGTTCACAAACATACAGACATACAGACATACAGATATACAGACATACAGACATACAAACATACAGACATACAGACATACAAACATACAGATATACAGACATACAGACGTACAGAAAAACTGAAAAACCTTTGTTTTGCGTTCTCTTGCTCTTATAAAGGCCCCTATGATGTTTTTTTTTTAATATTTTCCATGTACAGAAATAGATCAGTGACAATTTTATTATATGTATAGATAATATACAATCAATATCCCGCAGACATCAAACGCCTCTAATATATTATAATTGCTTGCATGAGACACTAATGTACTCTGAATTTACGAGTTCCCGCGGACTTAATTTATGTTCCGGAACCCTTGAGTGCCTTCATGCTTTTTGAAAAGGAAATTCATCGGCTCATTCGATAACGACACGTTGATGTTATATTGATTATAACTCACAAAGGATTATTATAAAAATAAATACATTACATTTAAGAACGTCAGAGTTATTGCAGCGTTTCAGAGGAAGATACCAGGGAGAAGATAAACTAATGAGAAAATTCTTAAATATCTTTAAAACTAATCATCAAAGCTTACCAAAGACTAAAATTGTTGTTTAATTTTTTTGTTTAGGTTTATTACTAATTTATATACATATACATTTTGTCGAAATATAATGTTATATGTGATAGTGATATAAAATGTAAATTCAAATTTCAATATGGCTTCCGTATGATTAGCATTTGATTCACATTTCGCGGCAAAATTAATATTGACATTACTTGATATTAGCGGTTAGACTAGTTTTATATTTTGACATATAACCCTATTCAAATTAACAGATACACAGGACACATAACGTAGTATGAAGGATGTAAGCAATTTTATTTAGGTGACTCATATTAATTAAATGCACTAGTTCAGATAGATTACATTAGAGAGTTAACAAACGACAAATTATATTTATATGTTATATGACGGAACATAAAAGTATGAAAAATTTTTTTTATAAGAATCCTGATATAATTATTTTATGGAATAAAAAGATTTAAATTATATAAAACTCTCAATAATTATCAATTAATTGAAACTGTTGCCGGGTGTAACAGCTAGTGTTGTTTCTCTCGTGTCGTCTGAAGCGTGTAATGGGCGAGAGTTCCGCTCTAGTGATTTTCAATCCCTCGACAAATTTGTTATTTTTTAATTAAACCCTAATTACAGGGCTCTGTTATGTAAATTGTAATTATATTTTTACAGAGTTTTTTGTGAATCCATCCTCGATAATATTTGTATTAAATTTCACATATCATTTTCAAAACAACATGCTGACCATATCAGTCTAAAAACGATAATCTATTACTATACTGTATAATTTTTTTTTTTAGCGTGGAAAAAAGAAAGCGCTCCACCTGATGTGTGTAACCTGATGTGTGTAACCTGATGTATGAAAGTGGTACCATTGACATGGATGTAAAAAAATGCAGGATAGATGTGACCGCGCTGCCATCCTCGAAAAATGAGATGGGATGGAGGGGAGTAGGAAAGAAGGGAGATGATTGGATGTTTGAATCGCCGGCGACCTAACTTTTTTTTCTATTTTTGAAATTATTTTTAGGTTGTGTGAGAGATGACAATAATTTTTGAGTAATCTTGCTATCTGAACCGACATGTCAAAGTCAGGCCAAGTGGCTAGTATTATAATTTTGTATCATGACCATAATCCTGATTAAAAGTATAGTTCATATTTGATGGTAGATATTTTATAAAAAAATAAAAAACGGTTATCTAGTAGCACGAACAAGCCGCGATTCCGTCTTCAACCCTTCAAGTTTTAATTAAATATTAAAATTCATGCTACAGGCCGAGATAAGGATACTGTGATCAAGTCGTTTTGATACTTTAGAATACAAAAAATCATTAGTTCTTTTTATTAAATTTTATTAAAAAAATATTTCAATATATAAAAAAAAATATTTTTGCTTTAAAATTTCTCAATAGTGTTTTAAGATGTTTCAAAAATTCTAAATTATAATAGAAGTTACAACAGCATAAATAAAACAAATTTGCCCTTAACACTGTCTTCTAATAATAACGCATATAAACTTGCATACAATTTCAATTATGAAGTAAAAATATAGAATCAAATATCAAACCGCTCTCAGCGAAGTATAAGAACAAGTCAAGTATCAAATTGTTCAGTCGACTATAATTCCCGGTTCACGCGTTGGTTTTATCTGAATGTTGAGTTTTAAGACTAATTTTTGTGTTGAATTCCAATATTTCCAGCTTTCAGCTTGAATTGTAAATGTTAACATTTTGTTTAGGGATGCGCACCAAAAACGGAACTCTATTATTAAGACTCCGCTTTCCGTGTGTCTGTCGGGCTATCATCAGGCTGAGTCTCTTGAATCGCGATACAGTTGATTTTTCAAAGATGATGTAATTCTGTAGTACGGAATCCTTCGTACTCGAGTCAAAACAGATTGCTTATATGTTGAATAATTTTATCTCCAAGTTTCATTAAAACCCCTTCCATATATTTTTCTTCAGTTCGACCAAATAAATAGACAAACAGAAAAAAAATTAAAACTATAGTTTTGAATTCAATCATGAAAATGTACTGAACACGTAGCAACAATACTCCAAAAATTACATTTTATGTTCAGATGTTGTCTCCTTCGTATTTTTAACCCCCGACTAAAAAGAGGGGTGTTATAAGTTTGACCTGTCGATCTGTGTATCTGTGGATCTGTGTATCTGTCTGTGGCAAATTTGCAAACAAACGCGTGGACAGATTTGAATGCGGTTTTTTTTAATCGTAAGCTATATTCGTTGAGATGGTTTTAATCCTTGTTTGGTCGAAATAGAAATAGTCGTATCCAAGATATTGACGTTTTATTCGTGCGGGCGTTTTATTCTTGAATCATGTTACTTAATACATTTATAATTTATTACATTGTCGAAACTTTCACTCGGATCCTTATTTTATTAAATATAATATATTTATTTCTCATATTAAATATAAGTTTGTACATCATAATGTAGGATTCTAATGGTAAAAGATTTTTTTTTAAATCAGTCACATAGTTTCGGCGCCTATTCAATTCAAACAAACAAACAAATTTTTTCTTTCCTTTTTTTATAATATTAGGATAGATTAATAGAAATACTTACACAATTGAAAATGTTGTGTGTCTGTAGGTCCATTTAGTACAATTCAGAAACCAGTAACATAACTTTAAAAAGCAAAAAAAATAAAATTAAAATCATAATAATATTATTTTTATTCTTTTTAGAGGTCTTTTTGTATCAGGAGTTTTTTAAATTTTTATTTTAATTTATGATAAGTATAGATTCAATGGTAAAAATGTATTTTTAATTAAGGTTGACTATTAGGGAATGCTGCTGCGAAATAAGTCCACCCATTGTAAGATCTTGTTGGAACAGTACAGATTATAAATAAATAATAAATTTTTATTGATGTTAAGCTAATTAAGTACGGTGGCAGCCGAGGATCCAAAAAAAACCCAAAATTATAAAAATACTTTATTTAAAATTACAAACTACATTATAACTAAAATGGCGACTGCTTGCCCGATATTAGAAAACAAGAGTGACAATTATATTTAACATTAATTATAATGAAATACATTTATGTGAAGTGCAGATTCAGCTAAAGGATTGTTATAAAATTATAATTAAATAATACATTTGTATGAAGTGCAGATTTAGCTTTTTGATTATTATAATTCCTGGATTCTGATACAATGGAATGTACATATTGCACCATCGCTTGCTAAGCGGTTCCCGCGATGCATGGGAATATAACAAATGTCTATTTAGCGATCCCACGGTCTATGGGGATATAACACCTCCCTCCTGAAGAACAGCATCTATTTTACGTCCTTAGATCTCGAATAGTGCTGTAAAATCTTCTCCACGTGATTACAATCTCCTTCCTCGTCCTCTGCTAGCTTTTGTTCTTTCTTGACTTTAAAGCTTTTACGATTCTTCAGGTTTTTATATATTATAACAGCAATGCTTAGTGCGCTTGCACTTAATATTATTCCATATAATGGGATTGTAGTATGATAAAGACTGTTTGTTTCAGTTGTTCCTGAAATTTCCGGCTGCAATGATATTTCATTACTTATTGCTTGAAGTTGTTTAGTTGTAATGACGTTTGTGAAACTTCAATTTTTTCAGAACTGTGTAGGTCTATTATTTTCAGTGGCTTTCCTCTTATGTGATCATTGCTATTAATTATTGTAAATTCTGAACTTTCTATTAAACATCCCAGAGGTAGAGTTACAAGATAACTGCCTTGTACTTTTACAAATTGTTGCTGATTGCAGGATAATTTTAAACTTGATGGCTCCGGAAATGTTATAATATAATGCTTGTCGTCAAGTTGTTCCACGGCTTCCGTAGTCAGGATCAAGGATACAAATTGACATGAACTTTGTATCTGCTGCGTCGTAATGAGACGTTCTATACAGTCGGGCTGTTTTCCATAGGGATTGTTAAACTTGTTATCACAGAGATAAAATCCGTTGACCTTCGGGCATTCAGCCTCTATGTACGTAAAATCTTTATTGTGAATTGCTAGGAATGGTTTAGGGGGAATAAGGATTTGGTTATTCTTATTCGGTACTGCTGATAGGTGATACAAGAAATAAAATTTGGGAAAGACAATCGGAAAATTAAAGATTAACACAATATTCCTATCATTATAATAATAACCTACTTTAATAAAATCAAAATAGTCTCTAAAACTAATGTCTAAAAGTTCCTCTTTCTTGTAGAGGTTATTTAACTTATTTAAAATATCTTTTTGCGTGTTTATAGATAACATTGAATGATGTGTACTTTGAGCATGAATGAAAGCTAACCAATTTTCTAATCGAAATAATTCGTCCGTTATAGTTTCAACTATTGACACTAGTTAAATTATTTATCAAATTTTTCAATTTTCTTTGAATAATTGTTAAGTTATTAATAACATCATTATTTTGAAATAACCATTTTTGGTTAAACTAATGTGATTGATAAATTCGTTAACAATTTTATTATTATTTTAATTGCATTATCATACTTTATAGCATCCGTATAGTCGAGATTTCCACAAATAGTCTTTATTATTGAACCTAAACCGTTAATAAGCCCTCTTTTAACACGACTAGTCTCAAAGGTTTTCAATTGCTGTGAAACTTTTTCTAATTTAGTTACAAGAAGTGTGAATTTGAAAAAGTAAATGGTTTTATTTCTTAAAATTGGACGAATTTTATCGATTTGTTCCTGAACTGAGTTTAAACTATCACAAGGTTGCTAACAGGATCGTCATTCTGTAACAATTGAGCACTTATAGGTACTCTTTTGAGTCTAGATTTGGCTATTGGGCCTCGTTTCTTTTTCGTGTAAATGTGTATCGGTAAGTCAGCTAAAACTTTGTCACGAGTAAAGCGAAGGGCAAGTTTTTGTCGGGATACTTTAGGGTTTCGTATGAATATTTGTTGGTTCCAAAAATTATTGATTAGTGATTTACGAATGCCAGTCCAGTCTGAAGGGATTCCGTTAGTATTAAATAATCGTGCTGCAGACTCTGTTACTTTATTTAAAATTCCATTTACGAGAGCAACATTTAATAAATTATTATCAGGGTTGCTAATCACAAATTCTTGAACTAACTGGTCACATAATTTTATAAATCTAGGTAATACATTTGGGTTTCCATCGAATTCTGGCAACAAGCGTAAGGCTTGAAAAATTTTACCTAAATCGGCCATATTATATTTTTCTAAATCATCATATTATCATTATTAATTTATCGTTATATCATCATTAATTTATCGTTATTATATGATATTAAATTTCTATTCGCGTCTTGGAAGCGCGTCCTACTACTATACGTACTAAGCCTAGGGGTCTTCGATTGCCGCAGAAGGGAAATCTTAGAAGGAAAAATCTTATAAAATAGGGATAAGCAATCACTAGAAAGATTCTAATGTACTTACAGTTTTAATTTGGGTTTCTCTGGAGTATCAATGTTCGGATACGCCTCGCTGCGCCGCCTCGTAGATTCAGGATACTCGTGTTGAAACTTGATAGCTTCCCGGATGGACCGCAAGACGATAATCTTGATTTCAAGAATATATAATTTACGTTGCTCGCGACCCGGCCCGCGAGTATCCTACCGACTGCGCCAATTAAGTACGGTGGCAGCCGAGGATCCAAAAAAAACCCAAAATTATAAAAATACTTTATTTAAAATTACAAACTACATTATAACTAAAATGGCGACTGCTTGCCCGATATTAGAAAACAAGAGTGACAATTATATTTAACATTAATTATAATGAAATACATTTATGTGAAGTGCAGATTCAGCTAAAGGATTGTTATAAAATTATAATTAAATAATACATTTGTATGAAGTGCAGATTTAGCTTTTTGATTATTATAATTCCTGGATTCTGATACAATGGAATGTACATATTGCACCATCGCTTGCTAAGCGGTTCCCGCGATGCATGGGAATATAACAAATGTCTATTTAGCGATCCCACGGTCTATGGGGATATAACAAGCTTATTATTTTTTTTATGAATAAGTACATATAAATAAATAAGTATCCAATAAGTTAAGTACATATAAATAAATAAGTATCCAATAAGTTAATTGAATAATAATAATTATAATTTAAATCATATATCTTTTAGTACCAGTATATTATTGATAATGTAAGAGAATAAAAAATCAGTGGACAATGAAGCTACGATCAAAGTTAATTGTAACCAGGGGTCAGTAAAAAGTGTTTGAATCAAACGGACATGTCAGCGGTTTCCCAATTCAGTTACAGATATAAGCCTTAATAAGGATTTTATGATATTTTCTATAGAATAAAATATTTATCGTTGTAATATTCTATCATATTTTTATTAAATCAAGATATTTTTATTAATATATGATTGTTGTAGTTATTTCTGAATTTATTTAGAAATGACTTTACTTTTTTTTATATTTAGATAGTATGAATATATTTTTAATTGTCATATATAAATATGTGAAAAAAATACGAATGTTCATCACTATGATCAGTACTCCAACCTGCAACCTCTAGTGATCTCTCCGAGTCACTCTAGCAACTGAGCTATCGTGTCCTTACTTGACTTATTCAACATTTGGTATATAATCATCTTTATTAGGACATAGTAAAAAGCCATTATTTGTTTAAGTTTGTTCCGAATATAACAAACACCAATTTTGATTTGTCTGTGTATCCTATAATAAGATTATATTATTTTATATAACACAAACAAAGTCGTGGGTAATCCCTAGTCTTTTATATATTAAATTTTCGTTAGCATTCCATCAACGCAGCATCAGAAAGAATTTGAACAATACAAATTGTTAAATAGAAGGGATAATTGACATTTCCAAAAGACTGCTCTCTCAATAATAAAAAAAATCAACCACTGCTAGAACAAAGAGTTTGAGTTTTATTATGAGCGGAACAATTTATAATATTAAAAAAAAATTGAATACTGGGTTATATGAAAATATATACTTAATTTTAATATTTTAATTCAGACTAGTTACTACCTTCGACTGTGCCCTCGTGAAGTACAGAATTACATCTACGGAACGTTAGTTTAGAACTACTGATTCTATTAGAAAGAAATATAGCGATATAACTATATTTGCCAACCTTTTGTAACACTGACTTTTTTAATGTGTTATAAAATATGAAAAGATTTTTTACGATTCGAGGTAAGTTACATATATGACTTCGTTGAAATCAAAAATATGATAAATAAAAACATATGTATGTTATAGTTCTGTGTAGACATAATAATATTGACAAGTGGCATCTACGCTTGTCAAGTAGAATGACCAATATGTATACTTGATATAAAGAGACGATATACTATTATTTTATATATTTGAGTAGAATAGATGACGAGCGATCGAAGTTCGACTACAGAATGTTCCCTCACACCAGACATCAGTAATTGACTATCGCCAGACGAATGCTTACTTTTTTCTCGTTTATAACACAGATGGCCGGGGGTTGGGTTTTATTAAAACTGTCACAGTAATTATATGAAATACATGATAGTAATGGATATATGTAATATAACTATGAAGAAGTAATTGAAATAATGAATTAGTGAATTAATAATGTTCCTAGTAATATAATTCAATCTTTACGTATAAATAGTGTAGGACAAAACAAATTAATTTTGTAATCTAGTTATTCAGTAGTTACATTATCACAGACAGACACGTATATATATATATATTGGTTACAGAATGTATATTTGGGGAAAGATACGTGCATGAGAAAAGTCATCTTTATCAAATAACTGAGCAGAGACGAGAGAAAAAAGATATTAAAGAGAACATATGTGTCCAAATGTAATATTCAGAATGGGATAATATATTGTTACTGAGTTGAGGGGAATGTAGGAGTGTAGGAATGTTTCTGTGTGTAAAAATGTTTATGTGTTAATAGGATGGCTAAAATTTAAACGCCTCAGCCAACTTTAAGCAATTCCAATCAATTAAAGGTATGAAACTTTCTTGAGGACTTACTTGCCTTTAAAAAAATGATTATAAAATATAAAAAAAAATCTATTGAACTTTTAAACATACTGGATCGATCTTGATGATTCTTTCGTGACATTAACTTTGCATCAAAATATACAGAGAAGCTGGTTTAAGTAAATTGTTCAGTTTTGAGAATTTGGCTTTATCTAATTAGTTAATAGAATTGAAAATTAAAATGTTTTCTTTTTACTTTAATTTTTTACTTTTTACTTTAATTTTGTTCAACTAATTATAATTGAGTAAAAGGAGGTTGTTGGGATCGGAATATACATACATAACTAGTAATTTATACTAATTTGTTTATTTGTTTTTCAGACGAAGGTGTGCTACAAACTTTATATCTGGAGACAAAAAAACTTAATTATATAGTTATATAGTAACTTAATTATATATTATATGGTTGTTTTATTAAAATTATAAACAAAATAAACTGGCTTGCTGTTTTATTTCAATATAGTTTTTCATCAATACCTTTAGAATTTATTTAATTTTGTTCCAAGTAAATAACAATTAATTTAATGTCATTGTTATGTTATTTATTGACATTATTATTTTTTTGATTGAAAATATCTATAAATATGTATAGCCATGTTAAGCTTATTTAAATTTTAAATAAATATAGAATGAAAATAAACCGTCCCTATAAAAACGATTATATACTGACTGCTTAGAATAGCTTCTTTCACCGAGACGGGTAGCGATCCTGTAGCTCAATTGGTAGAACGACGGGGTGGTTCCCAAAGTCCGCGAGTCGAATCCTGTATCGTTTTATATTTCATCTCATAATTATTTAAAATATTTTTTCTCTAATACATTAGGTTAAAATATATTAGTAGGGATCATAATTCATGTAAGTATCTATATAGTAACACTTGAAAAAATATAAAAAAGGGAGATATACAAAATATGTAGCCTACTCTTTAATTAAAGGGCAGATGCAACTAAAGTAACGTTATTAATTAAATTATTTATTTAAATTAATTAATTAAATGAAGTAATTAAATAAATAAATATATTAAATAACCGCCCCGTTGGTCGAGTGGTTAGCGCAGACGCCTAACGTGTCACGACGCAATGGGGCTCGGGTTCGATTAACGGCGGAGACACACATTTATGTGATGAGCATAGATGTCTGTGTTTCTGGGTTTGGTCGTTTATTAAATATATTCTCAGTATTTATATGTGTATTTCTGTGTATTTGTATCGTTGTCTTACACCCTTAACACAAGCAAATAATTTGCTTACTTAGGGGTTAGATCAATGTGTGTAATTTGTCCTGATATTATTATTATTTATTATTAAACAAAATATACATAGATAATAATAATATTAAAAAATATATGTTTATATATATATGTTATCTCTAATCTCTAGTAAGTTTTTTAATAAAAAAAAAAACAAAAAATTGTCTGGCCAATCAAAAGTATAAAAAAATAACATTTATGGATAAATTATAAAATGAGCATATTATATATTATTATCCATGAAAAAAATGTTAAATAATTTTTTTTTTATTTTATAATATATTATTTTTTTTTTGTTTTGTTTTGTTTGGCGGAGTTTTTATTTTGTAACGTGTTTATATTATTTCGATGAAATAAATAAAAATAAGTAGTTAATAGTTGACCAAAATTCTGAATTTTTACATTTCAGCTTATATAACTGAAAATGGTGATGAAAACTGAAAATTCATGTCGACATGAATTTCTTGTTGGTTTATCTCCAGACCTTGGATGGACCTTTACACATTGTTACAAGAGTCTGACTTTTTATAACTTTAATGTATGCTTATTTGAAATAAAAATCTTCGACTTTCTTTGATGTATTAAACAGAGCGATAAACAAGAACTATATTTTTAGGATCTACTAAAATATCCTAAAACATTAAATATATTATCTTATCCTTATCCTACTCGATGGCCGTGTTCCGAAATACATACCAGTATACTGGCGAGTGCTGATGACATCAAAAAATTACGCTATGATGATGAAACGTTCCGAAATATGATAGGCAGCGCCGAGCACTTTGACAGCATAAATTGTCATTATACACAGAGTAGGCTACATTGCCTAGTATTACAAATTACTTATTAGTCTGTGACTACACATTTATTTTTACGTGTTTGTTTCGACAAAGTTAATAAACTTTTAAGTAAAGTTAGTAAAGTTTAACTTTAATAAGAAAGTTTAATATACTTGAAAGACTACAAATACTTTCCCTAATAAATTTAAATTAGAAATCAATATTTTACTTCATATTTAATGTCTTTGTTATGGTATGTCTAACAAATAATAAAAGAGGAAAGACGAGAGACTATACTTATCTTTGTCTAATCACTCATGCAAAAAAGAGAAAAGGAGAGGCAGCCTCATTTGCTTTCTCTTTTTTGCGATTTTAGGCTGGCTGTCCTACTCTACTATAATAACTCTTTATACGTTAATGGTCTGTCTGTATTACATTAACCAATCAGATTGACATGGGATTTGACAGAGCATTAGTACTTTTTTACGACTCGGCTATCAATAAACAAAGTCCCTTTTAGATGATACATTCATGTGTATGAAATTTCGACATTTTATTACTGAAATATTTAAAAAGTATAAAGTTATCAATTTATAAATTTAATATTTCGATTTTATGATATATTTTACTAAACTTGTTTGAACATTTGAAAATCTTATTCTTCACACCGTGTTATCTGGGATGATTGTTTGTTGGTAGGTCTGTGGATTTTTGTATTGTAATAAAAATGGGCTATTGAATTGTTTTTCAGAGATAAGGTCAACATAAGCTAGTTCATTCTTACATAACGATCAGAATCTGATTCAACAGTATTTCCAAAGAGGTTTGAATACTTGGTTAAATAAATTTTCTGTTATAAAACAATTTGGTTTTTTTTATCCTGTCCAAATAAAAAATAAATTAGACTTAATTACGGAAACAAGAATCAACTTTGGCCAATATTTTTTTTTTACTTGATATTGAGAAAATGAAGAGAATATCTCTCAAGAAGCACTTAAACCATTGGCTGAGAGACATAATGTCAAAATGATTTGAGTAAAAGTGTTAATGTTTTTGCAAATATAACTTATTACCAAATTTACGTACCTAAATGCTTTTACAAACTACTTTATTTTACTAAACCTGCTAGAGACCTGAATTTTTATCTTCAAGCTTCTTCTTACAAACAGAATTATACAATACCAGATTGTAATTAAGTTACACCATTCAATTTAAATTCTGAGAGAGTTTACGACTGAAAGTGAAATCAAAACATATTCACAGACTGATTCTCTAAAATCTTATTCAATTCAAAGTTTAATTGGGAATACAAAGAAAACTTGAAAAATCGGCCATTTTTGTCTAAACTACAATATCGAGAATAGAGTAATTTAGAATTCGTGTAGGCGTGTCTACACAAGACCCTCCTCAGAGAAGGTCCTTAAACTCCGCCTTATATCAATTTGCATTCAGTTTTCATCCAGACATCAAACCGACTAGACGTCTTGTTGCTTAGATTATAATTCTGGAAGGAAAACCTCATTAAATAGACTTATTTGTCATTCAAATATAATTTAAGAGGACTGTAGTGTGTGTTACCATGTATTAAGTTGTAATTGTGTCTGTTGGAAACATTTTAAGGAAAAATCAAGGATAAGGTGTTGTTTACCTTCTGTTTGTTTGTTTACAAACAACTCTGGGAAGTTCAAGGTTATATTTGTTTTGACAGTGTTTGTGTTTTAGGAACAAACAAAATAACTAAGCTGATTACAGTATAACGAAAATGTGGAGTTAATTCTTATTGTTTTTAACAATTATTGGTAATATACAATTATTTTATAAAGTGTTACATAATAATTGGTTTAAAAAAAGTTTTGTTAATCATTCAAATTGGATTCAAAAGTAATAAACCAGCCCTTCGGGGTCGGAAAACATAGAGACAAGAACACGAAAACATTGCTGGTCCATCCGTTTAGCGACGCGAAAGAAAATGAAAAACCAAACAAATATTTACTAGAAACGCCATCGAATTTAAAAAGGAAAACACCTTTGCTGGAAATACCAAAAGATTTGAATAAAAAACCAAAGTTATACACAAAAGAAGTGATCGAAGAATCTAATCAAACTTGTGATATTTCAAATGATATTACTGAAATGAGAGATACGTCAATTCAAACTGCGGAATCTGAGTGTTCAGCTGTGGCAGTGTGTCGTCATTGTTGCTGTCGTGACACTGTGGCAAATCAAGTGCCACAATCTTGTTGCCACAGTCAGTCTGTGAGAGTTCTGCTCGCCTCAACGATGATGCCACCAATGTTCTCAGTGGCCGGGACGCCATACGTCGTCAAACCAGGACTGCAAGCGTCTGAAAAGGTTAGTGTTTTGTATTGAGTTAGTTAAAATAATGGACTATAGTATTGCGTTGTTCTTGTGGCGTAGTTTGAGTTAAGTTATTTTAGTGGTGTAAGAGGAAAGAATGATAATCATTTTAATGATTGCAGCTTGTGGGGCACAACTAGACAGTTGACCGTAAAACACCCATTCTCACATATATAATCTGTATCCATACATTTCTTGGTGTCTTGTAGCTAAAGCCCAAACCAATTATTTTATATTTCGACCAAAAAAAAATATATTTCAGATATTTCATATGGTATAGTTTTCATATATTTCATAAGCTGCTAAGTAACAAAATCGTATAAAATGATTTCTACTTCGAAAACATGAATTTGTTCATGCATTCATTCATTCATATATTATCATGATTATCTTTATTACATCAGATAGTTCTTTTTATGAGGTAAATATATTTTGTTTAATTAGGTCTGTTTATTACCATGAATGTTGAATGAAACTCAGAGTTAACTAGCTCGTTCCAACGGATTCGTCCGAGCTGTGGAAGTAAAAAAAATGTTATCCCGCACAATCTCAATGTTACTTTTCCTTTCCTTTAGAATCCTTACGATAAAAGATGCACTATCTTTTTCTGTACCTCTGACAATGTGTGCATTGATGATTAGATATGTAGTCATTGAAAAGGTAACAAACAATTTTTATATTTTAAATTGTTATATATTTGCATTATTAACGTGAGTTAGATTAAATAAAGATATTATGAGCAAATTAACATTAATATAATAATTAATAGCTCCCCCAATCAGCCGCTCGAAATATAACAATATTATTTATATCGAATGGGATAGACATGTTTACTAACTTTTATCTCTTATTAAACCGTAGATTTTTGTATCAGAGTATCTACTGATTGTAAATATTTCAAGTTCCGATAAAAACCATTTACCTACCTCTATTAGCTTATACTATACGTTAATATATATATGGTATTTTACGTATATATATTAAGATTTATATATATTTTAGTAAACGTAAAATTACCATCTTCAATAAAAAGTAACTCTAATGAATAGAGCGATATTTCAAATTCCTATTTTGAAAACTAAACATTTTTACAAAAATACAAAATATATTACATACATTTATCACATTTTTATTAATATAATAATACACAATACATAAAAAAATAATTAGGAAAAGAAAAAATAATAAACTACTAAATGTATTATTATATTTAATGTAATAAGAGTTTAAATTAATTATCAAATTACTTATAATAATAGTAGTCTATAGTAGCAATAAGTAGCATTATTTCTGTAAATGTTACTTCTAAGTTCTACTTCTCAAAGGCTGTTCGAGATAAAGTCACTCAGTAGTCGCTTCCTTGACTTGACAGATTTACGAGGGGAATACCTCACTCAAGTTATCTCAGAGGAGGAATCACAGAATATATATCGGTCTATGTTTATTACATATATTTATACTAATATTTTAATACTAAAGATCTTGAGTCTGTTCGAACGTGCTAAGCTCCGAAACTGGTAGCACTATTAGAATGTTCAAATTTATTGCAAGCTGTTGACTATATACATATATATATTTTATTATTTTTTTATTTTTTAGGATATTTCACCACAAAATTGATCTAGTCCCTAAATAAGCAAATTATCGGCTTGTATTAAGGGTGTTAGACAACGGTGGTAATACATAGAAATACACATTATAAATACTGAGATATATTTTATAAACAACCAAATTCAGGAGTACAGACATATATGCTCATCACATACATGCCTATTTTTGTCTGGAATCGAACCCGAGCCCGGTTGCAATGCTATACGTTAGGAGTCTGCGCTTAACAATCGACCAACTTGAGTCGAAGTGATTTTACAGTAATATAATACTTTATCATCAAAGGTTCTGTATATTTGAACTAATGTTCTAAATATGTAATTCTGTAGTCCACACAGTAGTAAGCAACAGATAGTAGTGTCTGTTTCTGCTATGTTGTTATACTCAGACACAACCAATAAATAATAGATATGTACCGCGGTACTACAGTGTCATTACACCTTCATACAGTAGATTTAACATCGTCATTGTGCTGAATATATATGAGCGTTCTTACATGGTATAAAAATAACCCTCTCTCTGTCTGTTTATACGTCCAAGAACCACTAATACATTTTTCGGGATTGTTTGTTTAGTGTGGAGATATGTTATTTGGTTATGTTCTAGTATTTTGATAACTATTTGTGATTCATAATATTAGATACAATCATTTTAGTTACGGTATAGTGAGTCTGTATTAAATATTTGTGTTATATAATTAAATTTTGTATAATAAATGTGTCTTTACAATAATAGGGTCAAGGATTAGATCCCACTACCCTAAAGCAATTATTTTCATCCTAACCACTAAGTTAATACATCAAAAACTTAAGCTCTCAAGTGATTTCTTTCACTTTGTTTCAGCGGTCAGTCCTAACATAACAACTGTGACAGACGTGAGGAAAAGTGTTATATTTCAATTTAACATTTAATTTTAATATTTTAACATTTAATTTAACATTTAATATTAATATTTTGTTATAATTAAGAAGTAATAAAATATATTATACAAAACTATACCATCTATTTTAAGATTTAATGTTCATTTTAAGTATGTACCCAAAACTTTAAAAACAAGTATTTTCAATGAAAATGCGTTCAACCTCTGTAATGTATATATAAAACTTAAAAGTCCTGACTGACACACAGATAAAACTAAAAAGTTTAGGAATATAACATTTGTAACATGAATGTATTTTCTAAAATATATCTCTAAAAATATATCAATCTCTAATCTATCTCTAAGGCTCTTGTTAATTCGTCTAATTAAATTGTATTTTTCTAAATACTCCAAGAAAATCGGTGTTTATTCGTTGAAAAGATTTAAAGTACACTTTGGGTAGAGTTGCTAGTTAATTATTACTTCACTATTTTGCAGAAATTGTTATTATTTCCGTATCCAGATAACACTGTTGACATTGACAGTCCGCCTCAGGTTTACTATCATTCGTAGCGTCCCACAAAGAGGTCTTATCTAATAGTGGCAGACCCGTGCCATCTTTGAAGTTTAACTATAGAAGAGATGGGGGAGTTCAATGTGTTTCTGGCATCATTAATTATTAACAATTTTAAAGAAATATATAAGTTATAATTTAAATAAAATATTTTAAAGTCCTTTAATATTAAGTTGTAAGAAAAGGTTCTAAAAAAAACCCGAATTTTAAATTTAATTCTTATTTGTACATAATTCAAATAACTTTGTTAAGTGGTTTAGTCACAAGTTAAAAAATAAACACATTCTGTAGGGAAAACAAATGATTTCTTGGAATAAAATAGATCCGTAGCCTCAATTAAAACAGCTCAGTCACCTTATAAAAGATGGTTTATTTTCTTTTGAAACAAGATGTTTAAATTGTTTCTAGTTAACTTTTATATACTACAGTTAGTATTTATTTGGTAAAGGAATATATTTTACTTAATTGAGTATATTGTAGACTCGGTTTCCTTTATGAAGTTTGGAGTCTTTGTTTCGTTTTTTAAAATCATTTATGTATATGTTCTCATAAAACAAAACTACATATACAAAACAAATAAATTGACGATTGTAAGTATCAGAATGTCATTAACTGGATGATTTTGATTGTGTTTTCTTTTTTGGTTTTGATTTCGACCGTTTATACAATATTAACTGTCTCTACATTGAATATAACATGGTTATTTAGCACCGAAATCCAATCCAAGAACAATACTATGGAAATAAGTACAGCTTTTTAATCAAACTGTCGCAGCGTATTACCCTACTGATTTTGACAGCATTGTAGGCAAAAGCAGCGTAACTTTCTCATATACACTGTAGGGATTCTAAAAGCTAGTCCAGAGTTGTTCAACATGCGGTCAGACAGGTCTACGGTTATTACATATTAAAGGGTAGGAGTAAATTTAAGTTTAGTGTAAGGGGTTGCAACCCTCAATACCCCTTCTTAACATCACTTGCAAGTCGCTTTTGTTCGTGTTAGGTAAAGTTGTGAAGGTAACCCAATTCTGATGTTAGAAAATTAGCTATTAATAGATATACAGCAAATATCAAATAGTCAAAATAAGAGTTTTTAATAAATTTGTATACTTTGAAATTTTAATAAATTTGTATACTTATCAATTGCAAATATGTATAAAAGCATGAGCTATTAAGTGATGACACTTGAGGATTTAAAATAGTTTTTGTTATTTTCCTAGGTATCTGACAAGCTTTGTATAAAATATTTTTTTGGAGATGAAAATCAGAGACTTTGATAGATAAAAATCAAACCGAACAAACAAACAGGCCAACATATAAACGAATAGAATTTTCACATCTTTTGTGTCGGTATCCGTGTCATACTCTTTTGTGTCAGTACATATTGATAGTACACATTGATAATACGTATTGATAGTATGTATTGATAGTACGTATTGATAGTACATATTGATAGTATGTATTGATAGTACATATTGATAGTACATATTGATAGTACATATTGATAGTATATATTGATAGTATATACTGATAGTATATATTGATGGTATATATCGATCGTACATATTGATAATACGTATTGATAGTACATATTGATGGTATATATTGATCGTACATATTGAT
The DNA here is from genome assembly GCA_959347405.1 of Napeogenes sylphis. Classification (NCBI taxonomy): domain Eukaryota; kingdom Metazoa; phylum Arthropoda; class Insecta; order Lepidoptera; family Nymphalidae; genus Napeogenes; species Napeogenes sylphis. The sequence continues at coordinate 31,029,658 of OY365785.1, forward strand.
AGTACATATTGATAGTACACATTGATTGTACGTATTGACATTACATATTGATAGTATGTATTGATAGTACGTATTGATAGTACATATTGATAGTATGTATTGATAGTATATATTGATAGTACATATTAATAGTGTCTATTGATGGTATGTATTGATGGTATGTACTGATGGTATATATTGATAGTACGTATTGATAGTACGTATTGATAGTATGTATTGATAGTACGTATTGATAGTACGCATTGATAGTACATATTGATAGTACATATTGATAGTACATATTGATAGTACATATTAATAGTATGTATTGATGGTATATATTGATAGTACGTATTGATAGTACATATTGATAGTATGTATTGATGGTATATATTGATCGTACATATTGATAGTATATATTGATGGTATATATTGATCGTACATATTGATAGTACATATTGATAGTATATATTGATGGTATATATTGATCGTACATATTGATAGTATGTATTGATGGTATATATTGATCGTACATATTGATGATATATATTGATGATATATATTGATAGTACATAATTTTTTTTTTTTTTTTTTTTTTTTTTTAAATAATAATGTTCTTAAAATACATAAGTACATTATTGCAATTACAATCTAGCCTAAAGACTAATGAGTAATTTAAATCTAACTTAACTTGCTAAATAGATTTATGTATAATAAGAATAGTGTCCAATAACACGTTTCTTATTGTCTCTATTAAGGGGAAGATACTTTGTTCGCGTGTTCTTTATAGGTAGCACTTACACTACATTGCACTATCACTTCACTATACTAGTTCGAAGGGTTTAGTTCTTTTTAATCTTCTCACTAAGTCCGTGTTGTCAAGGATCTGGATAGCCTCGACATTCACATGATGATGAAGTCTCTTGTCATGAGCTTCTGCGTACTTTTGAATGACTTTGGTGACGAGATCCACTTTAAGGTCCCTGTGGAGGTCGTCATTTCTTATGTACCAGGGCGCGTTCACTATACCTCTGAGTACTTTATTTTGGAACCTTTGGATTATTTTGATATTACTTGGCTTAGTACAGCCCCAAAGCTGGATGCCATAAGTCCAAACGGGCATTAGGACTTGCTTATAGAGTAACAATTTATTATGTACGGACAGCGAAGAATATTTCCCAAGCAGCCAGTACATTTTCTTGTATCTAATCTCTAATTCTTTGCGTTTTATTTTGACGTGAGCCTTCCAGCGAAGCTTCGCATCTAAGGTCATGCCTAAATATTTGGCAGAGTTCTCGTACGGTATCACACTGTTGTTTAGATACACAGGATGGTAATTGAGGGTTTTGTTTGTGAAATCTATATGAACAGATTTCGTCTCATTTAATTTTAACTTCCACTTTTTCGTCCACTCGTATATTATGTTAACAGCTGTTTGAACTTTTTCCACTGCTTCAGCATGAGATTTTCCTGTAGCCATTATGGCAGTGTCATCAGCAAACGTAGCAATGGTGTTGTTTTCTAAAAAAGGTATATCGTAGGTATATATTAGGTACAGGACCGGACCTAATACACTACCTTGGGGTACACCAGCATTGATTGGCTTCAGATCTGAGTAAGCATTGTCTTGTCTGATTCTGAACATTCTTTTAGAGATATACGATTCTATTAAATCTGCAAACTGTTTCGGAAGTGTTTTTCTAACTTTGTAAATTAAACCTGAATGCCAGACTTTATCGAAAGCCTGTGCCACGTCTAGAAATATCGTAGAACAGACTTTCTTTTCTTCTAATGCTTTTTCTATGATATTTGTGATTCTATGTACTTGATCGATAGTAGAGTGTTTTTCTCTAAAACCGAACTGATGATTTGGAATTAGGCTTTGCTCTTCTATGATAGGCTTCAAGCGTTTAAGAAACAATTTTTCAAACAATTTTGATATCATTGGTAATAAGGAAATAGGTCTATACGATGTCAATTCATGCGGTGGTTTACCAGGTTTATGTATCATAATCACCTCAGCTATTTTCCAAATATCAGGCACATATTTGAGTCTGAATGATGCATTTATCAATGTAGTAAGTTTGACTATGGCTTTATGCGGAAGATTTTGGAGAATTTCCGCAGTTATTAAGTCATAACCAGGGGCTTTCTTTAGGTTTAGTTGCTTGATTTCAGTGTACACTTCTTTAGGTGTAGTAAGTCTAATAGTCTGAACATCACTGGATGTTTCATTTATCCTCTGAGTCTCAAAAGTATCTTCAATTGGCTGAAATATTTCCTCAAGATGTTGTGCAAATATATTTGCTTTTTGTTCGTTGCTTATAGCCCAACTTCCGTCACTTAACTGTATACACGGTATAGGAGTAATTGGGTTTTTCAAATGTTTCGTGGTCTTCCATAGGGAATACTCTGTTGAGTGGTCACCTGTTAGTTGACTTAGACACCTGGTAGTCTTTTCATTGTGAAAGTTGCAGATTTCTCTTTGAAGTCTTTTTGTCATGTTATTTAACTTTGTTTTATCTGGTGGATATCTAGATCTTTGCCATTTTCTTCTCTGAGCTCTTTTTAATACAATAAGATTTATAATATGTGTTGGATAACAGTTGTTACCGAGTCTTCGTTTGAATTCGGGCGTATTATGCCATGCACTTTGTTGAATATCTTTGACGAATTTGAGTACATCTAGATCAAGTTGTGCTGGATTTTTTAATGGTACTTTTAGATTAATGGCTGCGTTCAAATCATTTTTGAAGCCTTCCCAGTTAGTACTCTTGTTGACTAAAACAGGATTGAGATCCTTAAGTATTATTCTATCGTTTAAAGTTAGGTATATGGGTGAATGGTCAGAATTCATATCATAGCCCTCTTGTATATGGAGAAAGCTTAATGTAATATTTTTATAAATGAAAAAATCAATGAGATCTGGTTTCTTTTGTACATCAGTGGGCCAGTAAGTAGGCTTCCCTGTGGAAATGACATTACATTTCATTTCTCTTACAGCACTTAGCAATTCCTTTCCTTTAGTTGTTGTTAATCTAGATCCCCAGAACGTGTTTTTGGCGTTAAAATCGCCGCCCAATATAAATCTATTCCCAAGATCCTTAAGTAATTCTTTATATTGCTCCACTTTGAGAGAAAACTTTGGTGGACAATATATGGCCGATATTGTAATTGGATAACATTTGGTGTCAACACAGACAGCCACAGCTTGTATGTGTTGTTCTTCATGTTTCTTTTCTACATAATGATGAATGCTATCTTTAATGATGACAGCACTACCACCTCTAGTTGTGTTATCCGGATGTAAAGCATGATAAGCTCTGTATCCTTTGAATTTGATGTATGATTCCCTAGTGAAGTGTGATTCGGATATTAGACACACGTCAATGTTTTCTGTGATTAGGACAGCTTGCAACTCTTCTTGATGCCTTAGCAGTCCATTTGCATTCCAAGTCATTATTTTAATTTTATTAGCCATTATTTTTGTTTATGGGTGCTATGTTCTAATTTCCTCAGTCTTTCGTCAAACGAAGTTAAAAGACTGAGTATTTTATTTATTTTGTCATCATTGCTAGAGCTTACCTTTTGTGCTTGCAACTGTGGCTGGCCTGTCTTTGTTATTTGAGCATAAGACACATTTTTAGTTACTTGTTTGTTATGATTAGTACTTTGAACGGTTTTCTCGCTTAATACTTTAGGCATTTTATCGTTTGGTGTCACCTTTTTCAGTAACTTATACTTGATTTTTTGTAGCTCTTTTGCCACTAAACACCCTCTGTAATTAGAAGGGTGTGATTCCCCACAGTGTACACACTTTGGTTTCGCCTCAGCTGGTTTTGTACAGTCTTTTGTAAAGTGCTTGCCTGTGCACTTTACACATTTTGGCTCTCTGAAGCAATACTTTTGAGTGTGTCCATATGCTTGACACCTTTTACACTGCGGTATAAGTTTCGAAGTCTTGAGCGGCTGTATGTCGACTTTGCAACCTAATATAGTCTGGATGCCATAAATTTTGTCTATGTTTTCATCTTTATGAAATGACAACGTAAACATATTAAGTGGTTCTTTAGTTCTCCAACTTAATTTATTTACAGCTTCCTGGATTTTATATCCTTTGTTCTTTATATCTTCAACAATTCTATCCGGCAGACAAGAGGAATGTAGATTTTTAGCCATTACTCTAATAGGTCTGTCCTGTTTATTCTCATAGGAATACCAATGGCTACTATTTTGCGCTAGTATTTTGGAAATGGACCTATAAGTGTCCTCATTTTTGGCATTTACTTTTACGTTTTCGCCGTTCATAGTTTTTACGGTAAACGTATCATTGGCTACAGTCATAGAAATTAAATCAAAGAAGTCTTGATAGTTTTTGATATTTTCTACGATGATAGGAGGTGGAAGTGGAGGTTTCTTTATCCTCGGCTCCTTTGAGTTAGCTGTTTTTTGTGGTGGTGGGGATGGCGTCAAGTTCAGTTTCCTTTTTTTCCTATTTTTTTGACGTACCCACTCAGTTTCTTTTGCAAGTTCCTCTTCGTCTGTCTCATACTGAACAGTTTCGACGGGGTTCTCACTGTTGGAGTTACTATTTGTAACCTTGTTCTTTGTCTCCTGAAATTGTTTCAGTTGTTGCTGAAACTCCTCTATTTGGCCCTTAAGGTCTTTAACTACTTTTTTAAGTTTTTGTCGTTCCAATTGTTCATCTGTATAAAGCTGGTACAACAGACGTTCGGTTTCAGTTTTAATACTTATAGTAGTATTAGGTGATGCCATAATTGTATAAAAATTATAGCTGTGCCTTAATGATTGTTTGCATAAAAATAACAATTACTAATAACCGGTAACTGGGTCATCGTGACGCGCGGCCGCGGAATGTCCGTCGACGCACGAGTGCAGCGGCAGCGGCAGCGTCAGCACTTTACCCGATCACTGAATTATTTTACGAGCGTCAGCGACGACACGACTGTTCGCGACGGATACGGATACGACTTACATAATGATGGTACATAATGATGGTACATATTGATGGCACATATTGATGGCACATATTGATAGTACATATTGATGGTATGTATTGATAGTAATTATTGATAGCACATATAAAACCGTCCCGGTAAAGACGATCACATTTAGAATGCTTAATTCACCGAGATGGACAGCGATACGGTAGCTCAGTTGGTAGAGCGACGGGACGCTTTCCCAATAGTCGCGGGTTCAAATCCCTGCCCGTATCGGTTTATTTTTCAGTCGCAGGCACTGCTAGTATTGTTATATAATCATGATAACGAATGTGATACCTGTATCATGAATTTAATATCAAACCTGTAATTAACCTGAAGTCTTTGCATTTTATATACAAAGCTACTCCGAGGCTATCCCCGAACATTGCGGGGTTAGTCTCGGGGTAGTTTTGTACGAACTCTACATATACAGATATATGTATGAATATAATTAAGACGTCAGAAGAGAAGATATTCCTACAATTTTTATTTTATAACTGGTTGTTATTCAACTGTTTAGACAAGTCATGTTTTTCCAAGACAAAAACACTTTTTAAAGTTTATAACATTTTAATGTAATCCTAGAGCATAGTAATGTCATTGTATTGACGCGAAACACCAAACGAACCGAGAAGGCGATGTCTTCAACCCTTCAAGTTTTAATTAAATATTAAAATTCATGCTACAAGCCGAGATAAGGATGCTGCGGTCGTGTTGTCTTGATACTTTTGAATATCTTCGTGTACTTTAATGTTAGAACCAGCCTTTACAAGCCAACGACTTTGCCTGTGCGATGACAAGGAAAGAAAAAAAATATATAGTAAAGTCTCCTCAAAATCGATTTCCTTGTACAAATGTTAATAAAAAAAACCACATGCACTACAGTAATTGAAATTTACAATATATTAAATATTATTGTTCAAATCTATATTTACAAAATTGTAAGTTTTTAACATCCTTTAGAAAATAGAGAGAGATAATACTTAGCACACCAACGCCATCTAGTTAACTACAATACAAAGTCGTTGTCTTCAAAATTAGACCTCATTTGGTTTTTACGCTTACAATTACTTAAATATACAGGTTCCTATTTTTATCCGAGGGAAAATATAAAGACAGACAGAGATTCAGAAAAGGAAGAGTTTAATTTAAATAAATAAAATTTACTTCTATTTAATTATGTTATATTTAAATTTAAGCTTTAAAAAACAGCGTTTTATCAAAATTGCTTATCGCAGTATAATTAACGTATCAAATCTTTCAATTGATTGCAATTTTCAGTACAACATCTGAGATTTAACACAGGGTTATCTTTTTTCTTTTTTTGCTTTAGTTTTTATTTTCTTGTTTTAGTCTTAAGACTTCTTACTAATTTATTTAATTATATAATGACCAGTTTCGGGAACGACAGACAATAACAAGTAAATGTTTGAAAATATCTTAAAATATGTATGTATATAAATATAGAATGAAAAATAATAGATGTTATCACGGTCCTGATAAAAGACGATCACATATAAAATGCTTACTTCACTTAACACATTTTTAAAAAATGTAAGTAAGCTCATCATGGCTGGCTATACATGTTTAAAAATATTTTCAAACCTTAATTTCGGTTGTGGCATCTTTTCAAGGTCTATCTTTACAAAAATTCTTTAGGAGTTTCGAAAGAAGCCTAATAGATGTTACCATTGTCCCGATAAAGACGATCATATATAAAATGTTTCATTCACTAAGATGGGTAGCGAGCGATACGGTAGCTCAATTGGTAGAAACATTTGTTCTTTTTAATTAACGATCTAGATACCAAGTTTCATAATATTTCTATTGAATTGATTTATCTTTGAGCTTCCTATGAAGCCCGGCGTAAAATATTTATTCTTGCTAAGTTGTTTTTTGGTATCCGCAAAGGTCCACAAAAGATGCCTGCCTTGCCCTGCCACGCAAGGAAAAATGTAACAAAATGTCAGATTATAAAACCTAATATTTTTCTACGTGGCAACTGACTCTACATAAAAACCGCTCATTTTCATATAAGCTAAAAGGTAAGAGAGTATACCCATTCCCCCCTTTCCCCCTCTCCCTCCTTTTAAACACAAAGGAAACAGAGCGCTCACCGAACCCTTTGTCACCGAATTAATATTTAAACAAGACACGAGGGCTGCTCACAAATGTACTTTATCGATATCAAGCTATGAGATTGATATAAAAATAAATATAATAATAGTAATCTAAGAATATTTATACAAATCTGGTATCGGCCTGCTAAATGTGTTACTTATTAGATGTAATAAATTATCTATTTATATCTAATACTAATAAACTAAATTGTTTATTACAAACCTTAAAATAAGGCTGCAATAAGCGATACCTAAAACATAAAACCTATTGTATGTAGAGACAAATGTATTCTTGATAGTTTATAAAAGGTCATTCATTTTAGAGAGATAGTTTTAAATATATATCAATACAGAGATAGCAGTAGAAGATGAACAGAGATGAATATTGTAAACTTACAGAAGCAGAAAACTGGACAAAAGAAGTAGAGAGTGTAAGAGATAGAGATCTTCAGAGGATCTGCCAAAAAGCTAGACGAGTTTGCTGATGTCCAAAAAAGAACAAAGATATAATATTATTTAGATAAATAGACTTATATTATATATATTGTAAAAGAAATATATTGAATTCTTTTTCTTACTAGAATAATAACCATGAAGAATGAAAGAAAGAAAAAAAAGAAAAAATATAAGGCAAGGATTGCTAATTTAAACTGGAACAAGAAAAAGGAACAGTTGGAGAAGGAGTCTTAATAGAAAGAGAAATAGAGACATTTTAAAGTGAATCTGTTTTATTAATTGTTTCAAATTAAATAATAGATGATCGATAATTCCACCCATCCCTATCTATCCGCAGGCGACGACGCGTTCCAATTAGCCTGCACAAACAGACCTACCACGTGATAATATTTTCACTAGACGTTTGATCTCGTTGAGACTCACACCTGCGGTTATTATGACTTAATAATATCAGGTTTGCAGGAAAACTTGATAGTAGCATCATGAAATTAACTGATCTTACAAACTCATGATTTTGGGATTAAGTTCAACTTAACATAGTTACTGTTGAAATATTATTTGTATTCAAGCTGAGTTAGTGGTGATGTAATGTAGATTTGAAGTTTTGGGTTTGAAATAATTAATAACTAATGAGTTTGAAGCAAATAAATGGGGTCGAATACTTTATGAATTTTTAAGGAGTCTTTAAGCTTTCCTATTCTCTGATGACAGTTTCTATTCAAAGATGTATAAAACTCAGGTCACAAGCAAAGATAAGATAATAAATTATTATAGCTTTTAATCATATATGCTGTTAGTTAATTAAAAGATAAGATGAGGAAGGAAGGATAATAAAAAACAATTGATTGCTCAGCGCTTTCAGATATTCATTTTCTGTTAATATAAGACGGGCAAGAAATATTAAAAGTTCGCTGAAAAGAATAAATGCGTTAATTTTATATTATTTAATTTTAATTTATTTATATTTTTAATTTATTTATATTTTATTAATTTTTTAATTTATTTAGTTTTATATTAAATTGATCCCTAAATTCCTGAACCACCGATTTTTAAAGTTCAATTTTCATTTAGTGAACTGCCATTTTCATAGGAATACTTCACATTGTAAATTTCAAACGTAAAGAATTTAATTACGAAATAGGATATTGAAATGTCGTCTTTTTACAAAAAAAAAATACTTAATCATAGAATGGAAACGTTATCAAAACAGGCAGTATTCGAACTTACAATCCTTGGGATAGCGTTCCGTCACTATACGAATTGAACTATCGTGTCCATAGCCACCTTGATGAATCAGGCATTAGCATTCTTTGAATAATCTTTTTTTTGAAAAATCTAAAAATTTATACATTTTTTGTATTAGGTAATGCATTTATTGAATAATATGTGGAAGCACCAGTAAACTCTTTGTGTATTTGGCTAATCATTAATCTAGAAAACTTATAGGGAACTCCCTTCTGCTAGTGATACATATGATTTTTTCCACATGTTATATATTTAACGACTTCTATTATTTTTGTATAGCTATGTAAATTTCCGCACTTGCCTCGATCCTGCACACAAATAAAACAAGAAAAATACGTATGCTTGCTAAAATGCCTTTACTTATTTGAAGTCTTTAATTCATTGATGAATAAGTCAAGAAAGGGTCTAGAGTCACGAAATATATCTTAAATCTTTGTCCGTAAGCTACACATTCGAACACACTTATATACCTTGAAAGGTATGTTCAGACATTTTACTACCTACTTACATTTTACCTTAACTTGACTAACAACAATAACGTAAACAACAAGGTAACCTAATAGAAACTTTTTAAATATTAACCAGATATTAATGTGTGAGACATAACAAATCTGTACATTATGAATCAAAACACCAACTTGAGAGAACATTCAATGAAACTTGCTATATCTCCGTCTGCTAGTAACCCTAGAAAACACTTTTTAACAAATGAATCGATTTGTTAAAATGTTCACCAATTGGTGTCCATGTTGAATAGTTTACCAGAAACCGTAATTAGTGCAAAAACAGTGAATAAAGACGAGTGCCTTCAGTAGCTACTACTGGATCTCCTAGACGAAATGAGCTGAATGCGCCAAGTTACTTGTTTTGTTAGTTTTTATAGCCTTATACTTTTAGACTTGAACTAATTATTTGAAGGTGGTTTATACATAGAATCAAATATACAATATACCGTACATAGATCATAAAGAAACCGTCCGCCATCGTAGCTATACTGTCGCTCAATCAAGTGAGCTACAGTATCGCTACCCGCATGGTTGAATTTCGAGAGGTCGCGGGTTTGAATTCCTGTCCGTGTCGTTTCAATAATGTTAAGTATATTATATTAAAAACACGGAGTGCATCTAGCAAGCTACTATATCTGTAGCTTGCTAACAGTTGGCTAATTGTCACAGTCTCCCCTCTTCCTGTAGCAGATGTTGTTGCTTTATTAAATACGGCATTTGTCACCAAAAACTAACCAAGTGTGAAAGATAATAAGATTAAGGATTATTTTCTGTCTAAATATATCACATGTTTATTTTAATTTTTGAACTTCTGGAGCAATTTTGTGAAGGTTATCAGTACTGATGGTTTTATCATTTACCTGTTAATTCTTGGTGAAAATCACATCCTATCTATAACCCCGAAATCTGTTATTTTATTCCCTCAAAACATTATGTTTTCAATTAATTATATTTGTTTAGATATTCAATTAGCTTCTAAAACTGTAAACTTTGAGCATTTGCAATAAATATGTGAAATAAAAGAGATTTACAATTAAATTAAAAAAAGAGTTGGTTTAAATAAAATGACAAAAAAAATATGAAGATAATAAAATTTCAAGGATTTATTAAAGTATAGAATACATTATATTAATAACGAGGAGCTAATAAAGTATAACACGTTGTAAGTAAAAGTTGTTTAGTAAAAAATAGTATTTAATATTTATTAGATTTTCATGAAATAAAACTTTATACAATACTAATTGGGATTCGATGCGTAGTAGTGTATTAGTGTAATAGTAAATATTAAACAAAAAAACAGACAAACAAAATCAAAAATTTTTCCTTTTGAGAAGAATTAACCTATCACGTTTATGGACTAATATTAAGATTTATTATTTAATTAACATAAATATAAAGGTTTGTAAATTTGTCAATCAAACACGGGAAAACAACTTTTACCCGAAAATATGATAATTTTCAAAGTAAATGAGATATATTAATTCGGACATTAAGGTCATACCAAAATTATTTAAAAATAATTAAACAGTATTTTATAAATAGACTAAGCATATTTTAACCATTATTAATATATAATAGCAACAATTATAAACTGTTTATTTTAGGACACCATAGGTAAATCGTAGTCTATAGAAAATACAGTAGAGCTAACTGCAGTTATAACCACACTATATGCATTGATCAAGCACAAGATGCATATATATCAAAATAAATAAATTGACTTTAGTTTTATAAAAAAATATATAACGTAAGGAAATTTATATTCTATGTGCCAAGAACACATATTCTTACAAAAAAATATCTTTTGGATAAACAAACAACGATACGCACTCTGTATACGATATAAGATTATAAGAAAATGTCTGTCTTACAAACTCTTTAAATGCAAAGGCGTAATTCATTTCGTTCGAGTAATAAATACAATAAATAAATATTATTCACAGCTCTATGTAGAAAGGACGTCTTAGGGTTTCAATTTGTCCTTAACTAGCTGAAACTTGAATGTTACAACATAAGAAATACACTTACTATTTTTAGAATTCCGTACCCAACGGAAAAAACCGCAACCCTATTACTAAGACTCATCTGTTCTTTTGTCTGTCACCCGGCTGTATCTGATGAATGAACCTCTGTATGAACCGTGTTAGTTCCATAAAATTAATATACATCTAGTTTGACAGTTGATAAATTCACAGATGATGTATTTCATGTATGTTTTTTTATTTTATACAAGTATATTTTGAACTAAAAAACGTCAGATATTAATTTGCAAAATTAAGTTTTTTATGTTGACTTAGAAATCATATTCATAAGTTATAATTTGAACAAATTAGTAAAGAACACGTACAACAAAAAAGAAATATATCATGAAAAAAATTAACCACTGGATGATTTCACATTTAGTAGGACTGTGATAAATACTATAATAGGAGTGTTATATTTTTATATTCACTGTAACAATATAATTTGTTACAGTATTTAATTAACATATAATTACAATTTATGTTTTATAAATAAGTTAATAATGTTATTAAATAAACATCAATATCAATAGATCGCATTTGGATAGTTCAAGAAAAAGGATAAAAAACAATAAATAAATAATTATATCTCTATTTTTATAATTCTATATGTTCTTGAACAATTCAAACTCATCGCAATAAACTCCTTCACTTCCCGAAAGCTTTCGCAGCCCTTCCGTGTCTCGACAGATTTATTATCGGGTCTATATTAGAGTTACATTCATATACAGGTTTTGTTTTAAAAAATCTCCTAAAACATAAAAAACATTATTAAAACACATATGAATGTATAATAAAGCAGTAATTGACATAATTATATTAAATAAATTTATATAAGCATAGAATGAAAAATAAAACGATACGGGCAGCGATTTGAACCCATGACCTCTGGGAAAAAGTCCCGTCGCTCTACTAATTGATTTCATTCTATATTCATATAAATTTAAATAAGCTGAACGTGGCTATACATGTTTATAGATATTTTCAAAGGTATAGAAAATAAGATCTTTAATATTTACATTATCTGGGATTGCAGATATATTATTAATTAGCTGTGCCTGCGACTTCGTACGCGTAGATTTCGATTTTGATAAAACGTACTCTTTGTACTTACCGATGTATTTAAAAACTATAAACCTTCAAACTGGTAAGCAGCAATGGTACGACAATAAGAGATTATTAACTTCTTTATTTTTTAACCGATTGTTATAAAAAAAAACAAAATATAAAGTGAATACCATGACAAAATATTCCTGAAAACTGCATCCAAATCGATTAATCCGTTTCTGAGATTAGCAAACATACAAACATACAGACATACAGACGAACAGACAAAATGAAAAAAACATTGTTTTGGATTCTCTTGCTTAATTAGGGGGACCACCTTTATGAATTTTTGGATTTATATTTTTTTTCGTTTACTAATTGCTGAAAACGGATTCTATTAGTTATCACTTCACATCCTCGTATATTTTTTTAAATATTTTCAATGTACAAAGATTACTTCTCTACAGATTCATCACACATATAGAATAAGATTTGCATGTGATTGACATAAATTGACATAAGTTTTTTATTTCTTAATCGATTAAGATGAAATAAACACTAAATGTTAAGTGAAGACTGTGATAATATATTCCTGAACAAATTGGCTAAGCCGTTTCTGAGATTAGCGTGCACAAACGTATAGACATACAAACATACAGACCTACAGATATACAGACCTACAGACATAGAGACAAACAGACAAACTGAAAAACCATTGTTTTGGGTTCTCTTGCTTTTCTAAAAGGTCCCCATGATGTTTTTTTTTAATATTTTCCATTTACAGAAATGGATCAGTGACAATTTTATTATATGTATAGATATCCACCTTCGATGACACGTTGCAGGTGCAGCTGGCTGGCTTCCCTACTCTATATACATAGTCTGGCCATAAATACTGTTACAATTAAAAATAAAAAAATATTACAATGGAATTTGGAATCTGTCATTTTTATTTGATTGTTCATTGTGTTCAGAGTGCAACGTGGCCATTATCCGACTTCAGTGATGGTTTGGTGGGGTGTTAGCTATGAAGGAGTGACTGAGACATATTTTTGTGAAAAAGATATCAAAATATCTAATCGAAGCGAACGTCTCGGACTTCATCAGATATGAAGACTGGCCATCGTCTACTACCGATCTTTATCCGCTGGATTATGATTTATAATCAGTTTTAGAGAGTACAGCTAGCTCTAAACACCATGATAATTTGGAGTCCCTAAAACAATCCATACGATTGTCAGTGAAGAATTTCCCCATGGAAAGAGCGCGTGCTTCTATTGATAACTGGCCTTAACGTTTAAATAACTGTATTGTAGATAATAGACACCACTTAGAATACCACTATTTATATTTATAATAGTTTTATATTTGTATATTAAACTAACACACTGTAAAAGTAACAAATGTTATTTGCAATAAAAAAAAAATTTTTTTCTTTGTTACAATATTTATAACAAGACCACGTATGATCCCTAAGATCCTATCAATTTCGAATATCCTTGGTGATCCTTGTTACCATGGATACTGAATAAACAAACTGTTTTCGGTTTCTTTATTGGATGATACTTTTAGTGGCCAGAGAACTCACAGCCTCATAAGATAATCTAGAGACATAGAAGATCGCTGCGGATTTTAGAAACACTTTAAAAAGTTAAAAATGTCATAAAAAAATAAAGGCTGACTTTAATGTAAATAGATCCTGCGTTTTCTATTTCTTTACTCTACGACCATTTTTCACAAGGCGAGCAGTGCTTAGACTGCTCCACAATATATGTGAAAATATTTTAAATTAGTTCGTAAATCTTCAACAAGAATAAAGGACGTAATAAAAAAAAATATTTTTGATTAAGAGGTCCGGTTTTTTAATTTTAACATCATTTTCTATTTGCAGCGCACACAAACTTTGATATTAAAAACTAATTAGTTACATTTGAAGAAGTCCTTATAAAAAAAACAATCCTAAAACGCAGACATCTATATAAAAAATAAAAAAAGACGGCAAAGGTATACCTTGAGTAAAATCTCAAAGTATACTGCCCACCCCTAGTGTATTAAATCATATATTCTATATGAACAGTTAACTCACGTACTCGCTATAAAAGGATTTTGTGACAACTATGACACGTATTATTTTGACTTTTCCCGCTTAAAAGTCACTTCAGATAATATTTAGGAGGAAAGTAAGTATTCCAAAATACATCCAGACTACGTTAGCTGTGGTGTAGAGTTCAAAAGTAAAAAAAAGCTCTATATATTTGTACAATTAAAAAACTTTAGGAAATGTAACAAGGTATATATTGAATAACATATCATGTAAGTGTTTTGCCTATACAAAGGCATTGAGAAAAATGTGTAAATGTACTTTTTTTTAAATTGTATCGCGATTTGACGAAAGTATTGATAAATAGAGTTCGCTCTCTTTACTCCAAGTAGCAGATTCACTGACGTTTAAACATTTTTTAATTTTATATAGTAAATGAAACTTCAAATACTAGTTACATTAAATACATTTAATATAGTTCCAAAATTGTAGAACTATGTGAAAAGTTCAAAATTATAAAGTAAATTGTATATAGAAATGAGTGTCTAAATAAAAAACATTATTAATTGAATATTATAGTTCAATTGATAATGTCATTTTAAATGTACATCCTATGAAAATACTTTTAAATATATGGGATTCAATATATATTGAGAATATGAATAGTGTACATTAAAACAATATATAAATTATATTTAACATCGACAAACGTTGTAATGGCTTAGACTCTATAAAATATTAAAAACAATTAAAACAGACATTTGTAAGTATATTCTTATTATTATTTTCATGGTACAAATAATAAACAATACTTTAACACATATTTATATTTAATCATTTAGTTAAATTAAGTACTATAACCAAAAAATATTACAAACTGAATCTCTCCTCTTAATATTTTTTGGACGGACAGACGATAGATATCGTTTAGGTGAAAGGCTTACAAATTATAACCAAAGCAAAGGTCCAACCTCACTGTAATATTATGTAAAGTACATAATCCTGTCTTACTAATTACAGTTTGCGCGTAGATTTTTCCTCCATTACGAATTAAGCTTTATAAGTTTAAAGCGTTCACTGGATATAATCTTATTCCCATCTTCCGGTTCAACTTATATTGTTATATATTTTAAGTTTTACAGTATTATGACTCAAACCAAGTTTTTAGTTTTCCATGATAATTATAGAATTTTCCGATTTAAAAGTATTCTGTTTTACAATTAATAATATACTCTACAGATAATATTTGAAACTCTATTCATTTATAAATATTATTATGTTATTATTAATATTTAGTGACTTATACTCATAGATTATAATAATTCTTTGTTTATATTTTTGGTATAATATAAAAATATTGATATTTAATTAAGAGACAAAAGAAAGACTGAAATGACAGTAAGTACGATATATATTCATAGACATTATATTTGAGAAATAAATAATATACACATAGTATGTAGCTATGTGTGTGTAGCACACAATAGACACACACACACACACATAGAGTACATTCCCCTCCACTCTGTAACAATATATTATCTCATTCTGAATATTACATTTGGACACATATGTTCTCTTTAATATCTTTTTCTTTCATACCTTTCAGTTATTATATAAGTGGTTTATGTTTTCATGTCCGCAATATACACACATTTGGTTTTATTACTTATGTTTTTATATTATTATTACCGAAATGACTATGCGGTCATAGATTTTTATAAAAAAGGGAAAATATCTATTGTTATTTCCATGCTGATAAAATAATTAAAAAAAACAAGTTTTTTCTTCTTCTACTTGTCTATAAAAAAAGGTAGCTATTAATAATGGTATCACGTATACATATTATTATAGCATTTTAAGAACCTATACACAAAAACGGACAGTTTTTACTCGGCTACGTTCAATACGAAACTAGTCATCCAAAATACCGACTAATTTAAATGATCATAGCCGAGTTATAATATATTTAATAATCATATGGTTCACAAAGTTTCATTACAAAAAAATATTAATAGTCCTTCCTTTGATACTTTTTGTTTATAAAAAAGATGGTAGCTGTCAATGCAAAGGAAAATGTTATACAGTTCATAATAAAACAATTAGAACTTCCGTGTTGTTGATTTTCATTATTGTTTAAGTTATGATTGTTTCTTGGTGCGTTGGGACTAAGACCGCCGTTGACAGCAATTTATATAAATCGTTATAAAATAAGTAATAATTTCCAATGAACTTGCGTGTAAATCGATAGTTAATTCCAGTTACAACGATTTTTTAGCTTTATTACATTATAAATACATAAATTATTTATAAGTTAATTTTAGCGCCATCTATTAACAACGACCTGATATTATATATTGTGTGAGAATACTAGGGTATTGGTAAAATTGTTAAGACACCTGATAAATATATTTATTTGTTAGTATTCTGTATTGTAGAGTAGATTATTATTTAAACAAATGGTTGGTCGAATAGTTTATTTTATAAAAAGAAATTAATATCGAGTCATGACCAGTTTGGCCCTGCGGCGCATTATACTTAGACTGTGGTCAATTATTGCACAATTTTTATCAATGTTCATGGACAAATTTATGTTGACCTACAGCGAATGTCCCCTAAATCTGTAATTTTAATAAAACACGACCCTACGGCCATCTGTCTCTCGTCTGGTGTCAATTAGTGAAGTCTGGTGTGTGAGAAAAAATGATGACATTACGTCTGTGTAAAAGAAGAACCTATATGTATTTATAAAATGTGTGTATTTATAAAATATAAGCCAAGTCTTATATCTAACTATATGTGAAAAGTAAAGAGATTAAAAAGAATACTATTTTCATATTTTACTAGATTCTTGTTTTGATTAGAATTTACTAGACTCTTTTAAAACTGCTTAGTAAATGAATTTTAGGGTCTGCTGTTTATAAAAAATCATTTTTCTTGGTACTGTTTTACTATTAGCGCATTTAAATTGTTGTACCTACTTAAAATTATTCCTAAAAACTTTAGCGAAGTAATGTTTAATATTATGTAATTATAAATGTGTATAATGAAACTAAATTCATCAAAACGAGCAACGACACGATAGCTCAGTCGTTATTTCAAACGCTCACAAACCTACAAAAGTAGCAGGTTTAAGTAGTGACCGACTGGTTTTTTCGTTTAAATTGTTTAAAATGTAAATTAAACGTATTTCGTTCAGTAATTTCTAAAATAGAAATCCAAAATGGCTCCTTCTTTTTATCTGTCAGTTGTTGAATGTCAATTAAAGTAATTAACCCTTTGGCGCGCAATTTGCGTGCTTCAGATGAATGCGTTACTGTCAGAGGGAGGAATCTGAACAGGGGTTTACTGATTTAATAATTGTACAAATTATTCTACGAAAAGTACGTATAGTAGTATAATAGTACATAGTAGATCAAGATATACTGGCCATTTAATAATATATAATTATGATATTATTATGGTTTGGATTATGTTGAAGTTTTAATTATTGTATTCTTTTCTGTACCATTTCTTAAATATTTGTTGACTTGTCAGTTAACTTACGTTTTGTCACTTAACTTAAGTTTACTTAGAAGTCGATAAGGTTGGATAGTTTATATAGGTTTATATAGGTTTATTTAACATAATGAGTCCCAACAAGTAATTTTGCTGTTATCAGTACATAAATGAAAATCACCAAGATTTTTTTATAATATCCTAATCAACGAATGATGGCAGTAAACTGGCGTCGTAGACCCTAGTAAGACTTTTCGTACTATATTAACTAAAATTATTATTGCTTATAACATATTCCACCGATTTACATTCACCGGCCTAATAACATATTTTATAACCAAAATTAATGAAGCCATACCAGTTAATCACAAAGATGAGTTTATTATATATATACATATATATGAAATAGCAATAATAAGATTGTAGTAAATAGATCTATACAAAAAAGAAAGAGTTAAATTACAATAAAAAACCCTACATGATGGTATCATATAAATCTATTACCTCTGGGAACAGGCGGAGGAAAAAGAAAAACTTTGAAAGATTGTTGAATCTTCGTTGTTTGGTTTTAATTTAAAACTCATTTAGAATTCATTACGCTTCACTTTGTTATAAAAAAATGAACTAAAATTATTCATTTTCATTCATTCATTCATTATATCTCAAAAGTTTTTTGTTCATTTTAAATATTCATTTACATTTAAATGTCTAAACGTGATATATTTTTTCATTCACTGCTGTAAAAAATATAAATAGTGAACTGAACTATGTAGGTAACTATGCATTACATTTCTTATACTATTTAATGCATAGTTCATTTTTCTAATCTAACTAATTATTTCATTAAGTTTTAAATGGTATTGAATATAATCAATAAATGATAATGGAATATAACTAAAACCTGTTCGAATAGTTATAATTTGCTGAATTTCTTTGGAGTCAAACAAAACTATTTAGTTCTAAAACGGATATATATTGGGGGGTCAGTAAACTCAATACTATTTGTTTATTGTTTAAAAACATACCCAAAAGTATAAATAATAACCGCAGGTGTGAGCCTCAACGAGATCAAACGTCTAGTAAAAATATTATCACGTGGTAGGTCTGTTTGTGCAGGCTAATTGGAACGCGTCGTCGCCCGCGGATAGATAAGGATGGGTGGAATTATCGATATAATAGTAGAATGAGAAATAGTTGTTGTCAAAAATATTTATACCCTCTGTCATATAGGATAAATATAAATTTTTGAAAAGTTTATTGTTGGCCACCATTGATTATATAAAGTATTAGTAAATCTAAATGAAAAAAATGAATTTTGTATACAAGATTTCATTATGTTGTACATTAATAGAGAAACACTGACTTACCTACCAGCTTGATAAAATACTATATACTGCTATATTATTATAAGGGTTCTGTATTTACACTTTTTGTTTAACATACTGAGCCAAAAACATATTATTCTTTTTTTTGTCTCCCTGGATGTATGTAGCACAAAATAAGCTTGATTATTCTTAATACATGTATATATACTAAGAAAACATGATTACGGAATGACTGTGAATTTCAAAATAATATCTTAAACAGTAGATCGCTGAAAAACAATTGTACAAATCAAAATAATGAAACTTTTATCGATAGTATTTCCACTGTCACATCACTAGCGTCTTGTTTAAATATTAATTCAGCGTCAAAGGGGTTGGTGAGCGTGTTTGGGGAAGGGTCATTTTCTGGTACAGTCGAATGTTAGATTACGTCAGGATACAAAACATTTATAATAATCTTGAGGGTTTATAAATGGCGTAGTTACTAGAATGAATTTAAAATAACGGTTTTGTTATTTAACCTAGAAAAAAATAACTGAAATCTTATTTATCTTGACCGGTTTAAAGAGGAATTAAAAACTTAATTGATTTGACAGCAATGTCAAGAAGTGTCATTGGCAAAGACTCATTGGCCATCTATCAAGACATCAGACATCAACCAATCAAAAAGGTTAGCATTTGACAGCAAATTTAATATTAATCAGCTTTCTAGAAACCAAATAATTATACAAGAATGCAGTAAGTTGCTTATAGTTTAGCATTGATTGTGCTTGTATTTTTCATTATAAATATGCAGTAATAAACTAAATTAAGACATCAGGGCGTATTTGTTTTAGAAAAGCCTGAAAACTTTTATTATTTTTGAAAGGTTTGTGTATGTCTGCAATACCTAAAAATGTTTTTATTGACAATATTTTTTTATATGTTTAGAACAAAATACAAATAATTATACTAGACTACAAAAAGCAGGTTTTGTTAGAAAATTATTTTCTGAACAGTTTTTTGAAGACTTACATGGAAGTACCTACTGAAAGTTCATTCAAGTTTCACGATATTTATTTAATAAATGTAATTCACACTTAAGAAATATCAAATTTTCCATTAATTTATATTTGATTACTATTTGCTAAAATAAATTTATTTTTATTTTACTATTTGCTCAAACACATGACCAAATTCTCAAACTGTATTAGTAGTTTAATATAATATTATATTAATGTAGAATCATAAAAACTGTAATTACTATATATACATATACTATTATTTTTAATCAAGATCATTTCGCTGCAAATTACCCTCAGATAAACTGAAGACGAGAAACGGGCAATAGTTCGATTGAAAACTTTGATACTTTTTATAGATATTTATTTTTAGCTCTCTGTTGACAGAATGGTGGCGCTGCGTTTTTTTTCTCGAAACCATTTGTCTTTCGAGAATAAAAAGCAACCTGTCGCTTTCCAGGTTATGTTATAAGAGCAAAAATTTCATACAAATATATCTATTACTTTTGCGTTATTAACGGACAGACATAGAAACAAACACACTGTCACATTTATAATATTAAGAGATTTATTAAGTATCTCAAAATATGTAACAATAACACCCTTAAAATATATTTACATTCTAAAGTACCTACCTACTTTGTTAAACTTTGTTAAAGTATCAAGACAACACGACCGCAGCATCCTTATCTCGGCTTGTAGCATGAATTTTAATATTTAATTAAAACTTGAAGGGTTGAAGACATCGCCTTCTGAAGTCATCCGTGCCTCGACCAGATAACGACTTGTGATATCAATACTTTAGAGCACTGGTCTTATTGTTCATATAGTATTGAAAGCTACATAACGTAACGAACTACAATGACATAACATGTATGTTGTTTTGTATTAAATCTTTTGATTCTATTATTATATTAATAAAATATAGATAAATCTATATATAAATCTTATGGTGAAAAGTTGTTTAAATATATACACACATAAATTTATATATCTGTATGTAAGTGTATCTGCACAGGAGTTCTGTGCTTTTTGCCATCTCAAAAAAATGCCTAAAAATGTTTCACATAAAAACAATATGAAAAAAATCGGTAGACAGACGAGAAAATGATACTAAACTATTGTTATTGAGTAACCGTAGATATTGGTTACTCAAGAAAATATTCTTATAATTGACAATTACTATATTTTGCAAAACTCCGGTAATCGTCAGTAAGGGTGATAATTAAAACCACTAAAGAGTAATCATATTTTTATTATTACCAACCTTGTAATTAATGTAAAATAAAAAATAACAAATTAGTCGAGGGATTGAAAATCACTAGAGCGGAATTCTCACCCATTACACGCTTCAGACAACACGAGAAAAACAACACTAGTAGCTGTTACACCAGCATTAATAAATTGACTATTATCGAGAGTTGTATATAATTTAAACTTTTATTTTATAAAACAACTATTTTACGCGTTTTATATTAATATTTATTAAACTGTAGTAATGTTTTTTTTTAATTTATGTGTAATCATTATTTTCTCATTCATTAACTCTTTGATGTAGTCTCTACAAATGAACGAATGTCTATGCCGTCGAAATAAAATTGATAATATACTTCATACTACGTTATGTGTACTGTGTATCTGTTAATTTGAGTTGGGTTATATGTCAAAATATCAATCTAGTCTAACTGCTAATATCAAGCAACGTCAATATTAATTTTGCCGCGAAATGTGAAGCAAATGTCAATTAAGATTAAAATATCAGCTGTTGTTAAATACGGAAGCCATATTGAAATTTGAACTTCGTATAATATATATTAAACATTATATTTCGTCTAAATTTACGTAGAAATTTTAATGAATAAATTAAATATGAATTTTAATCTTGGATTATGGCTTGATGATTAGTTATAAAAATATTTAAGAATTTTCTCATTAGTTTATCATCTCTTTGGAATCTTCCTTTGAAACACTGCAATAACTCGGACGTTCTGAAATGTAATGTATTTATTTTTATAATAATCCTTTGTGAGTTATAATCAATATAACATTTACGTGTCGTAATCGAATGAGCCGATGAATTTCCTTTTCAAAAAGCATGAAGGCACTCAAGGGTTCCGGAACATAAATTAAGTCCGCGGGAACTCGTAAATTCAGAGTACATTAGTGTCTCATGCAAGCAATTATAATATATTAAAGGCGTTTGATGTCTGCGGGATATTGATTTTATATTATTATTATTATCATTTATTTCATATTAATCTTATTATTTACATTTATACATATAACATTAAAAAAAAAAAACAACATTATAAATATAAATATAAAAAACAGTATCCCGCCGACGTGGGCCTCACAACCAGTCCGTCGGTGGTTAGGGCGACAGCGAAAGAAACTTCCTCACAATGCGTGCCGTACCCAAAACTAATTATACTTACTATTATTATTATTATTATTATTATTATACTTAAATATAATATGTTGTATTAGCACAGTACTAAAACAACTGAAGCGCTGTATCTCCTAAACCGCTTTTCGCCTTGTAAAAAGATAACAGAATTTTTAAACCGATGAATATTTATACCTTCATGAATATTCTTTTTTAAGACAAAAAAATCCTTATAAAAGTCGGGGGAAGTTAGACAATACGCTTTTTAACGTTTTTGTCCGAAAAGATAAAATATTATTACGAAAGTTTTATTTTTCTGTAAATAGAAAAAAATATTGTTTTTATAATATATTAATGCTTAAGAGCGTTCTTAAAAGCGTGTCACTTTTAGGATTTAACCTTTTAGGAAAATGGAGAAGTCTAGACTTACTGGGGACCTAATAAGTTTTCGATTAATTTTGACGTTACATAAAATGCAACGTTGTTTGACAAATTCGGCTAAGTACAGTATTCGTTAAAAAAAAATTCTCCGTTATTTATATGGTTTATGTGTTTAAGGTAAAATAAGTGGTTGTTTTTGACATCTATGACATAAGGTTTTGCCGATGCGCCCTAAAAAGTGGGGAGGGAGAGAGACAGAGATAGAAAAAGGAAAGAAATGTTGAGCTGAAATTGCTAGAATTATACCACAGTATAAGATAAAAAGGCAGATCATTGAAATTCATGGCGTTTATTTCGTATTTAAATGCGTGCGCTGTCGCGTATGAAGCGGCGTCTTTAAACAATGTTTTATTTAAACTAATTTACGTCGAGGGAGTGAGACATTTCTTTTCACAATTATTTTGATGATATCTTATTGTGGATCACACATTTATAATTATTTGTCAATATATATATTAAGACAGCAATTTATGTTTGTTTGTAATTATTTATTACTAACACATTTTTTTATTTTTGTATTAGCATTAAAACATCGGGTTTATAGGTCTCTGCACCAAACGTACATCGCAATTGTAATATTTTCATAAATTAATAAACAAATATATGCTAAAATATATTTTTTAACCACAGCACATTGTCAATTCCTACATAAGTTTGATGGATTGATCATTGAGGGCCGGTTTCAATATAGTTTAATGGTTTTATAACAATTGACAGTTGTGATTGGTTGGCTATCACGACATTTAACAATCCAACCAATCAAATTGACGAGGGGAACTGACAGATTTATTTTACTTATAAATTTTAATTGTTTTTAAATTGTATACATTAAGATAAATAGTTTTATTAATTGATAATTAAATATAATATTTATGTTATTGTGATATCCACATTAAGATGTGTATTACTCGATGCTTTAAATTGTTCTTATTGAACCGCCACAGTTATTTATGCTGAGTTCGATTTTACCAATTCTTTTATATGTGATGTGTTCAGGATATGTATGTTCAAATATATTCACATGAAATAGAAACCCTAGAATTTTCTTAGATTATCACGAGTAGGTACTACACATTGCAATAAAACTATTTTTACGCATATAACTCGCGTATAATTAATTAGTAGTATAATAAAATAATTAAAAAACTATAAATATACAAAAAATATAATTTAAAAATAACTATATACATGAAATTTTATTTAAAAAAATCCTTTTTTTATATTGTTTTGAAGTAAGGTAACTTTTGTTAGACTTACTTTTTCCAGCTGCCGCTATAAGAAAACAATTAAATTAAGCGTCCTTATTGTTTGTTTTTCTACCGTCCGATATTAAAAATCGAACCGTAACCTGATAAAACTAACAAATAAACCAAAAGACTTTCAACTTAATCCATAGATTGGCTATTGGCAGCACCTAATAACTAAAGAAACTAATTGTATTCTACCTCTATTAATAAAATAAAATCGGATAGCTCAATTATCAGAACAACAGAAACGAACCAGAGGACGCAGGTTTGAGTCGTGCTCGTGTTGATAAATTTATCACTTGATATTTATTTAAAATTTTGAACCAACATATAATGTAAGAATAAAGTATTGTGTCTATAAAATTTATTTAAATCAGACAAACTTCCACGTATACTTAGTTATACATCCTAACAAAAGATACATATTGTGTAACTTGAAATCTTTTAAGAATGGGTCGTTTAAGAAAACAGTGATTAGAGTAGGAATACCCCATTTGTATGCTTATTAAGGACCCCGGACACTTGACGAAACTTTTCCTTTTAAAGATTGGTCCAAGTCATGAGCGAATTCAGTATATTGTCAAAGATCAATCTATATTAAAACAACAATATTTGATTGCTTTATATGACTTATAATAGAAATTACAATAAGTTTACCAATGATTTATAATAATTTTATGTCGTAATAGATACCATTATTCTTTGGAAAAAATGAAATAAATTATCCAGCAATAACTATACTTTAAAATAATAACGAGGCCACAAATATACATAAATATTCCGGTTATTTGTCAAAATGTCATCCTTATTTATATTAACTACTTCACCAGTCACGTGATTTTTATCTCTCCTTATCCAACATTTCCTCTTCACGAGTCCCAAGAGTGGGATATTAAAAAAGTGGGCCATATGGTTATTAATACAAAAGGTTATGACTTAAACATCAATGTTGCGATAAAAAGATAAAATCCAACGAGCAAACTCTAATTAGCAAGAAGATTGTTATAGCTGTCGCATGACGAGAGATTTTATATTTTACATTTTTCAGCAGTTAACGCTTAAACTTGAGTCTCCAGTACTTTTATTAAATCCCAACTTTGATAATTACCTCAAAGTTTTATTTTGGAAAATCCAATTAGAATGACTAACCGGAAATATTATGATGTGTACCTTTAGAAAAATATCATTGTTTTAAAGTGAGGCAAATATTATTTATAACTTTTGCTCTATTTTGTAACTTAAATAGTTTATTGTATTAAGGTATTCAACCTGTACCTATTGTATTACAAAAATAATATGAAAATTTGCAGTCTCCTGACATTGTTGTTAGACGTAAAAAAGTATAAGTTTAACATGTGTATCTGTGGCAACGTAATTCCAAAACGAAAATCCAATTCCGATTCAGGTTTTATTTGTAGCCTTAAAGCTTGCGTTTTTAACTATTATTTTATAAAATCTATTCAGGTTCAATATCACAGGCTCTTATTGAAAACGGATTTTTAAATGTTTAAATTAATGTCTGTATCAAAAGTTATAGGAAATAAAAGTATCAAGAATTAGGTAGGTATCGGCCACACTCGTATAAGTTTCCTAAAATTTCAATCCTTTGTTACATAGAGTAGATAGGGAACTTTAAACAATAATCTTAACTTTACCGATGGAGTCCGTCTAAAGACACCCAATTATCTACCGGTATTAACATTGAAAAATGTTTGCTTAAATTTTATTACTCTAGTAAAGTTTATTATTTTTTTATTTTGTTTCCTACTTCGTTGGTTTTAACAGTATTCGGGGAGTTAAAAGCTTAACTATGGGAATATAAGGCATTTTTTTAAGGCAGAAATATACGCCATCTCTTGGCACAAATATATAAACTCAATACTAAAAAGGTGAAAAAAAAGACATCCTTCTTATGTGATTATAGCGCCATCTATTGAATTTTACGTGAACATCGTCGCTTGATACCTATCTATTTTTCAAAAATCCTCGTTGTGTCAATTTTATAATAGATGGCGTTGATATCAATTATGATGTTAACATTTTCAAAACTCATCACTCTAAAATTTAAGAGCTTCTAGTGACATCTACAAGATAGAATATGTTTTAGGATATAAAGCATTAGATAAAATAAATACTGTGACTTGTACTGTACTTTAAAGTATAAAGTGTTGGAAGTGTTTTTTTAAAGCTTATGATTTTGAATTAGATATGACAGTCATATAGATAATAGACATAACTATTGATATGTGTGAAACCTTATCGTTCAAGCCCCACCTTTAAAATAGTAAAATGTCATCTGGTACATGGGGAGTTTTGGATACATTGAAACTAATAGGAAAAGGATTTAGAAATAATGAGGATCAAGGGAAGTGGAAGGGAGCACAGGAAAGAATCATATCAGGACTTCCGACTCTTTCTATGGGTCTAAGTCGTTGTTTATCGACGCGTACGATCAGAGTTAATGCCAGTTTAGAGACAACAAATAAATTTTGTATAGGAAAATTTAAATTCTAAAAACTATTAATTTTTAAAAGTCGTAGAGGCTGCCTGCACGAGGTGGTCAACTAATTACAAGTAACCCTCTATAGAACAACTTTACTTCTCCCAGATAATCAGCGAGAACCTGGTATTATGCTGAATAGTCCATTTACGAGCATTTTAATTAAAATTTTGCTTCTCAAATTAAAACATCATATTAAATTTCATCTTATAACCTGTTGAAGGTGAAATGATGTGCAGTTTTAGTACCTCAGTAATAGTAAGAGAGTAATTCCGAGTTATAAAAGATCTAATACTAACGTTGTACGAACATAGCTCAAGGGGTACAAGTTACTAATTAGCATTAAGGTATACTGTGCTGGTACTGACGCGTTTCCATTGTTGGACGACACGATGAATATTAAAATAAAATAAAAATGTATGAAACATATATGAAAGATCACATTAGAACTGATCTACACATTATGTTGTTTTTGATTGTGTTGTGAGGACAAAGTTTATTGTTCTCGACTTCGTATTGAAAAAATCCATTACAGAATTGCAAATTTGGATGACACTTAGTATGAAAAAAAATATGTAAAAATTTAAAGTTCACTTTTACTGACCACACCGTTGCACCGATCCTCCTCATAAATTATTTATTTATTTTTTTAATATTTCAATTTATTCTCATGATAATATGTCCCGTTTTGCGATGAGGTACTTATTGTAACCTAACGTATTCTAAAACCTGATTATACACTTCTGAACTAAAATAGGTCCTTAATATGAGAGACCAGCTGAGGAACCTTGTGTTATACACATACGAAATAGATTATTTATTCTAGAATATAAATATTGACACGAAAGTTCATTTAACAAAGCG
This sequence comes from Napeogenes sylphis, assembly GCA_959347405.1. NCBI lineage: Eukaryota > Metazoa > Arthropoda > Insecta > Lepidoptera > Nymphalidae > Napeogenes > Napeogenes sylphis. Next base: position 31,057,338 of record OY365785.1, read on the forward strand.
ACAAGAACGGACTCACAATATTTGTATACATTTTTCACTGTTACAATATTTCGAATAAATATCATGAAACAGTGGAAACGGATGCCTTCAGGCGTACATGTTATAAGCCGCATTGTTTCAGGTACAACAGCCTGAACATTTACTGGCCAACGTCCGATTACGGGTCGTGTTTCAGTTATTTGACTTACTTAATACATTTCACATAATAATAATAATATAATATTGTTAAAGTTATATTTAGATGGTTTTTCTTAAATAAGTATATAGATATTCTTGCTTCTTTTAAATGTTATATAAGTTTATAAAAGATATTAATTATAATGATTATATCTAGGGTTCCTTCCAGGACTATTAGGTCTCAGCGACATTTTTTTTGCGAAATAGAATTGTAAGTATAGACACATATTTAGAATCAAAAGAAGTAATTGTTTGTTTTAAATTTTTATACGTATATAATTCTATCTCACAAAAACTGTATATGTTTAATTAAAATATTATTTATGAACACTTATATAAATCAATTTAGCTACAATTTTGAATTTTTGTAAGGTGGATTATTGCATATAATTATTATACTAAGTATAGAGGAGCTATTGGCAGACCCGGAAGTGTCAGTGTCTAATAAATAAAAAAAAGAGGGAAGATGGAAGACCCATACTTTGTCTAATCACTCATGCAAGAAAGAGAGACAGATAGATAGTCTCATTTTTAATTATTTTTTTTTTAAAGAAACTTCTCAAGCTGGCATCCCTACACTATGTATAATAACTCTAAAGTATATTGTTATGACTACAACTTTATTATCTGTACCAGTATCAAGTATGACTCGTGATTTTACTTTATGAATTTACGTTCAGAAATGGTATAATTAATAATTAAGTCGATTTTTCGGAGGTTATTAAATAATGTGTTGAATAAGAGGCTGAAAAGAAAATCTTCATTTAACATTTTCAATCATGATAATGGAAAAGAAACCAAACGTTATTAATTATTTAAAAATACTCTTAAAGCTAAAAATTGAAAATTTCAAATGTAACCTTTTTTTGCGTATATTTACGATTTAACTCTTTAAAACAGTTATCCGTTAGGGAGATATTAGTAAAATCAATACTGAAAATTTCCCAAAGGACCGTCTCCATTAGTATCCAGTCAATGTTTTAGAGAAAAAATAAGAATTTTTGAAACAAACAGTAAATTTTTATTATTATTATATATATAGGCGTTTTTATAAAGTTAAAATAAATTTATCAAGATTTTTGTTGTAATTACTTTAATCTTAATGTAATTAAAAAAATAAAAGCGGCTCCTTGGAGATAAATGTAATTTCGGAGTAATTCAATATTTTTAAGGTGTTAACTAATAATGCTGTCTAAAATAATGTTTTTGTTAATTTGATGATAAATTTGAGGTTACAAAACCAGCTTTTTAAATTAATTGTTAATAATTTATTGTATGCAGAACTGTCAATCTGATGGTAAGTGACCGCTGCCCAATAAAATTGCAAATGAAATCTGTGAAAAAAAGGGAGAAAAAGGACACAAAAAACAATTAAGAAATAAAAAAGACTTATAATAGAAAATACAATAAAAGAGAAACAATTTAAAAAAATGCAAATATTTTATTTTTACAGAGGCTAACATTATTTTTATTATTTCCAGATTACCTCATGCGGAATGAAGTGTACATCTTCAGTCTCGGCTAAAGGTAAGGTATTAAAAAATATAGATTCTTTTTGAAGTTTATAAAAGACTTATTTGTCAGTTGTCATTCATATTCTGGACTTTTTAAGTCTCGTTAAAATGTTAAAACGGTTAAGAGTGAAAGGAACAGATAATAAATATGACCAGGAATATTACAAAACGTAAAGTAGAGTTTAATAGGTTGCTAAGTAAATGCGCTTTACCACTTATGTATACCTACATTTTGACTTTCCATCAGGTGGAATGTAGTCAAGCATTAACTTAGTATGGATACCAAAAAAAAAGAAGAAAATACTGGTGATTTAAAACGCCATCATTATTTAAGATTTGGTTTGATAATTATATGTGTTTTCTGTTCGAATATAATTATTATAACCTATTCGTTAATTTTGTTATTTTTCGTAACTAATTTAATTGTCAATATATTAATTGATTGATTAAAGTACGACTTTTTTAGATAATTATCTATATTTTTCTGTTGTCTAATCTACACAGACCTATCTCTGTTTTCAAGCTAGACTATTATTGAATAAATATAGTCAGAAATTAAAAAAACTTTTGAGCAACTTAACTCTTAAATTAGTGTAGAATATTATTAAAACCACAAATTTTGAAGTTTATTTTTTTTTGTATTTAGCAAAGAACCAAAAATAGCTATAATTAAAAAAAACGCACAGTTTAAAAACAAGTATTTTTAAGATTTAAACAAAGGAACTCTAAAATGACTAGAATTTTATTAAACGCAAACACTAGATCTTTTTAAAAGTTAACCAAACTGTGGAAGCGGGTCAGGCTGAAAACAACTTGGATTTCTGAACTCAATAACATTCATCGAGTTTTAAAAATGCGATTATTGTGCTCGTTGAGAACTGCGGTTTTGCTTAGATTTTGATTTAATTAACATCGACTATAACCGGTTTGTACGATCCAACTGTTGTTAGATTTTTTTTATATTATCCCGTCACCTACAACAAAATTAAAAAAAAAAAGATTTTTTATTGCTAACCCTGTTAAAAAAACTGCTTGGCTTATATTGTTGTCGAATTTTATAGAAAAAGAAGCAGGTATATAATATTATATTTGTGTACAATATTGTGAAGTTGTTCAGATAAATAATACATATTTTACAAAAGTCAAGGTTAACTTTTACTGACGTATACTTATCACGAAATGTCGTAAAACTTAAAACATATATTTTAAACTAACTGTAGTAATACATGAAATAATATATTATTATATAATTATTATAAGCGTTAGAAAATTACAGAAACAGAAATGAATTACTTGAGTGACTTTCCTGTTTTTTTTTTTTGCCGGTCAATCAATTACTATTCAAATATATTTGGACTACTTATAGTTCATTCTGTCTTCACTCAAAAGTATCATTAATTATAATAAAACTTTAACACATAATTTAAATTATTTAATTACAGTTGACAACATTCATTCATTCATTCATTCTTTATAAACCATGTATTTCGAAGAACGAATGAATGGGTTGCATCTTCAATAAACGCGAAGTCAGGACGCTGCATAGTATAAGTGTATTAGAAGAGGAGTGCTTTATAATGTAGAGGAAAACCGCCTTTATTATAGATAGATAGAGCTCAAACTTCTGTGTATTTAGAATTGAATATAATTCATTAAACCCAGGTATATTTAATAATTTATTTAGTTTGTGCTTTAGACGACGGTGATAAGGTTCAAATTTGTTTGTCACTTCATCGTTGGTACGCTAAGTGATGTACGGACTAAAGAGATAGTTAACGCGGAGTTGAAATAAGATAGTGGTGAGAATTAGGTTGCTAAATATCGATATCGATAAACTGATTTTTACAGTTTCTTTATTATGAAAATAATAAAAATAGTATTTGAATATTTTTAAATGACATAATGAACCAAATAAAGTTTGATACATAAAATAGAATATCTTTTGAGCTGAATTTATTAATATTTTTTCACTATATTTTTAAATTTAATATTATTGAAAAATATAGAAAATATTTTATGATTTATTAAGATTACTGTTCAGATACGATTAATGTGGGAGTAATAAAGTCCATTTTTAATGATATTTAGCATATAGTATTAGAACTCTCTTACTGCAAAGAATCAGCAATGACAGTGGTTATATTCTTTAAAATACTTTATTGGCACTGCTCTCAAATACACTAAACTGTTTACTGTTTAAACTCTTTACTATCACTATTACACTTTATTATACTATTTCTGTTACACAACTTAGTCTCTCAATCACACACTGCATTCTCTTAGCTGGGAGACGATTTATATATACACTACTTTTAATCAAATCAGTATCCAATATTACAATTATTTATTAAGTCAATTAAACTTCTATATAAACATTACATGTTTTAGTCATACCATCAACTAATATATTTATTTTTTTATCAAAACCTACCCTCCAATTATAAGAAAGCTAACAATAGTAAGAAAACCTTATTGGCAATATACAAAATCCATACTATTATAAACATTAAAATAAATGCCCAGCGCTGCGGTAAGCTAATTAAAAAAGATATTTAATACATTTATCGATAAAAAAAAGTTATTCCCATCATTAGCTAAACTTCCAAACCCAGCACCCAGCACCCAGTTCTATTTATATTAATTCACATTGAAATTCGTTCAAATCAGCATTATACATGTGGAAAGGAATTTGTATAATATATGTTCCAGTGACCCGTTTTTTACTTTGTATGCAATATTTTTGAGGCTCTTTTATTAATGAAACTGGCCTAATATATTAAAATTATAAAAGAAAAACTCGAACCTGAGAACTCTTTGGTATCATCCCGTCGCACTACAAACAGAGCTACCGTATCGTTACCTGTCTTTTATTTATAATTGTCTCTATCAAGACATAGGTGACTTCTATGGGGTTTTAAAGGATCTCACTTAATATGTTTAGAATTACTTTCTACTACTACAATCAAGACAAAAGAAGCTACGCATAACGGAAATAATCAAAATATATTTTTTTTGCGAAGGTAAAGAAGAATATATGTGCATTACCTACTGTATGAAACGTACTTACTACCAATAACTTTGTTACGAACGTCAGTTTGATTATTTTGTCCCACTAGCACAAATCATCAAATTATTAATATATATGTAGTAGTAGCACTAGATCCAAAACATAGAAAATAAAATATACAGCCTATAAAATTGGCATAGAGAATACCAGGATATCCTCTGAAATACTACCCTCATAGCCTTAGTCGGATTTCACTAGGTCGTTGTTCACACCGTGATAGTAAAACTAACTCCAACAAGAGCTGTATCTAAACTAAACTATTCATCTACATACCTTAATTTCATTTCTAGACTTTAACTCCTAGATAATATAATTACCACATAATATAATTTTATATGGTACTTTAATCACAGATAGTTTATTTACGATTAATTTTAAACTAAATGGCAATTCTTATTGAAGTAGTCATATTATATAATCTCAGGGTATAGATGGAAACGTCAAAAAATAATATTGATAACACCAACCGATCTTCACTATAGGACTATAACTCAACAAAAACTTTTTACTCAAGAATACCAAAGTGTAAATTTAGTTTGGCATATTTTTTTTTGTACATTGGTAAGGTTGGTATCCTTTTTTTATTTTAAGGTTGGTATTATGGGGCAGTAATAAATAATAAACATAAAGTTGTGTAATCGCGCTCGGACGCCAATGTTTTGTTAACGCTATTTACATTTCATTATCTCTAGTCCGGTCTTTGTTTTTTTTATATATTGTCTGTTATGTTATAATTAATGTAGGCATATAATAAAATAGTAATGAAGTAAAGTAAAACTAATTCTGGAGATTTTTTTTAAATAATAGCTAAGTTTCTAAACTTCATTTGTTTTTCTCTCTACTTTGTCCGTCCTTATGGTTGTTAACATGTCAGAATATGCTTACTTACCTAATCCTTATAAATAAAAAAACCGAGATTCTTTTAGGGAAAATTTAGTTATACATGTTAATAACTAATCTATAATATCTCGTCATATCATTTCCATATATGATATAATATACTAAAACTAATATTATTCTACAATATTCGTATTCACATATAAAAAATACCTTACAAGGATAACAGTCCACTTATCAAGGTGAAATCGACTATAAGTCAAAGGAAAAGGATTCAAAATCAATCTGAATGGAGTATTAATTAGTATAGCAAGAACTTGCATGCATATTTGATATGGCAATTAGTTCCCGTGTATCTTCAGGTAAGGGTTCAAAGGGTGTTGTGATTTTGGGAATACACACCCAATTTGAAGAGGAGATAATGGGTTTCAAATATCTTGTATTATTCAAATATTCGTCCTGAAATAAAGCTCCTGTCGCTTATTTCAGGCTGCCGTCACATTTTAATTTATTTCCTATATAATAATAATATCACAGGACAAATTAAACACATTGATCTAAATTCTAACCCATAAGTAAGCAAATTATTTAATTGTGTTAAGGATGTTAGAGAACGATACAAATACATAGAAAGATATCAATTCTCGTCATATACTTGCCTGTCCCTAAAGGGAAACCCGAGCCACATTGCTTACCTATACGTTATATCTATGTATTATGGTGACGAAGCCTAATTTTTTAACTGGTTTACAGAAGTAATCCTGTGTCGAGAGACCTTTCATAGACACATTTACAACGGACACAAGTAGGTATCTACTCGGAACAATAATAAGACGCATAACAACAATATGAATCACACAATTGTCCCGTGTGGGAATCGAACCTTTGGTTCAGCCGTCTAACAACCGTCACCACTAACCACTGAACCACTAGACTCTCTACAGTAGGTATTCACTGCGGAAAAATAAAATATTTTTCACCGAAAAATACAAGAAGTTTTGGGTTTTAATTGCAATAAATCTAGAACTGTGCAGTTTATATATGGTGATAGATGCCACATTATTTGGCACTCGTACCCATTCTTGGGGGGTGGAGGGGGGACTAAAGTAGCTACTGTATATTGAGCTCAGTAAATGGGCGCGGTTCGTTGTATGAAAGCTTAACATAAAACAATTCATACACGGGATGATAAATAATGAAATCTTCATTATTTAAATTAATCTTAAAAGAGCCCCAAATAAAGGCAGCTAAAGGTTTTATCGCTGTATACGTTTTTACATAAAAGAAAAATCATTTTGTTAAACTGGTGATTATGAGAATTCTCGTTAAACATAAATTATAAACAGTGATTGTTTTACTTAATAGGTCATGTCTTATTCGAAGTATATTCTTAGCTTTAGTAAATTAAATAAATAATGGCTGTTTGTGTAAGATATGTTTATATCCAAAATACTAGGTATAAAGGTGGAATATTATATTAGGCCTGTGACAGATAGACAGTCTGATGTTACGATATTATAATAATGTTGTTTTTGTCATTTGTCTAACGACCCTATTTTTAAATATAATATTAGTATATTATATTGATTGCTTATTGTCAGATTATTATAATATTAAAATTCGTTATTAGAAGATGCCTTCCACAAGATGTAGTAGACGAACGCATTTATAAGTTACGCGGGAAGAGTCGCGGAAAACAAATAGTTTCATAATCAAAGTTTCCTATACGACAATTCATAGCAAAAAGCCCGAAATAACAATCATACAGATATATATTTTAAACAGTGTATTGATTGGTTGATATCAGTATTCTCCAACGTTGTTTCAATTGTTTCATAATAAAAAAGAACTATTTCCAAATGTGTTGTAACTTTCAGCGTATGAACCAAAACCCCTGAAACTCTTTAACTATAGCCAAATGTGTTTGAAGTTTCATTGCTTTGTCACGCGACTTTCTAAGTAGTATAAAGACAACAAAGTTTCCTGTGTAAAGTTTTCTTCGTTATCGTAGGAGTTTCAGTGTAAGTTTTCCACCGTCTTTCCTTGGATTAAACTGGAAAATATATTTAACTGAATAACTTTGTTTTGTTCTTCCTGGCTTTAATTTAGAGAAATTATAATTAATATATGTTTCTTTTACTACTGATCGGTTTAACTGAAATCATAATATCGCATTTTAGATTATCGAATCATTTGTAGAAAAGTGGATGTTTTTTGTACTTAAGCTTTCGGGATAAGAAAGAATGAAAGCTTTTTAATTTTTTATCGATTCCTAATCAGTTTGTATTATTATATGAAAATAAAAATTGCGAATTTGAGGAGAAACTTAGTCACGATCTTGTATCTCTCCTTACATTACCGATCAAGTCTCAACGATTTTTAATAAAACTTAACTTTGTAGATGATCAATATAGGCACAAAAGGATACAGGATTTGGTCGAGTGCAGGCATTTCTACGTGTTTTTTTAATATTTTCCAGATACATCGTTTTATTGATAAAGAATGTAAATCTAAATATATGAATTACCAGAATTCTGTAAAGATATGAGTTATAAATATTCATATTTAATACCAACAGCTTAAAACGATAAACATAAACATGGAGGTCAAAATCAAGTGCTCATTACGTCAGGAGAAGGAAATAGCGCCCTTTGCTTAGATCCGCGTGAGAGAAGGGTCTTGACAGATATACCTTATCTTCGTTCTGTTTGGTACGGGATCCCAAAAAGATGACACAATTGCTTACGATAGGGATTTCCAATCATCATCATTTAAAATACTTGGAAAACATTGTTATATCAAGACTGAAAACATGCATATATGTATACAAGATTAAAAAATAATAGTAACAATATAAATTGATCTAACACCTAAGTAAGAAAATGATTGGCTTGTGTTAAGGGTGTTAAGACAACGATACAAATATATAGAAATACACATTATAAATACTGGGAATATATTTATTAAACAACCAAATCCAGAAATACAGATATTTATTTTCATTACATACACGCCTGTCCCTGTCGGGAATTGAACCCGAGCCCCTTTGCGCCGCTAAGCGTTAGGCGTCTGCGCTAACTACTACACCTACTTAAAAAAATCTATTAAAATGTTTAACATTGTCCTCTAGTTTAGACATTGTAATATCTGTGGTTAAAGTATCATTAAACAACAACATTGTAGACAAACACACGAGCAACAGCTAGTATTTAATGAAATAAACCATCTAATAGAGTAACTTGTTGATCCTGTAACCATTGATCTGCGTTACAAAGACGTAACTCTCGCTGCTTTCATGAATTATCAACCGCGGTCGTGTGGTACAAGTGATAGACTGAAGCGTTTAAACTATAATCCGGTCCTTGAGAATTTATTAACGAGAGTGAAGATTTATTTACTGATTTGTTACAAGGCATAACTGTAGATGTACTAGCTGTTGCCCGCGACTCCAGCCACATGTTTATAGACAAACAATGTTTTTATCTTTCTATTTTTTTATTTATATATATTTAATAAAATATTTAATAAAAAATAACCTATGTTACTTCTAATACCTCCAAAAGTATGTGTATAAAGTTTTATAATGATAGAGTAGTTTTCACGTGAAAGCGTAACAAACAAACTTACATTCGCATTTATAATATTAGTAGGATAAATTATAATTAAGACGATATAAAGTTCACGATACTTCAAGAATTTTTAAATTTGAACACCGATGCAATGAAAAATGGAGTTATAGCACTCAGGCGCTGTAAAGGTAATGTTTCAAAGGTACACCACACCGGTTTTGATTTTAGCTGGTGCGGAATTTTAACCCCAAATAGTAACCCGTACATAAAATTGATCATTTAATTATATTCGGCTTTTAAATATTATACTTATTTTAGCGTTGACGACAGTTCACGGAGTATTTTAATTGCCGTAAAATTTTCTATCGACTTCTTTTGTCTTACTGACCTATGGTTTTCTTAACTGAATAGGTAAATTAAATGAATTAACGCATTTAAAATAAGAATAAGTTTATCGCTTGATTTTAGCAATTTGCACCAAACAAAGGGCATAAGCATACGTCATGTCTATGTGTGTGTGCTATATATGTAAACACACCTTGATTTCCCAAATGAATTGCACACGGCTAAAGTTTAGTTGGACGGTATTATGCGAGAGCCTTTATTAACAATTAATATGTAAATTTCCGCACACACGCACTGTGACATTGTAATAACAGAATACAATTACTTACCATTTGAATATCTAACATGTAATTAGATATTTATTGCAATCTTTTATGGTATCAAATAAGAATGCTTACGTATTTTAAATAGCCAATGAAATGACGAATTTAGACAATACATGAACCAAAAATAAAAATAAAATAAAATATAGCCTACATTATCTATAAAGTTTTATACTGAAAGTATTTACTTATAAATTTACTGTAGAACGATTAATGTTAAATTTTTAAAGTCTATCATCCACCAAGACTCTTTGATATTCAGACCGTTTGACGTCAATTTATTATATTCTAACTTCTGTTTAAATACAATTTTCAATATCTTTGCTCAACAAATCCCAAATAAATTTAAATTAATATCAAATGCTTCCCTCTCGCATAAGTCTTTCATACCTTCACGTGTAAGAGTGAAGTGGATTATTATGAAATGGTGCTCATTCCCGCGTTACGCAGGTATTTAGTTTAACAATATTAAATTTATAATTAATTTCTAAGACGCTAATAATAGAATTATAGATTGTTACCTTTTTCATTTATTTAAATATACTTATAATAATATATAATTAGTTATGTTGATAAATTATGATATGATAAATATTTTGATAAAATAGCTAGTGTGTATTTCCTTTTATAATCGTATAAAGGAAGAAGAAATTTGTGAATAAAATTTTACAAGTAGTATATGGAGCTTTTATTGTGTCTTAGATATATATTTGTATTATATAATGTAGTTACACGTTTGAGTTTTGATATCGAAAGAAAACTCTATTTACATTTCTCAAGCCAGTATTTTGATCAAAATACGATTTCCGGGCTAGAGAATAACCCCTTTGTCAGGTAACTCTACCTGAAATAACAAACATAAAGTAAACATGAATTCGGAATATCAATCAGTTAATCAAATATTTCACAAAAAAATGGGGTTGTAAACAAAGTAATGATTTTTAGTTTAACCACCAGACTCACTGACTATAAAACATAAGTCGATAATGTGTATTTTACGTCGTGAGGGAGATACCAACGGTCGAGCCAACCCGTATACGACCTGTTATTTATATTTTTCCTTGGTGTTTAAGACCAGAATGCAAATGAAATTGGACCTAAATCAAATAATGTATTTAATACTTGAGTATTCAAGGTTTGGATTGAAATAATAATATCAATATAAAAATCTTTAAACGGCTTTTCAATTCCATTGTCTACTTATCGTAGCACCTGCGTTTTGTAGCACCTGCTACGTTTCACGTAGCATGGTAGAAACTAAAGCAATAGGTCCGTTTTGTTTCAAAGTTTTGGTGAATTATAACTAAGTACATTTTTAACAATATTTATTTTTAAATAAAACATTTTTAGAAAGCATTGTATGTAACTTTTATATTTTTAACGTTTACCTTTATAATGTACTTTGTCATAAAGATGCTTATAACCAACCATGTTAGTTTTCATCCTGATCTGGTTTGGAAAGGTCTATTACAATGTAATTTAAAAACAGGTGAATAATAAAAGCGAAAAGAAATTTAACATGAAATATATTAAAACATCAAAAGATTGTACCTTTGTTCGTTATAAAATATTGTTTGAAGGAACACAAAAATTAATTAAGCAGAAAAATCGTTATTTTTTCCATGTACGTTAGCTAGACAAAAAAAATAATTTTTAGCCTCCATATAATGAACTACGACGCTGGCCCTGCTTGGCTCGTTTTTTATTTAATATATAAAGTTCTACTTTTTTTAATTGTATTTTTTAAATTTATACTTTATTTTGATATTCTTTCTTACTAACACGCTAAAAGTAAAAATAATTTTCCTAACAAACATATAGCAAACATATTTTTATATCAAAGATATAAAAAAAACTCTAACTCTAGGAATGGTAACTCTTTGACCTCAGTTAATAAAAGAAAAAAAAAGAGATAAAAAACCATCCGAAGTAGGAAAATGATAATAAGAATTTTTATATATTTGTATAACTTCTTTTTTTCATGAGAAGACTACAGCTTTTTATCTGTCCTTTGATCTGTGATGTATGGTCTCGACAGTTTAAATATATTAATATATTATAGTATGACGTAAGTCAATTAATTAAGTTGTTCATAATTTATACAATTACTAACAGATGCGCAAATTTCTGAATAATACTAATTGTTTATCTATTTAAAATGTTAATTTAAAACAGACTAGAATTGCTATCTTTCTGCCACTGCCAACTGTGCCCTCTAGCCACGCTTTGAATAAAAACTAAATACGTAATATACCTGTAGGTAAATATATCAGTTATATACTTATTAGAAATCTTTAGCTACAAATTTTGTATAACTTTTTCCTCGCGACTATATTCGTAGAGACACAATAAATATTTTGGACTATTGCGGAACTTAACAGATCAAAGTTTTGTGTTTATCATCAAGCGGTTATAACATAAGTCTTTGTGATCCAAAACCTAACACCGTAGCATCACTCACTCACTCATCAAATCGTAGCTCTCAGCTATGGACTAACTGAAAGATTACATATATATTGTATGAATGACCGTAATCAATCTGTTCATTCAATAACACAGTTCCTAACAAGCGCATCATTAATTATGTATGTCTACGGTTTAACTCTCGTAGGCCACGTATACATGTACTTGGACCGCAATCTTTACACAACAATGGATTTGTTTATGTTTACTATAATTCATACGACGGGCTACATGCATTTAGAAAATATATGCTGTAGGTGGTACAGAGATAATAAAAAGTGATAATGAATAGAAAAGGAGCTTGTTAGGACATTGGAACCATTGCTTTACTGAACTAACATCGTTACTGTTGAGTTGAGGTGTCATGGCCAAGCTCATAGATACTGAAATCTAGACCAAGACCACGTGTTACCTATGGAAACCTACAAAACGCATAATAATACTAAGAGTATTGGTAAAAGTATTTATATAATAAATATAAGTAATGAATCCAACAAAAATATTACAAAATAAGTTCCTAATTTCTGTGGAGTGTACTCATTCGAATAGCATTTTTTCATCTAAAGAAGTCTGGTCCAAGGCATGTACAAGTATCTCACACCGCAGCGATGGGAAGTCAACAATACCCGGACAACTCCCAAAACAGTCATAAATAAAGGGCATATTACAGTGTACAGATAGCAAAAATATATTATTTCTTAAATAAATATTGGTTTGTATATATATTTATTATTGAATATTAAGTTTTAAGATTTTCAATGCCAAAGTAAGAAACATATTTATTTTGTATCCTACACTAGTATTCATTTGGTTTAAAACCTGAAAGGATGAAAAATGGTCGAAAAGTTCCGTTCATATCTACGATTAGATTACTTAGATAAGGAATTTCACCATTTCGTAACTTCATAAAATTGTTCTTCAAATCTTAAAAAAATTAATCAAAAGAGCATATCGTACTCAGATTTTAGTTATAACATGTGATATCTATTTCCTTCTATTTTTATTTTTATTTACTTACAATAACATGTAAATGACGTATATAGTATTATTGAACGATTTTTCTGCTCTCCGTACTCTCCCCTAGTGACAATGTTTATCTATTATTAAATACATTCCATTCCACCCGTCTCACAATCTAGCCCCTAATCTTAAAGGTATAAGGCATCAAATATTAGGATTCCGTGCAAAAATATCGAAAAAAATTACAGTGTTATTAATTCCATTGAACTTAAGTAATTGTTATATTGAAAAAAATATATGTAATCTTTTAGGACTCTTAAATACAATATGATTCTTTAACATTTGTTATTAGGTCTATGTTTTATAATGCTGGGTTAACTGCACCTTGATTACCTGGTTCCTGGGGTAGCAACAGTGACTATTATTTTTATTGCGCGGATGTGGAGGTAAGATACGATGATATCCGAAGAGCGGGCAAGGGAGTGGAAAGTCAGATACTATTTTTTCTTCGTAAATAATTCCTACAGACAGAACCATGAAAAACGATTTCCTCACACTTCACAGAACACCAAAAGTACGTCTATTGTTTACTTATCTTAATGATTCTTGAGGTATTTAACCTTCGTACGATAAATATTAGGACTTATTATAATTATTATCTTTATGTTAAGATACGTAATGATGACGTCATACTCTTTATTATTAATATACCTATGATTTTAATCTAAACAACAAATAATATTATGGAATTTATTGCGACAAATGAACATACATCTCAAACAGAAATATCTGTCGGCAGTGTCAATGACCTCACCTGAGCGCGGCCATCTTTGATGCGAGCAAAACATGGTGGAAAATGGACGTATAGTTGTCTTTACTTTTAAATAAGTTTAGTAATTATTTATTTGCATTCAGAAATTACAAAAATGTATTTAATACATTAAAAAAAAAACAAAATTATTGTTGTTTTAAATATTCTGAAAAGTTAATAAGATTATATAGTTTTATTTAAATTATATAAAGTTTTAAAGTTATTCCCTTTTAACCTACTTAACTAGTCTTTAAATAGAGAAGAAAAATTCTCGCTTAGTTGAATTATAAAAGGGCTTATTTAGTTTTGGTTTTAATTATTAAAACTAAGCGACGGTAACTAAAGCAGAGAATAATTCTAGTTAGCTTATAAAGACTCTAGTAGAGTTCAGTAGAGCGATTTCTCAGACAAACCTATAAATAAAGTAATTTCATACATGTACTATATGTTTTGAAGAGCTTCCTTGACCTGTTACCATCGTCATTGTAGTAATATTGCATATGTATGTTACAAAAAAGAAACAGTATGTAAATTTTGTTTTGTATGTAGAAATAAATCTAAGAAACTATTCATCCGATTTAAAAACTCTTTCTCTAATATTTAGAATGAACTTAGCTTTTCGTGGAGACTATTTTCATGAAGTATAGTTATTATGATGTCCGCATTGATCTCCATCAATCAAATCAATCCCAACAAAAAAAACATCTTTAAATAAAAATGTTACATGATTAAATTATAAATTAATTTTAAATATATTATATAAGTACTGGGACCAGCTATAAAAGTAAAGTTGAAATGAAATAAAACAAGAAAAATATTATATAGAAAATCAAAGAACGTTTCTCTGATATCGCACATCTAGAACAGATTGAAACTAATTCAATAACTTAATTTAAATATACATGTAAGTTTAATTTATGTATATCTCTGTTGATAACTCGTTCATTAATAATGTACTAATGTCGTATAGCTCAAGATTTACTTTGTTAGAATACTCTAATCTCTGAAAGCGCCAGGAATTAATAGCTCACATAATGAAGAAGGTTATATAATATATAAAACAAAGAACCAATAGTATTTTACAGAAAAGAAAATATGCCTTTTGTTTTCAGAATTGGATCAGTAGTTATTTTACACGCATGTTCCAAAAGCCCTGTTGCAGTCCATGTGAACGCATTCGCAGGAAACATTTAGTTCATATATGCGTTTGGACAAATACTTTTATGTAACAGCTCCTTTCTATATGCTTTTAGGTACAGCTGATGCTCACTTTACTGTCGAAGTGAACAAGGACTATTACCCAAAAACTTAGCCCATTGAAACCCATGTTTAAAAAATACAAGAGCAAACATGTTTCAACTTACCAAAGTTATGTAGGTCATCTGGATTAACCATTTCTTTAAAGATATCAAAAATATGTCACATAAAATACTATTAACATGGCCCAGTGATGCTCTCTTAAATAAATATAGACTGATAAATTTCTCAACAAAGACAGAAATCGAACTTTCGACCTCTGGCAATCCATGCTGTCAATCTGCAAACTGAACTATAGTTATTTACCTTGATAAATGAAACGGACATATTATAGAAATAACTCAACGTTCTAAATGTCTTCCAAGAACTATATCAAAAGTGATAGTATGTATAAACTCTAAAATAGAGTCATACTCAAGCCCTTTACTAGAAAAAGCTAGGTATTTTTAATATTATTGTTGAATAACAAAACATTCTGATGTATTCAAACCTTATGCACGATTCCATCGAAATCTATACAGAACCCTTCTTGGCATTATTTATGATATCTAGTAAATTCTGCTTACGACAAAAGAAAAACAAGGCATGAAATATTAATACATTTTTGTTTTCGAATGTACTTTTTCGACTTTTTTAATAATTGATGTTGATATACAAATTTGTTATAGTTGTCATTTATTTTAAAAAAGATTAAAGAACACTGGATGGTCAATGAAATGTCAACTACTAGGTAAATACGTATTAGTCTCTTATTGTCAAAAAAGTAATAAGGTTGAAGGAATAGTAATAATAATATAAATATTAAATAATTATTATTCTCAAACAGTGAGGTTACATAGTAGGTCGTAGCACTCTATAAGATTTTCGTAGCATTTCGTAGATGCTTTGTAAATTTGTTCATATTGAAAATTAATTTATTTGTATTAACATACAATATAAGGTAAATACATTGCTCTATGTATGTTGGTAAATCTTATGTTTATTTTACATTGTTACCTTATGACCCTACATGTAGATAACCCCATTTTTATAACGTTTTTCCTTCTATCATTAAACAGTAAAAAGAATTTAAAACTTTTTACTCGATACAATAAACAAACAGCTTCCTGTTTAATATTATTAGATTTAGCTATTGCTGGCAACTTTACCCGCGATGTCTACAGAAGGCCTTATTAACTGGACTCCATGAAAACTTTTTTGACTTGAGCGAGGAAAAACCAGATCGGATTATTCTATATGTTGAAGAACTAATTGTTAAAATAGAATGGTTACTTTCGGCCATTAACTCCTACATACAAACTTACTTACAAACTTTACCTCAGATTACTATAGATATTAAACACGAGGTTTGTTTAATACTTTATACAGTTATAACAATGAAGTTTAAGGTAATACTTACAAAGTCAACATTGAATTTTGAAATACTTGAAATTAGTACGGGGTTTGCTTTCTTTTTTAATATGAAAGTTAAAAAAAACATATCTTTCCATAAATTATATTTGATAAAATTATATGGATACTGGTATGTGGACACAAATAATATTGTAATATTTTTAAAATTTATACACCTTATATATTTTGTTGAAACAATCCAAAAACTATTAATCACTTAAGAATAATGTTCTTTATTACCTCTCTATTTAAATATGTTACCAAATTCGATTTAACATAGAACGAATCCTAATTGTATCATTTATAATTACTAGAGTCGCATCACAATCGATCTAGCCTACATCCGCTACCATTCAAATATTCTATGATCAGTACACAAGTTCCCAAAGTTTGACGTTTTTATAGTCCTTATAATATCTAATGTGAAATTAGTTCTATATTTTATTTATTTTTATTTTACAAATTCTTTTAATTTAACAATATTTCATTGAACGGTAGGATTCCAAATCTTAAAAGTATAAATATATTAATGTATTTCGTATTAATAGAACAAAGTTACTTTTTTGAAGTAAAAGTAATAAAATATTTGAAATTTCAACACTATTACATATGTCAGAGTAATATTTAGTAATATTTTGTTTTATTATTATATGACAAAAACAAACAAAAGATATTATATCCAGTTGTTTCAATAAAGGTACAAATAGAAAACTAACCTTTTTAGAGACAGTTAACAAAACTTTTTATCAGGCAAAGTAAAGTTATCAATAAATGTTGACTTAACTTTTCGTCACATATTTTTTATAATTGAATTCAACCCCATTATTAAATAAATGTCGTCCAAATTTGAACCGCCCCAAGTCAAGTTAAGTAAATTGAAACAACTTGTTAAATTACAGCGACTCTGTTAAAAAAACAGAAAACATACGAAATTCGTAAAATTTTGAGAACCATTGAGATTTCGCGAAGCCAAAATTCGTCCATTTAGCCACTGGCCCAAAGAGCGAGAGGGACAAAAGATACATACGTTAGAAAGAGACGAGCAGACAGAGAGAGCTACGCCTAATCAATGCATATAGCCTTTCTGCAGAGGCTTCAGTTATACGCGTACTCTGTACGGAGACGGTACGTCCATGTTTCCGAAATAAAAAAATAACAAAGAAAATACATAAAAGAGTTTTTCAACCGGTCAAATAATTTAAATTTGGAATATCGAACGCCATTTTTACAGCTGTGGTCTTCTAGAGTTGGAATAATTTGTGTTTTTTAATAAATTAATTTAAAAAAGCAGTGTCTTGATAGTTGAAGTGTTAATAATCCGGTAAATAATATATTTTATATGTACACTATCAGGCTGTGCTCGGTTTCTTTGTTCAATGCACTGTAGTACAACTGCGCAATGGAAAGAGGTAACGCTTAGAGCGCCATCTTTATTTTTACTTTTAACCCACAGATTATACGGTGGATGTATTCAATTAACAGGATCATTTTTATTAATTAATGATTTACTTTATTTTTCATTTAATTTTATATTTAATATTGTAAAAAATGATGGTTTTGTTCATTATCATGATTTATATTAAAGATAAAAATATTCGGTTAATTTTAAAATTTGATTAAATATAAAAAAACAAAACAATAAACTAATAACTACTACAATCAAAACTATTAACAAATATATATATATATATATATATATATATATATATATATATATATATATATATATATATATATATATTGGTAAGTAGTTTAGATTATTTATAAAATTTTAAATGTGTTTCAATTATCATCGATTTTGAGAATATGCCATGCAAAATTATTTGTTTGCGAAATACTAATATCAAAATTATTATCTGGACTGTAATACTTTAATATTCTTGTCATAAAGTTTAATAAAATTAGATGTAATTTAATAAAGAATATTTATAATTAAAAACTTATGGTATCTTTGTATTTTTCAGCCTCCGATTTCTGAAATCTATTGGAAACTACATGTTTTTGTTTTTAATTAATTTATTTTAGATATAATTTGCAAGGATTGTTCCCTGCGCAAGAAAAAACAGGGAATATAAAGTATAGTAAGCTATAATAAGTAAGCTTTGGTTGTAAAAATACTTTGTCAAAAATATGTAAGAAACTGTAATTCTAAAAATATTATTATTAAAACACTTGTAAAATTAATTAACCATAACAAGGTAGTGGTAGGCCACTTAAAGAATATTATGAAAAAGATAAATTAATATTTCATACAAAAGAAGATAATTATTTCTAAATCATCTGATTAAACGTTTTTCCATTGTAATAGGGATCCCTAAAAATAATTGTATTTCTCGCCGCCCGCTGAATACATTTAACATAAATATTTTTTCAAGTCTTCGTACAAGAATTGAAATAATACGTAACGATTAAAAATTAGAATGAATCGGGTTTCTTTCATCTCCGAAATGATATTTTTTTATGAAGAGTGAGAAGGATAGAGAATATCTCTATGAATTGTATTTTTCTTTTCAGCTTAAAAAAATATTGCTATTTTCTATGAACTTATTCTGTTAAGTAAAAATTAATTAATTAAAATAACGGCATTAAAAACTAACTACGCTAAACAAAAAGTGTAAAGGTTTTATTTTTAAATAATATGAGATATATTAAAAAGTACTTTTACATCTGTCCATAATTGTATTGGATATATTAAATAAAACATAAATTATTAATTTCTTTAACCATAGAATACTTTTTAATAAAAATTACAACACAAGCGGGAATCGAACTAGCTTCATTGATACCCTTCTTTCAATCAAAGAAAAAATTCTATCAGTGAAAATATGTGTTCTTTCAAGGGTTGTTGTTGGATAAATAAATCGTTTGATAGTAGCGTCATCTACCGGCAAATCTAGTCTATGCTAGAACACCTAAGTTCTAGGGTTTCCAGGTCGTGACCTATTTGTTATCGGGTCAGGAATATAATATTAAAAGAATATTTAACAAACTCCTCACATTTTTTTATAAAATTTTAAAGTATTTAATTCCAACCAAATAAAATTTTTGGTTCAATGTTTTTTTTGTTTTATTTGATAGAATAATTTAAACATAGGTATACAGAATCTGAAAAAAACATTTATTTTAACGCACTAATTACCAAAACTACCAGTCTAATATGCAAACATCTTGTATAAAGTTCACGAAATAAGGAAGATTTCAGACTGACGTTATATATGAGTATTATATACACATTACACTGAAAGTATGTTCTACAAAGCTAAGACAAATGCAGATCATGCTATATCATCTTCTTTATCAATGGTCCTGAAAAGACAGGTGTAGAAAAAAATATTAAAAAATACTGTTTGTAACAAGCCTTAGAAAGTTCGGAGCCGACTACAGCTTATAGGAACGTGACGTATCTCTTGGTTTTATATTAATCCTAAGTATTGAAACAAAAATGATTTATGTATTTATAATAAATTAATATATATTTATAGATATAGTTCATAATAGTACTTCTATGTGATATACACTTATATATTTACTATTTCTAATAATATAACAAAAATAACTACTTAAAAAAAAGAATATCGATTTTTAACTCTTTACATTTTTTGTAATTTTTACTTTCACTTCAATGTTAGCTTTATGAAACAAAGAACTTATATAACATAAATATTATTCCGCTCTCTTTACTTATTTTTGAACTAGACGATTATAAAGAAATTCTTAGTAAGTTACTTATTTTATATTAACATGATAATTGAAATAATAACTTTTATATTATATAAAAAAAAAACAGTAATTATATTCATTCACAATGAAGAACTCTATTTTATATGAAAAATATATTATGCAAATTTGTTTGTTCTGCAAAAGTTTATAAAAAAAACCCAAGCGAAGCTTAATGTATACAAAATCAGTTAATGAATAATTTATTTACGTATATTAGAAATAAATATTAATATATTTATACCATCATTAAAATATTTTCAACGTGATAAGACAAAGGAGTTTTATTTAATATTAAATATCAGTGATATTTAATATTAACAAATATGTAAACTAAATCAATACCTATTACATTTAGTTTTTATTACATTTGGTTTTCATGAGACTTTTTGAGACATTACATACAGACATAAATACAAGTAAATAAAACAAGGATAAAACCTCTGGGATGGTTTTATCCCTGTAGCATTATGTGTATGTCTTATGTGTATATAAACATACATGCATAATACGCACATGTGTATTATATGTGTATACACACTGTTTATACTGAACTCTTACACCTGGACTAAATTTGCATTTTTTGTCAACTCTTGGGCACCTGGATGGTTTATAGTTACAATTGGTCCCGGTAGGTGGCGCTAAGATCAGTAACTTCTATTTTTTAGTAAAGTCCGAAGTCCAAAGTATTAAAAACCTTATTCTATCCGTGGTTTCTTTAACCCACGTTAGACATCAGTATTTATAATGTAAACAGTTCCTCTCACCTTTAGGTACAACCTAGGACCCGTCAACACAAAATCATTGTCAGTTGGAAAGTCAAAGTTATTATCAGGTCCTTACATAATATGAAATTGGCGTTTTGTATGGGAGGACCAAAAAGTCGATTATTTTTTTAATATAATGTATTTAATTAATCAAAATATGGTCCATTGTTTTCTATGCACTATTGCCATCTTATATGTAGTTTGTTGACCCCTTTACTAATAAAGCCAGCCACACGGTACCAATAAAATCTTTGAAGGTGATTTGGACTGCCCCATCGGAGTTGAATTTTTTCCTTTGCATGAAGTTATCCAAGGCTCCTCTCATTTGGTAGTCGTCTGTTGTGCAATGTGTGGTCTAGCGTTGTCGTGACACAGCAATGTGGAGCAATTGACCAGCTTAGTTTGTTTGGCAGCTAGCTTTTCCATCATTGTTTGCAATTGCTGATAATAGACATCTTCTGTAATAGTCTGGCTACATTGAGAAAACTGTAACAATACCGGCACTGGTCCACCAAACGCTTACAAGTAATTTTCTTTGGGTCAATTTTCGCTCCGGACCAAATTTGGCTGGCTGACCAAAATCCAACCATTGCAATGAGCACTTCCGATTATCGTAGAGAATCCAGTCTACCTTTTTACCACATCTTTCTATACCCACCTTTCAAACTTTTTAATATTACCAATGTGCTTCAAGTGGATTAAAACAGTTTTATCACTAACACCGCAGCCCTTAGCTAACTCAGACGAATCTTCAAATCTTCATTATTAACTTGGGTTTTCGAACATCCACGGGGCTTGTTCTGCTGGTCGAAATTTCTAGATCGAAAACGTTGCAACCAAAAACGAACTGTGTTTTCTTTTACAACACAACCGGTGAAACTCGTACTCGTAAATAATGCGATATTTCAAGTTTTCCATTTTGAAAACTGAGTAACTTAAAACAGAAAAAACAGAAGAAAAAAAAACAAATGAATGACAGTCAACAAAACAAAAATACTTGTGCAAATAGCTGTAAAAATTTGAATTTGGAATTCCTTACCAAAGAGGAGAAATTTGTGATTCAAGTGGCCAATACGAAAAACGCCAATTCCATATGTTATTTACCTACCTATTATTTAAAATTACAATACATTGCATTTATGAAACGTCAGATTCGAGTTTCGGTTTCAAAGTAGTTCCATAACCGACAAGAAACTTCATGGAGATCCATGGACTTGACATGGACTTCCAAATACTTCGTTTCCATTATAATGTTGCATTATATTGAATGTGTTTAATAGGAAGCAAGAATAAAATAAAGTAATAAAAAAAAACATATATGTAAACATCTACATAACCATGATGTCCAACTTTTAACATATTCTAATCTCAAAACTGCTCTTAAAGAAATAGAGCATTTTATTAATATATAACTAATATACCCATAGCCTTTGTTTCTCAGGTTTGATCAGTATCTCTAAACTAATATTTGTGGTACAATAGATATACAAATACTTTTTTTGTACATTATTATACAGGCTGGAGAATGCATGTTTAAAACACATTTATCATTAGGAATTATAACAAATATTCTGAAACCCCATCATCATAAATAAATAATGAGGAAGAGATTGAAATTTCCTTAACTACAAACCAATCAGATGACAAATTATATTGTTATAAGAAAATTACATATTACTGTTATCATAAAAAAATTGAATCCAATTGAGTTCCGTTCACAATTTAATTGTAATAAAATTAATACACTTTCATGATTCGGTTTCGGCTTCGCATTATTTACATAATAACCTACCTTTTAATAAAATATTATTTGAAGCGCTCTACGATTAACATTTCAATGTAATAAATGGGTGAGTATACATAATGCATTCACACAGACACACATATACATACTCACACATACACAAGCATACACAAACACACATACATACATACATTAAGTTATATATGAATTCAATGAGAACATACGCTGAATAATACAATTGCAAACTCATATTTCGAACTCTCATAAAGTCACGAGTGTAATAAATCTCTGCAATTGGGTCATTCTTTTATATTGAAAATAATTATACCGTCAATTGCACTCGTGACGGATTCACTTCATTTCACTTTGATTGGTTGATTATTAATTAAATCTTTTGTTGCATATGGTTAAGAGCTTAATAGTGGAAAGCTTCACTCGTACAAGTTTAAATCCAACCTTTAATTATTATTACTGACTAGTTTCGAGCAACATTGTGCTATTATAAGTATCCTATATGTTGTTACAAAATTTGATTATAATCCGTCAAGTAGTTTTGGCGTGATGCGCGGTCAACAAACAGACACACCGACAATAAATCACACTTTTTGTTAATGGATATCAAGTACTTAACAACTATCAAATACTTTAAAAATAAATGTGCGTTACATATACATAAATAATATAATTCTGTACGTAATTACCGGTATTCACATTACATCTATACACTTTATATCTAAACTTATAAAACAGTTCTGACTGATTATCAATTTAACTGTCCTGACCTTAGTGATTCAGGTAGATAGTTTAATATACAGACAAAACCACCTTGTCTTTGTTCTAAATTAAGGAGGGAAACTGAAGGAGTTACCCTTTGAATAAAAGTATTTGTTCTTTGAAGTTAGAAACACTAGTTCGAATGGAATTTAATTACAAGTTTAAATCTTTCAACTATAGATATAATAAAATATAATTGGTATTTTTTTACATATTTAATGCCGTCTCTGTGAGAAGTGGTAATAAAAATGATATCATAATGATTTGCTTGAACATTAATTATAATCAAAATATTCGAATTTACAAACCAATTTTAGCTATTAATAAACAAACTTTTCGATACTGTATTAACACATTGAATGGGTTGCGTTTATCGGTAATAATGTAAACTTTCGGAAGCATATTTAGTGAAAAGCCACGAATACAATTATAGATTCAGCAAATCCAATAAATAATATTACAAATACATAATAATTTTGAACAATTCTTTTCATATCTTTTTATTTAAATATAATATTGCTTTTTTTAATTTGAGTCATTTACCGTAGCTAACTTTTCTTATGTTTACATTATTTGTCTGATTTCTGTAACGAACAATTACAGGAAATGACATATTTTAAGCAATCCTTTATAATAATAACTTTAAAAGGAGATATTATTCCTATTAATTTCTATACCTTGATTACCAATATTGATTACCAATATTGATTACCAATATTGATTACCAGTATTTATTACCAAACAAACCAAGGTTACTTCAATAACTTTACAATCAAAAACTATAAGTAAGCCGTAATATTTTCCATTCTTATTATTTAAAAATGACAAAGACTTCGGTTTGGAAATTGAAATATGCTATTGATTCATTGCCAGGCGAGTTTCAGCGGAACTGGATATTATTTTATCTACGACAAATACCCCTATAGGTATTGGAGCACTGAATTATGTATACTACCTATAGCTAGAGGAGTCGCTTGCTCTATATTGGTAAAAAAATACTCAGATGATATTGAACGATCTGAATGTTCCGCCAAATTAGTTTCCACTTATATATAGCCTATCTGGGCTATGTACCTTTCAAATGGATTTTTTTTTTAATTTGTGCAGTGGTTCTTGGTTCTTGAGATTACCAACCACATATGAACATATACCTAATCTGAACTCTCGTGATATTCGGTAGAAATTGATTTGAAGTTCCTATAAGATTGATAGGTTATCTCAAATATATAATAAGACAGTAAAAATCAAGTGTCTGCACATTAAATATTTTTCCAAAAAAACTTAAAGGGGGCGATTAAAGACGAGTAACATAAACAAAAAAACAATTTCCGGAGTTTTTGTCAGTCTGTCTGTCTGTCTGGTACGTTATAACGTCGAAACTACTTAACGGATTTGAACGTGAATTTTACAGGTTGATTATATATAATCTGGAGCTTTGTCAAAACTTTGTTTCGTCAAAATCGGTTAAGGAAAAAAGAAGTTATGGTCAACTGAAAATTTACTTTCAAGCACTGTTTCAAAACTTTTTAACAGAATTGAATGCGGTTTACATACGTATTTAATTTAGATAAAGCAAGAATTTCTACTTTATTTTATCTGAATTTTAATAAAATAACAAATTGAATATGAGCATATGCCCATTTTAATATAGATAGCGCTCACTTAGCCAATAGATGGCGCTGACTTTTTTTAGAACACGCTATGATTATGTTTTCGCATATGTTATGGCAGTTTGAAATTCTTCAAAGAATATTTTTAATTGAATATTACTCGAAAACAATATTTGGTAAAAATAATTTCGTATTCATATGCTTTATTACGTATATCTGAATAATGTCCTGGCTGTGTGTGTGTGTGTGTGTGTGTGTGTATGTGTGTGTGACTTGTACGTATGTTATTATTTTCAGTTAGATATCGTAGCAATGCAATGCCTATATGTATAAAATAGCCACGGGAATAGGATACTATAGAATTAACTATAAGTCTATTATAGGTCTGGATAATTGTAGTTTCCACAGATTACGCGAAAAGCGACCTACACGCGGGCGAAGCCGTGGGCTAGTTTATTAATAAAATAAGAGTTAATTGTATGCTTTCACGACTTAACTACGCAACTGATCATTTTATACTTATACACACACGTTGTCTGTACAGAAAACGATGTAAGGTATCCTTACATTTCGAAAACAATATTGTTCTTGAAACAAAAATTTACTTTTAGACGGTCATCTGAAGTAACAACGCCTATGACGTATTTTGATGTAGACAAAGTCGCTGGCACAGCTAATATTAAATAACGTATAGAATATATATTTCAGGAACCCTTTGCGACTGAAATGTATGGAAACTCAAGTCTCTCTCGCATTACATCTTATCAGACATCTGATATTTATCGAGGTTATAAAGACAAAGTGAAACCATTTATCTTGGATTGTTCTATTGAAAAAAAATGATATTGGATATTGAGAAAGTGATTTTTCTAAGAGATATGACTAAAATGGTTATTTTATTAATTCAAAAATTTGAAAGTATTCCTGGCTGTCAGTCGTTTTGTTTGTTGTATCTTAACGGCTAAAGTTCTGAATAGATTTTGACGTAATTAGCATTTGAACTTTCGTAATAAATATAGGCTACTTTTTGTTCTTTTCCTATATCTCAACAGGACAATGGGTCATAACTTTATCTTAAGACAAGGTTGCAATGTAATGGTTTAGTCATTCAAAGAACTTGTAAATATAACATTTTTAACTAAATCACTGTCTACATACAGCGCTTTTGTAATCCTAATTCTGTCAACCATTGTATTCTGTTCTTGTTTAATATAAAAATACCGTACTTCCGCTGACGCTTAATCACCGTTGACGGAAAATTAAATTTTCGCGTTTTTAATAAAAATACTAAACATTATGCTTTCTATATATTTTTATCATTTACTATATAATTTTATTCCAATTATCCATTCCAATACATCGTATTTAAAACTACGTGTCCACAATAATATAGTTGACATTTTAAAAACTTTAAAATGTTCATCATTATTTCAACGTCAGTCTAAAAAGTAAAACGAATACAATTCATCGGAAACAAACAATACACAAAGACGATTCTTTTTATTCTTCTTTGTTAAATAAATAGTGGATACAGCATTTCTTGTACAGCGACTATTAATACAAAGAAATCCAACTTGAACTACGGGCCTTTGTTTGAAGATGCATAACTGGTTAGATCTTGACATCCTCTATTTATTTCGACTTCACAGAGAGAATAGTAACTAATATGATTGTCTATACTCATGTTATAAAGCTGAAGTTTGTTTTTTTGTTTAATCGATCGTATGGATTCACTAGTCGAGTTAGTTTAACTCTGGAAGCATAATATCAAAAGAAGTATATTTTTTAAGTTAAAGAAGTATGTCAAAAAAATCTTTTCCGAATGCCGTGTATAATAAAATATCCATGACATGAAATATGTAAAAAATACAAATATTTACAACTTTTTGTTAACTTTATTAATATATAATAAATAAAACAACCCTAAAACAAAACACAAACACATAATTAGTGAAAGCTTACAATGATACCGAGGAAGTCATTTTATTAATATATAATATTATGTGACCTATTACTGGAATCAGTGCGTCGATGAAGTCGCGGTCAACAGCTAGTTTTACAATAGTTTAATCAACTCTGAAATCGGTGCAGTTGTTACATGTTTCGTTCGATTATAGCCCTTATATCCATAGAGCAAAGGCTTTCTTTGATATTAGAAGAATTATATTACTAAAATCTTTTAAGGCAGCATTTATATTTTCTACGAGATGAAACTATTTGGTTCGGTCAGTATAAAATTGATCGTTTTACTGGACGTAGCGTAGCATTCGAGAATTCGTAGACCAATCCTACATTTGTAGCAGTGCTACGTAACGTAGAAATGAGTTACAAAGCGCCAATAAAAAAACTTATTACAGTTTTAAACAAATTTTTTGTTTAATGGTTGTCGATTTCAAAAATGTATTTTATAATTTTAGACAAAGTCAAAGTCGCTTTTAATTTTTAGAATATTTTGCATGATACTGACAATAATCTTAATATTCCTAACAAGTTCGTTCTGTGTAAATTATACATTCAAGTAGAAAACTATTTAAAATCATTATTTGTATAATAAATATATAGCTTTATATTATATTCTAGATAAAGTTTTGGTCTGTATAAACAAACGTAACGAAACGCTTAAAACATATTACTGTCATAAAAAGTATTGAGTCATATAAACATTTTTATATTATTTAGCACAAACTATAAAATTATTGAAATTTTAAATAATATTTCATTTTAATGTCTTCAAACATATAAAATGATTTGGAAATGCATCTCAAGACCGTGTAATAAACCACACCTTTATCTTTTTATTATTCTAAGGTCACAAAAGAAATGCTCAACTTTTCTCAACAAACATCTCCAAAAATACGAATGAGAAAGTAAATATTAATACCTCGAAAGCTAACCTAGATGAGCCCTACCTGCCTTGGATGCGAGCCAGCCACCTGCCCTCAATACGAAGGGATGGTACGAATAGGGTAGTCAAATAAGCGAGCTTTTGTAACTGAAAATAAGATTTTTATGGCGTTATTATTTTAGTTTCACTTGCATAATATGTTTTGTTTTTTATAGTATTTATTTAACGTATAACGCTTTATTAATTAAAGTTATCTGGCGGTGTGTTTAAAAGTATTTTATGATTTTGATTTTTATCTTAAAATATTAGAATTTCGAATATTTTTTCATGTACAGAAAGAAAAAAAATAATACAAAATCGTTCATACTTCGAATTTGTAGTCCCAGCTTAAAATGTTTATTATGTGACAGAGAATTTTACCTCGGAATTTGTATAATATCTCTATGAATCTTACACCCGATTTCTTTATAAATTATAAAGATTTATTAATTTTCTGTCACATACTGTAACCTTTCTGACTGGCCACATAATAATAATCTATCACAACTTTTGACACTTCTGTATAATCATGAATACTTTAATAAACCTTAAGAAAACAGCCATTACAATTTTATTCATTAAATATTTAGGAATACACAGAATAATTAATAGAATATAATGAATTGCTTTAAATAAATTCTCGTCAATTACATGATCCTATTAACAAGTACGTCTTAGTTAACTGTTCATTGTTACTTACTGATGTTGTTGACGAAACGGGAGTTAAATAAATCACACAACTAATTGGAATATATATTATGAATGCTTTTTCATATACTTATTATATTTATTGCATAAGACATTTGTAATGTAACATTTGTAAAGAATTGTTATGTATAAAACAAATTAAATGAAAGTTGTTCAACAAATAACTACCAAAAAAATTGTTCTATTATAATTTTAAAAAATCTCTTGTGCTATTAAACTTTGCTGTTTATGGCTTTGTTTGTTATTTTAGTAATATAAATACATTTTATACTAACATACGGTTTTCAATATACTACGTAAAATAAAAACATAAAACAATTTCCATAACAAACAAGAAACGCTGCAGCAACGTCACGACGCGAACCAACAGCTTTTGCCTATATTTTTAATGCAAATTTACACTCACATGCTAGGTAACGTGTGTAAACTAATGCAAATTTACACACACATGCAAGGTAGCATGTGTAAACTAATTCAAATATACACACACGCACACGGAAACGTGTGTACATTAGTTCATATGTAAGCCTTTAGCATTAAGAAGTCAGTATGTGAATGTTCTCAATCAGAATTTTAATAACCTTCATGTTTGAATTATCTTATGAATAAATTAAAAATAACTGTGCTAATTAGATATAAGTTTTTGTGATGTATAAGTATTTTTCTTATAAATATATTAATTTAAGCAAATAATGGTAACAATATGATTCTTAATTTCTTGGATGTAAGAGATACTCTTTGAATATTTTATTCAACATTTAAGATTTATAACACAAAGATATATAAATTTACAACATTAAATGTATAATATTGCCATAAATTATACCGTATTTAATAGTTAGCAAATGATCGTTACTTTTTCTTTACAATAGCAATAATTGTACTATTTGCATAAAATGAATGTACATGAACTGCATAATATGTGTTATACAAAAGTTTTCAAGTCATAATACCAATATATAAAACCTTTTAATACAAATGCATACACACACACACACATATATAAATATATCCTAGGGAGTAGAAATACCTATTTCGAAATACCTATTTCTATTCCCAAGGATATATTTATATATGCGTGTGTGTGTGAGAGAGAAACAATAACGCAACCGAACTAATGGAAGGATAACAACGGTTACGGTGACGATGATCTGAATTGGTTCCCCAGCAGAAGTGTACCAAATGCGCATATAAAAGCTTATATTTCATTTGGCAAAAATATTTATTTGCTTGAAATACTTAAACACTGATAATCTACAGAATTCATAATTAAATTATTAAAATAACTCTTTTTTGCATTGCTTCTAATAAAATTTGGCTTTATTTGTATCTACTAATAATCAAAATTTATCAACAAATCTTAAAAGAAAAATCGGTTGGGTGCTGAGGTCGAAAAAGAAACTCCAAAATGTGGGAGAGCCTAGTTTAAGTACTGTAGTATTACAGAAATGTCAGATTAATTATTATCTAAAAAGGACAACCTCTAAAATCTTTTCATTTTCAATTCAATGTAGTTTTGTTTACAATCCAATGAAAGTTCTCCATGTATTCTGTCAGGTTTGTTTTGCTTTTAAATCCAAGTTACATGTAGACGAGGTAATTATTCATATCCTGTGCCGTGAAGTGAATCTTTTCTCTCTTTGTATCCTCCGGTGGTTTTGCATTTTTTTTTTAATCCAGCTGTAGGTTTTACGTTTAATTGCTGTAAACATTTTTAAAGAGTTATATATTTTTATTCTTTACTTACCTTCTTCAATTATGTTTGTCGCTGCTGTGTAGTACAAGATGTTTTCAGTATTATTAGGTATGTTAACGATTTTAATATAAATATCACTAAATTTAACGACATTTATTTAAATTCTTAAGCGTATTAGCTGTATGAGTGATCTACAGATTGTAAATCCATGGATACTTACGAGGGGGGTCAAAAAGTTCGCGGAATGAGGAGTATGGAGGGGGAAAAGGCAACTTTTTACTACCTGCACTAGTTGTGACACTCATTAAGAGTATAAATACTAAGTCTCAAAACAATTAGGTCATAATTCACTGAGCTACACGTCAATCAACAAGTCAATCCGGAAGAATTTTTGCAACATGGAGAAAAACAGCGGCGAGTTGAGTGTTGTCGCGAGTTTTTGGCGCTCTGTGGTGATCAAAAGGATGAAGTTTTGAACCGAATTGTGACTGGCGATGAAACTTGGGTTCATCATTATAAGCCAGAGTCTAAACAAGACTCCATGCAGTGGCACAAAAAGGGCACACCACCCCCGAAGAAATTTAAAGTGTCTCCGTCGGCTGGAAAACCCATGGCTTCTGTTTTCTGGGATTCAGAAGGAATCCTCCTTATTGATTCTAAAGAAAAGGGTGTTTCTATAACTAGGAAGTACTACGCTACATTATTAGAACGTCAGCGAGTTGCTGTGAGGGAGAAAAGACGGGGAAAATTGACCCAAAGTGTGCTCCTTTTGCACGACAATGCATCTGTGCACAAGGCGCAAGTTGCGATGGCTGCTGTTCAAAGAATGGGCTTCGAAATCTTAGAACATCCTCCCTTTAGCCCAGATCTAGCCCGTAGTGATTTTTATTTGTTCCCAAAAATTAAAAAAGAGCTTCGAGGGAAGAAATTTTCCAGTGATGAATAAGTGAAAAGCGCTATTTCGGCCTATTTTGACGACAAAGAGAAATCATTTTTTTTTCGATGGTATTAATAAATTAATTGATAGGTCTAATAAATGTATTAGAGTTAAGGGGGAATACATTGAGAAGGAAAAATAATTTTGTGTTTTATTTCTTACTTTTTACCCTCCATTCCGCGAACTTTTTGACCCACCTGCGTATAGATAGACAATTACAAATGTAGATAGTTGTTAAATAAAAATAGTGGCAAATCCTTAGAAGTAGGGAGTCGTGAAGCAGTCTAAGACATAGAAGGAGAGGATGTTTTAAAAAGCAGATCTGTTACTTACAGTATGAAATGTAATTATATGTTCACCCTCAAACTGTTCTTCTATGAGATGATTCAAATCAGTTGCAATCAGATAACTATAGTGAGGCTCTACCATGTTCCTACATATATTCATATGTTTAATATTACTATTATGAGTATCTATTTTCTAAACAATTTGAAATAGCTTCGCTCAAAATCTCTTCTTTTTTTAGTACAAAACAACAAAAGAATCATTAAATAGTTTGCAATTAAAATTGCATATAAATTGCATAAAAAATATCAAAAGCAAAAGTTTCAAACAAAGCCGGTCAGATTTTAATGTCCTACAAAATATCAGTGGCTTTGACGCCGCCGCCCCTTGTTCTTTTGATCTTTAAATCTGCGAGAAAGTACTTAAAAATTTGCTTTTGTTAAATATTTTTAAAGAGGAATAACGGTATATTTAAACTTTTTACTTTCCATCATTGATTTAAAAACTTTTATCTTCATAACTTGTCTTTTGATGTTATAAATGTATGTTCTGAAGCTTGTTAATGAACAAAACTAGGGTTGAATTTATATTTTTTCTTAATTAAAGACGCCATTTTGTAATCCATTTAACTAGCATGATGTCACTATGATGGAAGGTTTAGGTTTTTCAATAAACTGTTGGTAATTAGTGAAACGCTGACAACAAAGGGTACGACGTGAATAATACGATGCTTAAACGTACCCTGTCATTGTATTCTAATCACAAGCGGTAGCGGTTATAGAAAGCCAAATAAGTATTTAAATCATCGAGAGTAAGTGATTATGGCCACCCACGGACTTCGACACTCTTCAGGGATAAATTAAATTTTAAGGTACGTCTTATATTAAAGTTGTTGATACAAACTAAAAAATAATAATATTTTTTAAATATTTTAGTAAATGTATCGGAGTTCTATGTTAATAATATTTAAAGTTTGATAGTTTTCTGTACACTATCGTCCGATAATGCAAGATAATCATATTATAGGCTGACAAATGAGTCTGAAGGAGTATCTAATCAAAATAAATCTCATCACTTGGACCATTTTCTTCCCTCGTCTTGTGACTCTTTGAAGTAGAACAGTTTGTATGAAGGCTCGAATTTAACCCCGTTTTTGTTTTGGATTGACGGAAGTAAGAAATATTTTTTTTTATTTCACCATGCCATTAAATTTATCTTTAAGATATCGTTAAATCATAGTATAATTCTTTGAAAGTTTTGAACTTGATAAGTGAACAAATATACAACAATAACCTTCAGCCAAGTGTTGGTTAAGTTTTTATTTTAGGGAGGTACTTTTGCATACCCTTTTGAATCTGCTACTAATTCAAAAATAATTTTCTAATCATAAATTACACATCGCAAAAATATAAGTAATTTTGTCTTTTACCGATAAAATGTATTACATTAGAAGCTTTTTAACACAGAATGTTTAACACAGGCCTGTAAATGTATGCTTATATGTTTAAAATAAAATTCCAACTTTTATTTCAACAACCAAAATTCCATACAGAAAGAAATTTAAATTACAAATAGCTCAACAGGGACAAACCATCCAACCAATATCAACCAAATATGACCCAGCAGACCTACGCAATTTCCTGACAACATTTGAATTGTTCTGTTGAAGAAAATTGTAAATGAAAATTAACTATTTTCCCTTGAAGTTTGAACAAAATATTATCATTTGAATTACACAAATTATACAAAGTAATGTATGTTGTTTGGATTTATAGGTACAACTTTAAAATGTCGTATTTATTCGTAGTTTATATTTTATTGTATCTGTGTAATTGGGTCGTATTTATTCATAGCCTATATTGTATAAAGCAAAAATATTTAGGGGAATAATAATATCAAATATAAATATTTCTTTCATATTATTAAGAAATGTTAATAACAGAAATTTAAATAATTATAATAAATATGTATTCCATTTATGAAAAACACATCCTTTATAACCAGTACGTCAAAGATAATAACGAATTTTCTTGATAAAAGACAAGCTATGAGTAGATGATTGGTCAGATGAACTCGAGTACTAATAACTGAAACTGTGACATTAGATCTGACACGCTCCCTGACAGGAGATCTGACACGCTGCTTGACTTGCCAAGTTGTTTGTTGAGTTGTTTAAAGGTTTACATTTATAAATAATCCTGGTTTAAAATAATAATCATTTGAATTTAAAAAAATATTATTTCGAAGAAAGTAAATTAAACTAATTAAGAGACTTCTTTTACTAACATATTGCTATTTACATTAATTACTCTCACATACAAAGATTTACACACACATTTACAAAAGCATTAGTCTTTACTTAATATAATAAATAATAATAGTAAATACTGTAAATTCTAAGAAAGATTATTATATTTAAATATAACATTATAAACATTTCATAGTATATTGGTTTACTAATTAAATCTATACATATAATAAAGTTGTCATTGATCCATTCCTGAACATGGAATTAAAAAAAAACATCATAGGGGGGGGCTTTATAAGAGCCAGAGAACCCAAAACAATGGTTTTTCAGTTTGTCAGTTTGTCTGTATGTTTGTGCACAATAATCTCAGACACGGCTTAACCAATTTAAATGCGGTTTTCACGAATATATTATCAGTCTTTACTTAACATTTAGTGTTTATTTCATCTATATCGGTTAAGAAATAAAAAGTTATGTCAATTTATGTCAATCGCGTAATAGGTACCAAGCAAATCTTATTCTATACATGTGATGAATCTGTAGAGGAGTAGTCTTTGTACATTGAAAATATTAGAAAAAGTATACCAGGATATGAAGTGATAACCAACAGAATCCATTTTCATCATTTTAAAATTTTTGTCTGTTTATGTGTTAGTCTTTTACAACACGAAAAAAATATATTTTCAAAAATTCATACAGTGGGTCCTTTATAAGAGCAAGAGCACCCAAAAGAATGTTTTTCATTTTGTCTGTTTGTGTGTATGTCTGTATGTTTGTGCACGCTAATCTCAGAAACGGATTAATCGATTTGGATGCAGTTTGCGGGAATATACAGGGTTATTTGTAATTAGTTGACTACCTCTTGCAGGCAGCCTCTCTACATAAATCCCAACAACATTTGTTCTACAACTTTTTACAAATCTTCATAAACAACACAAAAAAAAACGAAACAAAAAACTTTTGCTCCCTCTTTGACTTATTACTCTGTATTTTGGTGGCACCCCCACCTAATTACAAATAATCCTGTATAACCATGGGAGTCATTTAATATTTTGTTTTTTTTTAACAATCGGTTAACAAATAAAGAAGTTAATAATCACTTATTGCCTTATTTTGAAGGTTTATAGTTTTGACATAAATTGCTAAGTACAAAGAGTACTTTTTATCAAAATCGAAATCTATGCGTACGAAGTTTCAGGCACAGCTAGTATAATATATATCTTGATATGTATTCATTATCCTGCGTGTGATTTTAAATTTTTATTAGAGTCCGCAGATACGTTTAAGTTATGTTTTCTGTTAAAATAGATAATATTATCTTCTTTAGTATATACAATGCATAAATTATAGACTGTTACAAGTTGCCTATTATTAATATAAGAACAAATATAGAGTCTAAGTACATTTCCCAAATTAACATTAATATAGTTAAGTGGGTTTTATTATTGTGGCAGTTTTTTTAAAAACCGCAACGAAAACAATACATTAGTTTGACTTTTAATTAACTCCATGACCTGCTGTTGTTATAAGTAACAAATAGTGACGTGACGTCCAAAATTTTACGTCAAACACTCGATCGCTATCCCCTTAGACAAATGACTGACAGCGGGACAGGATGAGTGACATGCAGTTTGCATTCGCTTGTGTTATTATTCACGTACCGTGACAAAGCGAAACTATGTGTGTAACAGTTCTCGGATTTGATTACGTTTTTCTGGCATGTTTTGTATCTCTTATTTATGTTAGTATATTGTAGTCAGCAATGTTCTTGCTTGTTGATCTTGTGATTAGTAAAGCGATACGATAGCTCAATTGTTATACGGCGAAGGGACGGTTTCCCAGAAGTCGCAGGTTCGAATCCCTGCCCGTATCGGTTTATTTTTCATTCTATATTTATTAAAATTTAAAGAAGCTTAACATGGATACATGTTAATAGATATTTTCAAACCCGGCTGTAAAGATAAAGTATATATATATACTTATACATATATATAATAATAATTATTATATATATAATAGAATCGAATCCACATTCTATTTGATGCACAGATATCTTTTCGAGTCTGAGTCCACTTTGTATTCGTTATTTGTAAACCTCTCCAAAAACAAAGATTTTTTTTACTGCGAGAGTTATTTATTAGAAAAATAGAAGTAGAATTATTATAAATAAACTATATAATAACCATATTTTCACTTTGTATTTTGCAACCCCAAATATAGTAATTTAAAAAGAAAGAAGTCAAAACACAAACCACAGAATAATGTGTTTACTCCATACTAATCTGACGTTTAATCGAGCGAAGAACGGGACAATTTACAACGTGACGGTAACTCCTGACAGCGCGAGTGACACTATTGTTTATGTCTAAGTCATGCTCCTGACCTAAATGTGATTGTAGTATTACTAATTGGTTTAATTATTGTAATCATTGTTCATCTGTCATTGTAATTACTATAATAGAAACATATGAAAACACAAAATGGCCCATGAGGTGCTAACAATAGAACTACATATTATAGAGACAGATATAAGAAATTCTATATAATTTTATGCTTATAAATACTATCGCTTTATATTTGAAAGACACGATAGCTCAGTTTTAATGGCGACGGAAATGATCTCCTAGAAGCCGAAGATACATATATCTGTTTATAATTATATATTTATTAAGCTACAAGTACTTAAGTATTAGATATTATTCGCAATAATGGTTATTAAACACATAAATTAAATTAATGTTTGAAACTATTTTAAAATGTTTCTAGAATAAAATTGAATTCCTTAAACTAAAAACTGAATCTACATTTTCAAATCACCATACTTGATTGGAACTGCATTTTGAATAAAATTGCTATAAAGATTTTCCTTATTGCAAATCTGATTTCTAAAAATATAACATAAATGCTTAATTTATTTTGTACTAAACCAAACACTGTAGTTCTGAAATATTTAGTATTTACACAACTTTGTTGAGTTTAGACGCATTTTGATGGATCAGATAAGTGAGAAAGTTTTTAATTTCATCCCCTTCAAGGCCTTCAGAGAGTTTTCCTTATACTAAAAGTTTGACTTGAATCTGTTCACGTTGAAGAATCTATATAAATAAAGATCTATTGCCGCGTGTGTGAAAGATAGTCACTTGAGAACTGCTTCATCGGTTTCGGTTTTTTTCTTCTGTTCGTAATAAGTTTGTATGACAGATTTATTGTATGATATTTTTTTTTATTTCAACACTATAATGCGATATTCAGTATGACAATTCTATCAGTCACATGTTTTTAATAAAAAGAGGTTACTTCCATATTAAATATAATACGAGAAAAGTAAGGGCCAGGCAATAACCATACTTATATTATAAATTCGGAACTAACTCTGTCAGTCTGTCTGTCTGTTACGCTTTCACGCTTAAACCAATTCATCGATTTTGATGAAACTTGATATGAATATAGATGAAACGTTGAGAAAGGACATAGGCTACTTTTTTCGTGGAAAAATATCTCATTCCTTCGAGAAACAACGAAAATCGTTGGCGTATACACTGGCGACATAGTAGGTAGGTGATACAATGTTCTTCTTAAATGTTTTCTTCTTAACTTTTGGGTTTTTTATAACAATACGTGTTTTTGGGTGCTTTTTATTTATATAGTAAACAAATTATAAAATAAATAATACCTTTATAAGTGAAAGTAGTTTTTTATTCGTATAGTTTTAGTAAAGTAGTGTTAAGACTTGTTTCAGTAATACACAGTACTTGCACTTCAATGTTTAATATCCAACCATTTGTAGTAGAATGGGCGTGAGCAGCTCTTACAACTCGTTTTATAATATTTTAACACTATAATAGTTAGGTGAGGGTATTTTACAATTCTATAACTAATTTACAGATGCTATTATTTATACCTCATAATAAGTTCTAATAATTAATAAAAGATTAAACATTATGTTAAAATATCCTATGCTTAAAACATTAACAGTAAATACAGAATTTTATTATTTGTACAGAAGTTTTGGTACTTTGATTGAATATTAATAGATTTATAATACAAATAGGTGGGTGGGTACCCTTCCCATCTATTTGGATTTTAATTTGTATATTTATTTATTTATTTATTTATTTTTTATTTATATCTTTTCCACTTAGAATCATAATCAGTAATCACTTGTGTACGTCAACATGGAAGTGTCAGGAGGGCCTATTACGATACTAGATTTATCGTAATAAGCCCTTCTGAAAGAGCACTTTCCATCTTAATGTTAAAGCTATGAGGGTTCCAAACGCGTCCTGGTCTGAGAAGAACCACACAACAAACTCAGCCGGATATTTTTTGTTATTGTGATCACTGTTTTACAAACGTCAAACTTAAATGCAATTTTGGAACAACTAGAACCGTCGCAATAAATCGGAAAAGAAGCCTAATGATTTCAGGCAACGAAAATTAAATAATAATAACAGAAAAAAATATATATATAAATCTTCGGCCTGCACACAACCAGTCACCGCAAGCAGCACCCGTACACGAGCATAACACAAGAGCCAGCCATCACCCCCTTCGCACATATTTGAGGGAGGGAGGCAACCCGACTCCCGATGCTACCGCAAGTAGTGACTTCTAAGGAATCGGTGTGATGCAGAAGGTCGATAAAGCAAAATAATTTACAATAAAAAACAAATTGCGGAGATTACTAGCTATTCGCAATACAATACAGATTCATACCGTCGTCGATGTAATCCTTTACACTATAGTACGATTTTTTTATTAAATTATTTTTAACATATAATTTAAATTTATTTAATGATAGGCTTAAGGCTTTATCTGGGAGCTTATTATAAAAACGTATACAATTACCCTTAAAGGATTTACCTATTTTATGGAGCCTAGTGCCGGGCATAGCGAGTTTATTTTTTTGTCTTGTATTAATTTTATGTAAATCACAATTTTTCTTGAACTTTGAAATATTTTTATGAACGTAAATTAAATTTTCATAAATATATTGATTGTAAACAGTCATAATTTTAAATTCTTTAAATTTGTTTCTTAAAGAGTCTCTTGGTCTCATATTATATATTGCGCGAACAGCTCTCTTCTGCAATGTAAATATGGTATCAATGTCAGTCGCATTGCCCCATAAGAGTATACCGTATGACATTAAGCTATGAAAGTAACTAGAGTAAACTAATCGAGCAGTTTCCATATTTGTTAATCGACGTATTTTTTTAACCGCGTATGCAGCAGAACTTAGTCTGCTTGACAAATCAAATATATGAGGACCCCATTGCAATTTTTCATCTAAAGTAATGCCCAAGAAAGTAGTAGTAAGCAACAAATTATTGGCGTTAAACCATTGTACAATATCTGAGAGAGCATTGTTTACATCGTCAATAACAGATTGCCGTCTATTAACTTTAAAAGTAAGAGTAGTATCATCAGCAAACAACACTATCCCATGTTTTTCCCTCACTAGGTGAGGTAAGTCATTTATGTAAATGAGGAACAAGAAAGGCCCTAAGATAGAGCCCTGTGGCACACCTATTTTTACCAAAGAACTAGGGGAACGTTTTCCATTTACATCAACTTTTTGAATTCTATCATTAAGATATGAACTAATTAAATCTAGGGACTTATTTTTAACTCCATAATGATCTAACTTTTTGATCCTTCCCAGGCTTCAAATATGTTTAGTAGTAGCTCTACACCAGCATCTGTTGTAGAGCGACCGGCAGTGAAACCAAACTGGTTTTTGTGTAAGAGATTGTTTTTACTGAAATATGCCACAAGTTGATTAAGAATTATTTTCTCAAAAATCTTACTAAAAGTGGGTAAGACTGAAATAGGTCTATAGTTACTAGGATCTAATGAACAGCCGGATTTGAATAATGGTATATATATATATATATATATATATATATATATATATATATATATATATATATATGTATGTTATATAGGTATATGTTTGGTATTTGTATGTGTTCCGAAGATATGTGCTTTTGGTTTCGTGTACATTTAAAAATATGAATTTTCAATTAGCAAGGCATATCTATCGCTACGAAATATCACGTATATTTATCATTTACATCAGACCATTATAAGACGGCAAAATTGTCTTTCAACGTATGTTGTTTGGATGCATAGTTTAAGAAATACGAGTAGATGAATATCAACGCGGACTTCACTCGCCACACGCCTCAGCTATGGGCGCACACTGTAATCCCCATATATATAAATATATATATATATATATATATATATATATATATATAATATTACGCAAGTAGGTAGGCAAGGTACTTGATGTAAAAGAAAAAACTACTGCCCAAAGAAACTATCTAATGTCGAAGAAGTCGCGGGTAAAAGCTAGTCTAAACATATATGAAACTGTAAAGACTTTAATCGAGTCCTTTGAAGATATTACAATATTTTTTAAGGAAACTCTGATTTAATTTATAATTACAGTACTAGAAAATTACAACTTAAATGTAATTATGTGATGTGTTATTTTATTATCTGAGTCAACATATGAAATACTATTAATTAAATATATATATATATATGCACTATTATATAACAATAAAGAATGGGTTATAACTAAGGAAAGGGAATAGTTATTCTTTAATAGTAACCAGTGACATAACAATATGATAATTGTAGTACTATCGTTAAAAGTAGAATACTGCATTAGTTGGAATGTTTTTATAGTGGGTTCAGATCCTCGACGTGTTCTAATAATGTTTGTGAAACTTAATACCGTGTGTAGATGGAGGGTTAGTATAGTGTTGTTTTATTATTTAAACGAGCGGAAAGTCCCAGCAACATTTTCCCTGACACTCTCCAATGCAACATTTTTGAAATTCATTACTGTTTAGTACAAACCACTTCATTTTTAAATAGATATAATTATTATTAATTTGAAGTTATGCAGTATCTGTGTGTTGGGTTTTGTTTGTGTGTTTATATTGATTTTACATTGTCATAAATATTTTCTTTTAATTCTGTATTATGTGTTATTTCTCAATAGCGCCTTCTTTTGATAAACACAAGAAGTTGAATGTTTTCACTATAAATCTTTAGACTTTAACAAATGTATGCTTTCGGTTCGCAAAAACCTAGTTATTGCCTTAAGTTTAAAAAAAATATTTAACATATATATATATATATATATATATATATATATATATATATATATATTTAGAGATAATTTACAAATGTTTTTTTTATCTATAATCTAACACTTTTAAAATACTATTTTAAAGTTAATATCAGTATAAACATACATACATATTTTAGTTCATTATATAATAAAAACACAAGCATTTTGTAATCATTTAATTTACTGACATTTAAAAAAAACCTCATGCATTAGTAACCTTTTTCAAAATTCGCAACCATAGACTAGGGGGCTTTTAGCTTTTAGCAATGTTAGCGATCTGGAGCAAAAAAGAACAAACTGCGTCTCTTTGACAGTTTATGATTTTAATTTGTATCTTTCTAGAATCAAAGCATTCGTTAGAACTTCGAATTCTACTAAAAAACATTTTAACGAGTCCCTGATTTATTTTGATGTTTGGAATTTTTATGACAAAATCCAACTAAGTTTCACGAATACAAAAATGATTAAAAGATAATTTGTTCCTCAAAATACATTACGAACTATGGACTTGTTTAAAAAACATCTATTGGTTGTTAAAATAGAAAATAATATATTCAGTAATTACTTATTATATAGAACTTAAATATGCTTACAGTTTAGCGATTACGAAAATTATAAACATCATTTTGTTAAATGATTGTTTTGATATTTGAGAAGTTTTTTGACATTTTATGATATAATATTTATTTTAGCGGCTTTATATATACTATATATACGAGAAGATTTAAAAGATACTTTTAAAACTTTTTAGTTTTTTAAAATTGAAAGTGATACAGTCTCAAATTGTACCGTTGTCAGTACAAACAATATCACGACATCACTCTACGATAAGATACATTTTACAATTACAATATATATTGAGATTAACACTCACTCTTCTGTAGTTGTGACTTCAAGTCAATCAATCAATCAATTCAGTCAATCAAGTCTTGGGTTACAAAAGAATCTAAAAAGTGAATCTACTACTACTACTACTGATGAATGTTTTTTAAATTTTTTAAACTTATTTTATATGAATTATCCTGAAAAAGATATCGTTTTATAATTTCATATTGTAGCATTACAACAATATTACGATATCATTCTATAATTTAATACATTTTACAGTAATTATAATATATATTCAGATTAAAACACAAATCTTCTATAGTTGTTGACTTAGAATTTGAATTTTGTTAGCCAGTTAGAATGAAGTCTTGAGTTCTAATTCAAGTCACGATCTAATGGCATGACAATTGCTGAAGGAGCCATTCTCATACAGACTTGAAATTGCCGAAACAGACGACACTAGTAATCAAACCACCGAACTATTGATTACAAATGCCACTTGGCTTTGACAAAGCCCTTTTCAAGTGTGTCATCCCAGAACCTTCTTTATTTACTTAACACAGTAATGGTAGTTACATGCTACGGTTTTACCCATAATATATAAAAACATTCCCTGCTTTAAATAGGCGAGGTATTTTTTATCAGTGTCAGTGTTCTGACAGCGCGTTGTCTGTCAAACAGACACGGAAGGTTTTTTACATGTATGTAGATTAAATGTTAATTCAAGTGGAGCAAAGCTTGAGAACGAATGTATCATTAATTATATCAAGCGTGCCATTACTCTGATAGCTTAAGTCCTTCATTAAGAAGACATACTAGTTTTCGAAGGACGTTTGAATTGGCGCGACTTGGTGAGGAATGGACAAATGTTGGCCATTGTTGGCCATGGTCCGTGCATATTACACAATCATGTTATTACTATTATATGTTTGTAAAGGAAGCAAATTATTTAAATATTTAAGCATATATTTTTCTTAATCCTACGTTTTAAATAAATGATAATATATCAACATAATAAATAATTACATATTCTATAAACATTCAATAAATTTATCAAACACGAATAATAAATTACTTCATATTGTCACGGAAAGAACTTCAACAAAATAAACATAATATCAATTGCCCCCATATATTTGGAAATAAAAAAAACAACCCCAACAAATAAATTGTCAAATATTTATTCAAATGGAATTTCTAATGTGACGTCACAAACACGGAAATGGTTTCATTTAATACCTTAGCACCCCATGCAACCATTACAGATATACCTTACATGAAAAAAATACTTCCGTGACGTAGCGCCGTCAATGTTTATGTGATTAGGGTTGCTTTGATTCAAACAATTGCTATTGGGTACATTGAACCAATCATGGCACATGTTGCTTATAACACCCGTTTAATTAAACGTTTTACTATTATACGTTACACTTTTAATATAATATTAAGGCTTTTATTAATACAAAATAGTTTTTTTTAAGTCAAATGAGGCGTCTGTACAAGTTCCTTTGTTGGCCAATAATGTATTGATAAAAACAATATTTTTTGGCCTGGTAACAAAATGAAAAACCGTAATTATTGTCAACCCTTATAGTAGCGTGTCATCGCTTTATTATATTAGGTTACTGAGAAATGTATCGCGTGCTTATCAACACACAGGTAATATGAAAATAACCCTTTTGTCGAGACTCAGACAAATTATTATTATTAATTACTTGACCACAGTTATATTAAAAGATGAATTGAAATATCTTACCCTACTCGTAGGGAATGTTTTTTGATTTCTGATTATTCCCCCCAGAAAAATACATTATTATATACTTTAACTATACAGAATATTGCGATAAAAATATGAATTTTGATAGTATTCCCTTCGTGTAAGGAATTGGCCCAACAGTGTAAATATTGGGCCACAAAATGTTAATGACGTATACTATGTAATTTGGGTTTCTTTGCTCAAATTATAATTAGAGGATTAATTAGATCTCTTTGGTTGTTATGTTAAATATTGAATATACTTTATATAAGCACAAATTTATTTTGATTATAAATTGCCCAATTAATATTATAATGTGGACTTATTTCCTTGAGAGCAACAAAAATATTCTTGGTTAATATTAAATATTTTAATAATTTTACATTACTACGAAATGCTTGTTATTTTACGAGATTTCAAGAGAAACAGTCCATTAAATTATATGTTAGCAAAGTCAAGTTTAATAATAATACATCTTACCGTGAACTCGACGATTACAGAAATGAAAAATATACGCGATAATAGTATAAATTGTTTAACGTAAAATATAATAGTAAATTTTTCATAACATGCTTATCTTTTTTTAAGAAGAGTGTTGTATTGACTAATGATGCGGTTGTAACGGAGGAACTTGGCTCTTACACCGCCAAATGTCTGGAAAGTCTTGGCTGTATTACGCTTTTGTATATAAAAAAAATGTTCAACCACGTACCTAAAGATAAATTGTAATAAGCATTGCGTACAAACTACTAAAATAATATAATCCACAATATATGATGTTGTTTTTTCTTTATTCCATGAATCAGCCATTCTTCCCGTACAAAAAATATCTACAAACAAACGAAATCTACAAATAAACGAAAATAATCACATTTTTTTTTACACCAGTTGTTCTACGTCGTTTCTTTACCTCCTTTTTCTATACATAATTTTGTAACAAACACACATAACGATAATTAAGCAATACGTTTAATATGTAGGTATATTATACGATGCGAAACAAAGAAACTATCACCGCGCAGGCGCGCACAGAAAGAGACAGATGACCGGTCGAACTACATACAAGTATGCGAGTGCGAGTGAAACAGGCATAGCCATAAATTTGTACTGTTATTAGTAT
Source organism: Napeogenes sylphis (assembly GCA_959347405.1). Taxonomy (NCBI): domain Eukaryota; kingdom Metazoa; phylum Arthropoda; class Insecta; order Lepidoptera; family Nymphalidae; genus Napeogenes; species Napeogenes sylphis. Next base: position 31,102,277 of record OY365785.1, read on the forward strand.
TGTTATTTTCACTTAAACTAGATTTTGTACGTTAATTTAAACTAAGGGTCTGACTTCATCTGTGTATCGATTTCTTTACGGCCCAATTTTACCCAATTTTACTGATACTGCAAGGGTTATTTTACCCTATTCCAATTAAAGCTAACGTCTTGATAATTGGGAAACAGATAGACAAAGCGACAATCGAATTTGTTGTTAGCAAATTTCCCAAAAAATTTATTTTATCCTCAGATAACATTTAACTAGGGGATAACTTAAACAAAAAAATTGTAATAAATTTTAGAACATAGAATTTATTCGCTGGTTTAGTCTTATCTGAGAATTAAAACGGTTTGCTCTTATTTTATCTAAATGTATGTATTGAGATAGTCTTATTTCACGGATATAAAAAAATCTAATATGTTATGTTATTTAATAATAATTTATTGAATAGGTACAATATGCAAGTTTTATTGGAAGTTCAAAGCTCGTTATTAGTTTGTTGATTAATGACCGAAATTAAAAAGCGATCCTGATCGAATTTTAAAGATCAAAACTACAATTTGTTTCCAAAGTCATCAAATGACCAACCTGTTGGTTAAGTTTGCAAATCATCTCAGGGTGATATCAATCTTGAATTGTAGATCGAAATCGATCTTATCTCACCGCTTAAGTCTTATGACACCCATTGAGACAAGTTCAAGGAGGTCAAACTCCTGGTTCTATCTCTGTATCAATCATCACACACAACGATATTATTACTACACACACTAAAATCTAAATTAGAAATAGTTTTAAAATTCAAAACAAGAACTAAATATTCTACATATTTCCGGTAATGTGTTCTATTTCCTTTCTAATATAACATATATTAATATAGAGTTTGCTAGTGACATATTAATACATTTTTTTTCTTGTTCCAGATACTTGTTACAACAGTGCGCGGACCAAAGAATGCCCAGGTCTGAGAACGTTATATTTAATATAAATGATTACAAAAGTATAACACACGTTAAGAAAGAAATTATTTTATCAAACAAGTAATTAAAAAAAATCTCTAACGAGGTTTATGACGTCACCAAAACCGTTTTAGTATAAATATATCAATAGATACTTTGAAAGCACGTATTTTCGTGTATTAAATGTAATACCATTAGCAGACACATGAATTTGTATTCACATTTTCTATTAAATTTACGTTTTATTTACACATTTAAAAATATATATTTATAATAATACAAAAAAAACTGACATTAAACGAACGATTTTGGAACCGGTAAAAAACATAAAATCATAAATATTATACAAAACCATATTTATCTTACATTAAAGAAGGTTGCTAAAAACAACATTGAAAAAACCTAAAATTACACTTGAGTTAACGTACGTATAATTTTATTTGTACAAAACGAACGCAGAATCGAACAAAGGAATAATATGTGAATAATATAAAAACAGTTTATTTTACTTACATGAAATAATATGTTAACTTCCTTTGACAAAACAGATATATTTTAAGTGAATGAAAGGAGAAATATTCCGTGATACAATGTCCTACAAGTATATAGATAGGCATATATGGTGAATGTAAGAACATTCATTCAAGAATTACTTGATTTTGATATTCATTTTAATTGTCATAAGAATAACTCTATACACATCACTATTAAGTAAATAAAATGAGTTTTTCAAAGGATATCTAAGATTACTAAAAAAATCCTTAAATCCACTCTTTTTCCGCGCTTGAGTGACTGATTTTTTTATATCTTAGTACTTTCTTTGATTTTAGATATTAACCGATTAAACTCAAATAAATGTTTTATAAATTTGATAGAAACGACATTTACTAAGATAAACTTTCTTGAACAACATTTTAAAATTTTATAACTTCTCAATTTATTTCTGTTTCATTCAATGCCAGAACATTATTCACAAAAATAGTCGAGATTAAATTTTAAACACAGTATGCTTCAAAATAAACTTTTATCCAATATTAATATTCATTGACGTAGCAAAAAAGATTTACAATAAAAACTATAAGAACTGACTGGAACACATTCAAAAAGTATAATTTCATAAATAAGTAAAGTAATTTATTATTTATAACATATTCATAAAGTATTTAAAGGTATTTGTTTAGAAAAAATATAACAACATTGAAATCGTTCTATTCTCTTTTACTTAAACATTAGTTTACCCTCGACTTTTTCTGCGTGAACCACAGGCAGTGTTTTGAAACACGTTTTCCGGCTGTCCTACAAAATAATCAGTATATAACCCATACTCTGTCAATTCTAAGTAACGGTAAAAATTTATTTGAAATCAGAAAAATAGTTAGTTAGTCTTACCTTCTTATATAATATATTATAGATATACTTAACAAACAATATCAAAAAACATTCTAACAAACAAAGAGATAATTCTTTATGCTATTCAATTCTTGTAAAAGGCTGCTATTCATTACAAATAAACAAAAAACTAAAAAGCCTCAACCATTCCGTTTGTTCCTTTGGCAGGGCTTGCAGTGAAAATAAAAGCTAAGTGTCTATTCAGAACTCATTTTTATGTATGTTTGTGTGTTCGGGTTAACTGGAAAAAATCTGCTCTGTATTCATATCTTAATTATTTAAAACCGCTGATTATTGAATTTTTAATGATCTTGAAAGATATACCTATTATAAAAAATCATGACATATCAAGGTTCTGAATCCCAGAGATTTTTTGGTGGAATAGTGTAAAGTTATAAATGACAAAGTTTTTAATTGAATTTTTGGATGGATTGGAAAATGGATTGCGACGTCCTAAATAATAAGTAAAAAGGGTTATTGATTTAATGTCTATATTCCTCTTAAATTATAATAAAAAATATACGTTTAGAGATAATTAGATCACGCGTACGATCTACACTCATATCCCCTGATAGAAGATAACGCAAACTCTGTAATTAAATAACTTGAATAAATTGTAAATAAATAATTTTATTTATCACCTTTGAAATTTCGTCAAAACATCGAAAATTATTAATCAATGATAATTAAAAACATGGCGCCTTTTGAAAATGTATGAAATTTAAATAAATTGTCACAACTCATAATTACAAGTCGTTAATGCCAAAAAGCATTAAATAACAAATTATTTTACAGTGTCATTTTAAATTATTTATCAATAAATAAATTGGTAATGTCACCAGTATAAAGTTACCGCAGCTCAGGGTATTTTGTAATAAATAATTATTAACATCAATTAATCAAATAATTTGCTTCTTATAAGGCGAACACGTCTCAATTTCATAATAAATTTTACAAAAAAAAATAAAAAAAGCCGTATTTATTTTATTTGTTGTTAATTATATGAGATAACACATATTTATAAAATACCACTTACAGAGCAACCAAACAATCTCAGGAGCTACAACGGTTACGCTTTTGTAATTTTTCGTAGAGGCTAGTAGCATGTACTTACTCGCGTTCCTCTACGATGGTATTTGGAGTCATTCCACCTCACAGGTTTTAATATCGTTAACAATAAAAAAATATGAAATATTACTTTAATAGGTTTTATTATATTTTCTAAGTTTTAATATAAGAAACGTATAGAAATATTATTTTATATGAGCAGGCGGAGCTAGTATTGTTCGCATTTTATAAGTGTAATATTATTTTTTCTTGAATGGAATACATTCAATAATACATATGTAAATATATATTATTGAATAATATTAATATATTTCTAGATAATAAATACAAAAAAAAGTAAAAAGTAAATAAATAAAAGTAATAATAATAATACAAAAGTGTGTTTGGTCGGCTATCTTTACCGTTGCAAAATAGTGTTTAAAAAGATTTCTGTATGTTTAGAGAGGTTTTAGCGTAGTTTTATTTATAATTAAGTATCAATAAGGTGAACAAATTACAAAAAATTAAAATAATATGTTATATGTTCAAGTCGTTTGCAATAATTGTTTTTTTTTTGCAATTAAACTCCCGTGTACTATGATGATTATTATATATTTAGCCGACTATATTCCCGTAAATTAATCAAAATTTTTTGTCAAACTAGTTTCGAACCCATTCGAGGTTCCTGTATGAGCTCAAAGCACAGTGACTTGAAAAGATACTTTTTAAAATTTTCTTTACAGCTACGATTGTATTTTCTATCTTTAATTTAATGTAAATTGAATCTTGCATATCAAAAATTATAAAACATTTTTTTATACAATTTTTACACGAGAATTAGGTCACTCTGCCTACACTTACCGTTTACACCCTTATACCCTAAGGGTGAGTAAAACTCACAACCCTTAGTTAGGGGTATTTGCCCTCTCGCGTGACATCCCATCTGATGTTTATACAGAATAAATAATTTTTCAAGTTTTTTTAGGATCCTATATATTTTTATATTTGATATCAGGCGTGACGACATTTTTTGATTTTCGAATATTCTGGTTTTTTAAATATCTATTTTTATATAGACGGCAGTAAAAATATACCAACAAAAAGCGTCAAAACAGACTTTCCAAATATAGAGGTCACTGCACCGTTCATACACTCCGGGTTGGTGCTTTGAAATATTATGTCCCATATTTTCCTAACGTCTTCTTTTTGGGACATCAATATTTTCGTTGACATGTTGGTTAGGTGTTTGTTTATTTTCTCCACAAAACGAAGCCATTTCTGAGTAAATGATAGAGATTCTGTAGAAAATAGACGTACCAATTCTTTGTTACGTATTTCTATACATTTTTATTAGGTTTATTTTTTTGTATTAAATTATATTGACATCGCGGGTAAATGCTTGATAGCCAGTTTATGAAATCATGGTGTAAAAGTAAAGTAAAAATAACTTGACAGTACTATCAGGACCTATAAATGGCTACGTATCACGACTTTATACGACAAAGTAGAGTATTTGTTTTAAAAAAACCTATTTTTAACTATTCTAAAGCTAATTTAATACACTAACGTTAATTAATACAATATCTATTATGCTTAAAACTTCGACATATTTGGAAAGAAGAAAGGTCGAAACAAGCTTAAAATTTCTTTATTTATATTTATGTACATAACGTTCTCTTCCATTGGCCAAACTCTATTTTGTTTTCATTAAACAAAATATATAAACCATAGTAATTATTAATGTTATGAGATTAACCATAGAGTTTTATTTTATTCCTACGAAAAAAAAAAAAAAATTTGATTAAACAAATATAAGTATCTCTCATCTTGCCTCCTTTATTATTTTTCAGACACTGACACTCATAGGCCTGTCTATGGCTCCCATATTTTATGCGTAATAATGTAAGATTAATACAATTTTAATTCATGACGTCTATAAGATCTTTCAAAGTCAGAGGTATAATACACTTATGAAATGTCAGACATAGTTCCTTTTTTCAAATTGGTAGTGGTTTGAAAATAGATAGAAGTTTTCAAACCACTACGAAGTGGTAAAAGAAGTCCCATTGATACTTTTTACCTACTTTGTCTCTATCATCGTATTATAAGTAAGACAATCTGGAAATCCTTTAGAACCTAATAAAGTAATATCAATATCGGTCAATGACCAGAGCTGGATAACCAAATTGGCCAATATTGTGAATGAGTTTGTTTAGTATATTATCCAATTACAATATAAAGGTCAATTTGAATACTAATAATGATGTTATTGAAATTGTTATACCTTAGTGAATATTAGTATAATTCGGTAATAACTGTGTTATGGTAATTTGGAGGGTTGTAACCTACGTATTGTTAAAATGGAATAACAATCATTATTTAAATTTACACTCTATATCAAGTTAAAAACAAATACAATAATATGTAATTTTGAAATTAAAACCAAAGTTACGATGGTTAACAAAACTGAGACGGGTATATTCTGCATATTATTAAAAATCCCTAAATTAGTTACTTATTATTGAACAAGCTTCTTTCTGCGGTTTTACTCGATTAGATAAGGGACAGGAAGAACTCCAGTATAAAGGCAGAAGAGTACTCGTATCCTTTCGTGAGCCGATCCTTCACTATGTCTTAAACTATATGTTTTTAAAATTACATATAAATCCCTCCAATAGTTTTTGCATGACAGATAGACACAAATTACAACGACATTATATATATTAATTAGAATTTATACTTATATAGATGTTATAAGAATTATGTAGTGTAAAATAAAAAATATATAATTAAACTAACATTATAAAAATGACGCAATTTAGAAACGAATGTTCACTCTCAATTAACAGACACATTGAATACAGAAATAATATTCATTTTAATAAATGTCTCTGAAATTAATTTATAGCTATATCATATAATTTAATTAATTCCTAAACAAGCAATGTGTAATGAAAATACTAATAAATCAAGAACCAATTCATCAATTACATATTCAATATTAAAATACAATGTTATAATATTTGTTCAGGAATTACTGATATGATATACACATACACATGCTTTTGTTTTTGTGTGCGTGTGTTTTGTTCCTGTTCTAGTGTTATCGAGTATTAACTCGTATAATAATTAGAAGTGCTTACATTTCGATGTTTTTTGTTATACTCATAATAAGATTTGAACTATAATCTGAAGCTTTTTCAAACTTATTTTCTACCTATCTGTTCATTCGTTCTAATTTCTGAAATGATCAAACATTTTTCTTAAGAGATTTTATTTAAATTATTATTATTTTTTAGATCAGAGCCTCACTCTATTGAGATCGTTGATAATTATATAACTTCAATATTATAGAAGTAGGGTTCCGTTAAAATAGTTATTTATATTTGTATAACATATTTATTTAATCACCCATTCATTGTTCAAGACCTTAGTTAGTGTTTAAAAAAAAGACTATTTAATTCCATCTACCTCTAAGCCGATTACATGCTCTTAATTTCTAAAACATTGTTGTAAAACTAACAGAAAAAATTAAATTAGTTATAAAAGTAAATGTTATATTGTAATATAGAAAAAAAATATATGAACAACACCAGGACTCAAACTTACGTTTCGCTAAGAGAACAACATATTTGTTAATCGATTATATTTAGAATACTAAATCAAAGTGAGTAACGACACGATAACTCAGTTATCGAATCAACGAAGATTGTCTCCCAGAGGTCTCAGGTTCCTGCTTTCGATATAAAATGTTCACTAAGTATTTATAAATAAAAAAATATAACATATTTGTAGTAAATTAATATTAATAACAGGGAAAATGACCACAAAACGAGATAAACACTTTTTAACAATATACTTACCGAGCGATAAGAAGCTTATCCCGTTCAAGCTGAACCCTCAGACAGTCAAGGACTGTCTAGAGTCTAATGACACTAAAAGAAAATGATAATATCGAGGTTATATACGACACAGCGTTTGTCCACTGAAGTAATTTACATCAGAAAGACGTGTGACTTCAGAGTATGTATGATTTATATATATACATATTTGTAAAAGTTATTCATAGAAGTTTTTGATAAAAACATAACCCGTTTTACTGTTATTAAGTTATAGTTAGTATTAGGTACTTACATGAGGTACTTACACATACGGTTATAGTTAATGATTTAATTAACCAAAGTATGAACCATTGTTTTCTATGTACTTTTTCCATCTTATAGGTAGTTCATTGATCCCCTTTACTAAAAAAACCAGGCGGACGGAATTCAATAAAATCTTTGAAGGAGATTTGAACTGCCCTATCGACGTTAAGATTTTCCCTCGCAAGAAGTTATCCAAATTTAAAAAAAAATGGTAATCTGTTAGAGAAAGGTGTTAGAATAAGGTCTTAGACATTTTAATTAAAGCTGAAAGTGCAGTGTGTGGTCTAGCGCTGTCATGAAGCAGCAGTGTTATGGAGTGACCAGGCTTGGTTGTTTAGCAACTAGCTTTCCAATCATAGTTTGCAATTACTACAATAGACATCTGCCGTAATAGTCTGGCCAGATTTGGGGAAACTGTAATCAACAATACCGGCACTAGTCCATCAAACGCTTACAAATAATTTTCTTTGGGTAAATTTTTGCTGGGGCAGGATTTGGCTAGCTAACCAGGATCCAAGCTTTCGATATCGATTATCGTATTATCGTAGAGAATCCATTTTTCATCAAAGATAATGATTCGATTTAAAAGCTCTTGATTATTGTGCCGGTTCAGTAATGTAACGCATAGCTATCGACGCGCGTTTGCCGGTTTGCTTCAGTCAATTCATGGGGTATCCACCTCTCAAGCTTTTTAATCTTCCCAATTTGCTTCAAGTGAATTAAAATAGTTCTATCACTAATACCTCAGCCTTTATCTAACTTGCACATGGTTTGCGATGTATCCGCTTCCATAATATCCTTCAATCCTTCATTATCTACTTGGGTCTCCGGCCGTACACGGGGTTTGTTCTGCAGGTCGAAATTTCTAGAATGAAAACGTTGGAACCAAAAACGAACTGTGTTTTCTTTTGCAACACGACCATCATTAACCCTTAGAATGGTTTCCGCAGCCCTGGTACCAGGTTGGAACTCGTACTCGTAAATAATGCGATATTTTAAAATTTCCATTTTGTAAACTGAGTAACGCAAACAGAAAAAATAGAAGATATAAAAACAAATGAATGACGCTCAATGAAAAAAAAATACGAGTGTAAGCTGTAAAAAAATGAATTTGGAATTCTATACCAAAGAGGAGTAATTTGTGATAAAGGTGGCTAATATAAATTAAAAGAAGTAATATCAATAAAACCAGTCAAAGAAATCTTGTGACTTACGTCCGATGAATTACTTTCTAGTTACATCCAGCTCTTTGCCAACTAATTAATCGTGTTGGTTCACTACGCGATAATCGTCCATTTTGATATCGCGATTTACGAGTATATATTTCGTTTCAAGATACATTAACAACGAAAAAAATTGCAAATAACTTATTTTATAGCTTTAGGTTAATTTTAATTTTAAAATAATAAGTAATAAGTAATAGTGAAGCCATATTAACCTATAACTAAATTATGAAACATAAATAATTTTTTTCATACGAAACTTATAAGCCTCTAAAATGTATGTAAGTAATATGTTTTGTTTGATTATTTTATGCACTGACTACTGCTTGATATAATAAAATTGTCCTTTTACTCGTGGGTAGTCCGTAAGAGATCACTTTTAGTGATAAGGTCGCCTTTGGCACCAAATGTTTTTGATTTTTCCACTTATTTGTTGTTTTTGTTTTATACTTAACTATTTTTGTACAATAAAGTGTTATAAATAAATAAATAAATGTTTTTTTAATTATTTTCAAATACTGAAAGTTATAGGAATAAGATGTAAGATATGAAAATAACAAGGAGCGAAGATAAATAAAGATAAATAATATAAGATTGTTGGACAGAAAACCAAGATCTCTAAAACCGAGCACATATTATGTGAGTTTAAGGGCTTATTCAATTTCTTTTATTTAATTAACTGGGATAATTCAGTCAGTCAATGGGATAGTCAATGTGCCCTGATTTACGATGCCTAGGTACAACTCCTAACATAGTTGTACCTAGTTAGGAAGTGAGGATCAGATGAAATGCAGTATAAATAAAGTGGAGGCAAGTCTCAGGGACAACGGGCTATGCCTGAATGTTTTTTGTACTTTAGATAAATGTACTAAAGTGTAATAAGACCTTCCGTTACTTATGGATTAGAATATTGGGCCATAAAGAAGAGACTGTTAAGGTGACTGTGTGATGTAACAAGAATTGATAAAATAAGATACGAGTATTATGGGGAAGAGTGGTAAGTAACAGAAAAGTGGAAGAAAGAATATCTTGGTATCGAGAAATAATTAAGTGGGAAGAGAGTCGTGTGACAAAATATGTCAAAGATATGACACATTCATATCTATGACATGTCTAATGTATGTGATTAATGGAAGGCTGAAAAAAAGATAGATGAATGGATGGATGTGAATAATGACATAAGGATGAAAGAAGTAAAGACAGAATGGACCTAGAATGGGAGAAGAGCAAGACAAAGTTGTTACATAAGAACGATTACTGGAAGAATGATTAAAAGATACATTATGTGACAGATTTATCAGTCGACAACCAATCAGAAAGCATACCTTATTAGTTAACTATTTTTTACTTGTTAAATTTTACATAGACTTGTCCTCATTTATAAGCAATATTCTCTTGTCTTTTATTTATAAGCACCAGGTCAACGCCGGCCCTTTTTCCAGTACATTAAGCTTTAAGACTCTTTCCGCGTATAAGCTTGCATGAAGTGTACGGTTTGTAAGAATTTAATATAATCTATATACATATAGTTTTTAACCTACTTCAAATATCAATGTATTTGTTTCTATTTGTGTATGTATGTTAGAGAGAGAAAATATGACAAGTATACGATACACATGTTAAAAAAAAGTTTTTCCTCGCGTTAGCAAAAAAATTTGATCGCTATTGATGTGTGCAAAAAACATTTATTGCAAATATTAGATCATCATTCTTTACTGTTATATAAAACCTTGTGACATATTTTTTTCTGTATCAGTTAATATATGAAGAGGTATAATGTGTGAGTTGGTATTTAGAAGGTAATATTAGAAACTTACCGAATCAGAATCCGAATTTAAAAATAATTAAGAAAGTAAGTAGCCAAATAAACTAGTAAAGAGAATGCATTTGTTACGAATGCCTATAGTCCACGCAGGCGAAGTCGCAGGAAAGAGCATGTTTATAATAAGAATCATGTAAACCAGACTAATCACACACACGGACAGACAGAGAGTGAAACTTTATTATGTAAAAACGTATAAATAATTCTACTTCCAATTCCAGCCTCCGGTAGCACCCATATACGTAAAATTTGTATCATAGTCAAGACAGATAACATATTTGATATTCGTACCTTCTCAAACTCAATTACATTTAATCTGAGTGATTGACAGACATACATGTTATATACTCATTTTACGTATTATAAAGATGGTGTGTTAATGTTAACCTAACTTTTACAATTGTTTTCGACTCCTATTGTATACACCTTATCATTTTTAGAAAGAAATGTAGAATAATCAAAAATTTTAAAAGCCGTTCTTGAGTTATAGAAACGAAAAAAAATTTAATTGTTGAAATAAAACTATTCTATGGATTTAACTCACATATGTTTCATTACGCTTTTATTCAAACCAGACATTTTAAATGCTTTGTAGCCATCCTAGTCAAGAGAGTAGATGTAGATGTCTGTCAGTGAGTCAGTTAAAATGTCATCTATTTTCAATGTTTTTTTAGTTTCAGAACATGAAATTCAGGATGCATACAAAATGCACTAATAATGTATGCTATTTTTTTTATAGAGTCGCAGGTAGTACGTCAATCCCAACAGCTTAACTGACAGAGTTGTGCAACGATTTTTCAAAGGCTGCAGGTTCGAGTCCTGCTCGAACATTTTATTTTTTTTAATTTTAATCCATTGAAATGCAAGACAAATAGATATAGTAGAGTAGTTACAGTAGTTTTATATTTCATATATTACCCAACGCGGTTCTAAAGTCTCCTGCTGTTACGTACATATATAATTAATTTCACTCTAACAAAGAAACGCACTTTTACTAATAGAATCTCCCACTGTTTCATATTATACTGGAACTAGTTCATACATCTCTTTAAAGGTTTAGTTTATTTTGCTACAAAGGCTAATGGTTTTCTTTCTTTACCTTTCCATTATTCTCTCGTTGATTATTTATGTCAAAGTAATTAAAAACAAACAAAATTATGCAGCATAATAAAAAATATATTATTTTCCAAAGTATTATTTTTATTATCTTATCTGTATCTTGTTATTACTATTTATTAGCTTTTTATTAGTTTAACAACATTTATCACTGTTACAAATGTCATGCTCACCGAATAAACTTTTCATATTTTCTATTTTCAAATTGTTACCAAGCCTTCTGTCATTTGTTAATCTGTTATGAATTGCAGAGATATAAAAAGCATGATATTTTTGTGATGTAATCACATAGTATGCATATTTAATAATTTCAAGGAGAAACGATATTGCATTATAAGTTGATGTACTGATACCAATTATAAACTATTAGTTAGTTTCAGAAGAATAATTGTATTTTTGTTTCTATTTATAGCGGATTAAGAATTAAGAAAGTAAATGTTTAAAATAGATATCCAGATTTAAAGTGAAAGTCAAAAATCCTTTATTCAATATTTTCAATATAATTTACAATAGTTTAGTCCCAAGCCTTATTATCATTTATGTAATCCTTAATTGTATAGTATGCCTTATCTTGCAGTTTCTGCTTTACATGCAATTTAAATTTTGAATGTGAAAGTATTTGAATTTCTGGCGGGACTTTATTATAAAAATAGACACATGTACATAAAATGAGTTATGAATGTTTGCCAGCCTGCTGTGAATTTTGCAAGTTTGTCTTTATTTCTTGTGTTTACTGATTGCACATCACTATTCTTTTTAAATATTTCTAAGTTTTTGTGAACGTACATTAAATTATCAAATATATATTGACACGGTAAAGTTAAAATTTTAATTTTCTTAAATATTTTCCGGAAGGAGTGCCTACTAGGCAGATTATAGATTGCCCGGATAGCCCTCTTCTATAATATGAAAATAGTTTGAATATCAGCTGCGTGTCCCCATAAAAGACATCACGCTGTGGAAGTAGCTGAAATAGACAATCCGCGCTGTAACTTTGTCTGTCAGCTGGCGTATTTTCTTAACTGCAAAAGCTGCCGAGCTAAGTCTATTCGCGAGTTTAGTAATATGTAAACCCCATTGAAGTTTTTCATCTAGGGTAATGCCTAAGAATACCGTGCTGTTCGCAATATCTAAATTTTTACTATCTAACTGTACACTGGGTTTGACGCCCTTTACATTTGGTGTAAAAAATTTAATACATTTAGTTTTATTACTATTCAAATGTAAATTATTTACATTAAACCAATGAGTAATTTTGGTCAGAGAATGATTTACGTCACTTAGAACAGTCTCGCCTCGTTTTATCTTAAGTAATAGTGACGTATCATCAAGATTTGGTGTGGTAAATCATTTATGTATACTAAAAATAGAAATGGGCCTAAAATTGAACCCTGTGGGATACCGATTTTTATGCTTGACCCAACAGTTTGTTTTCCATTTATATTGACTATCTGCTTCCTGTTCTCTAGGTAAGAAACAATCAGCTTTAGCGCGGCGTTCCTTACACCATAATGTTGTAATTTCCTGATTAGTGTCCCATGTTGGACGCAATCAAACGCTTTGGAAAGATCACGAAAAACACCCAAAGCATGCATTAAATCCTTCCATGCATCAAATATATTCTTTAATAGCTCAACACCAGCATCGGTTGTTGAACGAAACCAAACTGTCCCTTGTGAAACCAAACTGTTTACATGTTTGCAAGGGAATAAAATGTGAATTTAATTGATTAAATATTAATTTTTCAAATATTTTACTAAAGACAGGCAATATAGAAATAGCTCTAAAGTTTGAGGGGTCAGTAGTGCTACCTGCTTTAAATATTGCAATAATCTTAGTGTACTTCATGAGATCAGGGAATACAACGCTGTCAATACATCTGTTAAATACTATTGCTAAATAGGGAGCAATAATAGTGAGTATCGATTTAAATAAGCTGACTGAATGTCCCCAGAGGTCAACAGTACTTTTTAATTTTAAAGAATTAAATGCTTTAATAACATCAATATGATTGATATATTTGAATTTAAAGTCACTAGGATATTCTTCTACATTATTTTTCAACAAATTCTTTGCTAAAAAGGGAGGTGCGTTTAAGGATTTAGTAATAAGGAAAGGAATATCTAAGAAATCCTTATCAAAATGTGAAGCAATTTCTGATTCAGAGTCGATAATATTACCATTTATTTCTAAACAATATTCAGATGTGTGATATATTGATTTACCTGTCTCAGAGTTTATTATATTCCAAGTAGTTCAGTAGTTTAGTAGTTCAGTAGTACTCTCAGTAGTTTATTGCTACTTGTTTTTATTTTACTGCTTAAAGAAACAGATTTAGCTATTTTACAAACTTTTTTAAATATTTTTGAATATTTCTTTACATAATCAGCAAATCTATCACTAGTGTTAAATGTTCTTTTCTCATATAATTCATAAAGCCGTTTTCTACTAATATGTATACCTATAGTAGCCCAATTACTAAAAGAAGTTTGTTTACGGACTGAAATTGATTTAGCTGTAAATATTAAATCAAACTCTGACCTAAAAAGTTTGAAGAACCTATTTGATAAAACATTTGAGTTTATGTGCTCTTGGACAAGTGGCAGTTTCATCTTTAAATTATTGTAAAATCTTTCCAAGTGACTTTTGGTTTTTGAGATTACAGATATTTAATTTTTTGACTTATCCGTACCAAGAAACTCTATTTGTATCAACTGACCAGAGTATTAATATCAGTAATAATAATAAAATGTCTGTAAAAATATTATCTAAGCATGTTGCTGAATGACTAGTTGGCTCTAGGAATATATTTTTACAATTAAATGATTGAAATAAACATTTTAATTTAAGAGATAGTGCATAGTCCATTAATAAATCTACATTAAAATCTCCACAGACGAATACTTGTTTATTCTTACTACATATCTTAGATAAGGCGTCTTCCATGATATTTTCAAAACAATCTTAAACTCCTGAAGGGGGTCTATAAACACTCATTATTATACATTGCTCCAATTCCACACAATGCCTTTCCGTTCCTTATATTTAAGATTTTTATGTAAAAGAATTAAGGAGCCACCATGTATAGCTTGTTTTCTACTGTATGCACTAACAATATGATAATTATTGATATGGAACTGAAACTGGTGCTGCTTCAGCCAATGTTCTGTAACACAGAGTATATATATACCACAACCATTTAAGAACAGCTCCAGCTCCAGCTCTTTTGCCAACATACCTTGAATATTCTGATGGACAAGATTCATAAGTTTTACATTTTCTCTTGTATTACTGTGATTGGAAAGTTGCTTAGGTGTATCTACTATTAGTTTAGAGCTAGAGGTTGCTACATCTGTTGTCTTATAAATTAATTTAAATGCTGGGTAATGTCAAAAGATTTTATAATTGTCATGTCAGTCTGCTCAATAGAAGAAGGTGTAGTAGCCAAGTTCTTGGCTGATTCAAAATAACAATCCCTAGATCGAACAAAGAATTGTCTCATGTATTAATCAAACCTACGTCCTTTGTCTCAAAAGACATCATCACTAACCACTAGACAATAAGATTATTATTTGATAATACTTATCAATCTCAGATAATTTCTATTCTCTGTGTTTGGATAATAAAAATAATTTTCATAAATACATTCGCCACGATTTGTAGAAGATCTATTCTATCTATCTATCTATTCTATCTATTCGATCTGTATAAAGGTTTGTAAAATAGGTACATAAAAACGAATATACAGGAGGTTTATAATATAAAAATATGAGTATTTATTTAGTCGAGATAAAAGAAGGCCGAAGAAAGTAGACCGAAAATTTTTTAAAAAGTCTAAAGGAAGAAAAAAGATATCTAAGATTTTTAATTATTAACCACCAAACTTCACTGTTTACTTCAAACCAAAGAATTTAATTAAAAACTTACATCGTTTTCTTAATTACATTGATTGAAAGACGGTTCAAAGAAAGAAAATTTAATTAAAACCTTACCTGGTACTGTCACTTGTTTTGGACACACGGCGTTGTTAGAGACAAGTTCACCGAGAATTACATTTTTAGAATAATAACAGAATAAGATCTTATATTTACATAAAAAAATAATTATAACTACTACATTTCTACAATATTCTTAAAATAATACAATGCGTATCATGTTATAAAAATCAAAAGTACAAAGATAACAATGAGTCTAATTAAATTTCCACACAAATGAGAACACTGAAATTCGTATTTTAACAAGACCACAGCTGTTAAAAAGAATAAAAGTTCAAAACAATTATATTTTTTTCGTTATTTCAGACATGGTTGTAGCAATTTTTTGTATAAAATTTTTAGTTGTACGCTCATTCAAGTCAGGATTTTGTACAGAGATGACGTCATTTTGTAATACTACTGAACATTCACTTACCGATACATTTATTATAAAAACATGTTAAAGTTAACATGAAAGTGTATAATTTACTAAAAATAACTATTTTATCACCAGAAATAGTGAATTATTTGAGTTTATTTATCTTAGAAGAATAAGTATTTAAAACAAATACCAACAATATTTTTTATTGTATAATTAATTAAAATGTAATATAAAAAAATATATATTATAATGTGCTGTCAACTTGCACTGTTGCAGAAATGATTTTTTAATAAGATATACTCTAGCAAATAATAATAAAAGTAAATAATAATTATCATTACAAATAAGATTTGTTGTTTATAATTAGTTTTGAGCTGGTGTCAATATTCATTGTAGTTTTTTTCTCTGTATTTTCAAGATAAGAATACTCTTATCTATTGATTATTTTGTTCAGGAGCTTTATAAAGGTCGCTTCCACACTTGTGACCTCACAAAAGGTGACGGAGGACTGAGGCTTAAGCCTGAATGAGAAATGTGTTTTCCATTCTAACAATTTCTATCTTGACCACGGATCAGCGAGTTTTCTTTTTATAATGCTTTAATTGTTATTTCAAAAAAAAATTGCTACAACCATTCTATAAAATAACCAACATGATTAATAAAACACTATTTAAAATTGCAGGCGCTATAGTTTAGATTGATATAACTTAGATAAAGAAAAAAACAAAATTATATTTTAAATAATCTATAAGATAACAAAAGTGATCTAGTGCTTAAAGTATATTATGTGATAGACTATATTTACAAACATCCAAGTGACACAAAGCCCAAGTAATTGTCCCCAAAATTGTGTTCTGATATTTAGAAGATGGCGACAATTTAAAATTTAATAACGTGTGATTGTAAGCAAAATGTTAACAATGTCGACTTTAATGATGCCGGCCGCGACTATGACGACGATGACGAACGCTGGACCAATACCTGTAGCTGCTGCAACTAAGTTGGAGCCCAAGCTGCTGCAGCTGCCGCATCCAGCTTTGATGCCCCAGATTCAACAGCAACAGCAACACCATCACCAGCATCCCCACGGGAATAATAATAAACTTGGTAAGTGAAATCATAACTCATATTAGTTTTATTTTCGCCATGAAGCAGTCGTCAGTCTGCGTTTACAACATACGAGTATATACCGGGTCTCTAACCTTACTCTACTATATGAACAATATTATGTTATATATTATTAACATAAAATATTTTATTTGTAGTATGTATTTCCAATATTTGTGTACCGTCAGCCGAAAAAGGTCCTTAAAAAGCAATAATTTTGCACAAAATATAAAACCTTAAACCAGATAAGGTCATATAAAGGTCCCTTATAATTTTATTAGCCACGTAATATCCCAGGTAAATAACGCCTCAATGCACCATAATAAGGCACAGATTTTTCATATTTTATGAGCGTGTTTACGGGTTTATTATAAAGACAAATCCTCGTATTGTCGAAAACTTATCGTACCTTAGAATGAAGAATGATATAGGGTTCCTTACATTTTATATTTTTTTATTTAGTTACTTTTAATAAGTAATCGAAAATAAGTTTGAATCTTTAACATCAAAAATTAACATGTTATTACCAAAATGAAAATGCAAAATATGCCTACTCATATTTTGAATCAAATAGAATAAGAATATTTTCTTTATTAAACAATCTCCGGCGAACGTAATGCTTACTTAACTTTACATCTAATATAGAATATAATTACACTTTATGAAACAGTTAACATGAGCAAACATTAATATAAAATGATTCTGAATTAACCTCGTCTTTACTTTAAATTAACATTTATGTAAAAAAGCTTGGCACCGAAATCGAATCTGTAGCCTTTTTTATAGTTTTATAAACACAGAAATGGTATGTCGTTATCGTAATATGGTCCGAGCAAGTTGTAATCTATGTATACTTTTGAAAAATGGTGACGAAACGAAGTCTAACTTTGAAAATGCTTAGAAAATTATTTGGAATGAGGTGTTACTTTTTGCCGACCTGGTTAATTTATTATTAGTTAACAATCATAAAAGAGATTCGAAACGAACATTTTATAACTTGGCTGTACCTTAAATAAGCTACAACATTTACGAAAATTATAAACAAATTTATACCAAAAACACTGGTGTGTGTAACACGCCGAGTTTGTTTTGTTTAAACATGATGGCCGCAGCCGATAAGCCATGAGTGATGTTAATATGCGCATGGGAAAATGGAAATTTCTGTAAAAGGATAACCGTTTGATGAAGAGACGTCGAGAACATCATTTATCATATTTTTCGCAACAAATTCAAAGGTACTGAAACAAAAACCGACAAGAGCGATATGAACTTGCAATTAACAAAATATTGATTAATTTATCATTATTTTTATTTTATATTCTTAAAACATTAAGTAAATGGATGGTAGAGATACAATATACATTTAAAATATTAATGATTACGCTCTTTTTTTTAATGATTAGAATTATAAATTTAGAATGATTACGTTATGTGCCTGGGAGAATGTTATTTTAAAGAATACATAATTATCTCGATTATTAGCTCAAAATTACCGATAAATATATGTAGGTAGGTATGGCGGCCAGTGTAACGTAAGAAGTTTTTAATCATATTATTAATATAAAAATCAAGCCAGGATAAATTTATACCTTTTTTCGTAATTTAAATTAAGTTTTTCTTTGATTACTTAATCTGATAATGTCCATTCTATCATGTATTTTGTAGACATTTTTTGTAAATTTATCCAAATTATAATATATTAATAATTATTAGATGTGAGGTAGAGTTATTTATATACTGTATATATACTGTAACGTATCGATGAAATAAATAGAGCTTGAAGCGACTGCGCTAACAAGCGTTGTAAAGTCCGGTGTAAATAATATTTTTGAGCTGGTTCCTGGCTATATTATATATATTCTGTGTATAACATTTTATACAACCGGGTAAACTTTTGAATAACAAACTAAACTTAGCTTGTCTCTTTCAATTTTGCTGTTTCAATTGAATTGTAAATGCACTGAACAATTTATTATACTAATAAAGAGACTATTACTTTGTTTTGCAATTAACTCCGAAGTGAAGATTAAATTCAATGTAATATAAAACATTAATTTATCAGATTTTATAGTTTAATTTAAGTCATAATTTAAACCTAAATCTGTTAGATTCTCATTTTCTGCAATAATTTTGCACATAGTTATATTACTTTATAATATAAAATGAAGTGAACCTTAAGATAAAACATATCATTTTATGCTTTTCTTATCATTGATATTATCCCTGTGTCAGTTTGGATTTCTGTAATAAACGGCTAAATGTTGCAAATTTCTTATATGTTCCATACATAGTTAGTTTTATTATAGGATGATTATTAGCTAAACAATATTATTGAATATTAAATATATATTTATAAAATTTGCATATTCTCATTGCTTATTGACATACAGACAATAGCAGTATTATTGTATATAAACTACTGAATCTAAAACATTGAGAGTTTGAAGTATAGATTTATTATGTAACGTAAAATTCGGCAAGTTTTTTTTCAAATTTGAAGGCCAAGAAATGGTAGGATTAACTTTACATAAACGTCTTTCTTTGAATTTAGAATTAGGAAATATTATATTTAGGCTTTTGTTTAGAATTTAATTAAAAGTCAAGGTCAACATCGGTACATCGTAAAGAACACAATATTTTATATTGGAGTTTTCGTTAATAAAAGCTTTATATCTTCTAAGCTCACTACAATAGCAAAATTTTCCGTAGAAGAATTTGTAAATTTAAATAAACTATCTTTAGTTAATAACGCTAAATACCTGCGAGATGAAAATGAACAGATTGAAAGATACTGCTTATCTATACAGCTATCTGCAATCTGTAGTAATTGGAAACGGCTAATGGAGCTTGATTTAAATTTGATCTATAAGGTTTACTAGCTTATGACCTGAAGGAAGCAGAGTGCTGCAAAAACAAATGAATAACTAAGGTTCGTAAATAAAAAGAAAAAATGATGTGTGGATTATTATCACAGAAAATTTGTATTTTTTCCAAAAAAAAGTAACCTATCTATACCTGGTCAATATCTATCCGTATGCAAAATATCACAAAAAAAATCTACTAATTCACATAGATTGTTAGACAAATATCCAAATAAACAGACCTCCATAATTACAATGACAGGACGTTTATCGTATCTATATTTGATCCCTAAAATAAACATATTTAAAGGGTTTAAACAGTTATACCTATAGAAGTAGGGTAAAAGGCTAATAAATTAAAAATGAACCCGCTACCTCGGGGACGCATGACTAATTACTACCTGCCCTACTTACATTCTGCTAGTTTATATTTAAATTAGGGAAAATACGTAACATGGTGACAATTTTACTAGCTTGAAATATGCGGTTATTTTTTTTTTGTGTTACATTTTATAAACTAGATTTTTGATAACGTGGAATTATAAACTTGATAGGTTTGAGGTCAATCTGCAAATAAACTGAAATCTATTTACTATTTTGTTTATTTTTCTATGTTTTTACTCTATCAATCAAAATCAATCACACAAGTAAACAGACAAATAAATATAAAACCAATATTGTTTTTGGTACTGTAAGTACTCCGCAAATAACAAAATATTTTTATTCAAACAAAATAACTATAACTAAATTATTATTTTGCACTCTGCGGATTACCTCATAGTTTGTTTTGCAATTCTAAAATTGTATAAAATACGGTAATTCTTTTAATTAAACAACGGCTACACTCACTTCATATCACTTCACTTTTATGCACCGATTTTGATTAAAATTTTTGCAAATTTTAATTTTTAAGATACCTTATCTAATGTCTTTATAATTGATACGATAGTTTTAGATATATGAGAGGAAAAACGTATCACGTTTTAAACTAACTAACTTAACCTAGTAGCTTGAAATATATATATATTTAAAATACTAACGTATGATTCAAACCTTATTTTTTGCAGTCGGTTAAAAAAAGTTACCCTCGATCCAATGTAAATTATTAAAACCCCATACGAAAATTGTTAAAACAGATTTATTGAAGTGTAAAATTGTAATTAATATGGATCGTCCAAATTAAAATGGCGGCCGGGTGCGGCGTGGTAATGTTCAAATAATTTTAAGACTTTATAGGGTTATTAATTATGTTTTTATACAAATATAACACGCATGTGTATGCATTAATAAATTAAATTATATAACTGGGTTAATTTTAATATTAGTTTTAGTTGGCTATTTTTATTGTCTCAACCACGTGACCTACTGAACCCATATACAATAACTTCAGTATAACAGATATGAACAAAATCGTTAAAATGCACGATAAATAACAATTACACGTCATTTCTTAATAATTCAGTAACTATTTAAAAATTAATATAAATAAAACTAGGATGTCTTGTAAAAACCAGTGAACAGAATATACATATATACATTTACTATAAATGTTATCTGTTTCTGAGCTTACAACTACTGAACCAATCGAACATTTAACGAGTAGAAGTTGATAAACTAGCAAAACTATTTCTATCGGAGTAAAATAAAGCACAACGGTCACTGTGAAGCTACATATTCGAGTAATTGGACTCACGACAAAATGAGGTCTGCGATAATGTAGTTCTATTGTAGCTAACTAGATGGCGTTAGTATGTTAAGTAGATTGTCGCGCGCTATTTCGTAAACTATTCTAAAAACTTTCAACCAATTTGCTATTTTGTAGGTTTAGTGCTACGTAATTCTCACAGTGTTTCTTTATTGGAATTTGTGGTTGCTGCCATTAGTGGTCTTTCGTAGCTATTTCTAAATGTAAATCCAGTTTGACCGGAGAGATTGGCAAATATTTAATGTTACGAGTAAATGTCTGTTTTTATCTATACTGTGATAATACCGCTGGTAAAAGCTAGTAATTTAATATGTACAAGTCATGTCATTTCACATGCTAGAATGCCTTCTAAGAACTCTAAGACAAAGCTCTCAACATCCCACTTTTAAGTAATGCATGACGTAATCTCCTCTAACATTATCAGTCATTACCATTTCTTAATGGAATCTTACAATGTAACCTATTGAACATATCTTCTGAGAGGAAGCCTAACGACTCCTATCAACAACGCTTTAGAAACGACCTTTTAAGATAGCCTCTTAAAAACCACGTTCACAGAATGATATAAAATGGCTGATTATTTATCATTGCTGTGTAATTGGATATCAAGATGGCACCTATTACAAATGTTATTGGTATCTTGTAAGCGCTTTGGTCAGAGTTATGAGATACCTATTTAGTTATTGTTTTTGCACGATGCATGAATATCGTATCTTTGGATTTTGATTGAATATTTAATATCAACTTTTGTTGGTAAGACTGGTTGGACTCAAAGATTTTAGAAGCGAAGAGTTCAGAAATTTATTAAATATTAATTTACATTTTCTAATGGAATAGCTGTTATCTGACAAATGTTTCAACGATACTTTAATATAAAAAAGTGTTTAAACGCAAAAACACTAATTATTGTAAACACGCCATCTGTTATAATTCGGCATACCTAAATGTTATCTTAATCGCATTGAATATCTATGCATATAGCAATATCTATCCAAATAACTTAGTTTATATTAAAATAACGTCTACATTATTTGATTTCGTTTTCATCGAATTTTCATCTCTATTATACATAACTAGGGTATATATTCGTTTGATGACAATTTGCAACACCGTGCTGTAATAACGCCGAGTTCGTAGGCGAATTCGAGCGAACGTGATAAATGTTCAGATGTGGTTTTACCTTAGCTTTTGTGTATGAAACTTCTGTATAGCGCCGTGAAACCATTTGAAATGTCCAAAAGTGATATACGGATAAGAAAGACGACCGTTTCGAGTTAATGTTGCTGTTAAATTACTGAAATAAAAACTTACCTTGAGTTCGCTGAAGAAATATATAGAGGATATTTAAGCAAATTATTAAGTTACATTTGTAAGGTTTTAATTATAATTAAATTGTATATAAATAGGAATAGAATTTGCAAATCTCTGGGAAGGTATTGAAAATCGTGGATTCAATTGATAGTTTACATTCCTTGGAAGTAATGCATTGAAAATTAAATTAAAATATTAAAAAACCTCCGACACATAAAGACCTCTAAAAACAATAAAATTAATATTATTATGTACTTATTGAAGTCGTTGCGTCGGGGGACCGTCGCGTTGTAGGTACGTTCACGATGGTGTCTAGTTTACGAAGTTACGATGGCTTAGACTATATGATTCGATATCGTAATTTATTTATTTGCCTTGGTAACTTACTTACATTTTAATTTCTTCCTTTTTTAAGCGTTCCCCCGACGCAACGACTTCAATAGGTACATAATAATATTATTTTTATTTTTTTAGAGTTCTTTTTGTATTAGGGGTTTTTTATTTATTTTTCTGCCAAGTTGTCACTGGTTTCTATATTGTACTAAATGTACCTACAAACACGCTGATTCACTTATTTAGATATTTACTATCAATATTGCATAAGAAACTTTCATCATAACCAATAAAGCTCAATATCTTGGAGACGACTGCTTCTATTTCGACCGAACGTAACTAAGAACCACCTCGACAAACCAGCTTTCGATTAAAAAAAACCACAGTCAAATCCGTCCACGCGTTTGTCAGCTACTTTGCCACAGACAGACACACAGATATACAGATTGACCGGTCAAACTTATAACACCCCTCTTTTTGAGTCGGGGCTTAAAAGAACACATTGTTCGTCGTTTCTCATTTCTCAGTTTCTCCTAATAGTCTCTCACATTCTAGTAATAACATGGCATTACTCATCATTAATATATTAGAAAATAGTCTATATGCATACTTAGATTATATAAATTTAGAATGAAAATCTATTAATATGGCTATCCGTATTATTATTTATTCTAAATATTAAATGAAAAATTGATACCGGATTTAGAACGGCGATCTATAAGGTTTTATAAACCAAGATATAAGGATTATAATATTCGACACTCGTCAATACTGGCAGCACACGATAGCTCAATTGGCAGAGCGACGGGAGAATTTCCTAGAGGTCGCAATTTCAAGTTCGGCCAGTATCAACAATTTTTTAATTCTATATTTATTTACAAATAAATAGTCTTATAAATTAAAATATGATAGAACTTTTATATAACATTACAATATGTTATCCGTGACACGACTACACAAAGAAGGTATACGTTCGGTACATTTCATTTGAACTTTTAATGAATCACAGGAGATAAAAACCATATATCTATTATTAAACATAGTTTCCTATTCTAATTGTAAGATGTTTAATGTAATGGTGTATGGCAATGTACGTTAATCTACTATTTAAAGCTAATAATAAATGTAAGCTAATATCTGGTAAATTAATTCAAACAAAATAAAACATAAAAATCTGTTTAGAAGGTATGATTTATCGTTATTGTAATCGAACAGTTTTATGTTTATAAATGTACAATGTTACGTAATAAAAAAGGTCCCCAGAATAAATGAGTTTTAACCACATTAAATTTAATGAAAATTGATGCATTACTTTTTGCATGAAGAGACAAATAGACAAACGGACAGTTTTTCTAACTTTTATTTAAGATATACTTAACATTTCTATTATATATTTTGAATATTAAAGATATTTACTACTAATGATATATAGTACGCTATCTCTCGTACCTCAGACAATGCATCGATTAACGAACCGACGCGAGGGATGTATATATATAATTTACATACAGCGTGTATTGATTTTTACACTTCCGCAGGCACGATTTCTGTTTCGCTAGTTATGGAATGTGTTTTATTTTTTAAAGAAATTGATATTAATTATTCTTTAGAGATTATTTTTTTATGAATTAAAACTTGTGTGTTTTTTTTAATATAATATATTATAAAATGTAGGAATCTGTCTGTCATCCCTTTTTACCGTTATAACTCTAGAACGACATCCTTTCTTTATTCTTTTAATTTAAAAATATGTAATACAAATAACTGACACCAAGTTTGTCCAGGCTCAACTCAAGAATACGTAGATTATACAAAATATTGTACTGTATAATCGAACCTACTTTCAGTTTAACAGTCTGGGACACTAACCACTAGACCAGCATCCATCAAGAATAAAAGTTGTTAGTACTGAATAATGAGGAAATAACAAGAAGTTATTTACAATTATCTTGAACCAAATATGTAAGTCTACTTAAATGTTAAATAAATATATAATGAAAAATACATTACAAGTAGAACTAGCACCTAAGACATCTGGCATTCCATCCCTGAGGAACGTAATCCTGGAGTCTTAAGATTAATAAAACAAAATAAGTTAATATCTTTACATACATACATACAAATCAATACAAAACATTATAATTTCATTATAATCATTGAAATGTATTAGTAAGATAGAAAGAGATAGATATTTATTTTACTTAATCTAACTATCTAATCTAACCTAGATCTAGGTTTTAATATTATTTTATTAAAAAAATCATACGATAAGTTTGTCTCATTGTTGATTCTCTATGAATGTGTCCCTCATGTAATAAATGTACGTAGTTATGTATAATTATTCTTAAACCAAGTATTTCTTTTTATATTGAGTTATAACTTGTTATTTGAAATTACATTTGTACAATCAACTAATATAAAGTTCTTATATTCATACAGCCTGAACAAATACGAACAAACTTTGACCCAATACTTTTATTGAGATTTATTTGCCGTTATAATATTCCCTACAAATCTAAATTAAACTTAAAAACCCACGGGATTCGAACCCGCACCTATAAAAACATAGGCAAAGTAAATACGAAAAAGTTTAACAATAAAATAAAAAATTCAAAGCACCCTGTACTTCGGCTTAGTAGAAATTGCGAAACTTTTTTATACGAAACTCTGCCTTATGCTAAACTATTAAAGTTGAATTTCCTTTTCACGGGTCTAATACCCTCACTATAAGCCAAACCCTTGGAGACGAAAATCGACTTTATTTTATTTAAGTTAAAGACGACGTTTCTTTAAAAGTATTTCAATCACTCTTACACTGTATAGAATTTTATACACAATATTTAAAGTACGAATTCCATTAAATCTTCGAGAGATTACGCAATGGAATTTGAACCGTAATCTTGAGAGTCAAAGTGGAATTTTCATTGATTTCTAGACTAGAGTATACTTTACAGAGAAATTCTTGTTATCTAACCATTTTAAAGAGGGTTATGTGTTTATAAATCTTTTAATATTTTAACCAGTTCTCGCTTTAGAAATAATAATTAAGTCGGATATGTAGCCTGGTTTTGTTTGATTCCATATTTAATAAATATTGTAATAATGTATTTTTAAATAAATATGATTAAAATACATCCCAATACAATTATATAAAGAATACATACAATCTGGATCATTGAATAGATATCAGAAAATATCTGCATGTTATAAACTCACTGTCTATCAAAAGAAAACAACTGGGCACAGAAAGATAAGATATTTAACATATGTTTATTTTATGAAAAAATATGAGACTTTTGGTTTTTATAACGTTATTGGGAGGAAGAATAAAAAAATATTTGAATTATACTCAATCAAAATTCTAATGTTATGTACGTTTGAATTTTGATTGAGTATTGAACATTATGAGCAAGAAAAATATTTTACAAACCAACTGACAGTCTACTTCCTGAATAATGTCCGTAACTCAGTTCACAAAATAAAACACTTCAATCGGTTTAAGTAAAGGAAAAAATACGCCAATTGGTTCGACTTGAGGTCCATTAAATTTTATTGAGACAAGCGTCTTAAGAAAACGGAAGAGATTCCTTTAACGATAGAATAAAATGTCTGTCCTTAAACACTATACTATTTGGGTATATTTTGTTGAAGCACTTATAAAGATCGTTTCTTTTTAACTAGAGATTACCTCGACTTCTTTCGAGATGCAATACATTATTATAAAGTGAAATAGTCGAGTATTGCTCACTGAAATGTGCTGAATATATGAATGAGTCTCTTGAAATCCGTTCAACTTACGTTAGTTGGAGATAAGCCGAGCAAAGTCAATAGAAAATGAACAAAGCTAAAGGTTTTAATAATTGCAAATAACTATAATATTATAAGCTAAAAAAACATTTCCTATATTTAAGTTTCATTGGACAACATTATGTTTTCGAGATTGTTGTTTGTTTATCCGTTTAGTCAGACCGAAGTTGCACGATTCCAAAGAGGACGTCTAAGGAGGAAAACCGACAAAAAAGTCTTCATAAATTCCTTGCACTTATTTATAAAATTCATTCCTTTTTATTATCCCATTTCACAGTCGATTGCTCAAAATTATTATAAAATAACAAATCTGTTGTCAAATACCATGTTAATTTTGATTGGTTGATGTGACGGACAATTAACTCTTGACAGTGCTATCAAATCATTTATATTTTAGAAACCCATTTTCTGATAAAGGGTCTGGTCGTTACAGAAAACGAATTTATACTGACCGTAAAGAAATATAAACATCCAGACCAATAATACACGTGAATATAATTGTCGAAATAATAAGTTCAATTATTATTTAACTCAAATGAACGTTATGTCTTTTATTTTAATAATTATCTTATAATTAAAATGGCTTTGTTTTAAAATATAATAATGGACTAAAGATATTTTTTTTTTCGTGCTGACAACTGTCAGTTCTGAAACATGATAAAAGTTGGCAATATAGTGTCGAATTCTCAATATCAGTTGGATTTGGATGCTGTATCTTTGTGTATAACGTGGCTCAATATCTCTTTAGAGACTTTCCAATTCCTATCTACGACAATACGAACTGCTTGCATTATGCATTCAAACTTATACTTCAGCTCAGAGGAGAACCATCCACGTACTTTTGTACTGTATTCATGTACTTTTGTACTATGTTAATGTATTTTTGTACTTTATGTACCTTTATATTCTACTAAACGCAGTGTTGTATTCAGTATTCATAGCGATTAAACGATGTATAAGTGGATACACGCAGCGTCTTTTGGTAAGAGCAGAAAATTAGATAATAAGGAAATATCCTTCAAATATGTGAGTTTGAATAAAAATATACAAATATAAATATACAAAATTTTGACAACGGTCGGGTGAACAATGTAAATATACTGAATAAGCAGTCGTTGATACCATCGAAATCACCATTTCAAAAGAGACAACATATATTTACAGATATGTGATAGTTGATTTATGCTTGTACTTTTTTCAATAATTCTAAACATGTTCACTTTAGTTGAACTAATAGTGATGGTGATTTTCATAATCCCTTATTTAAGAAGAAAACACAAGAATTCGAGAAGAGTGAATAGGTTGCTAGGGTAATGCGCCTTGGTCGAGTCGGTCTGTCCAACTGGCTCGATTCTGAGACTGAGTCCAGCTAGAAGGGGGTCTCGGCCCCCTTCACAGGCAGCAGGCTTGGGTGGGGGGAAGGGGATCCCTCCACGATCTATCAAGCCTGCGAAAAAGGGATGGGTGCTCCTCGTTGCGGGGTGCCCTCTCCGTGGATCACGTCGGGGCATCGCGGTGAGTGCGAAAGCGATCCCGTGGTGTCCCATTATGACGGCGGCGGCAACCGTCAGGTTTAGTGAGTAGGAGTCTCACATAACCACCTCCATCATCCCCTTGATGGAGGTGTGTATCCATGAGGATTCCTGACGTTAAAAAAAAAAAAAAGGGTAATGCGCCTTACCACTTAAGACATTCCACTTACCATCAGGTGGAATGTAGTCAAGCATTGCCCTAGTATATATAAAAAGAAATACAACAATTTATATAATTTTAAAGTTAAAGTTTATTTTCAGCTGTTGTTAATACATTTTTTTCAACAGATGGTCTCCTTTTTATTTAGAATTTTCATACACGTATGTCTATTTGAAATAAAACAGACGGTGTGATCGGGAAACCCCGCTATGAACAAACTTCTAAAGCTAATGCTCAGTTTTGTGGTTACACAACTAACCACACACGATGATCGTCTGCTCAAGCACACATATCATTTTAAAAAGAGCGAGAAAGAGAGAGAGCACCTAAGGGAGATAAAGCTTTTCCTTACGTAAAGATTTCAACCAGTCAACTCATCCTGTTAACCATTTAAAGAAACTTCGCTCCAAAGATGATGTTTCCAGAATTAATCTGTGCAAATGGCGGTACATTACTCCCAAAATACGTTATTGGATTTAAATGTATAAATATAATAAGAAATGAAACCGTTCAACAATTTATACTTTACGTAAACGAAGGATGGAGCTTATACAACAAATATCTGTATACCCTCGAAAGGACAGATTTGGATGGAGGCATTAAAAACAAATAGGGGACAGAAAAAAAAACAATGACTTCGAACGGAATGTCTCGTTATGTTTGGTAAGAGCGATGGGCTTCGAGCGATTTTGAAATCTAATAAAATATTAGATGTTCTAGTCAAACAGAATTGAATTGAAAAATTACGATATTACTAGCGATTCCCCGACTCGTACATATGGTTTATGGAAGCTCGCTACAACTTATAGAATATAAGTGATTATAACATTATCAAACCCGGGCATTATTAGCATATCCGTATATTAACTATATTTTAACAGGTTTCTTGCTATACTGGATGTAGTTAGAGTGATGTAATCTTCAATAGATGAGGTTTCAAAAGCAAAAATATCACCTAAATTCGGTTGCGAAACTTTTATTATCTATATACGGATATTATGATTACTATTCTTTCGTATATTCGATTCGCGAGTAATTTTAACCGCGCACTTCTCACAACTCGATCCACAAACCTAATAAAAGAATTCCGAATTCCTCCAAGGAAACCGGATAGAAATAATTGAAATATCCTTCGAAGCGACACAAAGTAGGGAGAACCGAAATTAGCCCTCTGTTTGATATCTACCTTTATAGCTGTTACCCTCAACTTAATTCCTTCAATTATATAACTTCATTAATTTTTGTTATATTTTTTGGAAACTAAAAGTTATTTAAATTTTAATTTTAATTTAACAATGATATAAATGACTTCGTGTTTATCAAAGCACCACTTTATTTGCTAACTAATTTTATTTAAGTAAATGAAATGGACCTTGAACTAATAATTGTTAATGTCAATAAGTAATCTATCAAACACGTCGGTTATATCATAGGTGTGGTTACTTCAAACGAACAGACAGAAACCTGGTATTATAAATATAGGTCGGGTTGACAGAATGGCAGGCAGACATCTTGTAGGCTAGATAGGGTAATCGAACAGAAGAGTAATAGCGAATACACTAGAATCACAATAACAATTAATTATACTTGTTTTAACAGCTCCGGATAGATACCGGACTGTTTGTATTTCGTGCTACAGTGATAACGCTCTACGAAGCCAAAATTAGCCGATTGTCTCTTTCCAAAGGTTGATGTGCAATATTGATTGCCGTGTATTGTACCCATTAGGTAATGTCAACACAAAACACTGAAATACACTACTGAACTTTAACGAATCGAATTACAGTTTCTAACTAGGAGACCGACCTTACGACTGCCACAGGATGATTATCTGTCGTCTCAGCCCCGCCATGATCTAGACTCTGTCGTAACACGAAGTTAGTCAATTAACATGTCACGTAATTTGTGCCGCGTTTCGTTTAGCGACCGTGCTAATGACTTCGACATATAAATATTATGTATCTTTTTCCTTCAATTAACAGTTAATAACAGTTCCATTGCTGTAATAGTTGCTTTGAGTCGCGAACTCCTGGTTCATATAATGTTACACAAATCCTGGAAACAATGTTAGTACTATCAATATATTATCTAATTTGGTAGTTTACACTAATTTGTTGCCAGAATTTGCATGTTAATACTGAGGCATTAAATACAAATACACATGTGTGTGTGTATGTGCAGATTATACGTATGTGTGTATCACAATATTGGGTATGTAGCTTTGTGGCTTATCATTCTGAACTTTCAGGATTCTCTCCTTCACTTCAGCGTTATGTATCTACGTTATATATAATTAAGTAGAATCTTAATAATAGTTGTTTTAAAAAACATTATACAATTTGTAGCCTGTACTGGCCTTAGGTTTATTCATACTGTTACAATGTTATAATCACTATAATAAAGATTCTTCTTATAATTAAGCAAAATCTGGTACAAAAATATATGTAATAATATAATGTAAATATGTAAAATTATTAAAGTATCTACTAATATAGCTATGTATGTAGAGACTAGCTGTCTTTTAAAAACGTTCTTCTGTAGTCCACGAGTTCATGCGGTCAGGGTCAGGGGCAAAAACTAGTCTTAAGTAAACATGTTTAAGACCCAGTTGTAAGGGCCATTTATATAGGTTTCTTCAAAGGTAGACGGGGATTAATTCCCAGAGGTCCCAGATTCATTGATCATTGTT
The DNA here is from genome assembly GCA_959347405.1 of Napeogenes sylphis. Lineage (NCBI taxonomy): Eukaryota > Metazoa > Arthropoda > Insecta > Lepidoptera > Nymphalidae > Napeogenes > Napeogenes sylphis. The sequence continues at coordinate 31,133,818 of OY365785.1, forward strand.
TCATGATATATTTATTTGACATTTCAATAGTCATGTTAGTTTATTTGTATATTATAATATGTTATACATGATTTTTGAGAGTTTCCGTTGACAAAAGTATATTTTAAATTATTACCGCACGTAAAGTTATTGTACTGCCATGGATTCCTTCTAATATTGGAGTACAGGTTAATGAGGTAGTAGATCGTCTAGCTTACGAGGGTCTGATGGTGTACTTGTAAATTGTCTACCGTGGTGTACCGAGCTCATTACGTCAGCAAAAAATGTGTAGAATTTTAGTCAGAATATTTTGATAAAAGATATTGACCAAAGGTATAAAGATATTCAAAGGTTATTCGGCCATCTCGATCTCGTTCGTTTTGGATCAATGAGAGAAGGATGAAAGAACAGGGGGTTGTCCCAACAGTTTTGGGTTTATGATGGAAAAACTTCAATCCTCTTGTTCCCTAATTGTACTGCGTATGGAGTCATAGACAACATACATCAGATATTGGCAAATTGAGTAGACTCAAAGACGAAACTTTTTTGGACATTCTTGTTTTAGTTTAGAGTTCCATAATAGCATACTAGTCTATTCTTTTATCCGATAACGCTTTATATATTATTTATTTTGTGCTTAAGTTATTTTTATAAAGGTATGTTTGATGCATTTTTCAACTATCATAGGGGTGACATTAGAAAAATCCTTTTCAAAATAAAAAGACAAAATATATACGTCTGTTAAAACCGAACAAAAGAACTTATAACTAAAGCCGCTTAAAATAAATAGTGGATAAAAAATCTCAACCTAGAAAAAGTTAAAACCAGTAAAAGTAAACTCAAACTTCAAACTTGTAGAGTTAAATGAAATTCATGGGATTTTTTACTTCGCAAAATGAAGAATTCTCGGGAGGTGAAATATCGACAAGAATATGTTTTAAAACCAGAAGATTGTTTTTGAAGTTATGTAACATGAAGAAACTTTCGGAATAAAAGTTGTAAAATTCAAAACAAAACAAATTATTGACATATTTTAAATACTGGCTATTTGACTGATTCATTTCTGACTGATTTTGAATTATCAATAGTTTAATTACTACTGTCAATGTAATTGCTACATTCGAATACGTTTAAATAATTTAATCTAAACGTATTTTAACGAATGTATTATATTCAATCAATCAATCAATTAGCTTTACCAACCATTCTAGTAGTATATTTAAGCATATACGACATGTGGTTCTTTCAATATTTTAATATTAAGTTTGGTCTCTGTTTTGATCTAACAATGATTTTGATGTACGCTTTTTTTGTCATTTGTTCTCTAGTACAAGTTTGTTCGATAGAATTATCTTATTCCATTATATAATTGCTATTAGTTTGAATGTTTAAAGTAGTATCCTCTAAGTCCTTGTAACTGTGAGAGCATCTGAGATAGTTCTCAGATGCTATAGGGCCGTGGTAGTAATTCTTATTTTATTTTGAGTTTGATATCTAATAATAATAATAATAAAAATATAGGACAAATTACACACATTGATCTAACCCCTAAGTAAGCAAATTATTTGCTTGTGTTAAGGGTGTTACACAACGATACAAATAACTAGAAATACACATTATAAATACTGAGAATATATTTAGTAAACGATCAATCCTGGTAATACAGACATCAAAATCTGCCGGGAATCGAACCCGAGCCCCATTGCATCGCTACACGTTAGTCGTCTGCGCTAACCAATCGACCAACGAGTCGGAACTTAACTTGAATTCTAATTTATTCTCACGTCCAGTTTTGACTGTGACTCCATAGCCAATTCTATAAAACATACATATTATATAAATAAGTTAAAACTTATTTCTACCGTGCTACTTAACGTCTGACGTTTCATAAATGAAAGGCTTATTATTAATTTAAACAACTATGTTTAATTAATCGCTAAAATTAAAGTTATAGTTTTATCCAAATATATTTTTAATTAAAATAAACACTCATCTCTCCTTTCAGAATTTTGTTAAACTTATTATTTAAAAGATATTTTCGCGAAGTTATAATTCCAAACGCACTTAGTACTGAAATAAGACCGTACTAATGCGACAGACAAATTTCCGGAGATAAACCGGATTACTGTAATGGTTCGGACTTTTTAGTTCCAAGTTAATGCCAGCCCCTTAATTTATACAACGTTAATTTTCTTACGATGAATTCTGGCATATTTTATAATCTACAATTGTTGTTTATTATTTCGTTCTGTTAACCGATCGTCTAAATTGTCGTGACTTCGAGAGTTACGGAGTTCCAAACCCTATTTCATCTCCTTAGGGATGCTATTATGTAAAACCCTGTCTTAGTAAGTTAGTATACGAAAAGATACTTGTAAGATTTCAAGTTTCTAACCTAATGGCTTCAGCATCATTTTGTTGCGATCTAGTCTAGTGTGAAGAAGCTAACCATTTTTAGTGGGTTATCCTAAATTGATAAATTCCTCTAAGCTGCCGAGGTAAGTCCTAGTAAATACTTTCTTAAAGAATTAATGGATTTTGAACGCAAGGAAAGACAGAAACATCGATATGTTAATCAATCAGTACAACTATTTTATGTATGTTATGTATTTTTTGACATCAAGGTAATTTTTATTATTGTACATATGTTATATATTGTAACAATTATGATAATTTAGTACCCTGTCGGGTACTAAATTATTAGAATAAATCCTTATAACTTTATAATTCTGTAAAGCATTTTTTATTATTCAATCATACTTCAAAAGTTCAATTTGCTTGGACAGTATTTTGTATAGAACAGCATATTTTAGAATTTGTATAGATTTAACTTTTATATAATATTTCTTTAGAATTTTGAATTTGTGGTAAATTTTCGTTATTGGCATAAATTTTAAAATGTATGCCAAATAATGGAAAATAGCATTTGCACATCTGCTTATTTTCTCTATTTATCCAAGATGCTTCTTTATTTATAGCTGGCTCTCTCCTAGGAAATAATATGTTTGAATTGTTTTTTTAATAGTTTTTACTATAATATCGAAACTTTTTCAAATCGTCTCAATATTTGACAGGAAAGTAAAAAGATCGCTACGCCACGCTTTGTTCTTTTTTTTTAAAACAATACCATTATAAAGCAACAAGGTCCATCCAACTTTTTCGGTTTGTAATAAAAAATATTGAACGTCTTTGTAAAAAACTCTAACAGTGACTGACAGCGCACAGGTTATAGTGGATAGACAGATTTGAAGTTGGGAGTCTTTTTTTTATTATACTGCCTACGTTTCTTACTAGGTCGAGGCTTGTGTTTCGTGATTTTGTTTTCTTCTTATAGTTTAAATTTTGTGTATGTGAGTTGATGATTTTACTGTTCTTTTAGTTAATGGTCTTTTATCTTTCTGGTCTTGTTCCTGAATGATTTAAAAGAATGGATGGATAGAGACTTCCATTGTGCCGGTTTGTTGAGATATCTGAACACCATGTACCTGAGACTATGACATACAAATGTATATACGGTTTTGTTCTACCTCTTTTCAACATGTTCCTTAAGTAATAATTTAATTACCATTACCTTAATATTAAAGCAGTATTTTATTCGATGAAAGCCAACTTATAATTGTATCCGCCGTCAGCCATAAAACTGTTGAGTAAACAATTTTATTACCCAAAAGGACTGTCCCGGGATTAATATTCTAGCACGGGATTTTGAAACGCTCCGGGATTGTTGAGACCCTTCCGAAAATTGTTTACAATTCACAACTATTCAGAATTAACGCAAACTTTGGTAACTTGGCGATCTTCTTGGAATTTTATGGTCTTAATTAATGTTTAAGTCATATTATAATAACACAACAGAGCCTTATATTGAAATAACATATTGTTCAACGTTTATATATATTATTCTGACAAACGGATCTATTAAGTATGAATGTGTGATTGTTATAAGAGAAGAGAGCGACGGAAGAGGACATGAATGGAGTAAATGAAAAATGATACGTCGAGGAAGCAAGGCTGCTCTGAGATGACGTATGATAGAACGTGGAAATTGACATATTAAGACCACCCCGGGTGATCACTGACAGTTCTATAAGTGCACATTTAAGGAAACTTGGGTTCCTAATTAAATTCTTATGTGACATAAGCACTCAGTGCATTCTCCTTGCAATTCTATACCTAAAATAGAAGTAAAGTTTAATAGTATCTAGACGACGTTTTTTCCACGAGGGGTTTGTCCAAAAACTAGAATAATAAAACTCTTTGTCCTTCTGTATGGAAATTTCTAATTTTAGTATAACAAATATTTTTATTCTTTTATTTTTGTATACAAATTTGAGCAGCAACAGATGCCGGGGGTGAATTCACCAAACTCAAAGTTTTATTTTTACTGTTTGTTTTTTTAAGCAAACTTTATCAAACTTCGCAGTTATCTGAATCCATAAAATCTAATTATACGATAAGGTTTAAGATTCAACTCTAAAATCAATCACGGAATTTTGAAACATAAGACGGAATCTAAATTTAAATTTAATCAAAAACTCTTAAAACGGATCTTGCGGTTTTCATTTTAATTATGAACTGTCCAGCCGTGACATAATTTACCTACTCAGTTAATAAATACAAAAATGCATGTCACAGTCATAAAAATCGAATATTAGGAACATATTTTAAATAAATATTATTTTATAACTCAGCTCAGATATTTATTACATCAATAATTCTTAAATCTCATCTGCTTTATCCAGCATTAAAGTGTTTTAAATGTTTTAATTTAATGTTGCTACAAACAAAACCTACCACAAGTATCTTATCTCTAGAACATAATACCTTTGAATTAAGTCTCAGAATAACACAGGTATCACAAAAGCATGTAAATTCGTGTGAATAATGGATACCCACGTCGCGACCTACAAACCTACACACTGGAAGTGTTTCTTATTATAATAGTAGGAGATTTTGAGCTGAATTTTAATAGATAAAACTTAATTAACGGGAAAAATTCTGGAATAATTATTAAAGTTTTAATGGTTCGACACTGTCAAGAGTTGTGATTGGTTAATTATCACGACATAAACCAATCGAACCAATCAGTTTAAAACAGGACCTGGTTACAAAGTAGTAGGTAGTTATTGAATTAATCAGCATTCAAGAAATCGAGTTTAAAGTTTTTTTTTAATTTCTCTCCTCGTTACATAATATTTGCTCAAGCTCATGTATCGTTTTATATATTTTTTAATATGTCGATGTATAATTGAAATTAAATCTAATATAATTACTAATATCCTGGTAGCGATGTTATATTAAAATAGACAGTACAATTTGAAATAATAACGCCTAACACTGAAATAAAAAATATGATTCAAACAAATAAAATAGCACAAATCGAAACAAAATGAGCACCTTTTATGAGTTCATTGCACTGTCGTTTTAGTATCGATGAATTACTTCCGCCCTCGCTATTTAATATTATTTCAACTACAGCATGTGTTTAATTTTACAGCAATATTATTTTATTTTATAATTGTAGAAACGAAATAATATTCAAGATTTCATTTAATAAAACGTTTTCTTTCTGAGATTGTATAAATGGTTTTCTTTTTTCATGAAAAAAATATATTGAAGGAATATATTTTGTTAATATTAAAGTGACAGATATATTTAGGCATGTAGATCTCTCTGTAGATATTATAAATAATAAAAGAAGTATTTCAGTATTTAAAAATATCTCCTAAACGTTTAAAAGAGGTGTTGTTTCCCTCACATTGAATTTCTTGGTGTTTCATTTCTTTGAACCTATTTTGGAAGCTTGCAATGAGACCCTGGCATTTCCTAAGTGCCTATTTTTTACTTAAATTTTTATTTAGCGAATAAACTTTTATTTAGTAACATATCATTATTTTATTGTGTTTATTCTCAGCTTTGGATAATATGTAGTTATGTCAGACAAAATAACTTAACATATAAAAAAAAAATCTTTACATAGATTGTACAATAGATAAAAGGTTGTTGTGATGACATTCTATGTAAATTGTACGAAAATATTTGTTTTAATACAGAATATTAATTATTATATAATTTAGTTCTACGAATTAAATATAAAAATGTTTTTCTTCAATTCGATCAAAATAACAAAAAAAAACTATTCCAATTTGTGTCTGTTCTAGCGTCACAAAAATAGTACTGGTCGTATTTATTTGGCAATATTCTTTTTTTAGCTTCTAACTGTAAATAAAAAGAGTTTTTATTGAATTTCGGTTTGTTAACTGATGGTATTTAAGCATAACATAAACATTTTTTTTTTTATGAAAGTCATATTTGAAAATGTCTCTACACATGTAAGTGGTTGTGCTTATTTTATTATTTCCGTCTGACACAGACTATGATATAGAATACTAAATACATCAAGGAGGGTAGCGACACGATAGCTCTGTTGTGAGAGTGGCGGACTCAAGCTCCTCCAGATCGTTGGTTCGAGTCCTGATATATAAATACATTTTAAATTTTCACCATAGTAAAATAGTTAACCTCACTTAGATTAATAACACATTTCTTGCCGTGAAAATAAGTTATTCCATAAACCGATCAAATTCACTTATATTGATGAAAGAAAACCAATTCCCACTCCATCCGAGTTACAAATATATTTTATATCAGCCCTCCTCACGCCAAAGGTGAAATTGAAATATTGTGAAATATCGCTACACGAATGTACGATTATATGTATGTCATAATAGATTATACTAATATATACAAATGGACACTTATTTACATATTCCTATATACTATATATACTTACTATTCCATGTTCGTAAATGTCTTCTCAAGGTTATTGTTTTTTTTGAGTTAAGTTATATTTTTAGAAACAGTTTTGTTTTTTGATTTCTTGTTTTTCTTTAATTAAATAAAAACTTTAAAGACAAGCTTTTGAAATATGTTTTATTCAATCCTTATTATTAAAGGTTTTATTCGTAAGCGAAAGGCTTATTCTTTTAATTTTTTGGTTTTAAATTATTTACAAAAACAAAAAATTTTCAGACAGACAGTACTGTATAGAATGCATTATCTTTATTAAGGCAGGCGGTGCTGGTGGAGAGCAACTATTATTATTATAAGACTCAACGTCTGTCTGTCTATCCCTTGGTGCGGTAATAAGTATAAAACCACTGATCGAATTTACATAATTCTTTTTGTAGAATAGAAATCTATTATCTTATCACATTTAAGTATAATGATGATTGTTTTAAGTAATACATTTAGTTAGTATACTTACTAATTTACTTATTCTACTTACTAACTTACCTAGGTATAAATAGCCGTCTCGGTGATTTAAGGTTTAATAACTAAATAAAAGTGAACGAAGACATCCCATTAGCTGATATATTTGGAAGTTATAACTACGTACTTGAGGTAGAGTTTGATAGCGCACTCTTTTTATAGTCTAATCTCATAGTATTTAAAATTAGCTGTGGCAGCTTATTAAGCTTGGATAGCTTAATCCCAACCTAAATATTTAAAACCTAGAATTTAAACATCGATTTGAAAAAATATATCTTTAGTTAAAATCTAAACAATCACAATTAAAAACAATCGTAGGGTTATAGTTATTTAACACAACGGTTTTATTTTATTTTATTGTATTTTAGTCTACAGCAAAATGATTCGTTAAAATTAAATTCATCTAAAAATCGTACCTTCAAACCAAAATTGCCTCCCTTTAAATTATGTATCTACGTCTGGAAAGAATTAACTTTTACAAATTATTCAATTTCGTACAAGAATGTCTTTGGGATTAGTCCCAATTAAAGTGGAAAATAAAAAAAAAACAAATAACGAAACAGACATATTTCAAAATAATAATCTCTCCCATCTCTACTAAAGATAATTCAGTCATAGAATTTTCAAACTGTAATTTATTTTCAAATTATAATATTTAATCTCTCAGTTGAAAAACATATTAAAAATCTAATTATAGAGAATGAGAGTGTTATCATGCATCTTATTTGGTGAGATGAATGATAAGACACGTATCACTATACTCCATGATTTAAGCGGTTTTCTCTTATATTGAAAAGATTTAAAAACAGTAAATCTGTATCCAAACTTCTATTATAATGAGGTAAAGTTTTTAAGTAACATTCGCCCCCACCCATATTACTTTGTTAAAATCAAGATATACTTATATTATTTGGTTAAAATAAAAAGGTTCTCATATTATTCGGTTAAAAAATTTGTAGAAAAAAATGTTTTTTACGATTACGTTTCGTGCGAACGCTGCTTTCTGTAATCAACTCAGACATCAGACTCATTCTAAGGATAGGTACAAGTAGATAATAAACTTAAAAAAGCTATTGAAAGTAACTAATTTATCAGTACATACAGTACTTTTTATATCATTGCGAGGCTTCAAGTCTAATACGTCTCAAATAATATTAATATTATATTAGTATTATTTTTATTTGTTAGCGCATTACGCAAACAACTCAAGTTTATTAAGTTTTGGTTTTAAACCGTTTTTTATGAAAATAATAGCACATACAATTTATATTTTCTTTAATATAGAAAGAAAATATCATTTGGTTTTATTACGTAGATCCAGCTTATTAACAATAAAATCAAATTAAATTAATTTCTAATTTAATATAATTATATATAGTATTATAATTTATTGTAATGTAGAGGATGTCCTTTTATATAATAAACTTTATCATAGCTTTATATGCCGTAAAAAAATATGAAATTTTTATATTCAAAATTATATAAACATTTTGACAAACTTCTATTTAATTTGCTATTTAAAAATTTCAAGCGCTATCCCGCTTTAGATTTTTAAATTAATATTTACTATATTTTTATACGCCTTATTTTTTACTTCAAGTTCAAGTTTTTAATAAAAGCTTGTTTATTTATATACTTTACCTTTAATTTATACTATTTAATATAAAATGATATTTGAAAATTTTACGGTACAAATCATTAAATTAATAAAAGAACTAAATTAGGTCTTCGCAAAACACTTAATTATTAACTTCATCTGTAAATACTTAACTGTAGCTACTTCTAAGACATCTATTTTAAATTCTAAGATTACGTAATTGCTATTAATTTTAATGTTAAAACTTAAAATCTTTTAAGACCTCGTGAGAGTATCAAGGAACTAGCAGTGATTAGTTATACTAATTTAATTTTAGTTCCACGCTGTATTTGAAATCTTATTTATTCTCATATTAATAAACACTGCGAATCAATAGTCTATACTAAATAAAATAGTTTTTTACATTCCATGAACCTACATGGGAACCGTGTAACTTAAATTTGGCGTTTTATAAGTGCAATGTATGTATGTCTATCTGTACTTATACATAAAATTAAGCTGTCTGTTCGTAGTACCAAATTAACATCTTTTTACTTTAACATGTGAAAGTATGGTACATTTTGTAATTTTTGTCTGTCTATCTGTTTGTTCCGATAATTCTCTACGGCTGGACCGATTTTAACTGGACTTTCACTGACTGATAGCAGATCTTATAAGGATTAATTTAGGCAACTTCTATTTTATACAAAAATATAGTTTTTAGCAAAAATAAAAATGAATTCAATGAAATAGTAAACAACAATTGATTTTACTGGTGTGAAATAAAAATGTTGACTCTATCTTCTATAGGTCAACGACCCGTACAATTGTATACATATGAGTGTACTTTGAGTACATTATTTGTATATTCGTTTAGCTCGTCATAAAAAAAAGTCGTTATAAATAATTATTAGGGGTATTATAAAAACTTTGGTACCGTTGCATATATTCGTTCGGTTCGTACAACACACAATTAATATGTATATCTGTTTGTTCCAGAACACTATCACATCTTCGTTGGGGACCTCAGCCCAGAGATAGAAACACAGAATCTACGAGACGCATTTGCTGCATTTGGAGAAATATCGTGAGTACTATAAAAATATATATATAAATGTCAACTCCTTAATATTTTTAAGACTTGTCAATTAATGTCAATTCCTTTATTTTTTTACGTTATTGTATCATCTTGTCGAGTAAGAAAACACAATATTCAATCTACCTCCTAAACTGAAATGTTCCAAAAAAGTATTATTTAACTGTTTATATGTTTTTTTTATATTTGTTTAAATTTACATTACCATATCTTGTTTATTGAGTCCAGTTAAAGTTAAACATAAATAAAATCTCGTCCATGATAGAGGAAAACGGAGCAGAAATTTTTCTGTGCAATAAACATGAATACATATAAAAAGATTGCCAGATTATAAACAAACGAACGAATTGACAGCTGGAATTCTGCCAATACTATGTGGTGTTAATGTAAGCGTTTTTAAATCGCTTGCGCTTATGATTATTTTCACCGTACGTAACTTCCAATATTTTTTTATCTAAAATCATGTTTATTTTAGAATTATTCGAATCCTCGTAGAACTTTTATGATAGCCTTATGACGTCATACATTTATTAGTAACATGTTCAATTAACAGTATAACTTCAATTTATCAACCACATATATACATATACATATACATGTATTATACATATTGTAACTTAACAACCTAAGATGTAGTTCTCATCACGTACGAAACCTATTAAATAATCCCTACTATTCAGACCACACCCTTACACAAAGTTGTCTGCCAAGTCTTTGCACAAGTGAGATGTCACTCAGACTTTATGTCTGGAGTAAGAAAAGATATTCGACTGAACTAATCTTGATATTTCTGCAGCTACAGAGCCAAGTTCTAGTTCTAGAGGACTGTTTACTTGACTGCTTGTCTATCTGTTTTAATATTGAACTAAGTTAAAAAAAATGAGGATTTTATTTAAGTAATTATTATACACTGGAGTTATATATTTCTTCTTAATTTTATCAATAATATTAATATAATTCTAACACTGAAACAACTCGCACTAAGTTAATAGATCCGTGGATTAAACATTTGAAGAAAGTTTCATGGCCGGGTTAAAAAGACCAAAGAAATGTTTTTTTATCTTTCACAGAGTTTCTTTCCTTGTTTTTAGAAGTATTTAATCTCTAACATGATGAGAAAGGAAAAATCTATATAAAAAATAAAACTGGTAACTTTTTTATAAAAAACCCATACAGCAAAACCTATTTAATTTATAATGATACAGAAATATAATCATCTTTGCATGATATTTAATTTCACACCACACAAACACAGAATATATAATAATATTTTTAACGCCACACAATTAAAAAATCTTCAATAGTTTGTTATAATTTAATTATTTTACGTAAAACGATGAACAATACACATATATTTTTAATTCAAATTACGCACTAAAACAAAACTATTAAAAAGTAAATAAGTTTTTATCTTAATTGTAATTTTTTGATGTTTCTTTTTTCCTTTCGTTTATAGTTTCTTTATGTCTCTTTTATGGATTTACATATTTAATCATCTATAGTCTTAATTTTTACATGTAATTATTTTCAAAACTTTCTTTAATTATTACATTCATTAATTATGATATTACATAATATGTATACATAATAATGAAGTAGGAACGTGTGTCAAAAAATACCATTATTAATTACATTTTTTTTTAACAAAATCGAACTATAACGGTGACCTATATTCATATTTACAAACTTAGTGCCAATTTTTTAATTATGATATAATATTATGTAGTACATATAATATTATGTAATATATATATATATATAAGTTAAAAGGGTATCTTTAGAGTTTCTTGCTGGTTCGTCTCCATGGACCTCATGAGTACAAGGAAATAGAAAACTTTGAATGAAGAAGAAGTCTTCTAGGCAATTCATTTTTGATGCGCACTTCAACAGATTAAATCATTGCAGTAGAAAGTTGACTTTTCCAGCAATTTCATTTCGATTATTTGTAAGATTATTAAATATAACCAAATGTTACATTTCTTGCAATTTTGATCACGTACTCACAAATGAATAAAATATCTGAGACAACAGATATATACTTTAATAAAATGTTTTTGACAGGTCACGTATTTAATTTTGAAATATGGCGGTCATGACAAATTGTAGGCGCAGGTTATTGTATTCGCGGGAATATATATTTCCTGCAATAAAACATGATATAATCTTGGGTTTAATAAAGGAATAATGAATAAAAATGGAATGGCAATTACTAGATGGATGCTTTTTATTTCTATCTGTGGTTTTGCAGACATTTTTATTTTGTCGAACCACTGTCACATTATTTCCAAAATAGGTTACTTTAATATCTCAAATTTCGGCCACACTTCACTCAGCCACAGTGTATAAAACACTTTGTTTTAATAATTAATTTGTTTAGTAAATAACTATTTAAAACGCTTAGGGAAATGAGATCCACAAAGGGAGTGCTCTCCAAATTATTCGGTAATTTCTAGATTAATCAACAGAACAAGGCACTCTTTGTCGGTGATACTCAATAGGGAAGCTACTAGATATCGCATAACAGACTTAACTTTTCAGAAAATTCAAAATATTGACCTAATTTTATCAAACTTCTAAAACTCGTTTACCGCAGCCATTAGGGTGAGCGGGACAGCATTAATTGGAAAGAGAGGGAGGGTGTAATAAGAGATACGATATCTTGATGGTCTAGTAATTAAAGATTACTTTGGAACCGTAGTTTAGAGATTGTCTACCAATTAGTGAGACTTGATTTATGAACGAAACATGGGCAGGGTTTATATAGACATACTATGTGTGTACTTTTTATATAATTAAGTACCTACGTCACTAAAATTGAGCACGATTAAGTGTTTTAAAGTATGACCCAAAGACCAAGTAGATTTTTTTGTTATCTACCTGGTTATTAAATTAAATATTTCTAAATATTTCCAATAAAAAGCTGATCTTCAAACGAACAGAATTTACTTCTCCTAGAACAGAAATTAAATTATCAAGTCATTGAACAAAAAAAACATAAATTAAAATATGTCAGGGAGAAATATCGATGACAGACACAAACAGACAAGTTAAACTTATAACTGCTCTCTTTGGAATTTTAAAAATGAAAAGAGCGACCCGTACAATGAATTTAATATGAGTTTTTTGTTCCAGCGACTGCCGGGTGGTGCGAGACCCCCAGACACTTAAATCCAAAGGCTATGGATTTGTGTCTTTCCTCAAAAAATCTGTAAGTATTCTCTTATATTCCTCTTCTTATACTTCCTTTGTTTATCTCTTTGTACATTTTATATTTTCTTTGTAGCCAGTAGTGATAGTAGTACTTTTATTACTTTTAATGTTTTAAACTCAAACAGTTTGGTTTTTAGAAAACTCTTTTTAACTGTCTGTAATTGGGTAAATTTTTGTTTGACTTGTCTAACGAAACTTCTTGCAAGGACCTCCTTAGCTTTATACGGCCACTGGCTCTCAAAGAATGTTAAATTGCAAATAAAATTATAACATTCTTCGAAACGGGAAAACGCATTGAAATACTCATTTGTATCGTTATTTATTCAACGACTCGTGAGAACCAGCGTGTGGTTTGAAACATCGATCGACATAAACGTTTTATAATGCGAATATTACTACTTGCAGATATTATCGTTTGTGTTATAAGTATTTCAATCTGTCTGTATATAGATGTATATGGCTATGTGTGTATATTTGACGTTTTTTCATACTCATACTTTTATTTTAACTAGTAAAATAATGTGCAGCAATAGAATCGTATATGTTTCTGTAAGCAGCTCGTCTCAAGTTTGTTGCAGATATCTTTCCTTGTGGGTAGCTCAGACTATGAAAAAACGATTAGAAAAACACTTTCAAGTAGGAATATTTTTTTTTTTGATTGATAATTACCAAGATTTTTTGTGATAAAATACTTTTATATCAATGCTCATATTATTTTAGAATATAAAATTAGTATGCGACTCTTTGAAGAAGTTATATGATAACACGTCAAGCTCTAAACCCTTTTCACAAATAGAAAACTGATCTGAATCTTTCCACACTTAAAAAAAGGGTATCACTATTTCAAAAATCGTAAATTAGGACTCACTCTTTTCGAACTAGAAACAAGATCTGTGTCCATTCCAGGTTCGCGGCCAGCGGTGAGATGGTTATAGGCTGATAGTGTACTTTACTTTTTAGGAAGCAGAGTCAGCCATTACTGCAATGAACGGGCAGTGGCTCGGCTCCCGCTCCATACGCACGAATTGGGCTACGAGAAAACCTCCCGCGCCCAAGAATGAATGTGAGTATAATGCCTTGCTTTTCTTTTCTTTCTTTCCTCTCTTTTCATTCTTTCTTTCTTCTTTTCCTTCGTGTTGAACCTACAAGACGATAAGTGAAAGCGTTTTGAAGTTGAGGGATTCCTAAAAGCAAATATAAGGTATTTTTGAATTGCGTTCTTTCAACTCTACACTCAAACTCGATACAGAGCCTTTTCAATGTTTGTATTTAAGTTATTCAATTTCAAATTAACGACTTATACTAAGAATTTTATAATGAAATATCATGGTTATAACTTAATTTTATTTCAAACCTTTCAAAGCGGATAATTAAGCACCAATTGTTGATTCTTCTCAAATAAATACAATGCCTTCATCTTCGAGAAGCCTTTATTAGAATTCTCTTTGATAATTTCAATCTTGTTAATCATCCCGATGTTATGTTTTTGTGAAAAGTTCAGTAGCATAATTCGATGGTTAGGTTTATTCTTTTATCATTATTATGTGGTATCCATGGTTTGCTTATAAGGCTTGTCATCTGTCAGATATCAGTTGTCAGGTGTCAACTGTCATGTATCATAAGCTGTGTCAACTTTCAGCTGCGTCAGCTGTCACATGTCAACATAGCTGACTATCCAACAGTGTTTGACCATTTATTCACTGTTGCATTAATTGTATGTATTAAATATTCATCCCTCCTGTGATGCTTCACACAAAAATGAGATATAATTAATGAATTTGGTGTTGAATTCATATATATAACAATTTGTGGACTAAATAATTCAAACTCATAATTTCCAAGCACATTTAAAGATTAATAGACAATTTATTTTTAATTTTCTTATGCGAGGCCGCTTAATTTTAATTGAGCCCCTGCGGTTGTTTTTATAATTATAATCTTGTAATTATTTTAGAAGCGCTTCCAGCGCTTTTTCGTGTGTTACAATATAGAAGCTCATTTTTCGAAAAATGTATCGTATTTTTTAACATTTCAAAAGCGAGTACCAACTAAATTAAAATATGATATATTAATAACCTTAGAGCAGAATAAAAAGTGAATAATCTAAATATTCAAGCATCTTTTCTCGCTCTTAAGGAACATTAATCTTCGAAATCGAGGGCTGTTTACCAACAATGATATGTCTACAGGATTTTTCTCATCTTTTTTCGCTTAAATGTAACGTTAATCCAATCAAATTTACATGTTAAAATTAGCAAAGAACTAATGAACGAATGATTGATGTCAAGAAAAACTTTTATTTGAAGACAACAAAAAAATATGAAAATAATATCAAATAATGTAAAAATTATTTTTTTTATTATATCACAATTTTATATAATTTAAATTTTAAAATGAATTTAATAAATCTTAACTAATTGTAAAAAACGTACGCAAAATTTGGGCTAAAATTTCAAATAACCTTTAAACGGTTTTCAAAACTCATATTTCCCATCACTAGTTACCGAAAAGACGTTCAACTTAAAAAAAATTGCGAAGAGTTTCATTTAAACCGAGTATTTCCTTTGAAAAATGTTTATAACAGAATATTCTTAAAATACTTCATAAAAAACGAACTCGGGGGATCTGATGCTCAGTCGTTTGCGGTAGATTTATAAACCTTTATTAGAACGTGAAATATATCCAAGCAATTATAGGTCTTCTTTCTTTAATATCGTGTGAGATTGAGGCTAGAATCGCCTGATATATTTTGAATGATGACTGGGGTATAATCAATTTCGTTACGTGAGGTAAATGGTTAGATTATTTATTCATAATTTAATATAATCGACCATTTTCATAAGGAATTGCTTAAATTTTACGTATTAGGTGGTTTGTTAGAATTGTTAGTGATTAGTAAGCCTTATTCCTGAATACAAGATTCCAAGACCGTGGGTTCGATTCCAGCACGGAACAATTCTTTTTGTGTTACTAGGATTGTTGTATTTTTTAAAAAAATAGTAGAAAAATTTAATTAAAAGTCCTTATGTCATATAACAATTGTTGAGGCCAAATTTATGGAGAAAAAAACATATAAGGTCTCTGGTAATTCTTTGTTAATGTAGTCCTATCTACTTCGTAGAAAATATTTAGCAAACTGTATAATAATTTGTTTTTCTTACAGCCTAAAAAAAACCAACTAATGCTCATAAATAAAGAATTCATATGAAATGTATATAAGAAGTATTTCCAAGAAATTATATTAAAGTTTCCGTCAACATAAATTAATACTCGTACAACTATTATTTTGATAGATGTGTTATTTCAATTCCTAAATAAATATAGAATGAATAATAAGTTTTAATATAAAAATAGCTCAATGGTACAGCGACAGGAGGGTTTCCCAGGGGTGGCGGGTTTGAATCCTTACCCGTATCGGTTTATTTTGCATTATATATTTATTTACAAAAAATATATAAGCTTAACGTGGGTATACATATATGTTTTCAAATACTTTTAAATATTGAAATATATATCTATATATATTTTGATGTATCAAAAAATCAAATTTAAAGAACGAAATATGAAAGCCACATTACACAAACTAACAAGTCTATACAAATCAAAGTAATTTCCGGACGAAGCTAATGCCTTCCGGTGTCGGCCGACTTCCTGTTCGTTATCCAGCGCGCTTTCGTTAAATTTTTATTATTTTTTTATAATCGAGACTACAAATGTGTCCTTAATCTAGTTTAGAGAGCCGTCTTAAGGTATTAAAAAATATATGCGTATGTTTTTAACTCACTTTATTTATATTTTGATTCATAGTCTTAAAAGTTTTTCAGTAATCCTGTTTAAGAGAAGACGAGAGGTAGTTGTATTTTAGTTATTCATTAAATTCTAGTTACAAAGCTTTTTTTTTTAATGTGTATTATTTGTGAAATATTATTTGAAACTATTCTATTATATTAGTCTCTAGTCAAAAGTATTTTTAAGCAATCACGACAACCACTAATTCACAGAATTAGAAAAAAAAGAAAAAAGTTTATTTCCTGTATTTCAAAAAAAAGTAACAAATGACCAAGCCTATTTGAAAAACCTAATCCAGTTGAAGTTATATCCCTAACAAAACAAAAACAGACCTGAATTTTTAAATATCTAAATAATATTAAAATGGCCGACTTTGCTCGACTTTCAATAAATCCAAATGAAAAATACTATTTCATAAATAAATCATATTTTATTTAATAAATCGTATAATCTGTGAATTTCATCAAAACCGTTACAGTCTCAAATCGATTACGTGTAATAAATGTAAATCATTTAACAATTTAGCTTATGAGATAATATCAAGCCATGGTGTGGTAAAATTGAATTTGGGCGGATTTTCCTGGATACAGCATCAAATATCGCTTTTCCCGAATAATATCCCTTAATATTTAACCTTCAATACCATTCTGATTTCTGTAAATAACATTACACTATATTCCTAGTCCTTGTTAACTTTTGTGATATGGGGAAGTTATTGACTATATTAGTAGTATATATGAAATAGTTGACAAACTAACACAAAATATAAGACTAAATTCAAGAAAGATTTGTTTGAAAGTGTTGTTTGGTCTAGTGGTTTGTTATAGTGTTATTTAGTCTCCTGGTTTGTTATAGTGTTATTTGGTCTAGAGGCTAGTGACTCAGACTGCTGAGCCAAAGGTTTTGTAGGTTCGATTCCATCACAACTTTTCGTGCGATACAACAGATTGTTGGTCAGTATATGTATGAGCGTTATTTATATTTATAAAACCTCATAAGGATTAATCATATTCCCATACAAGGCTTGCTTTTAAAAATTAAGGAGATAAGATATATAGAAATTAAGTCCGCCAATTCTACTTTATCTTGTACAGTGAAGTATTAAATAAATAATATATGAATGAAATACATAAATATAAGAATAAATAATATAAAATTACAATAAAATGAATCCTAATACTTATTTAATCCTGTCATTCATATCGCATCTTTGATGCTTCAGAGCTTGAGACTGAGAAAGGCTTCTAAAGTACACACTTAGATGGTGTTTACCTAAATTGTTAGCACTTTGAGAACTCTTATAAACGGTTAAAATGTGTCCGGTCTTTTATATGTTTGAAATTATCATTTGTTACTATGATATATTTGAAGTTATTGTTTGTTATATTTGTCTGTATTTGTCATTGTAATATATATGAAGTTATGTTTTGTTCCGAATTGACCTCAAACACAGTTTATCACATTTATTCTTGATGAATAGTTAGTCTAAACTATTATCTACCTAATATTATTCAGACAAAGTACATATATTTATTTTTATATTTTTTTTTGTGTATAAAAATAACTAATAACTAAATTACCAGACAAAGCTAATGGTCTCGTTACGAATTGTGATGAGCATTTTTCCCGCGGGAACTTTGTAGCTTTCCAGGTCATGTGCAACATTTCATGCAAATTTTATTCAGTACTTTTTGCGTGATTGATGTACAAACAAAAAAAACACAAACTTACACATTTATATGTATATTAATATGTTATCTCTGGCTCTATGATGAATAAAATTTATCTTGTAATTTAATAATAATAATTTAAAGGTTTGAATAATTACACACAAGTAGGTGTTCCTTAAAGAAGGATATATGTGATACCAAAGCTGTAATGCGTTATCATTTTTTCCAACCCTCTATTATCATTACATCAAGAAGTAAGTAAAGGAATTTTAATCACTTTTAACGCTTGCAATTTTTTTACAGTGAACTCTAAGCCGCTGACCTTCGACGAAGTCTACAACCAAAGTTCACCCACCAACTGTACGGTGTACTGCGGCGGTCTCACCGCTGGTCTCTCTGAGGAGCTCATGCAGAAGACCTTCCAACCCTTCGGCACCATCCAGGAGATACGCGTCTTCAAGGATAAAGGATACGCTTTTATTAGGTACATACACTTCTGAAAATTTAAGCCGAACTATATATAATTAGTAAAATTACTTAATTTTTTTTATAAAATGTAAAATAAATGGATAGTTAAATTTTGGTTGCATATTTTCTCCAAAAAAAAAACAACAAACAAAACTTTTCTACAAAATCTTCAGTAATCTGCATTTATATGGGCATAATAATAAGAATAATAAAGAAAACTGTGAATCGAGTGAAATATATCCGAAAACCCATAAAGCTACTTGACAATTTTTCTATTTAGAAACTAATACTAGGGGTAAGGGCTTTGACAGAGTCACGTTTTATTAGCGCAAGACATGCATATAAATGATTGAATGTAATAACAAAATATACCTACACAGATTCTCGACCAAGGAGAGCGCAACACATGCTATCGTAGCTGTGCACAACGCAGATGTGAACGGTGCGCCTGTTAAGTGCTCGTGGGGCAAAGAGTCAGGCGATCCCAACAACGCGCAGGGAACACAGGTGAGTGTGGGCACAGAGCAATCAGTCTGACGTCCCATAAGTGTAAACTATGCCTAATAAAAAGGTTGTAGGAACAAAAGTGACTTCCAGAAAGAAGGAACTTCTGTGTACGACGATATATAATTACCTACTCATTTCTTTTGTTCCATTTTATATTGCTGTTTTAATTTGTATATATTTTTTTACTTAATGCCATTATGCCTAATGACTGCGGTGACGTCACAAGGGAAATAATTCCTCTCTAAACAAATTTTACCTCAAAATAAAATATATCCAGAAGATCCCAATTTGTTAACAAATAAATACATCTAGTATTTATTATTTACATATATTTCGTGTGCTACGGGATTAAAACGCAAATAGCTAAATTTTCAGTCCCGGGTAATCCCAGTATTGACAGTTTGATCCGACTAAATATGAAATTTTACACAAAGATCGTATCGACCTTCGCAAACAGACCCATTTGTTTGAATTCCCCTAAAAGGGTACGTGTCAATATTTGCTGCTTAATTATTTATATGATTAAAAGGGACCAGTGATGTATGTAGCCCTGCTTTTATTTTTGTTTCGCCTATAACTTATACGTCAAATGTTATAAAATGTTGTCTCAATTCATTAATTATATGACAACGCTAACTTCTCAAATATAACTGTCAATTGGAATCAAGTTTGATGTGTTATGTGTCCTTTTAATATAAAAGAAAATATTTTTGAATTGAAATGTGAGTAAAAAACAAAAATTTACAATAATAATTTTTTAGTGACTTACTTTATTAACGACAATACAATTAATGCTTTCCTACTAAATACAATTCCATTATCATTAACATTTTCTTACACTATAGTTTTACGCCAGATATATTTTCTCTTTGCAAATGAAACAAATAGCCAATTAAACCATAAAACCACTTATAAATAAAAGAAAACTAATTAAAGTTTTATTTATATTACAAGCTAGGAACTATACTTTAGTACATAAGGAATTACTATTGTTTATATAAAAATATATAAAAAATAAATGAACTAGTGAGTGTTACTTATTGGAGTACTGTTTATTAATTCATGACATTTCACGTCTGATCCATTACAGGAATTTACATCAAACAGAGCTCAGTGTGACGAGTAAATTAACGTTAATTACTTATGAATTCTATAAGATTGTAATTAAGTCGTGTTTTTATTTCAAGTCTTTGAAGTCAAATTAAATTAGCACATTAATATTCTAGTAATCTTTGGAGCTTTAATTGAATAATAATTTATTTAATTAATGGTCTATAAATTCTTACCGAATTTTAGCAGATATAACGACGAAGTACGTTCTGATAATTTGAATATTATCTCCAGTTGGGCGGTACCGCCTACAGTCCATTCGGCGCGTACCCGGGTGGTGTGCCACCCTCATACTGGTACAATACTTACCCGCAGCAGCTCGGTGGCTTCCTGCAAGGAGTTCAAGGGGTGCAAGGGTACTCCTATGCGGGACAGTTCGCAGGATACCAACAACAGTACATGGGGTAAGTTACATTCGTTTAATATAAAGCTTTATTTTATTCTAGGATCTCTTTGCCTGGGATCTTAAATAATTTAGGACAAGTGACCTAAAAACCAGCTGTCCAGCAGAACTGTACGATGAGCTCTATACTCTTTAGATTATTTAAAAAGAAGGCAATATCCATTGTCCAAGGGTGAGATATATACGGATAAGGCCTTGCCACTGCTGGACCTGAATGCTGATATATCCCACTGAAAACTCTAGCATACTACATGCTGAAACTGTAGTTTTATATTACATTGCAGCATGGGTGGCGTGCAATTGCCATGGGCGCTGGGAGGAGGCGTGGGCGGCGTGGGCGGAGTGGGCGGTGTGGGTGGCGTTGGCGGTGTGGGTGGTGTGGCGGCCATGTCACAGCCGCCGCAAGTGCTGCACTACCCCGTACAGCATTTTCAAGTTCAGCCAGTTAGTATTGATTGATCTAGTGTTGGCTAACTATCTAATAAAGTCAACTCCTTCTCAACAATATTAGGTATTTATTAACTTTAATGGTTACCTTTTGTTATATTTTTTTCTATTTTAAATTTTAAATTATTCTTTTCGGTAATTATCTTTTAAAATGGTCTTAAAAATAAAAGATTATTTATCTTTTTTGGATGTAACTGATATAATGCTTAAATAGTTGATCTAATTGTGAACAGATCGGTGAAGACGAGTGGCTGGCGCCCAGCCTGCTGGTGTGAGGTCATCGAACCCGCGACCCCTGCTCCTGTCACGATTGGATGTGAACCCGTTACCCTCTGCTGTGTTTGTCCCCTTAAGTTCTAGTCAGTTCTCTCTAGTCTTTCTGTTGGTCTAGTCAATTGTTGTTAGGTAAAAGCGTTCGTTTTGTTATTGTTATAGCTTTATGGTATTTGGACAATCCATCGAAATACTTCTCTACAAGACTCTTTGACTTGTTTTTGTTTATTTTCCATTTCGATGGTTTGTCCGATAGGTTTTTTTGCTCGGGAACTAGCAGGGAGCGAGAGTAGGCGAGACCCTTAATGCGAGTCCATCGCATGCGAGATATTAAACGAAATGGATAAAATGTGAGTCACTCTAACGAATATTTATTTCTACTGCTGCTTATGAATGCGTTTAATTGTAATAAGGTAATTTTTAAAAGATATATAGTTATTATTAGGTAAGGTAGCTGTAAGACTATATCTGACACACGCGGGCCAAAATCGGTTGCGAAATTAGTGTGATTTTTTTTTTGTGGAATACCAAAGATGGTACCAAAACATCTGAGCACAAGTCTAGGATAAGATTAGTGGAAAATGTAGATTTTTGGAACAATGTTTAATAGAAAAAAAACCTAGAAAAATGTAGGCAACAGAATGCGAGTGAGATGTTTTATAAGAAATTTTATATCCGCCGAGAATACTGGGGTGATTAAGATATATTTAATATACGATACGGAAGCTATACAAAGGGTTTTAGTGGATTCTTTTTCCGGATGAGACAATGCCAAACAAACCTGTACGATAATCGCGACTAATTACTATAACAAAAGGTTGTGTCTAAATGTAAAATTGACTTGGAGATCATTGAAAATACCGAAACGTAAACAAAATATTAGATTTATTTATCGATTAAGAAAAGAAAAAATATTTATTGCTTAGTACATAAGGATATTTAATCGTTTACTGTAGTTAGATCGTAATGGAATGTGTGGGACAAATGCGTCTATAATTTATGTTGAAAAAAAATTTTGCTGTTTTTGTGTTTACTGATTTTCTTTCGTGATTGTACCTCGATGAGGTGATAGTGTTTTAATGGCAACATTAAAAGTAGTCGTATAAACTACTGTCTTTTTTGAAACTTTTTAAAATGGCGAATCTATGACACGCCTATCATATGATATTTTGTAAATGATGTATTTTATATATTAAGTATATTGACGATGTTATTCTTTATCTTCGTAGTTTCTTTTCTATTTAGCGTCATTATTTGAGCATGTAGTAAAAACTTGTGAGACATATCGCTAGAAAAACTATTATAAGAATACATTATATTAAAATTACGTATAATTTCTGCTAAGGATCGAATTGTTGAGTCAATTTCCTTCAATCAGTCAATCGGGAAGGATCTGGGCCGTGGTAAAAATACATTTCTTCCAAAGGATGACAGATCTGTCAATAAAATAAAAAATGCAAAGCACAACGATGTATTCACACCACGGACGATCGACTTCTATTGTATCAACAGTAACAGAGCGTTAGATAGTCAAATTTAGCCGTAGTCGACATATAATTCTAGGTTTATATGATTATATGAAAAAATGAATTCATTTTTGCCTATAATTGCTTGAGTAGAATTTATAGTAAGCGATACATATATATCCATAGAGTAAGTAAGTAATGAATAATTTTAGACATCGCCGACCGTCGCTTGGACGAGTCGTTGCCTTTTTCTTGTTGCTATATACTTCCTTCTAATATATATAGTTATATGCTATTGTTAAGATAAATCATAGGTACGGCTTATATGTTTCCGATAGACGTTACGGCTAAGGTATATATCGATGGAAGTATCCATTATAATATGGACTATTGATACGTTAGCTAGGTAAAATGCAAGATTTATCGAAGGATTATATATATACAAAATTATTGTGCAAAATAATAACATATATCGTTTAGATAGGCTATGAAATTTTAAGTGTAGTTTCATTTAAATGTATAATTTTGTTTCATTTATTTTGTGTCCATTCCATTGAAATTAAGATAAAGTATATAATTTTAAGTCCCAAATAACACCAAATATTTTATAATCCTTGAAGTAAATGTTAAATGTAGAGTTGGGAAATGTAATCCATTCTCATGTTAAATGAAAACTTAAATGCCTTATCTATATAAATGTCTCTAATCTTCTTTGTATATTGATTTTTACGTAGCATTGTGTTCGAAATGGTATCTTCAAATTTTAGTTTTTACATTTACCAGGACATTACCATTAGAGTTCATTGCCTTTTCATTATGTAAAAGTTATATTTCTATACACATAAATCTAAAAAATTACAATATTTTAATAATTATCGATTTAAATGACGACTAAGACTGTACGACATTGAAAATATCATTTTGAACACACAATGTGCCAAAATATTTTGTTATGGATATTTCTTTTCTATAAGTACCGTCTTTCCGATAAAATATAACACCAATTAATTATCAGACTTAGCAAATAATCCTCTAAGAGCGATTCTAAATTGAATTCTCACAGGCTTGAATAATTTAAATCAATCGACATTAATTTGTAATTCTCTTTGACGTAGATGACCTTCAGTCACGAACGTATTCATAAAATTTAAATTTTCAGTACTTATAAAAATCAACGATAACAAAAAATTCAACTTGTTTCATCTTGCAAATTATTCGAGGCTGTGGGGAAGTAGAAGTAGTGGTAATTGTACTCAATGTTTTCTGTTCTTAAAATCTAGTAGACTTTTACCTTTGTTTTTAGAAGGAGCTAGACTTTTGATGTTTTGTAGAATATAATCCCAAAGTTCGCGTGCTTGAGGACTATTGTTTTAAAACACAAGAATAAAAATATTTTTTGATATATGTAATAATGGATTCTAATCCATTCGGTGTCTTATAGATGTTTTTGTTCGATCTGTGGCAAATGTGATGTGGAGGTCGATTGCTCGACTTTGAAGCTGGTTATGGCATGACATATTAATGGCAGATCAACCACAGCGTACTACTTGTATGTATAGACCGATGATGGAGACCGTATTTATATACACAATAATAAATATCTCTTACCACAAGTTATTCAGAATATAATTCGTTAATAAACATTCAAATTGTTGGTCTTAATTGGACGATAAAAGTTGTCTGCCATTAATAAATGATGTCACGGGAATGTACTTTATTATTTAACAATATCTTAAAGGTATACTGTACGGATATTTAAAATAATAATCGGCGGTGTACTTTAAGTACCCCATACAACATTTCGCAGCAGCTGCAATGACTAAGTATTTTTTGGATTAAAAGATACTTCTAATAACACGCACTTCAACGCACAAACATAAATTAATCTATGAATGAATAAAATAAATACGAGTTACTGCGAAAATATATCAACAAAGGGCCGCTGTCGGAAGATTCAAACAAATGTTGCATTTAATAACAATAATAATAAATGAAACATAAAAATTCTGCATTTAAATGAACGTCGGTTATTATTTTAAATGTCGTATGAAACACAGCAATAATAATGCAATAGGTGTTGTAGATTTTTTATTTCACGTACCGCTAGTTTGATGTTAACGGTAAAATTATATCATTTTATTTTTATTAATATAGATTTTGTGGCACTTTATTTATCCCCTCCTTTTTTCTACCGTCCATGAGTGTTGTAGAATTAGTTTCGTTTGCAGTTTTTATTTTATCTTCGCACATTATAATTTCAGTTTACCCGAGCTTTTTTTGAAAAATGTGATCTTGCGAACTTACTCAAACGACCATAAAGTGTTAGTGATTTACATGTTTTCCCTTTTTGTATTTTTATTAAAAAAAATCTATCCTTACGCGACTTTTACATATATCATATAATTAAGACGTTT
Organism: Napeogenes sylphis; assembly: GCA_959347405.1. NCBI lineage: Eukaryota > Metazoa > Arthropoda > Insecta > Lepidoptera > Nymphalidae > Napeogenes > Napeogenes sylphis. Next base: position 31,159,498 of record OY365785.1, read on the forward strand.
AAAGATATAGGTTCTGGCCGGCCGATGTCATAGTTAGCGAGGAGAGAGGGGTCTATTGACACAGCGGCTTAATAAATGATGAAAACTTTATTAAATCCCCTTTTATTTGTATTTTTATTTATTTTCATTTGTTTGAGATCGCATTTAATTAGTAAAATTAGTTGTTAAATGAAATAGTGAGCTAAATTAATAGTAAGTCTTCGCTTGTTATTTTCAATTTCCGGTTATGTTTTTTGAAAACAATTCTGTTATAATGTTATGCTTTGGAAAACAATATTTTTGGTATCTCTTATTTTGTAGACCATTCAAACAATATCAAAACTTTTTTAACTTAGACCATAAATAAGAATATAAAAAATATTATTTTCCAAACGCAAAAAACATCTGTTGAGTTGATTTAACTGTTCTTATAGAAGTGAATATACTTAGAAATAATATATAATACTCCGTACCTACCTATAGAATAAATTAGGTAATATACATAGGGTAAGAATTATAAGATGCGATAACAAGAATAAATATATCAATGTGTTTTATTTCACAATTCCCAACCCTTTGATCATTTGGAAAAAATGCTATAATTTAGAAAGCCTTATTTTGTTACCAACATTGTCATAATTTACATGGTGACGAGCTCTTAGAAGAGTAAAAATTTCGCTTTTAATACTCTTTAATATTATATGAAGTACCTATATTATGAAAAAAGTATAGAGTAATGTAGTGAACTGGTCATAAAGTATTAGCAGTGATAAGTAATTACGTGATAGGTACTTAGACTAGATTAGACCAAATATATTTTCCAGAAATTTGGTATGGATAAAGCTTATTATGTGAGTCTACAAAGAGTAGGTACTTTTCTAATTTTGATTTAAACACAAAAACTTGTTCTGATGTAATTACAATAAAATATCGATGGATGGATTATTTTTTTTACTTGGAGAAGGATTTAACGTCGCTAGGTAGATAAGGTAATTAAAAGCATATTTTTAAAAAAAGGATTAATTATCAAGGAATAATATAATAAAAGGTCTAAGAAAAAACTGTTGATCAATATACCCTTTCTCTTGCCGTTGTTTCTAGTCTGTCTGTATGTTCATTATGTACCTACTCATTACGAAGAAACTACTGAAACGGTTCTTCTGAAACATTTTGAATCAAATTGTGTTTCGAAATAATAAATTCCTACACATAGAAGTTGAGCAATGAACATAAAAAATATTTTTGTTACAACATATTTATGTATTGAAAGCAAAAGGACTACAAAATACGGTCTACGGCGTAGCACCTACGAGAGTTTAGTACTGTTGGAGCTTACTAGATGGCGTTAATAAGTAAAACTTAAATTATATAACTCAGCCACTCTGATCCCAATGCCATATATATATCACACGTCATGATTTTGTTCCGCTGTAATATATCTTTTCTCTAAGTTTTTATTTTTGTTTTGTTGATTTTAATATTGTTTCTTTTGTAATCATTTTAGTGAATCGTTGTGATGTGATTTGTTCGAGATTCGAATCTTCATTTGAATGTTTTTTTTAATGAATTTATAATATACAAGCGGTACGTTATGTTAATTAGCTTTACTAGATAGTAGTGTTCGCCAGTAAAAGTTACAACAACAGTGCTTTTTGCATTTTAATTAATAAAAAAAATACAAGTAAATAGCTCCTGGATAAACAAATCACAACAGATCCTAAAAGATAAGAAAAGATTAAATTTCTTATTCAAACCGACAATAGTATTATTACTTATAGATATTGTTACGTATTAAATCAAGTAGAACAGTATATCATATTTTTTTTAGTGTCCAATGAGTCTGAATGACATCACACTTGAAATAAATACTCTGTAAGCGTTATGAGATTAGTTTTTGTATAATAGGTATTAGTATTGTACGGAAATAAATTCAAAACTCTTTAGAGAGAACAGTATTACATATACAAAAATTACAATAATTGTACACAAATTTGATCATAACCATACCCTAATATTTTTTATAGATTTTTCTACCCTTTGAGATATTTAAACTTTTTATGAAAAATCTATTACTTATACAATTTTGTATAACCACACATCTTTATGAAAGTATAAAAAGATATCAATACGCTACAATACATTCACAAAATATTTTAGAAATTAAATCTACAGCGCGCGCGATATCAGTTTATCGGTGAATTATCAGCAGATATGTTTTCGAACGAAAAACTAATTATCATATACATGCCTATTTTACTTTTATTTAATCAACCATTTTACAAAGACAGGAAAAATGTTTTTATTCAAAAATAAGGGTAATTGTAAATAAAGACAGTTTTAGCCCTTCTAGTAAACACATTCAAAACAAATCATCATCGTCATCATCACAGCATCCTATTGCAGTCTACTGCTGGACGTAGGCCTTTCAAAAAATTCATTATGGACGTTGAACATTTAGGAAATTTGAAGTGCTGGTCAAGAACCAAGATTTGGTAATTGTAAAAAAAAAATAAAAGATTGTCTTAAATCACTCTCAAACATAATAAACTGAATCACTTTATTGGTTCATAACTTCAGGAACACATTCAGGAACTTTGTAGGTAAATGCCTATTAGGTATATATACGGACATCGAACCGTATCGTTACAAAATTGTTTCAAAATTGGCTGTATAAAAGAACTTAGTCAAAAACAACATCAATAGTTACTTATACCGTTATTAGCCTTATGAAATTTTCATTAATTCCATTTAAATGATTTATATAATTAACATTAAGTATTTTCCAAAAATTAAAACAGGTGAGGATGAGGGGAAAAGGTTTCAAGGTACAAAGAAGGTTCCCATTAATTTAGGTTCACTTAGAAAAGCTAATTCAAATAAATGTTAATATTGAAATACAACCTCAAAAGTATATCTAAATGTTCTTAAGTATTTTATTTGAATCATCAAAAATAAGGCATTTTAAGCTCATGTTTAAAAACGGGCTTATTATTATTAATATAGCCTGGGTTACGAGGCAGCCTCGCCGCTATCAGATAGTTAAATAAATTCAATAAAAAAGCATTTATTCTGCATTACATAAACAATAAATAATAATACAAAGTATAAAATAAATTCGGAATTTTATTAATTTTGCAGGAAGTCGTACAGCCTGCCTATACAAACTCATTTCGATAAAGTCACTAATATTAACGCTTACACACTAATTAAATCGATTGCACTATTTATTGATTATTCTTCAAAAGGATCTCTTCTAGAAAGTGAATAAAAGTCTTCGGTAAATAAAAGTCTATATTAATATAATAATATCTCGCTCTCACTGCTTCAGACGCTTGTAGGTGGCGAGGTGGCTGTTCAGATGCTGGGCGAGCTGGTCTGCGCGCGCGAACGACGCCTGGAACACGACAGACCAGTATAATAATAATACAGTGTTAAATCATAATTATGGGCGTCCTCAACCGACACGCACCTTGCACACGACGCATCTGTACAGCTGCTTGGCGTGGTTGTGTGCGTGGCGCGTGAGCGAGTGTGCGTGCGAGAAGCGCTTCCCGCACAGGTGGCAGGCGTGCGGCAGACGGGCGGGCGCGGCGCCGTGCGCGCTGGCGCGGTGCCGCCGCAGCTGGTCGTAGCGCGCGAACGTGCAGCCGCAGTCCGCGCAGCGCCCTGCGACAGAGTGACGTCATCAATGGCGTCGGTTTGCTTTTACTTTCATATTCTTACCCCCGGAGCAGGCTACAGTTTACGCCATACTGTCTAGTATTATTATACGCACTAACTAGGTTACATAGTAATTATTTTCTTTCTGTTACTTTAAAATAAATACAGCGATCGCATAATTTCATCATGATTCTCCCTTTGACATTACCCGTGTAACTCTACCCACTGGGTCACATACACACAGACTATAAACCATTACACCGCGACCCTCGTACCTATCCTGTCGTCACTGGTGTGTGTCGCTGTGTGCGCCGCCAGCTCGGCGTCGTCCTCGAAGCAGCGCCGACACACCTCGCACCGGACGGTCATGGCGCCGCGGTGAGCCTGCGCCCTGGAGATAATAAAGATAAACAAACGAATAATTAAAGAAACATTTATATATATGTACTATAATTAACAACATAGGAAAAATTTTATTTTCCAAAACAGTAGTATTAATAAATATATATTATCCCAAACACTATTGAGCAACAAAATACTAAAGAAATCCTATACCAGTCATGTATGCTACGTGTCAATAACACAGTCGGTCCGTGATATCCTATAACACATCAGGCGGCACTCACTTGTGCTCCCACAGCTTCTCCCGGCGGCTGAAGGTCTCGCTGCAGCAGTCGCACTCGTACCGGTCGGAGGAACGAGCGCGCGACCGAGACCCACCGCCACCCTTGTTCTGATGGGTGCGACCATGGATCCTGAAATATAGATAAGATTATTAACTAATGGTTTCACCATTCCAAGCCGTTGCCAGCAGCTGGTTGATAATAATGTACTGACTTGAGCGTGACTCTGGTTGAATACCACTTCCCACAGACGCGGCAGTGGAAGCTCTTGTCGGCGGACTCGTTGTCGGACTCGCTGATGTCGTCGTCAGTGCGCGGGACGGGCGCCGCACGTTCCGGGTCAGAGTCGGAGTCCGGCGTGTGGGACCACGCGCCGAACGATCTGTGGGTCATTTGAAGATCATATAACGTCACTGGAAAAGATTTGGTTACAATTGCATGTTTGCAGTTGCATGTTCTTCATTTAAATATATAAAAAAATCAAACTTTCAGAAAAAGTTCCACCTTAAAGTAAAGACGATGAGTATCTGATGAAAACATTTTAAATCATTTGCAGTAATACAAAAAAATGTCGTTAAGCAATTGTAACGTGTTCGAGTCGTATTATCAAGTAATTTGCAGAATCATTTTTTTTTCGCGTCATCAAATCTCACTTGTAATCGAACAAAAAAAATGTATTAAAATACTTATAATTATATTTGTTACAACTCACCTGTCATCATCAGCACTGTTGGCGGGCTTGGCTTCCTCGTCGGATTCCGATTCTGAATCCGACGAGCGGGAACTATCCGATGACGACGAGGACGACGAACTTGAACTACCTGTTGATATTACATCATTAATTAATGATTTATATGTCTTATCAAAAAAATAATAATTTCAAAAAACAGAAAAGAATAAATCTCCAAATCAGACCATTTTATGCGTTTTGATAGACTGCGGTCTTTCGAGTAGATCTCAATTTGCTTACCTGATTCAGAACTACTGCTACCGGATCCTGAATTCGAACTATCTTCCAATTTTTCTACTCTTGTACCTAATTCTTTAACAGAGGTGCCCCCTATAATGAAATATTACATTCATTACAACGGAATATGTAAAATATATCATGCTTGTAATATAAAATCCAAATTATATACATCACACGAATCTGTAACTTCTGTAATAATAATATGGATTAAACATGGATTAAAAAGAAATTTCATCAATATTTAGAGTGGAGCTTCAGTACATAGGCTGCAGTTTATCAAGATAAAGTAAAGATGTTTTGACGAGACCATTTTTGTTTAGTTTCCTAAAATATAGTTGATCGAATAATCTAAATAATCAATCATACCCTCCGAGCTGGCGACCGACAGTACATCGTCTTCGCGTCTCGCGTCAGGCTGCTTGAAGTTAGCGGCTAGCAGGTGGGCCTCGTACAGCTCGTCCTGGAATATTTTATGGTGTCGGAAGGTCTTTCAAGAAAATACTGGTCCTTTATATTCGGATTACTGTTTGAGATCCTGAGACCTTTAAGATTTACTTTGGTCTATCCGATAGACCGTGGTCTTTCCAGTAGACCACGAATAAATATATATCATCTCATGTTATAATAAAATATCGGAATATAGGTATAGATACAAATGTATAAAATAAATACAAAAGTAGGAAAAACAAATAAAATAAATACCTTATCAATATTAGCATATTTCTCATGTATGTGTCGCAACGCTTTCAAATTTTCGTCCAAACTTAATGAATCGGATGTTTGACTCGGAGATCCTGACAGATAAATAAAATATCATATTATATTTTGATACTTAACATAAATTATAAGTTATCATTGATAATATTCATAAATCTTAAACTCACCCAAATCTGGCTCGTCGTCGCTATCCAGTGTGATCGGTTCGTTGGAAGGCATCAGGTTACTGCGGACTCGTATCTCTGTCAAATAAAATATAGTATAAGGTCTCATCGAAAAGACCACGGTCTTTTGAGTAGACCTTGGTATTTTGAGTAAACCTGTACATATATGTTAAATAAGATTAATAACGTTAAAAGTTGTGGTGTTATGTATACTTATAGAGATCGAACCATATACTTTTTTTTGCTATTTCTATATGTGAATATTCTTTTCAATTAGTCAATTAAAAATAGATTTTTTAAATTTGAACAGTAAAGTGCTAAAAGTTCCCTATTCCGTTATTACATATATTGACCTCTGGTCTGCCATTTCACTTCAAATGTGTTGTAAATATATGATAACTCACTTCCTTGTTGCTTGGGATCATTCTTCCGAGGTCGTCCGCGCTTGCCTTTCACCCGTTCAGGATTGCCCGACTATACGATAAAAATAACCCCCCATTAAAAACATTTGAAACAAAATACAATACAAATAGTATTGTAACACATCCCTACAATCTAAGCCATCGTATCTAGCTGAATTTAGCATTTTATTGCAAACTTTTTATAAATCTTAGTCACCTATCATTTACCCTTAACGGGGTAAGACAATCCATAGATGGATACATTTCGCATACCAATAGACAGAGATCGATAACTATATTTCATACGAAACACAACCCGTATACAGTCACGAGTGAAACTCTTTAAAGTGACTATCGAAAATACTTTTCACTGTTAATATAATGTTGTAGTAAGATAAACATTTTGGTCAAAAGTAATTTTGACCGGAAAGGGTTTTGCAATTATTAGATCAATGAAAAGTAATTGATATTATAGATATCTTATAAAGTTAATAACCAACTTACCGAATCTTTCTTAGTGCTTGGAGCTCTTTTGGTGTATTTGCGTTTGACCCGTGGCGTTGATTCTCCAGCTGACGATGAAGCCGCAGAATCTATGTATTGATTACTTTATAGTATGGATAATTGTTTCTAAATATAGACTTTTTATAAATGTCCTAAAGAACATATTTCGTCTGATATATTTTTAATATTCTTACTTTAGGGTGTTTTTTGAAGATGTTACTATACATTGTTATTTTTAATTAGTTGACCACCTCTCACAGGCAGCCTCTCTACTATCATCCCAACAACATTTGTTCTGAGACTTTTTAAAATTAATAGTTTTTAAAATTTTTATTTTCCCATACAAAATTGATTTGTTGTCTCTGAACTGGTATTAATTCTGAACGTAGGGTTTGCGTCCGAACGTTGACCTTTTAAGTACTTCTTACAAAAGACACAGTAATAAGTAAAAGAGGGAGCAAAAAATTTTTTGATTCGTTTTTTTTAACCCCCGACTAAAAAGAGGGGTGTTATAATTTATGCTGTTTATCAAGATTTGTAAAAAGTTGTAGAACAAATGTTGTTGGGATTGATGTAGAGAGACTGCCTGCAAAAGGAGGTCAAACTAATGAAAAATAACCCTGTATAAGGGTCACAATGTGAAATAATTAGGTTTGTACGTATCTAAGTAATATTTTTCTTTGTATAGTTATCCTCGTTTGAATAAGATTTCTTATATTTTGAGAGTTTTTTTCATTTCTAACTAATTATATATAATTTAAATCTAAAGTATCTGACAAATAACAGTAACCAAAAATATAATAAAGGTAATATTATAATACAAACATACAAAATTTAAAAACTTTCGATCTAAATAACATTTTTATACATTTTTTAAGCAAATAACTTTCAAATTTCAAACCATAAATTGTAAAAATACATCGAAAATATAATCACAAATACACGTCAAAGTGAAACTTTTTTGAAATTTTCTCCTTCGTGTCCTATTATATACTGTTAAGTACACAGACAACACTATTCGTATAATTTGTAAGGTTATTAAAAGTAACATTAAATTATGTCATGTCATAATACGTTCAAAATTTTGCTTTTATAGCAAAATACATCCAAAATTTGTAATGTAAAATACATCCACAACTTTAAATAGTTTTATTTACACAATAACCTTGATTTTTACTTAAACGTGTCCAAGAAAGTTTCACCGAATTAAAAAAAAATAAAGAAAATATTATTAAATGAAATATATTTTAAAATATTCGATATACAACAGACATTCATCCAGTATTCTCAACTACCATGCTTACCAACATTTCTAATAAAAGTATAATTTAAAACAGACAATAATGTCTTCTATATATAACGCTTTATTCGTTAAAAAAAAATTCTGCTTGTCTCTCGTATCATAAAACCTCAGAAAATCCTAAGACTAAGACTTTCAAACTTATTGTTTTAAATTTTTGTATAGGATGTAGGAACATGATTAGACGGGATCGATATAACCACCCAGAAACCTAAATGGGGATGAAAAGTTTCTATGGCAATTTCTTCCATTTAGAATTATAGTACATGTTATAAAATTTTTAGACCTCTGATTATAACTATATTATAAATTCAGTCCAGTTTAAGTACGTAAAGAAAATATTAGTATGTATATGAGCGGACGGACAGACAGTGTACATATTGAATTATTATAATAAGATTCATAATATTAAACAAACATAATTCATTATAATTAAATAATTCATAATGGATATCTAACACCCAAAACTTTCATGAAAGTAAATATTTTAACAGTGTAAATTTAATTCCTAAAATAAGGAATTATTATATTTTCACAACACTAAAGGACTTATAATCAAACTGTCTCTACTTCATGGCGACACCAAAGCATTAACAAAAACTCTAAACGACTCTAATAATCTCTAATCGACTCTAAACGACTCTCATGCGGCAAAGCTCCATCACCTAGAACTTATCTTCATGCACATCTAAAGTTACCTTTACGTTTTAAAAATTTCGATTTCCGACGTATAACAATCTTTTTATCAACCTTCCGAACCGCCATCTTGGAAGCCATTTTTGACGCCATCTTTCTCATGCTGATTTTATTTGACGGCATTGTTTTAACTCGCGTCCCTGTATTTGGTTTCAATATTTTCGCTGATAGGAAAAAAGATACTTAATTCTTAAGTATCAGTCCAGATAATATTGAATATCGAAAATCCCAGGTTCAAGTTAAATTAAAGTAATTCATGTTTTAGTTGTACAGATTCCAAGAAAATCCACGGATGAACTTTAAATGTTGTAAATGGAACAATATACGAAAGTTCGTGATGTCTTAAATATGCAGTGATAATAACATATAGTTACATACCCCCAGTGGTACGTCGTCTGTATTCTCTCTTTGCCTTCTTCTCCAACGCTTCTGGCGACAAAGTTGCTAATTAATCTTGACAGTAAAACAGACACTTCAATTCTTATCTCCTTACATTTGGATGCAAAAAAACAAGAAAACAAGAAAAATAAGGTCAAAGTAACAAATATATAAAAATAAACTAACCCTATCCAAATCGTACCAGTTAAATAAAAACAATAAACCCTTCCTCACCGATCTCCCGTGCCCTCTTCCTGGCGAGGTACTCAGGCGCGGTCTTGTCCACCCGCGGCCGTCCACGCTTGCGCTTTTCACCCGCATCGCCCATGACAGCCGCTACGCACACACACACACCGTATACATACACGAGCCGGTCCATGTATGCACGCACGCTCACACGCACACCGTATACATACACGACCCGGTCCATGTACGCACGCACACTCACACACCGTACACATACACGAACCTGTTCACGTACGTATTCATACTAACACCAGTGTATTGTTTTGGATAAGATTGTAATATTCGAACGTATTGTGCACACATTCGCCTGTTTCACCCATCCCGAGTTTTACACACACACATACACATACACGAGCCTATCCATTTACGAGCACATACTCATACAAACGATATATCGGTTTGAATCATACATACACACTCACGCGGTATACATATACGAGCGAGTTAATGTATACACTCACAGGTCCATTAATTGATAGAGGTGCGGCCTCAAAGTAATACATAGTATTAAACGAAGATATACTTATTATAATTTTATATACAGGGTTATTTAAAAGGAAATTGTGAAGTTACTTTGCAAGAGCAGGTTTTTACTTAAAAACATCATCATAAATAAACCAGTAAGAAATGTACTGAAATTATAGAGGTTTAATTGTAATTAACGCATCACTTCATGCAGGCAGATTCTCTACTTCAATCCCATAAACATTTGTTCTACGACTTTTTATAATACAATTGTCTTGTAAATAATAATGACCAGACGCATGTTTAAAGTCCAAAAATATAAAATACTATGATTAATTATTTTTGAATAAATAACAGAAAACAACATGAGGGGCACCTTAAAATTAAATATATCCTTCATATATTTCATACGAAATTGACATTACTTTCATACAATCCTTTTAAATAGAAGTGTTTTGAATTTTTACATATTATTCAGTAATAATAATAATGGATAAAATATTTCTATAAATTACACATTTTTTGTACAAATAAGTAAAACCTCAACAGTGGAATTCAATAATAATAATCATTAATAATTAGTCTAACCAAAAATTTCATAACCACTAATATTTTGTTACTATAAATGTTAATAATATTGACAAACAAACAAACTTATTAAAAAGCAACCTGACCTCTAAAATAAAAATATATTTGTTTTTTTTTCTACCATACAATCACATAACATCAGTCATTACAAACCTAATAATGAATGATTAACTAAATATATTATAAAAAATATATAAATAAACTCAAAAAATAAACTAAATACCCATTTCCCTGGCCTGTTTCCTTGCCGCCAAGTTGGCCAAATATTCTGGACTAGTTTTATCAACTCTTGGTCTCCCTCGCTTGCGCTTGGGCGGCGTCGTCTCGTTCGCTGAAGAAGCTAATAAAATAAATAAACGAAAAACTAAAAAAAACATGCAAATGCAAAAAAAAAATTAACAACATAACAAATTTATAGTATTTTAAGCTGTACGTACACAGAAACTACAATACTTAATGTTATTTACAATTTATTTACCATGTATACTCAACAATGATAAAATTTGCAAAATAAAAAAATAGAGATACATGAAAAATAACCCGTATACAACATTAACAACCAACACCGAAAAAAATTACAATCATAAAATCATCAACCTTTCTGAAAACCCTCTCCGAAATGGCATGTCCTATAAAAAAAACTTATGGTATCACTCACCAACGTGTATTTCAGGCTTATGTCTGTTCGCGTACAACTCCACCCCGGGTGGTACGAAATGGGACACGGGCGATCGGTAGTCCACACTGAGCGGGTGAGGCGGCACTGAAATAATTTATATAACAATGTAATTTTACTCAAACGTGTAATTTTTTTTTTAATAATTTGCTTACAAATGTATTTTACTTAAACATGTACAAAACATTTTGAAGTGTACATGCATATTATCAACATTTATAATAGATTATTTTACTTATAATGATATAATTTTTTTTTTATTATATGTCAAATGTGTAGAATATAAAAAAAATATTTATTTATTTTCTATGTCATTCTAAGAACATCAAAGTTCTTAGATAAAACATTTATTTATATTACCAAAGTTGGTTTTTCAAAAATCATATAGGTTTAATATTTAAATAGTAAGTAATTATATATAATATCACTACTGAGTGATGCAGATCAAACACAATTACAGAGTGGACCTTAACACAAAACCGTTCTTCTATAGGTGGCATGTCCTATATAGGTTCCTTTGATTATGATGTTATAGGACATGGAATTAAATTATTCATCTAAATAATTAGTTAACATCTAAATAATTAGTTAAATAATCAGATTTTTTGTTATTATTACCCTTGCCCCTGACAGATAATCATGATAATTTAATAAACATTCATTTTATTGATTTAACATTGTATGTCAAATTCAAAAGCATATCCCTCTCACTACACTAAGGAAGTACAGAAAAATGCCCAATATTTATAATATATCTACAATCCTAGATTGAAATTAACATAAGATCCAAACATTTGCTTTTTTGCATTTATAACTCAATAAAAAGATAGTAATTTAAATCTTTAGTAGGAATATAGTCGAGATTGATTATTAATATTGACTGATATTTAACATTAACTTCAATGAAATTAAACTCATTAATGTGAAAACATGGTTTATACTAACCATTGTCCAACCCGTATATATCACCATTGGCTTCCATCTTCTTGTCAATCTGCGAGTTCTCCCCGTTGATGTGCAGCACAGTGTCTAGCTGACCCTCGCAAAGTGCCATGCTTTGATAGAATTACACTGAAATGTGATTGGTTCTACTTCATAACTTTGAAAAACTACTTAAATATAATGTATAATGTATAATGTTCAATAATGTATACATAAATTTATTTTTTTTATTTTCTTGCTTATTAATACATTTTTGCATTTGTTTGTATGAATTAATATGCCAATTATATGAGAAATAAAAATTATGAGATACCTAAAGAATTAACCTACCTTCACAATGCATTATAATGTAATGAATTCCAATATTATTTATGAAAAAGTAGTTATCAAAGATTTTTTATTAACCACTATTAACTAGATGTAGTCTTTGGAAAATTTGTCACATTTGACATATCTACTGTTTGGAATTGTTATCATTTATCGGTCTCGCTTCTAAAGACCATTTTCATGAATAAATAAATATTTGTTAATATATTTATTTATCAGAGAAATATAACACATTCAATAAAATTTACTTTGCATCAGATAATAAATAAATATAATATTGACAGTTCCAGGGCTATTTGGTCTCAGCAACATGTTAATGAAATTTGAGTTATATATTAATTTGGAAGCAAAAATAATGCTGATTCCAAATATGTAAATAACTCATTTTCTTAAATAATGTTTATACTAAAAAGACCTGGAATGGTCTATATTTAAAATATTATCAATATTATAATAATTGAATTTAAAAATAAACATATTTTTAAAGATATTAAGAATTATAAGAATTATTTATGAGTGTTTTTATTTTGTATGATTCAAGAATTTGAGGCGACATAACTTAAGATTACAGTGAAATTCATTTCAAATGTACTTTATATTAGAAAAAAAGTCAGAATTATGTGGCAATAACTTGAAGAAAAATAAAATATTTAAACTGGAATCCTTATGTTCCATACATATGACTATTTTGTAATTAATTTCTACTATAGCAAGACAGTCGATGATTGAAAATGTAATTAGTATCTAAATCTCACTGTTATTTAACTTTTAATAATTTACTCATAGAAGAAAGAAAGTATTTAGTCATAGAAATATATATATTTGTTTATTTTGAGATGCAATTATGAAAGATAGGTCATAAGACCACCCCAGTGGTACAAGATTCTCATTACAGTTACTCCAATACGGTTATCACATGCCTTGTAACTTGGTTTGTAATTATAATTCTTATCGAAACTACGTTAAGCAGTAAAAAATGTCATTATTTCTCAACTTACCTAGCCAGAAACCATTTTGTGTGTACTAAAATTATCACGAAAAAACACGAATAAAACTATAAAACTTGCACAAACACAACTATAATACAGCTATAGTGTCATTTAAACTTAATTTATAACAACAGGTGCGATTAAAAACCATATACGATTGAAAATATTACACAGCTTAGAACGACTTAATCAATTGTAAACTTGATACTGGCTAATGGAGGTGTAAAGCCAAACGAAATAATGTAAAACGCACGATTCTGATCATTTATAATAGCACGCACTACATTATTGTGCGACAAAATTGATTTTTAAAGTGGTTACAAAAGTTTACGAGCGCGATTATCGTAGATATAAACAAAATTTGCAAAACCTAAAAACTGACTCAACGTCCATTGCTTCAGCAAGAAGGTGATGCTACTGCCTGCGAGAGGAGTGAAAAAGACAAAATTATTTTTGTTGTGACAACATCGTCTATTTAGCTATCATTTTACGATGAAAAGTTCAAACGGAATTACATAATCCATAAAGAATACAAGTATATAGTAACTTGGCAGATAATTGTAAACTCTATATGAACGCAGTTAGAAATCAAATTTATTAAAATATTTATTTCGACAACAATATGTACAAAAATGGGAGTGTTGTTCTTTATGGACTCTAGAATTTAGTCGTATTACAATAAAAACTTCAAAAACCTACAAGAAACCATTAAAATTAAAAACAATATTTTTAAAATAATAGATAGATTTTTTTACAATTCATTTTCCCTAAAACTTAAATTTATTAAATAATCAGTTAAACGATACTTTTGTATATCAACCGGCAACATTCATTGGGTGTGGGTTAAGTACGTAGACGGAGGAAACAGTGTGGAAAAATGATAGATATAGGTAGGTCGACTGCTGAGTTGGCACTTGGCATTGTATTACTTCAACTTGATAAGCCTGTGCGTGTTATCGGCGCTGTGAACACTTTTGTATGGCTTTACCTTGGTATATTGTTGTTGGCTTGCTTTACTTTACATAAACTCGTTCATTATAAACAACTTGTTTCTGAACGTATTTATAATAAAAACCGACATACTCAATATTTTCAAATATATTTGAGCATATTTGGCAGACGTTAAGACTTAAGAGTGATCGTGATAAAAGAAAGGGTTTTTCTACTTAACAAATTATTTAAAACTTATTGCTTTATTATTTGAGTGCATCCATCCTTATTTCGTAATATATTATGATCGTCATAACCGCGCCTAATCGGGTGAAGGTAAAATAATCAACATTTAAAATGTTATTAAAGGCATACAAACGGATTCTTATAAGTAAATATACATTTAAAATGACTTATTAGTTTTTTTAAATATTTATAAGCTTGTTATTTTTGTTCAGACTACAAATTAATTCTCGATACCAATTAAGATGCTCACCAATTAACTAATGTATGACGTAATAGACCCATTGTATGTCAATTAAATATTTAATGAATATCTAATTTATCATACTTATTTTAAAAATAATTAGGAATATATATTTTTGTGTCGCGTTTTAATTAGGTATATTAACTATGGTACGTTGTAGAGTCAATAACTAAGTACTTAGTGTTTAAAATATATTAACATAATTGTAATTTGTAAATACACAACGTTTTTACCACAATTTATATATATAAAAACGTAGGTGCAATAGTAAGATATAGTTTGAACTCTTTGGGTTGAGATAGATCCATTTGGGTCATGACCTTCAACACAAAATTTTTATTGGTTTTGCATATATTTTTGTTTAAACATACAACCAATTAAAAAAAGCTTTATTTAATAGAGTACAAGAATTATAGCTCCTTCGTGTCAACATCGATTAGGCAATTGGCACACGTCAATACAAAAAATCAATAATTAAACTTCAATATAAACAACTGCAACACAATCAGTTCCACAATAACAATTTTTTATCTTTCAAAATCGATAATACTAAAATTGCGAAAAATTGAACTTTATTTAAACAGATATACGAACTACAATCGAATAATTAGTATGAACTACTTTAGTCGATCAATATTCAAACAGGGAGGGGTGGGTCGATAAAGGTACTTAGACGAGCTTTGTCGTCAAGAACTATGTTCTATATTCAAATGTAGCTTCATTTGTGGATAGACGTTTTTACGCATTCGTTGTTCAAATAATGTATATTTAAAAAAAAAACAATATCACACAAGAATAAAACAAAGAACAATGTTAAGCAACTATTTGACAAAACTATAACGTTACAATAATCATTGAAAAATGTTAATGTTTGCCTTTAATACAAGGTTTGTATTATTTCCTCTTCAGACTGTTTTGTATAATAATCAAGACTATTTATATCGATGTTTTAATTATAGCTATCGTACAATGAAGGTGTTGCGAATGCTTATCGCTTATCAATAATGGTAAAAAAATATAAAATATTATATGTAATTATTTTATTTATTATATTCTTATTAAGTCACGACTTGGTTTAGTTACACTTAAATAAATTGTAAAGTTTTGTAATTCCATAGGACAATAGTACCTTCTAACTGTTTTGTTAAGAACTAATTTAAATCAAACAAGACATAGAAGCTATAATATAACATTAACATCGCCCTCTAGTATAGTAATGAGTAAACATCATAAAATCGCCAATGGTAGTACTAACGCCAAAGGTAGTAAGAACTTTGTCAGCGTTTTGCGTCTAAACTGCAGACAAAAAAAAATAAAATTAAAATACATTTTTTTGCATTTTTAGTTCCTCCAATTTTTTCTATTAGGTTCTTTAGTAATTGTTGGCTATGCTTTTGCCTATCCTTTCTGATGTTTATTAAAAAAAACATCAGAAAGTTTTGTTTATTTGTGTTATGTCTTGCCTTAATTCTGTTGTTTTGGGTTTGTTATGGATCAATAATGGCATTTTGTACATTAGTTGTTTAGTTGCTTCTGATAGTATGTCTTTGCCTTTCTTACATATTAAATTTTTTTATGCATTTGCTTATGACATTTGTCCGTCATAAATTTAAAATATATTTTGTTCCGATAAATCTTATTATATGTTAGTCAGTTCTTTGTCTAGCTGATCAACAATTAGTTGGTGTCCTTTCAGTCTGTTTCTGTGTTTTCATTCTTAGTATGGCTCGGACCATACGGTGGTTTGTGTTAAAGTTTTATCCTTTGAGCACACTACAACCATCAAATAATATACTTTGTTTGGTGAAAATGTAATCGATTTCGTTTTTATAACGCCCATCAGGTGACATCTGTCGAGTAATAGCAAGCATTATAATCTTAATGTTTCTAGATTTTAAGTACAGTAAGCGACACTCATTTGAAAAAAAATCGGTTGTCTGTAAAGTCGGTTTACTGACGATAGTTGAACGTGACAACGTTATAAGAAAATACCATAGAATTAATTTGGAAAATATTGATGCAATGGTTACATTTTAAAAAAGAAAATTGAGGTTGGAAAACTACAAATAATATTATTCTCTAATCTAAGGTGTAAAGTTATTCAAATTTTTATTTAAAATATTAATAACGAGACAATTATAAAGAAAATATAAATAGGAATTTGATATTTATAATTTGTTATGGTTTTTGACCAGATCAAAACAACTCAAAGCGCGAGTCCAAAAGAGAATATACCAAGACATTAAATACTTTTTATTGATTAACAACAAAGATACAAAGATATAAATGCTGATTTTGATTTTAAAAAACCAACGTCTTCATTTCTATATTTATATAAATTTGGCGATACATGTTTATAAATACGTTCAAACATTAATTTCGACAGTGACATCTTTTCTATGTTTATCTACACTGCAAAACTGTTAAAGTCATTGGTTAGGATTTTCGAAAGAAGCCTAATAGATGTCACCACCGTAGCGATAAAAACGATCATATATAGAATGCTTCATTCACCGATACGGTAGCTCAATTGGTATAGCAACGGGACCAGAGTTCGCGTTTTCGAATCCCTGTCCGTATCGGTTTATTTTTCATTCTATATTTATATAAATCTATTTAATTTCCAAAATGTTACCATATAAAAAATAAATTCCAATCGACTGCGATCACCGGAGTTTAACCGGTTATTCACCGATTGATTCAATCGAGTAGTTTCACCGGTACATCACCGGTGATTCTCCAGTACTCACTGCTCCGGTGCAAACCTCTACTAGGAGTGTATTTATGGCGCACGGACGTTGACCTTTTAAGTGCTTCTTATAAAATACAGAGAAATAAGTAAAAGAGGGACCAATCAATTTTTTTTTGTTTCATTTTTTTGTGTTGTTTATCAAGATTTGTAAAAACTCATAGAACAAATGTTTTTGGATTGATGTAGAGAGACTGCCTGCAAGAGGCCAATTAATTAAAAATAACCCTGTATGCATATAAGATGACCAAAATATAACATGGCAAAATCTGCGTACGTTTATATCAAATTTAACATTATGCGCAGTAGTAGCAATTGCTTAGATAAAAAAAAACACATGTATTTTATGTTAGGCTCCAGTGTAGCTAAGTAAGGGGTTTTAGGGGGAAATCACGCGCTCGGGGGTTTTTTAGGGGGACAAAATGTTTAGGGGTTTTTAAATTTCGATAAATATTTGAAAAACACCGTATTATAGGTATAATTTTCAAACAAGGTTGTAACTGCTGACCCGCATTTTGTTTATTGACATTTGACTAGTAACATTCAATTTAAATTAAAATTTCAAAAACATCATATTTATTTCAAGAAGAATGTTATAACTTAAGGTTAATATGTAAAATTTAAATGATAGTAAAGAATCCACATATTTTACTTGTTAAATTTGTAGTTTAGGGGTTTTTTTAGGGGTTTTCGAGATAACATTCAGGGGGAAAAAAAACCAGGTGTTGGCAACACTGTCAGGCTCGCAAGTCACACTCACAACTAACAAGTAGGACGTAGGAAGTCAGCAAGAAAATTATTATCTACACAATTTAAAGTCCTGTATATTTATTAAACAAATTGGGTATATACATGATGGTGATTAATTGTTAAGTGAGCTGCAAAATTAGTTGTACTTCCACTGCTTTTATATATTTTCCCGCATAAGTTGTAGAAGCTACTTCTTGTATCAACTTTTAATTTAATTTATATACGTCCTTACAATGGAAGAATTGGTTAAAGAAGACATTTTGGCACTATACTGTGTCTATGAAACTAGATATTCAATTAAATTATTATCTTCATATCAATTTAGTTGCTTTTACCGCTACAATAAAACAGTAAATTTTCATAAACTCTTTTTTTAACTTTGCTCAATGTTAATAGTAATAACTGATATCAAATTTCAATTCGATACGCGACAAAGATGATATTTCCCACTCCTATAAAGAAGGTACTCCATCTCATAATTTTTATACCTTACACTTTAGTGGTATATCCATACAATATTACTTTAAGATAAGAAGTAAACTAGGAATAGAGAAAAAACTTAATATAAATTATGTTATAAAATACAATATACCAAGTTTACGATCATTGTGTAGATTAATTACTTTACAAAAATATAATAAAATAAAAATTTGTTTTAAATAAATATCGACCACGATATCTGAATTTCAGTATCGAACTATCGATATATCGTTCAAAAAAGTATTACATAGTAATTAATGTCGAAATTTCCAAGTAATAATATCGATATTTCGATATATCGATATTTTATCAACAGTCCTACTCACAAGTCAGTAGTCACAAAGTACTGTAGACACTAGACCAGTGTTTCCCAACCTTTTTTAGGCCGTGGCCCACCTTAACATTTCGAAATTTTTTATGTTCCTATACATAATTTTTAACCTTTAAAATTGTTTTGTTGCCTTAAGAAATATAAATGATAAATTTTAGAATGCAATCACTATGAAATTGTTAGCAAAACATCGTAAGTAAAATTTAAAAACATAATGCAAAACTAAAATACAAAATAATTTTAATATTGGTTTTTCTAAATTCAATTAGTGCGATCCTTGCGCTTTATGCTTGCTACACAGAGATTTTATATTAGGTTCCAATTTACTGAGCTTTAATCTCAAGTCTCCACGTTGTGTTATATCAAGTCTATTTCTTTTTAAAGTAAAATTTTTATTACATCGTCTCAAACTTTTTCGTCTGTGTGTTGCATGTCGCGTGACGGTCGGCCGCGGAGTAGGATAAAGTGAAAGGCGCTCGTATCGATGCGGTTTTTACTAGATACATTGAAAAAATCGAATGTAAGTCACTGTTCACGTATTTTAGTTACCATAAAATATTGGTTACATTTATAAACTGTGAAATTCATGATGAAGATGGAATTGATAATAGAATGATTGAAAATAATTGAAAAACGGATCAAAATGACTCAACGATTATAAAATATTGTTTTCAGTGTTTTAATAAGTGTATATCATCTAAATAATTGTTAAGTATTATGTATGTCGTACTCTAAGACACAGAGTTCAATAAAAATATTAGTTGGAGACCTAGTCTACTTTTATCATTTCCCATTATCATTCCCATTTTCTAAGTATAAAATTAAGATTGATGAAGAAATTTTTATACCCTTAATGGAATATTATTCCGAAAATTTTTAGTTAAATGTCTATAATGTGAAAAAAAGTTTCACTTTTACGGTGGTTTCATAAAACCACACAAGTTTTTTTTTATCAGTAAATCATTTACAGCACTAAATCCACATCCAGCTAAATATGAAGAGGGCAATTTACTCACATTTAGCACTAGCTTTAATAGCATTAACACACTTTATTACTGCATGTAGTACTTCATTTAGAACAGGCGAGATATTTTTAGCTACCAAGTTTTCCTAATGAATAACACAATGTACAATAATCATTTCTGGATCCGGATCTTTCATCAATTTTAAGCAGTCATTTTTCTTGCCCATCATTTTAGGGGCGCCATCTGCAGCACTAGATGTTTTATTTTTCATTGGTATTTCACATTGACATTTAAGTAGTTTATTAACTTATTATATATATCTTTGGAGGTAGTGGTGCTTTCTAATCTTTTACAGAACAACATTTCGTCAGCAAAATACCCTTCATCAATATATCTTACATAGGTTATCAATCTGTCTCACTGTCTCTCAAAGTTGATTCATCCATTTGTACGGAGAAATTTCTTGTTTTCAGCTTTTCAACAAGTCTATTCTTCTGCTAACTGTATTGTTACTGAGTGGCATAGCTTTTACGTCTTTGTCATCTTTTTCCAGAACCGTTTTAAGAAATGCTGACATTGACGGTTTTATCAAATTCTCTCCTATAGTGTGATTTTTTCCAGTTTTAGCGAAGAATAAAGAAATATGATAACTAGCCTCAGAAAGACGATTATTTGTTAAAGAACGAGCAGTACACGACTGTAATGTTGTTCTTTTTTCAAACTTTTCTTTTAAAGTAACTCAAATCTGAATTTGTATGAGCACTATGTTTCGCCTTCAAATGTACCTCAAGACAACCTCGTTTCATTGATTCGTTGGTCAAGCATTGCTTGCATAAAAGACAAAACGGTATCCGCTCTTCGTGAACAGAGGGTATGAACCCAAATTTTAAATATTCCTCCGAATATTGACGAGTTTTTTTCTTGTTTGTTCCACTCATTTTATTATGGGCTAAAAAAAACAATTAAAAACAATGTAATAAAATATGTGTTAAAATTAATTCAATATGACAGAGTAAATGTACCTATACGAAAAGAAACTATCTTATACCGACATTTTAATAATTTTAAACCCCTAATTTTACCTACGTAATTTTTTCAAATTTTTGGCTTTCTATGGATGTGTATGGTGTGATACTTATCACATAAGCCATACATGGAAGTAGTTAGTATAATTAAACGGTTTCTTTGACTTTTATTTTGTTAACTATTTTCTTTAGTCGTGTGGATACGATAGAAACATAGTTATGTAAACGTATATAATACGATTACCGATATTTTTTTTCACTTGACAAAAAAATTCTAGAAAGTTAAATGCTTCTAAAATTAAAATAAATATAAATAAAATTAAATACTTACCAAATATATCTATACAATATATATAAATATATTTGTAAAATCAAGGGTTATTTGACGGACACTTATTTCAAATGAATGCCAACTGAATGATGTGAATCACCACAGAAGTCAGAAGTTGAGTTGAGCCAATTAGGTGCGAATAACGGCGTTGCTTAAAGAGTTTTAAAACCTCCGGGGTTCCCCGCGACAGGCAGCGGCAGCGCACTCCGCGTTGAATCTCCGAAGAAATTTATTTGACGGCTCGAATTGCCCAGTTGGTATTTTGGTAACGTCAAACGAAATTATACCTAATAATTATTTACAGCATTTTTTTAAGAATTCGCTTTTTATGTTAAATTTGTCACCGACATTTAGCATTGCATTTAAATAACCCAAAGCAAAATTGTTAAGGTAGTGTCGAGTCCATTTTTTAATTGTCCCCCTTAGTTATCAAATTGCCCCCCTGTGGGGTGTGGACCCCACGTTGGGAAACACTGCACTAGACAGTACTTTGTTGACACTTGACAAATAAATTTATTTTTTGACAGTTAAACTTCTCTGAAAAAAGAATACTAATGAAAACAATAAACATTGAGTGATGAATCTTGTCTTATAATTAGTCTTATTATAATATTAAAAGTGAACTTTTTTAAATGCTTAGTGTATAGAAGTGAAAAATCATATTTACCTTTGTAAGAATGAAAAAAAATATATAAATTGCTTAAACTAGCTTTCTTAAAATGAGCAGATGCGACTTTAAAATAGTGTTGCTTGGCAGTGAGCATGTTGGGAAGACAAGTTTAGTGCTAAGATTCGTGAATTGTAGTTTTAACTCCGGCAGAGTATACCAAAATGTAAGTGATCATATATATGCTTATATATTTATGATTATTAATTATTGCTAATAGGAGTTGTATTCCTGTAGTACACACAAAAACTTTTGTATTTATAACGCTAAAGAAAAGGTCATAAACTCATTTTGTTAAAATCTTTAAATTTGTTACAACACTAACTAGGGTAAGTCTAGGGTACTTGAAACTAAGATTAAATTATAGTAAAATTAAATTATTCATATCTAAAGTCATATTTTTTGCCACTGATTCTTGTAATGTCACTTAAAAGTTTTAAAATGTTTCAATAAGCATTAGAAATAAGTTCTAATATTATCACAATTATTTCCAACTACGCCATGATGATTCATATATCATAACCATAATGTTTATTTCTTATCTTCTTTTGTGTTTACTCATTTTTTTTGTAACATATATTTTATATTAATTATAATTTATTGTTAATAATATTTTTTACTGTCTTGGCTGCCCTTATTTATATAAGGACAAAAAGGACATGAAACATCTTGAATGATTGACTCAAAAAATATTACTAAACCTCATACAATACAGTATGGGTGTAGTCGCCTGAAGAGCTAGTATTGTTATGTTCATATCAATTTATTACTATTTCAGACCATTGGTGCAGCATTCTGTGCTAAAGCTATGCAATCCAATGGCAAGGATTGCAACATCGGCATTTGGGACACAGCAGGGAGTGAACGGTGACAATAATAAAATAAATCACACAACGTTCCCTACATTGTTTAGTTAATTATGAGACATACTTTATAATTGTATTATTAAATAATACTTAAAACAATTAGATATTTTATTTTTATTAATTATAATAATTTAAAAGTTTTTGAACCTCAAAATGTAATTTTTTTTTTGGGGTAAAGGTTATTAACAAAAAAGGCACATTGATTGAGCAAAGCCAAAGCAATTGCTTCAAAATGGAGAAATGGAATAACTCCAAAACTTTAGAAAGAAATAAAAAAAATCGTAACTTGATAATGTCGAACCCTAAAAAAACTTAATATACTTTTTCGTGGTTCTTAATGTCCTTCGACTTTGGAGGGTTTTGTGTCAGAGCTGCTCCTCTCCGGTCCACAGGACAACTGTTTTATTATATTTTTAGCTTACCTCAGTACATAATAAAATTAAGTATATAATAATAGAGAGCTAGCATACCCTTACCTGCTGGATATAAATATCAGAGCAATGGGCTAGCAAACTCATAAGTTGGATGCTGCT
Source organism: Napeogenes sylphis (assembly GCA_959347405.1). Classification (NCBI taxonomy): domain Eukaryota; kingdom Metazoa; phylum Arthropoda; class Insecta; order Lepidoptera; family Nymphalidae; genus Napeogenes; species Napeogenes sylphis. The sequence continues at coordinate 31,183,237 of OY365785.1, forward strand.
TGTTCAATAATTTATAAATGATTAAAAAATATTACAGTTACGAGGCTATGACACGTATGTATTACCGTGGGGCTCACGCTGCTATCATCTGTTACGACCCGTGCTCTGCTGAGTCCTGGACGCGCCTGAGGCACTGGCTCGCTGAGCTGCGGACTGTTGAAGAGGTGGGGGTTGGGGGTTAGTGATGACCCACTTTGTTTATTTATGAGCTTTTAATTTATGGGTTGCTTAAAGTATTAGGTATATTATATTATGAGGTGTAAATATACAAGACATACAGAAACACCAACTCCAGGACATGCTATTCGCGTTTACCAAAGAATTGTATAGCATAATAAAGTAACAATATATAAGAAATTTGAGGATAAAATTACAAATGTATTAATATAATTTATTTACATATTACTCTTACATTAGAATTTCCTTTATATAATTTTAATATTATAGATTTGAAAACTGTGATAATATGTTTATTTTACTGGTTGAGAATTGGTAGGTTTCGATAATGAATCAACCTTCCAGTAACAAGTTGTATATGGATGTTGTTAATGATATTTTAATATTGATATGACAACACTGTTTAACATTGTGATTGGCTATCTGCTGACATCACAATATCAATTATCAACCAATCAGAAACATGTTATTAGAAGCCTAGTTGTGTTAACCATTTTTTTTTTATTCACCATCCATCTTAAAAGTATATATGTTTTATAAAGAATACTTAATTAGGACATAAACAACAATTTTAATCTGAGTTTTATACAAAATTACAAATTCTCAATTGGTACAACGACACAACGGTTTCTCAGAGATCGCGGGTTCGAATCCCCGACCATATCGGTATATTTCTATTTAAATAAGCTTACATGCTTGTAAACATTTTCAAATATTATTCCAGGATTGTAAAGTATACCTCTGCGGTACAAAGAAGGATATTCTGGACAGTGGCGCTGAGAGACAGGTACCAGAAGACATTATAGCGACTTACTCACAGGGACTGAAGGCACACTATCTCACCTCTAGCAAGAATGGGGAGAATGTGGGTAGGTTTATTAGTAGGAGGTTTTGGGTACATTTATAGATGTAGGTAGAAGGAGAGAATTTAAAGATTGTGGGGAGGTTTATAAATAGTGGCTTTAGATAGCTTCATATTATATCATGTAAACTATATAAAATTTCAGAGGAACTATTCCAGAAGATAGTAGACGACTGCATGTCAGATCGTGAGCTGATGAGACACGTGGAGGAGGCCAGGGTCAGGTTACAGAAAGAACAGAATGTTGATACAAAACGGTACTGTCTGTGTTGATGTTTATGAGCTGGTTTTATACAGTGTTTCTTTATATGTATATTTTTTTTATAATGACATACATACAGTATATAATACAATAGAAGATATACAGCATGGATTCATTGGTTCTTCTTTGTTTTTTTTTCATAAAAACTTGTTAACATTATATCTATAGAGTATAGATGAATTTAAAACAAACTACTTAGCAATGAAACTTATTGTTTTTTTTTTGTTAAATATGTTGGCATTACAAATGGTTTTTAAGTTACTAAAATAATACTCAGTATAACGTTAAGGAGGAAAGGAGGTTATTGTTAACTGTCACAATAATGATAAATTGTTTATCTCTTTTTTGTCTATGGTACATAGAAAATGCTTGAAGTGATTTTATACTTATCATATTTCAACATATTTGTACAGTTTTATATATTAAAATGTACATATAGTTTGTATGAAAACTGTGATGCAATCAATTTAAATATTTAGTTTAAGTTCAATTGCTTTTAAAACTCAGTTATTCAGAATTTTATTCTTGAATAAACATTTTTTGTGATAAATAGTGTTAAACTATTGCTTAATAAAAACTACATTTTTTTGTAATGTCGGCAATGGCAACTGGCAGCTTAGATCTTTTATATGTAATGTAAAATATGAACAAAGAAGGTTTTAATAACATACATACATTGACAATAAATGTATTATGCGTAAGTATGTGTGAGTATTCTTATAAGTAATGATGGATATTCAAAAAATATATCAAATAAAGGCTTATTTTTGATTTCATGGTTTTATTTTAAAACTAAGCTCTACTAAGTTAAAACTAAATTGATTTAGCTAGGATGAAGTATTAGTTGCATTCACTTAGAAGTAATGTTTTTAATTTAATAAATATCTAATAACTTAAGTACTTAAGTGAATGCTAACATTGCGTGGAGACAATGTAAATATAATTAATTGATTTTACGTCCAATTATTTATTATTTATTTTTTTATATTGGTTAGACGAAACAATTGTTTTTTTTTTCTAATAAAACAAACAACCATTTTATTATCCCTGTGTTGCAAGGGCTTTCACAAACATAAGTAACAGACACAAAATATAACAAAGTTCTAACCAGTATACCAATATATAACAACTGATGTAAAAACAATTTTCATTTCAACAATACTGAGGGATTGTAATAACTGTTTTAAAAACTTATTTGCGGCTTCTTTTCAGCATCGCGGATTTTGAAATATTTTTCGGTGGAAGTGATTAATAGGTTTATAAGCAAAGATGATTGGCTCAATTATTTATTGAACAATATACCTTAATAAAGTTAATTCACTTAAACGTGATCACCCAGACTTCAAGTATTGTTTCTAATTTCTGATTAGCAGAGCTACATCCAGAGTCAATAGTAGGAAGGGAGTAAGAAGTCCAATTGAGAAATATACAAATGGACGAAGTTCTTAAAAAAGTGTTGTTATTTTAATTGCCGTTTAAATTAAATTCAGAACTTTATTAGAAAAAAAACAAAAAATCAATATTTACAATATCTTATTTTAACAAAAATGGTAATTGATTATATATACATGATACATCATACATCATACATCAATATCTCAATGTCACTAATGGCGCAATAAGATTTATTGATTGATTTCAGAGAAATCATTTACCACTTTAAATAATGTGAATATACTTTAGTTAAACCAGTTAAAATTATTATAATTAAATGGTTATAAAATGTATAACATAAATATTTTTTAAAATGTTTACATAAAAGCCGTTAGTAAAAAAAAGGTGACTAATTGTAATCTAACTTTTAAACTATCGCGTTTCATTTCATCAAAAATATATATGTATATATATAATTGTAATCTGTATCAAAGCTGTGGTCAGACGTTGTCCATGGAAATGGCGCCATTATTAAAATTGATGTGAAAATAGTAGGTAATTAAATTATTAGTCAGTTATTGAGTTATTAGTAAATATCGAGTGGTTTATTCTTGCATTGATCTGCCATTAAGGTAAGATTAAATATTATGACGTCATTATTAAGCTCGTACGTGACTTTTGCCAGCTGTGACCACCTATAATAAAATGCTTTACTTTGGTTTGGCAAATAATGTAAACGGTAGAAAGTGGGTACCAGAAGATATTGTTTGACAAACTAGAAGACAAAAATAAATATATATTGGTTGCATTGCTGTTTATTCATGTAAAGTAGATGTTTTTCTAGGTAAAGTACCTATTACTAAATACCCATGTAGGTATGGGCGTTATGAATCATTTAGTTTTACGCGTTGAATCGATGAGTTATATTAATTATTATTTTACAATTAGGTTTGCAGCGATTCGGTCTGCTCTGACTAAAGAAGGTTATACGTTCAACTAATGATATCATTCGAAAAGAGAATAATAGTATTATTCGCATTACCTGACCATATTGTTTAAAAAATCTAATATCAGTTCTAAAGATCGTGGTTTGATTTTTACAACCAACTTCCTATAAACTACTACTATAAACTTCCTCAATAAATTATCGAATGAAAGCCTCTTGATATTACTATCTACATTTAATTAAATTATATTATACCTATCTAAAATTTAACATAAAGACCCACATTTAGTTCGTATTTTTCCTTTGATAATAGTTTATTGATATCGTAATTACACTCAATTTTATTTGTGTTTGCGTGAAAATAAAACAAAACAAGCCTAATAAAGTCATTGATTTAATATTAAAAAGAGATTTGTAAGTTTCAATTTAACGTATCTTAACACTAGTAGGTTCCAGAAACTTCGACATAGTATAGTCTTGCCATAAATATTGTAATAAAGAAAAAAAATATTTTTTAATTCCAAATAACATTTATTACTTTTACAGTGTGTTACTTTAATACACAAATATAAAAAGCTTATTTGAAGTGGCGTCCATTGGCTGCAATACAATCCTTTAAACATTGAGGCCAGTTATCAACGTTGCACTCTGCCGACTAATTGGGAAGCTTCCTTAGAGCTTTGAGCATTAATACGGTCATTTTGTTTATTAAAATGTTGCTCAATTGTAAATTTTTTCTCATCCGTAATTTTTTTTCTGTGACCTCCCTTAGCGTACCGCTTCAGTAGTTGTTTCGATTTTACCACCCTATTCATCTTAAATTTATTAGTTAAGAAATGACCAAACTCTTAAAGGCTGCAAGTCCTAAGTCATCTCTTAAAATACGCGACACGGTGCTAAGTGCTAGGTGGTGCTAGGTGCTATCTTCATTTCCCGAGATAAAATCTTTTGCTTTCGGATAAGATTTCTTGGAATTCTTTCCCTTACTGCTTTGACTACCTTTTTTGTACGAACAATACGTAGACGGCAAGATCTTTCTCTGTCACAAAGGAAGTCTTATTTTACTCATTACTAGCCCGGAACACAAACATCTGACTAATACCAAGTGTATGGAGAGCTTTAAAAATTCCATTTGGGTATGGACCCAAATGCAATTTTTAGGTATGGACCTACTTTGTGTAAAGCAATCAAAGCGATTGTGTTCTCTTTATCACCCCACTCCATTTTAATATCGCAAAATATTGTACAATGTATTGGCGCCAAAATGAGAAAACACAATGAACAATCGTATAAAAATGACGGATTGCGGATTCAAATGTAATATTTTTTTATTTTTAATTGTGACAGTATTTATGGCCAGACTAAGTATATACAAGGGCTTCCAATCCCGCAGCCTGTATTCAATCTCGATACTACTCGATATTAAAAGTATTCATATTTACGTAAGGCAAATAAAAAATGAAATAATTAACTAACTCCATATTTAATTAAGCATTAGGTACTATTAGTATGAGATCAATAAAATTACACTGTTTTTTATAACAAAAAATGAATAACAAATAAATGAAAAAAAAAACAAAAAAAATCTATTTTTTTCAAAAAATTTTGGCCTATGCCAAATCCAAACCAAACAAAATTAATGTAAAAACCAAATCAAGTTTCCTTGAGTTAAGGGAGGCAGTAGCACCTATTACCGCGTCCAAGATTTGCGCCTGGCTTACGGTAAATAAACGGTTGAAAAGAATTCCGATATATTTGAGTTATATCCACAAAATAAAAAAGGCAGCTGTGCCGATCCTGCCAATCACAGACCGATTTCAATCACCTCCATACTCTGCAAGATTATGGAGCGTGTATTGAACTCGCGCCTACTAGCACACCTAGAAGGTAACGATCTCCTCAGTGACCGACAGTACGGTACGGGTACAGTCGCCGTCTCTCTGGACTAGTAGAGATGAAGTACAGTCTGAAAGGGAAGCCATGGTGCAACGTTTGAGTGACAAACTTCAGGCAGTCTCCGCATGGAGCAATGCCAATCTTGTCAAATTCAACGCCACCAAAATGCAGACGTGTCTGTTCACCGCTAAAAGGAGCCCTTTCACCTTGGCTCCTACTTTCCAAAATGTACCCTTGGAATACAGTGACGGGCTTCAGTTGTTAGGCTTAGAGATTTCCTCGAACCTCAACTTTGGTCGGTTCATTGAGTCCAGAGCAAAAGCAGCAGCAACAGAGCTTGCCGTTCTTGCGAAGTTCCGGCAGTACTTTACACCGGGACAGCTTCTTGTTTTATACAAAGCACAGATCCGGTCGTGTGTAGAGTACTTTGGTCACATATTTGCTGGTGCCGCAAAGTCTCATCTTGCGGTTCTGGACTCAATTAAGAGGCGAGCAAAGAAATTTATAGGCGATCCTGAATTGGTCGAAGCCAACCTCCAAAGCCTTGGACACAGGCGTAGAATTGCTAGCCTCTCAGTATTCTATAGGATACATTTTGGTGAGTGTGCGCAGGAATTACACGACCTAAATCCCCCGGCCCCCTTCCATCACCGGACGTTTCGACCACGGCAGGTATCTTTCCTTTTGTTGTGGACATTCCACCTGTCCGAACGAAGCGCTACTATGTACAGCGAAAAACTGGAACAGCTTGCCTGCGTCGGTATTTCCAGCCGAATACAATGTGGGTGTCTTTAAGAGAAGAGTGAATAGGTTGCTAGGGTAATGCGCCTTACCACCTAAGACTACATTCCACTTACCATCAGGTGGAATGTAGTCAAGCATTGCCCTAGATCAAATAAAACATAAACAAAATATAAATTGTAAAAATCTTATAAAACAAAAAATCGTTAAAACATGATGATTGTAGCCAATAATTGCGACTCAGAAGTATTCCATACTGAAAAAAGTTTTACCAATCAACTCCACTGCGAGTTGTACTATTTCATAGAATTTATTTGAATATGCAGATTTTCAATATTTTTTTGCAATATACAATCAAAAACTCTCAAAAGCAAAAATTCCTATACCTACTAAGAAAAAATACATGTGTACAAAGAAATAAAAAAAGGTATAAATAAAAATATATGTATAAGAAATTAGAAAGACATGTAGGTATAAAACTATTATATCGAGATCGAAACCGGCATTTAAGGTACAAAAAAACGAAAAAAAAAATTAACGGCTTTGGTACCGCTAAGCCGATTAGTCATTAAAAGAAAGACAAATAATAATAATAATACAGGACAAATTACACATATTGATCTAACCCCCTAAGTAAGCAAATTATTTATTGTTTTAAGGGTGTTAGACAACGATACAAGTACATAAAAATAAACATTATAAATACTGAAAATATATTTAATAAACGACCGAACCCAGAAATACAGACATCTGTGTTCATTACATACATGCCTGTTCTTGTCGGGAATCGAACCCGAGCCCCATGGCGTCGCTATACGTTAGGCGTCTGTGCTAACCACTTGACCAAGGGGCGGTCAAAGAAAGTTATATTCATAATAATAACATGTATACAAGATAAAACAAAAAAAGGAAATAAGAAAAACCTTTATAAAGTTTTTAATTGAAACTTTAGCTGACAAACCAGTCTGTAAGTTTCAAGGAAACCTATCAATACTGAGGAATTTATGTGCATATATACCATTAAACTAAATTAGACTTTCTCTAATTGAAATAATGTTGAAAATACTTTGATTATATCAAAGGACGCAAAGTTCACCGAATTATTATTAAAAGGGAAAAACCTTTTAACCGAAGATATTTGATGTGTAATTTATAATTGTTTTATAAAATTTAATAGAATAGTTTAGTAATGAGTTTTTGGGAATTGTATAAAATAGTATTAACTTGTACTTTTTTTAGTATATTGAATACATTATTTATCTTGTATAATTTTTTCAAAAGATTTATATTTAAGCTTACTAATTAAAATTACCTATCAATCAGATCCCATATTTTTAATCTTTAAGATAGACAATCCTTGCATTATACATGTATATATATATTGATTAACAATCGTCTTAAAATAGAATGTAAGATACAAAACAACTAATAAATTAAGAACTTTTTTGGTCGAATAAAATCGACGTAATAATAATATTTTTTCTTCTTTCCTACCGTCTCTTCAATACTTGTCATAAGACGTCGCTCGTTAATGACGCCTAATTTGATAGGGCTGCCACTTTTTAGAATAACTAATTAATATATAAAACAATCAGTATACGTATTATGAAAACTGTAGTACTATATAATTATGTTTACTTTATACATTAAACATAATTATACATTTAAGGCTGTATAGTCTCACTAACGAGACTGGCACTAAGGATTTTGTTTATATCCTACTAATAATTACTTTTTGGAAATTTCATATCTAATCAGAAAAAAATACAAAACAATAAATATTGAACAAATTAACGAGTCAATGAGAGAATACATGTTTGTATCAATTGCGATCATGCGGTATAATTATAGGCAAAAAAGTAAAAAAAAATAAAAATCTATATTTTTAATAACTTACAGTTGCCAACCCTACTTCCTTGTTTTCTGATAACTTAATGAGTTGCAGTTAGTATGTGCTTGGACAGCGACAAACGCGGCTGTGTGAATGTAATAAAAAATCTGATAGTGTCCGTGTGTGAAACAAAACAAGTGTAAGTGATTTGAATACAACCACTTTTGGTAAGATTTATATATTTAAAAGATATATTATTATTATAAGTAGTTTTTATTCGCGACTCAATAAAATATTTTCTGAAGTAATTATTATTAAATAACTCGATTTATCCCAGACGTTATTTTTTTATACTCTTGAATCATTATTTTATACAGTGATCTGTGAAGTGTCTTCTACACGCAATGTTTAGAGGAACCGCCATATAACAGAAGTTATTTTTAAAATCTGTTTAATTTTAGTTTATTTTTTTTTATAATTCAAACATGTTTTTATATTATCTCTTTGAATAATGCTCTCTTGGATTCTTGGAATTATTTAAATTTAAAAAAATCATTCCAGTAACTGTTAAGTGATAAACAAAAAACAAATATTTGAAAAATGTACTATTATTTATAGATCAAGATCATTTTTATTTTATATTTAATAATATAATATGAGTCTATGCTATATTTATTTACTAAATATTAATAACTATATTATTACCATTCATAATCAATATCCTATCGAAAAATATAGCTAAAAATCAGTCTTGTTATGTCAGAGTGATGTCTGAATGTTATTTTTTTTTCATCGAAAAAAAAACTTTTTTTTTCATTGATTTACCCTGTTACCTTTTGTACGCCTCGCCTATGTGTGTGACAAATATCATGATGATCGATTGAGCAGATCAAGGCGTGAAAAAGTAACAAACAAACAAACATACATTATCAATTTTATAATACTGTCAAGTCTTACGGAACCTTAAAGAATTTATTTAAGAAATTTATTTCTGTATTTAATAATTCTTACTTAGTAATATAATGAAATTATATAACAACAATAATTATCTATAATTTTCAATACTGGTTCTTATTTATGAATACACGTGAGATAATACTAGGTCGTTAAATATATATATGGAAATTAAAAACACTCCAGTAGGTACCCCTTGTAGAGTTTATATGTTACTAAAACTATGTCAAATTTAGAAATCCTCAAATCAAAACATATAATCCTCAAATAAAAAAATCTATACACATATTAAAAAAAAAAAATTATATATTTATTATTTATTATGATTTTTGTAAGGATGAGGTAACTTATGATAAATACTTTTTCTAACAGATTATTTGATGTATGTTATTTTAAATATAGAGTGTATAATAATTCTGTTTTGATTAATTCAAAGTTTTTATAACGTCAAAACTCGTACTAAAGGTACTTACAGGATGCTATCAAAAGTGAAAATCACATAAGACTATAGTTAGGAATTGCAACGACAACTTACAGGCTAGATATTGGCCGTGAATTCATTTGGTTCTTACATAAATAATGAGCCACCGAGAGATTGCATAGAATTATGCAAAATCTATACATGTTTTATTTTTATTGTTATAATAATCACGACACTTTTTTTACCTGGGTTTTTTTTGTAATATGTTATCATATTTTTTAAGTATATAGTACCAAATTTAATCAAATGTCCAGTATATTATTATTAACATAATATTAATACAACAATACGTGGCCATCCCTTAAAAACAATCGACTCGCATCTGACCAATTCCATGTTCTTCAATCTTTTAAAGTTTGTATTTTATAAAAAATTTATTGTGATATTTAATTTAATAACAATTCAACTTTCCTGCATTGCGATAGAATTGATTTCAGTAAACATCACGTAGGTTTATTTTATGTTCCATGACACTACCTTAATAGCCTTACTCCATTTTCAGTATCTACCAAAAACTACGAGTATTAATATAATGATACTAAAGTAGTTGATAGTAAACTATATTTTAATATGTAGGCTTTCTACTAGCTCAGTAACATAATTCATTTCATCTTCATCTTATTTAATGGAGATTTGATCAAAAGTTGCTTACATTTAATTCTCGAGTCTGGCTATTATTCTCCGCTTCTCCTCTCGCTGAAGTAAGGACCTCTTAGAATACCTATTAGGTCACTATAAAACTGTCATATTCTAAAGTGAGAGAGCCGGATTCCAAAACTTGCTCAATTAGTTTCCTTGCCCTTGTTTTCTTCAGTCTTGGAAAGTCTGTACTACAGTATGTGCAAATATGCAAAGCGACGACTACACTTACTCCGCGGACTCTTCGTTGCTGACATAAAACCATAAAATAAGAATTGGTAGCTCAAGCCCTTTTCCCCTAGGTTAGTGACGCATCTCCCCATTTCTGACGTCACTGATCAATATAGGTACACCCACCAATTCGTGATTTTGACCGCACCGTCAAGACTTGTGATTGGCTTGAAGACTTGTGTACGACGAATCAGAAAGATTAACCATAGAGTTTGTATAATAACTCTATGAGATTAACATGGGAATTTTGACAAATTAGTTTCCTAAATTAATTATGCTTCAAGAAACCGGGTGTTTGTCAAATACGTCATGAATGGATAACTGATATATTATATATCAATAACTGTAATATAAAATTATCCATTTCTCTATACATATTCCATTTATTAAAAAAAAGTAGCATTCATTAATGACAAAATCTTAGTGTAGTGAATAATGTAAAAAGTTAAGACATTATTAAATAATCGTGGATTGATTTTCCACATTTAATATCTAGTTTTTTTTTACTTTCAGAAATAACTAAAAAAAACAAAGGTTGATAATTGAAAAAAAAGAGGATTTTTTATTGTTGTATAATTTAGGCTTAGTGTTGTAGTTTATAATAGTTTCATATCAAAAAACCATCGTGAAAATATCTTGTGAAATAATAGAGCTGAATATCTTGGAGACGACTGTTTTTACATCCCCCAAACATACTAAAACCATTTCGAAAAAAAAGGTTTCGATTAAAACACCCAAATCTATTTATCAGTTTGAGACATATGATGCCACAGATAGACAAACATTAAACTCATCTCACCCTACGATAAAAATATATATTTTTGAGGTTTATCTGAAATTATGATTAAATCGGAGAAACAGCATACAATACATTAAGTTAAAAAAAATATATAGGTGGGTATTTCTCTACTAACGGGAAAATTGATGTCCCAAGCAATTTGCACATTGTTTTGGATATTTTTTATTTAAGAAAATTACCTACTTGTTGACCATGTAAATGTTCTATATCTTTTTTTCTTTTAATCCCAACCTGTCAAAACACAGTCCCCTGGCGTGTCCCCATCCCAGAATCTTCACTTTAAATCCAATTTTTTAAATAATTTATGTGCGTGTAACAAATTTAAAGTATATTATAAAACTAAATATACTGAAAATTATATATGTTGAACAAACACTACGTAAATGTAATGATAATTATTCGAAATTACCACCTGAATGTTGTCCTAAATATTTGAACACAATCCTCTGGTTAATTTGTAAAAATAAAACAAAATTAAATAGTCTATGATAACGACTCAATTTTGTGTTGAATGAGTCAATAGAGGTCAATAAAAAAAAAAAAACACCGAAAAAAAAAAAAAAAACTTCTAAAATTGAAAACAGCAGAGTAATCTTCCGGCCTTTTATAGACTTGAAAATCGCTTGTTATTAGCTTTCATTCTATACATTCAAGACCCTATTTTAAAACAAAAAGTGTGCAGGACAAATTTCATGCAAAATTTTCCCGTTAGTGGAGAAACACCCAGGTATATATTAATAAACTTACAAAAATAGTTTTATGAAAATGTTTTTTATTGTCAAATGATCTTATTTTTCAAAACGCAACCACCCAATGTATATTATAGATAATAAAAAAAACTTATTTCGAACATCTTTATTTGTCGAGTTTGAATTGTAAAGTCAAACTAGTGTCTTTTTAATAAATGTCAAAACGATTATTTTATACAGTTTCGTATGAAATATCAGATAATGATTTTATAATCATTTCCTTTTAGTTTAATTAATTTAATTTAAATACTTATATGATGACGCTAAAATGGGAAGCAACATATAATTCTTGCCTTTTTAGTATAATAAGTCTTTTTACAGATTTTATTTAGATTGACTATTATGACGAAGCTTTGGTTCCGGCCTTGATCGCTTGTGAGGATAAGGGGCAGATATATTTAAAATACTGTATAATTGAAGTTCATGTCAGTGGTAGCGCTCTTGCTTCCTCTAGTGGCAAATGATAGTAGCTCTTTCCATAGAAAACTTATTTTCCAGAATTAAAATTAAAATTAATTCTAGCTTTTCCAAGTTGTGTTCCATGGTGGTATTTGTGTTCCTTAGTAATAAACTAATAAGTTCGTTCCACGCTTTACCAGTGTTCAAAATTCCATACAAATCCATTTAGTACTTTTTTCGTAATTAAACATCCATACTTTTACTTTTATAACATGTTTGATCAGTTGAATGTTTTATTATTAATTGTTTATCATCATCAATAGTTGTCTTATATGAGATGCTCTAAGATGTACGACCATTTGTGCTCGTAATTTTATTTTTGGTTGTCAAAATAAAATAAAATAAATTAATAGAATGCAAAGACAACTCGCTACCCTATTCTTATCTGCAAAAGGTTTTCAAGTACAACAATTTCTCCACGAACCATTGCGTCAAGCCGGAACACAATTTCTTCCGCGTTGAACGATTCAACCTTTAAACATGGTTTAATTATGATAATGATATACAAACTATTTGGTTATTATATGATTGTCTAATATAATGTCCATCTAAACCTTGTGTTCATTTAAAAAAGTATGTACCAAATGTGTCACAATAATTTAATACCCTAATTATTTTAATTAGTCGTTTAGAAATTGATGGATTTTGAGAATGACGTGGAATGTATGAAGAGGACAGGCAGAGTTAAGTGACTAAGAATGAGTAAGTCCTAAAACGAGTTATCGGAAGAGGAAAAGTAATTTCGATCTGGGATGCTAAATCTGTGGTTGTGTCGAAGATGAAGCGTCCATAAGAAGTAGATAAAGGGCTGCAGATCAGCCACAACATAGGTGCCGATGTATCATGTACCCTATTTTGGCATATATCAGTAAAACGATGATTCTCTGAAAAAACCCAATACCTATCCAATACTCTCACAGCCTCAATGGCTAAAAAAGTGCAAACAAACAGCAAAAAAAAAACACCAAAGAGGTTTTATAAAAGCCGGCGTCCTTGGTAAAAGGGAAAAGGGAACGATGATGCGATCTCGGTTTAAGGTCTCTTAATAACAATGTCTCATTAATAAATTTCTGCGGTTAGTCATTTAACATTGTGTGAGTTTACACGGAAAGTTTTTAAGACACAGTTAATAAAAAAAAGAACATTCAAAACAAAAAACTTGTACAATATTTATTCCTAACAGAGAGTAGATATGAGTCAAAATATATAACTTGCTATGACCGCGAATCTGTCTGTGGAATACAAAAGGATGTTACATGGCCGATTGTTACGAAATATATCTCGACTACAGGGTCCGGGTTCTTGAAAATAATTATAAATGTTAATAAAACTACGTTTATAAATTTTTTAAATAAATTTAACATAAGTACCTATACATATTTATAGATATTAATTACAGTTTTGCTTCTCTATACTGTAAAGTTACAAACATTAATGAGGATTTTCGAAAGAAGCCTAATAGATGTCACCACCGTCCCGATAAAGACGATCGTATATAGAATGTTTTATTCACCGAGATGGGTAACGATACGGTAGCTCAATTAGTAGAGTGACGGGACGGTTTTTCGGAGGTCGCGGGCTCAAATCTGTCCGTATCGGTTTGTTTTTGATCACATATTTAGAAAATTATATTATTCGAGTTTGACTCAGTTTTACTGAACTCACCTCAATTGTGTTTATGTATAACACAATGAGTGTTAATAAAAATGGTCGTAGTCTAACCCTACAAACTTCCTCAATAATTAGGCTATCAAATGTATAACTATTTATTTAAATTACACTGGAAGATTAGTTAAAACAAAAAAGGTAACAAAAAATTAGCTTTATTATATTAGTTCATCAACTAGTAGTATCGTATAGTTTTTATATCTTGTTGTTTGTATTTTGTGGTTATTATTAACACGCCATTCCCCTGGCTTTATCATATTACAATTAATTATATTTTTGAGAGTTTTTAATTTACTCCTTCACTACAGATTAAGTACCTAATCCTTGTTTTGCAAGAGGTTTTACAAACATAAATAACGGACTCGATAAACCCAGACTCGGAACAACCTTCTGTAACCAACCATCCAATACCAATCGAGACATCATTTAAAAAAACACAATTATCATAACAGTTTAAAAAATACTTAATAAAACTTATAGAAATTATGTAGATATATGTTAAACTTTCCTCGTGAATCACCCTATCGATTAGTAAAAACCGCATAAAAACCTGTTTATTAATAATGGAGATAATAGTGTTAAAACAAAAAGACTGAAGAATTAATATAGGTAGCTGTAATTGCTTCTTTGATTTTGAGAGGGTAATACTAACTCGAGCCAACATTTATATGTGATATTTTAAAAACTAGCATATAATTTTACAAAATTACAAAAGAAAACAGACAAAATAGGAAAAATAAACAATATTTAAGGATGGTCATTTATTGCTTTATATGTAAAACCATTGAAATAAAAGTTCCTCAATATAAATAAAATAATTAAAAGTCATGATTTAGATTAAATTATTAGATTATAACATCTAGTGGTCAAAGTGACCGCAATTTAGTTTAACATTTACATATAATAAATGTTGGTAATCATTTTTGAACGCTTTCTGTTTCATCAGACGACAATCTACTTTATGAGACTATTTAACATCATACTAAGAAACTATTACTAAGCTATTAAAATATGTGAAATAGATATATTAAACTCGTCAGTCCTGTTTAAAGATCATAATACCTGACCTTATCATGTTAAACATTAATTGCTTCGCTAACCTGTTCTGTGATAAAATATTTTAAGATCGGTCATATATTAGTTATTTCTTATTATATACAAAACATTCATTACTATTAATACTCTTCTCTCCGAACCCAGCCGTGATAACAGGAGGAACCTGTCTTTGATTCCCTTGCGAGTTTTTAAAATTTGCAAAACAAACGTCTGTATCTTTTGATTGTGTTGGCTTAGAAGTTTGATTATTTATAGGTCCAAGGAATAGTAGACCTGAGTAACTTTCAGCTTAATACCTCCACGCTATAACGGACGGACGGATAAGAAAGCGATCCTATCAGGGTTCCTTTTTTCCTTTTAAGTAACCCTAAAAATTAGATTACATCGTATTATACACATTAGTTATACTTTTAACACTTACCTATACAGTTCGTGACTTATATGAACGATAATGTTTATAGACCTATAACCTTTTTAAAAAAATAATCTGTCAAATTCTAAAAATAATTTACCAACCGAATAGTTACGCGCATTCAAAGTGTGTGTGCATTATCTGATTAAAACTTATAAAAATCTGTGGGATAAATCAATAAAATAAAAATAATTATAGTTAATTGTTTATAAACATATAGTATGCAATGTTAAGCTTATTTAAATTTGTAACAATTATTGTAAATGTTATATGTAAATATAATTATAGTAATTATATGTAAATACCTATAATTCAACCAATTATTTCGGTTGTAGCATCTATGTTAGTTACAATTAAAGTTAGAAATATTGGTTAGAATTTTCTAAAGAAGGTTAAGATAACAAGCTCATATAGAATGTTAAATTCATCGAATGGACCCGATACGATAGCTCAATAAATAGAGCGACGGGATTGTTTTCCAGAAGTTGCAGGTTCGATACTTGCCCGTATCAATACATTTTTCGTCCCATATATTCCTTCCGTAAAATACTTTATTGTAATAAAATGAATAACACAGTACTATAAAACACATCTGATTGTATATTCCGACGCTGAGAGTTGCAATGAACGGTTTAAATAACTTGCATATGTTCATTGATATTTTTTAGAAAGTACATGTATACTAATTTTATAAATTTTAATTCGTACTTATCTGTTTATGATTCTAATACTGTTGCCTGCGATTTTTCTGATCAGTCTAGTTAAATTTTCCAATAATAAGTACTTGTATGTATTTTATCATCAAATTATTTTTTTTACAATATTGATATATGTCTAGTTTTCCAGAACCATACTGTGTTTTATGCTTTCATAAGAAAATAAGATAATTTTACCTCGCTTAATCAATCGGTCAGCTAGTTAATAGTAAACAAAACTAAACAAGCACTTAGACCAGAATAAAAAATAAATCAGATATAAATAAAATCATTTCCCACACTTAGTATATTGTAATCTTGGGATTGTGAATTGTAATCTAGGACTTGTAGCCTATAAGAGACGCATTGTTCATTTCTTAACTGATAAATTAAAGATGAATAGGGTGGTAAAATCGAAACAACTACTGAAGCAGTACGCAAAGGAAGGTCACAGAAAAATTTTGTTTACGGATGAGAAAAAAATTACAATTGAGCAACATTTTAACAAACAAAATGACCGTATTTATGCTCAAAGCTCTAAGGAAGCTTCCCAATTAGTCGACAGAGTGCGACGTGGGCATTATCCGACGTCAGTGATGGTTTGGTGGGGTGTTAGCTATAAAGGAATGTATGAGCCATATTTTGTGAAAAAGGTATCAAAACATTGGCACAAGTGTATCAAGATACCATTCTTGTGAAGGTAGTTACGTATGGTCCTTTCAGCAAGACTCGGGGCCGATTTATGGTCAGTTTTAGAGAGTACAGCTAGCTCTAAATGCCATGATAATTTGGAGTCCCTAAAACAGTCCATACGATTGGCAGTGAAGAATTTCCCCATAGAAAGAGCACGTGCTTCTATTGATAACTGGCCTCAACATTTAAATGACTGTATTGCAGCGAATATACACCACTTCGAATAAGCTTTTTATATTTGTGTATTAGACTAACACACTATAAAAGTAGTAAATGTTATTTGCAATTAAATAAATATTTTTTCTTTGTTACAATATTTATGGCAAGACTAGGTATAATAAAAATAATATTTATAATTTAACACTATCGTTTCACTTAAATACAAAAATACTCATTATATATACATAAGTTCGTATCTTTGTCAATTTCTCGTAATAATGTAATTACAGACCGCAACCGCAAGGTCGATGTGTCTGATTGTAGTTTATGAGATAAATAAAACAATGAATCATAGATACACCTACTCTTCTTAGTATTTAAATAATTATCTTGCTAACGGTTAGTTCCATAGGCGTACCCAGATTCTGTGCTAGGGGGAGGGGGGGGTGCAAACCAGATTTTATATATTTTTGTAATTTTGGAGCTGTAATTTTAATAATTGTCTTTGCCGAATCTCGTTTCTAATGAAGATTTTAGACTTTAAAGTATTTACTAAAAGTTTTACTAGGTAATTGTATCTATAACCACTAAAAAAAACTTTTCTCGTCCCCGATTAAGCTTCTTGAGAAAGCATTTCTAAACATTTTTAAATTTTTAAAACTTAATTGGTTTAATTTTTTAATGTAAAATACCAATTTTTATTTACAATAGAAGGTATACGATGTCCGAGGGGGGGGAGGCAGCTGCCCCCTCCCCCCCCTCCTCGGTGCGCCCATGGTTTACCAACCAATAATGGAATCAATAAGTCAGTACCCTGACTTATTGATTCCATTATTTTAAATGTATTTTACAAACTAATGAGATAGTTAATTCTAATACTAAGAAAAAGATTAAATCAGAAAGTACGTAAGATTAAAAAAAAAAATAAGAGAAAAAATTGTTTTTTTTATGTTTTGACTCTTGTGTTTCTTGTTCCATGACTAGTTAAGAACCTATTAACCTAATAAGCTTGAAGCATAACTCGTAAATTGAAAACTGTCATTCTTTATCTATTATTTGTCATACTTAATTTATTTAAAATTTAAATAAACTTGACATGGCTATATGTGATATATGTTTTAAGATATTTTTAAACATAAATTTCGCTTGTGGCACCTTTTCAAAGTTAACCACAAAGTTTGAAACGCTGGTTAGGTATTTCTATAGAAGTCTGGTTAGAAATTTCACCACCGTCTTGATAAAGATAACTAACTATACCTATATACGAAAGCAATATTGATAGTGTGGCTGAACGATTTCCCAGAGGACGCGGTTTCAAATCACGTATCGGTTTTTTTAATTTCTTATATATTTTAAATTGAAAACTTCCTGTTTCCTGTCTTTAGAAAAAAAGAGGATAAAATAACAATAATGTTATTTATTAAATGATTACAAATTGTTAACATGTTAATACCCAACTCGTTATATAAGAAATTCCTTATAAATAACATCGATATTATATTAATTATAATAATTACAATGTTGGCTGTTAAGTGTTACGTAACACGTATTATAATATATGAGAATTATTAAAACCCAACCTGGTATCAATGGTATCTCCAATATTATTTTATTTGTGACTCAATAGTAATTAAAGATGTAAATTAGCAATGGTTTTCCTACGAGTTCTTTGGGTCCTACTTTGAAACCTACCTACAATTTGTTGTCTTATATTACTTGCCTACTACTACAAGTTTCCTACTCACTAGTAGTTCACTTAGTTTTTCTAAAAACTGAGTGTCATGAAAGTGTTTTAATTGCGTAGACCATCAAACATTACTATGCAAACTTAATCAAAGAGTTCAAACACTTGATGTGAATAATTAGCTAAATCGAAATCGGCTGGTTCCCACCTACAAATGAGTGTTCCACAAGGATCTATTCTTGGCCCCTTTTTATTTTTACTCTATATTAATGATTTGCCCTTTTGTGTAAAAGGACTATGTAACATTGTACTTTTTGCTGATGATATCTCTCTTATTTTTAAAGTTGAGCGTACCAAGGCTAATTATGACAAAGTAAACAGTGCTCTGTCACGTGTTCTTCATTGGTTCGAAATTAATAATTTGGTTTTAAATACTAAGAAAACTAAATGCATGGAATTTACACTTCCTAATATAAACAGTTAAAATTGTAGTTTGTTTCTTAACAATGGAGTGTTACAACTGAATAACTCTACAATTTTCTTAGGTATAACTTTAGATAAAAAGCTCCAGTGGAACCCCCGTCTCTCAACACTCGCAGGCAAATTTAGCTCAGCCGGCTTTTGCAACCTTAATACAGCTCGACTTGTTTATTTTAGTTATTTTACTATGGGGCAGCGTTGCTAAAATAATTCTATATATATTTTACAAAAAAGAGCTATATGGCCTATTTTTAACTTAAAAGCTAGAGATTCCCTGTGAGATGTTTTAATGAAATCGGTATTCTTACGGTCGCTTCTCATTCCATTTTTAATAACTTACTACATATATATACGACAGCATATAGTGACAGACATACGATAATTACAATAAATAAAACTAAACTCGTAACGGCAAAACGAATGACGAAAAATTTCGACCTCCAAAAAGTTAAAAAAAAATCTATCATAGACTTGAGTGTACGCATATATGATATAGTTCCACAAAATATCTTATATCTTCCTTTTCTTAGTATCAATCTAAAATTAAAGGTACATTATTAAATAAATCTTATTATAACATTCAAAAGTTTTTGGTTGTGTCAATGTGTGGAACTTCGGTCATTGACTCATTTGCAGTGTTAATGTTATAACGTAGAAGTCAAACATTGTTTTTTTTTTTTTTAAAAGAGCAACTGTTGAGTTTCTGGCTAGCTTTTCTCAGCAGAACAGCATTCCGAGCTGGTGGTAGCTTACTCACGCACTGACTGTACTGACCATTTTAGCGTAATCATTGACGATTCAAAAGTGCGTGTAAATGCCTACTTGAAGAATTTGTATTTTACTTTAATAAAAATATTCACTGAACGTAAATAATGGTATTTTATGTATTTTTATTTTAACCTGATTTCAATATTTTATTATGTCAGTATGACATTATTATCTTATAAATAGCTGTTATATGTATGTATATATGTCCGTGTATTACAACAGGGAATTACAAGTTCGGAACATCTGATGAAATCCGAGAAAAAATAGCGTTATCCGTATTTTTGTAGAAGACACTACGCATAATTGAGACGGTATAGTAGTATTAGATAGTTCTAAGTACTACTGGTTGTAAGATTTGTATTTTGATACAGCCTGATTCAGGATTGGATGGGAGTGTCGATTTTGGACCAGGGAAAGGTCTTTTAAATAATAAAAAATATTTTCGAAAAAAAAAATACAGACAATGAAAATATGAATCAAAACATTAGTTTAAGTATGACTCGAATCAAATTAAAAGATATTTTTATGACGATTTAAACTGTATGTATCTAAGTATTGGACAAAAAAGGTCTCCTTAATCCTGGGGCAAAGAACCCTGTGCCGATGATTCCACAATAAATAGACTATTTAAGAATAAGTACGTTTGATAGTTTCAGGGAATAGTTTCTTCAAACAAAAAAAAATGGTCTGGATGGATTTCTTGAAGTCTAGACTTTGAATGTAAAACTATAGAAACCTAATATCTATATATATATTTCGCTGTAATGTACATAAGTGATGTATTTTTATTAATAAACACTTTACTTTGAAATTTTGTTAATATTTTAAAACTTTTTATTTTAACGGAAAAAAAAACAAGAACATATAACGGAAAGAAATGTTTGCAGGCCAATAATATTAATTATAGGTTAATGACCGTTTGTATACCTCAAATTTGTTTCTAACAAACATCATTTAAAATAACTATAAAATTTAAATTATGTTAAATAGTGAAATATTAATTTAATAAGATTGAAATATATATATATTATACAAAGAAAATAATTCATAATCATTTCTAAATTTGTTTAACAATTTTTTACCCATTAACGTATATACTTTAAAAAAAAAACCTTTGCATATATTTAAAAAAATGTTTAAGCAATGATATAAAAACGGTTGCAAAATAGTGAACAATACAATACAATCAAAATATATATTTTTATCAAACATCCTGTATCATATTAATATCTAATAGGAAGTTAGTGACAACTGTTAAAGTAACTCAGATAAAACATTAGTCCGTTGTGGTGTATATAAAATAACGAGCTAAAATCTTAACACCGATATCATTTTAAACTAATTACTGTTTTGAATAGAAACACTAGTTTTTGAAAATGTATCTTTGAACGTAGTGAAACGAATGTTACTGGACTGATTGTGATAAAACTTATTAATAGTTTACCGTGTGAGTTTAAGAGAAAAATCTCATTTTCATAAAGGTATGATTATAACTGTACAATAACAATAAAAAATATGACTGAATTTCTTAGTTTGATTTTACGCTTTCAACCTTTAACTACTCTATTGTTCAGCATAAATCTTACATAGACGTTTCAGAAGCACACAAGAGGACATAGGTTACATTCCCAAAATTAATATTATTGCAAAAACAATTTCAAAAAATAATTATCTACATGTTCATAACGAAAGATGGGTGTAAGTGAGTCTTGAGCATTCACAGATTCAAAGTTACCATAGTACGAAAATATATGCGCCTACCCACGGCTATGTCCGCAATGTTTAAAAAACTCAGATACTTAATATTTCCCGGTTATAATAATAACAGAACAGTTTATATATGTATATGTATAAATATATATATATATATATATATATATATATATATATATATATATATATATATATATATATATAACGAACGATTTGACATTTACAAATAACCTAGAGTAGGTACGTAGTCTAAGTATAAGTAATATTAGATTGAACCGCTATAATGACCTGCTTGTGATCTAAACTGGGTGAATTGTGACTTTAAACTGACTTTGATGTTTGAATTAATTGAATATGGATTTGTACAGTTATTATGATGTCAGTTTGTGTGTACGAATTTTAATGATTATTATCTAATATAGCTAATTTCAGCTTTAAAAATCTTGTTCACATCAGGAGATTTGTTTTTCAGTTAGTCAAATAATTAGAAAAAAAATACAACATAATTGTTAAAGTTAATTAAAAATTTGAAACTACATAAACAAAAACAATAAAATATATGTTATAAATGACCTACGTTTCGCCGTCGAAATAAAGTGGATCTTTAAATGAAGCATCTACCTCCAACGTTTCTAAATTAAATTCTATATATGTATATATCCCGCCAGTGTGGGTCCACTCTCGACGATGCTACAGATGATATTTTATATTCGCAGGTCCACATCCTATCATGATGGTTAATTTTGCCCACATTCTGCTCATCCTTGCTGTAGCAGTGGACATAGACGCACAGTTCTTCGGTAAGACATCTAATAACATTCGGTTTAACATGAGAAATATAATTAAAAGTATAATACATGATAAAATACTAAAAGGATACGATAGGGTTCAAACTTACCACATTTTCTTTTGTATCTTCATAGTAGACTTATGGACCAATGGAGATCTAGTCGTAGATGAATGTAGTTTTATTCACATTCTAGACAACGCTACAAAGACTAATGCAACCTCAATATCTTAAATCTTTTTCTTGATATAACTTACAGATTTCTTCTCCGGATTCAAACCGCCAACTTTACGCCCCATATTTGAACCCACCAAGTCAACGCGTATAAGAACGTACGCCACAACAGAAAGATATCAAGAAAATGGGAGAATAAAAGCTGTAGAACACACGACAAAATATATAAGAAAAACAACAAAAACAAGCAAACAATCCAACAAAAAAAGCAAAATTGACAATATTATTGACGATGGGCGGAATACCATTAATTACGACAACCCGCGGTTAAAGACTTACACAGAAAACCCGTTTGCTCGACCGGGAGTCAAACCCGCGGTAGTGAATGGTCCGCCTATAACAAATAAGCCGCCGCCAAAGCCGTATATTCCCAGACCGATAGCTGGTCTAGGCCAAAATGATGATAGTTCAGTGACCCCTGAACTTATTATAGGCCCCGACGAAGATTACATGTCGTCTGTGGAGAGGCAGCGTTATATTGATATGGCTGAAAAAAGTAAGCGAAAATTTTTTTTTACGTAACAAGTAATTGTTAAGCATTACTTTGAAAAAAATAATTAAATAATTTAAATATTTATAATTCTTTATATATATTTTATAATCTATGGTGTACACAGTTATTACTCGCACGCAAATTAATGCAAAAACATTTCAAACATGAATTAAATAGTAATTTATAATCAATTATATCTTATAAAGATACATGTAAAGGCTTTGTATTACGCAGTTAGACTCTAACATTTTTTTTTACAATATATATAACAAAAAAAACACCTAAAGTTGGTAAGTTGGTTTTAATTATTATTTAATTTAATAATTCTATCGTAATAAAAAAAAAACATACATACATTTTTTCTATTTGTCCGTATATGAGCCATATTTGTTTTCTTTTTTTTCACTTAACACTTTTTTGTCCGTGACAATAAGTATTTTTCTTTTTGCGAAGCAAACGTTTCTCAAATAATAAAAAATCTTATTACGTATGTAAAAAGATTTTAGAATAGGTTTTAGAAAATGATAATAAAAAGTTAACTTCCTACCAGAATGCGAACAGTACATGTCCTTGAACACGGTGCGGGTGGAGGCTATCCCTCTGGTACCATCACCAAGCCCTGTGGTGGTGAATGTGTCCACGTGCGCGTGGTCTGTACCACTCGTGGTGGGTGGTAACACGGTCACCATACAGCAGTTCCCACACATGGCGCTGCTGGGATGGGCCAGAGTGCAGGTAATCCTTTCTTTCTTATTATTAATCTATTTATTTGTAACTATTTAACATATTTTTAACTGGTCTTCTATTACTAGGCCTGAAACTAACTTTTTCAACAATGTCATGCTCCCTCCATTAATATTCCTCCAGAGTTAATGTATCTGCTTGTGAAACTTGTATTAGGAGACATTAGCAACATATCAACAAACCAAGAAGAGCTATCCCTCAACCCACCAGATAACCATAAAAAGCTATATTAGGAGAGTGATCATCTAATGTTAATAGTCTTCTTATTTATTTTCAGTCTGGCGGCTACTCGTGGAAGTGTGGTGGGTCGTTGGTGAGCGAGCGACACGTACTGACGGCAGCTCACTGCGCCTACCAGGAGAGAGACGACACCGTCATCATGTGAGTAGACTCTTATTGGTGTATTTTAGTAAGTTAGTTCTTTGTAAACAACTGTTAGGAAGAGCAGTTTTCGGCTATTTTATCGTTTTATATCACCTATCTCTTTCCCACAGCACTATATACTAACCATTTCGCACATACATCAGCAATTATAATATATTTTGTCTTCATAGCTGAAGCTGTAACTGTCTCTCTACTAAAACATTCACACTTAACTCATCAACGATCTAGGTTTAAGATTCGACTACACCGCCTTTACCTCGCTCCATCTCTCTCACACTGTAACTCCTCAACCACTAAATATATCTCTGATACATCTGTCTCTGTCCCTCCCAGCGGTCCTCCCCGCGCGGTGCAGCTGGGCTCCTCTGAGCTGGATGACCCGGGCGCCATAGTACAGCGCGTGTCGTCCGTGACGAGGCACCCCAAGTACCGGCCGCCGCAGTCCTATCACGACATCGCGGTCGTCACCATGACCACTGCTGTCACGTGAGTTGATATTGAGTTTTTTTGTACGTTCGCTTGTGATTAAGAAGATTTTAATTTTTGCTATCTATATGTGCGGGTTGTTTTGTTGGCCATGTACATTGAATGAATGGGTAATGAAAGAAGAACGAATGATGCGAGTGCATTTAGATAGATGATACGGTCTTGTGATACTAACGGTGAATATTACAAACTGTTCTAGTATTTGATCTAGCCTTAATAAATCCTTGGTTTAAAAAAAACACGAACACTTTCAAAAGCGATCAATATTTTCGATAAAAGAGAGACCAAAGACAGTCAAATTCAAGTGGTGTAGGATCACAGATAGTGCCTCAATGTCTCAAATAGTATATAAGTATATGTTTAAAATTATTGTACATACAATATTTCAAATGAAGACTACATAAGAAGGATCAGTAAAAACTATACTAAAAGTTAAAAGTCCAGAACTGACTGGAAAAGAGACAAGGAAAGTCATTGTTAGTTTCCCCTTAAAGGTATGTGAAAGTAGCCCCGGTAAGAGAAGATATGAGAAGTAATCGTTTGTCGTGGACACGTGATGTGAGGAGGAATGAAAGGGATGGAACAAGAAGAATGAATGTGGATGATTAGGACGTGACGGATATCGGAAGAGGGTCACCGAAGAAGAAATGGTTGGAATGAGTAGAAATTATTAGGTAAAAAAGCATGTATACACTAAGATGACGTATGACAAATGAGAGTAGAAGGAATTGAGATTTATTGCATCGACCTCAAATAACTGCGTTAAGGGCTTCTCCCTAAGATTATTGATTATAACAATCATGCTGTAATATTAACGGTTACCGAAGGATTATGACTGTTTTTATACAAATAATGAATTATACATAGATAAAACGTGTACGACGTGTTTCATTTGACTTTACATAATTATTCCCCCCAATGGAACAATATCTTTAGTATGACCTTTATTGAAGTATAATAACCAGGGAATCAAACTCCATTACAACCAAAAAATAACTAATTAAAACCACAGATTCTCGTCTGCCATCCGTCCCGCGTGTATAGGAGCGCCGCCCGCACCCGGAGACCACTTCATAGCCACCGGCTGGGGGAAGACTGAGTTTGGTAAGCTTATTTAAAAATAATGTTTTTTTTTTATGCGGTGTAATTATCTGTCAAGTTTGACAAGTAGATGTTTGAAAATGTTCGTCAAGCATCCTGAATCCTAAATCCTGAATATTGAGGGTCAATCCCCTGATGAGTGTAGACTTGGACGATCGTGTTAGTAATGTAAGTTAAGAGTAGGTCAGACTCATTATTCCTAAGAACTACTTACACTCACCACACCGATTGGCAGCGAATTGCGCATTGATAGCGAATGGTCATTCTCAATTGGTTGAGACATTTTCTTGTTTCCCGGATGTGGACAGCTATAAAGCTGGAACTTTTGCTGACTACACATCCTTAGAATTTCCGGGTAACTGTCGATGCTCTCTTAGGATTATTGGACTATTGCTTGCTGCGGTTGAGTGCCCTCAAACCGCCTACGTCGCGCAACATCTTGATGTCAGCATATTGGGATGGCTGATATTTTTTTTTAATCCTATTCTTGGCGACAGGTTTGCTTCATGTTTCATTAAGCCTTATGACTACGTTACGACAGTCGTCGAAAAGGCACTGCATAGTTACATTTATATCAAGTTCTGTCATGAATCCTTCAATAATTAAAATAAAATGTTTTTAAAAAATTTGCGCTCTGAAAAGTTGCACTTTTGCGACAGCTGAGGCTCAGATCGGCTCGGCTTATATGCCTTTTGCTTACATGCCACTAAAAATAAAAACTTCATAACCCATCCGGTTCATAAAAAGGCTTTCCTCGACGTTCGCCGTTCGTTCGTTAACCAATCATCAGCAATATGGCTTTGTCCATGATTGATAGGCTGGCAATATTCCAATATACCTAACACACCATGAAGAATAAGAAAAATTTCTAGCGACAAATCTACATAATATAAAAGGCAGAGATCGTGTGTGGCATAAAGTGGTTCTATAGGAGCTACCTCACAGTTGACCTAACCAGTTTTATCACAGGGGAGCATAATAGTCGCTCTCGACGGATTCCGCTCAAACCATTTTTTATACGCTAAATCCCCAAGGTTTCTTTCCATTCTTCTTTCTCGATTTTTTCATATTCATCCCCAACGTTATCTTCATATCAAAGATCTTTTGAATTTTGATTCTGAAGAGAATGACAGACAGAACTTGACCGTTGGCCGTTCAGGATTATTTCGAAAAACCGTTAACGAGTGCCCAAAGAAACTCATGACTTCTATTGAAACTTCTTTAGAAAAAAACTCGAATTGGAAATGTAAATATTGTATAGTTTAATCCCTAGGACACATAAGTTAACGTATTTACTACTGGAACCCGTTCGTCGTTCGCACAGTATAGTAGCGCTGGGGCTCAATATCTCCCGATTTGCAGCTATTCGATCGTTTAAAAAGCAAGGTCAATTGTGAACACGTGGCAAATTAGTGAGCCATTCAGATTGTCGCAGACCCATTACTTTCTAAAAGGTTGTGTCCGTTTTCGGAGATTAATCCTATCACATCTCTTTGTTTTCTATTGCATCTAAGATGCCGTTTGTGGGAGTGTTCCGAAAAGATAATAATCAGATACCACCGATTTCCGTTATCGCACTGTTCGCTATAGTTTCATCTCTACCACCTGAATCCGGGCATCCTCCCATTTGAATTCAAAAGTACAGTTCTCAAAGATCATTCTTCTAAGGACCATCAAGTAGTAAGATAAACTTTAATATACAGGGGTACTTTTACAAAAATTGCCTTTTCCTTGAGGACCGCAACGCTTCCGTCCATTCTCTGATGTGGCGAAAGCACCCTTTGCACTGATCATTTATCACTAGATTATCCAAACTTCCTTTTTTGCAACTAATAAAATATTGATATATTTGATGGGGAGATGGGGAAAGAGTTAGTCGTAATCAATAGCTAGTAATTATATAATCTCGGCGTAGGCGGCGAGCAGTCTTCTCAGCTGCGCGGCGTGTCGCTGACTGTGTGGTCGCGGGCCGACTGCGCCGCCGCGCTCGAGAACACGCGCAAACTACCGCGAGGACCTGACGGGAGCCAGACGTGCGCCGGGGAGAGGGACGGGGGGAAAGACACCTGCCAGGTAAGACACGAGATGGAGAGCAGCATCGATGGGTTCAAGTGTTGGGTGAATGTAGATTTGTATTAGGAAGTTGGTGTACAATGTACATAATATCAGGCATTTTGTGTCTTGTCACAAGGAATGCAATAGGCAGAAAATATGCATAAATCAAAAATGTTATAGTGAACACTGATTTACGATTATACTGTTTTTTTTAGTAGCTACCATATTTATTTTTTGGTCCTTATTTGTAATCCTCTATCTCAACCGTGTGTCATTAGGGTGACTCGGGTGGCCCGGCGCAGGTGTCATCACGCTGTTCGTGGCGCGTGCTGGCGGTAACTTCAGCGGGTCGTTCGTGCGGCGCGCCCGGCACTCCCGCACTGTACGCCAACATACCACTGGCTTTCGTGGCAAAGGTGGCTTATGGACGACTTGATCATGATGAGAAACCAAAAAGCAATAACATTCAAAGTACCAATAGCAGTAGACGACCAAATGACTACGACCATCAAAATAGCAATAACCGAGAAAATGACTACAACCGACCAAGTAACAGTAACCGTGAAAATGACTACAACCGACCAAGTAGCAATAACCGTGAAAATGACTACAATCGACCAAGTAGCAATAACCGAGAAAATGACTACAATCGACCAAGTAGCAATAACCGAGAAAATGACTACAATCGACCAAGTAGCAATAACCGAGAAAATGACTACAATCGACCAAGCAGCAATAACCGAGAAAATGACTACAATCGACCAAGTAGCAATAACCGAGAAAATGACTACAATCGACCAAGTAGCAATAACCGAGAAAATGACTACAATCGACCAAGCAGCAATAACCGTGAAAATGACTACAACCGACCAAGTAGCAATAACCGACAAAATGACTACACCCGACCAAGTAGCAATAACCGTGAAAATAACAACAACCAGCAAAACAACAATAACCGCGAAAATGACTACGATCGAGAAAGAAGCAGCAACCGAGAAAATAATAACAACCGACAAAATAGCAACAATCGAGAAAGTTACTCCAACCGACCGAACAGCAATAACCGGGAAAATGACTACAACCAACAAAACAGCAATAGCCGAGGAAATGACTACAACCGACAAAATAGTAATAACCAACAAAACGAATACAACCAAAATAGCAATAACAATAACCAACAAAGTCAATGGAACAAACGAACAACAACCACCCCTAGAAGGAATCAAAATCAGCACGACGGATGGAATAACAATTACAATAACCCCACATACATAGAGAATACAGACGGACGACATAGAAGGACGGAGTATACGACATTTAGGCCTCAGCATTACTACCCGAGCCAGGACTTACCGTATAGTGATGGGAACGTCTGGTGGACGTGAGTACATATAGTACTGTGACTTATAGTGAATGGACTGTATTATAAAAATACTGTTTTGTGTTTATTTATATAATTATATTATATAAAATAAGGATAAGGTTTCTTAGATATTGAACAAAAATATTGACCCTTATTTTTATATCGTTTTAAATGGATTAATATTATTCTAAAGATTACCAAAATTGACGTTTTTTATAGAAAAGAGATTATAAAAATGTGTACTGACTTCGATCGTATTAATATAATACCAGTATAAGTTAAACCTAGAGCCTGGAGCTTAGAACTAAATTTTGTAGATTTTGTGTAATAATATTAATAAATATATCTACACTACTTTCTAAAAATTAACCTCAGTATTGGTTATTTTCGTAATGAGACCAAACATACATACAGAAAGTTTTTTTCTGCTAGTAATTAAGACTCGTGTAGTTGCTTTTAGAAAGCATATGATATGTAAGCAGTTGGACTGTTGTTTTGTAAATACTATTTTAATTTAATAATAAAAATATTAATTTTACATTAATTGCATTTATTTAGAATTTTTTTATTTGAACCCTTTCTAGTTTCTTAAAAGTATGATGAAAGAATAATCTATACCGGCAAAATTGGAACCTGC
Source organism: Napeogenes sylphis (assembly GCA_959347405.1). Lineage (NCBI taxonomy): Eukaryota > Metazoa > Arthropoda > Insecta > Lepidoptera > Nymphalidae > Napeogenes > Napeogenes sylphis. The sequence continues at coordinate 31,213,250 of OY365785.1, forward strand.
AATATAAATTGCAGCTTCCTATTGTCCCGTCTCTGAGATTTAAGATACCTGACGCCCTCGAATAAAATAAGTTCTATCATTCTATAAATGATATTGTTTATTTTGGTTAGAAGCAATTTCTATTAACCTTGTCTAAAAAATGATCCATTATATACATGTATAAAATTTAAGAAGCAAATGATTTATAGGTAGTCCATGGATGTACTTTGGCCGTACTTTGCGCTTTGGGCGTACTTTGGCGACATCGTTGTGTCAGACTTAACTTTAATATTCAACATCTGTACAGATTATGATTATATATTTCCTGATCTAATAAAACATAGCAAAATAACACCATTATTTAAATCCGGCAGATCCTAGGATCTACCGTACTAACTATAAACTATTTTCGGTTTAACCAAAATTTAGTAAGATTTTAGAATAAAATATCCACAGTCAACTAATTAAACATTTTATAAAAAACCAAACCAAACTGTTTTTATATAGGAGATTATCCTACATAAAAAACAGTTTGGTTCCATTCCTGGTTGGTCAATAACAGATAATGGTTTTGAGTTATTGCTGAATTTTTTTTGAAGCCTGGGCAAAATCACAAGACTGGCTTGTAATTTTTTGTCATTTATCAAATGCTTTCGACTGCGTACAGAATGAAATTCTAATTAGAAATAGTTAGCATGAATGAAATGAAAAAAATCGAAAAGCACACTTCAATGGAAAGCGTTCATCTGGTTCATTTGTCAAGATGGGGGTACCCAAGGCTCTACATAAGGGCCTTTCTTATTCCTCATTTACATAAATGACTTATCTTACTTTGCGAGGGACAAACATAGGATAGTATTGGTTCTGATAAAAATTCTCTTATATTTAAATTAACAGACGTCAATAAGAAATTGACGATGTAAATAATGCTCTGTCAGTTAATAATTTTCTGATAAATTATTGCTTAACAAGAAGAAAACATTGTATATAAAATTTACTATACCAAACGTTAAACATCTCAAAACCAATTTACAATTAAACAATGTAGAATTGGATTTAGTTAATAATCATTATTACTGTTCCGAAGCTTCTTAGCATTCCATGGATTCACCGTGCGGGTGCCGAGCCCATCGCGTTGCAAGGAGAGGAGTGCAAGCAGTGCCTGGGACTTGCGACCCAGGAGTAGGTTTAAGGGGCCCCTTTATTATGCGCAAAAACGCTCACCTTCACCCTCCACACTCCTTTCCCTACCTAACCAAATTTGGAAAGAACCTACCAATGCCGCCTTTGAAATACGTTCTAGAAATGAACCGATGCTTGTTCTAGAAAGGCCAAGGTCTTTAAGTAGGCTATAGAGAGATTTCGCTGTTATACCTCTCGCTCCCACTTCTACCGCGTACAAACTAACTATAAATTTATTCCTGATCAGTTCGTTGGTCAGTTCGTAATACTTATTGAGCTTGAATGTGTGATCCCTTGGGATGTTTGTTTCCCAAGGAACAGTAAGCTCCACAAGTATCACGCGCGTCAGATGTTTCAAATACAGGAATAAGTCCGGTCTGGATGACGAAACACCAACATCCCCAGGGATTTTGTAATGCTTTTCATACGTGTCCATCATGAGAGTCCAATCAGGAGCCGCGCCTAATATTGAATAAGGCTTCGCTTTTGATTTTTTGGAGGAGCCTTCTTTTACGAATTCTACAGATCGTTGGGCGGTTATTATACCCTTCCGCGCTCTTGCTACTGAAAGACTAACCGCTTCCCGTTTAATTTCTAATACCTTGTCATGGCGACGCGAGTATAGACCTTTATCTAGAAGTACCCTACACCCTACTAATAGGTGTTTCGCGGTTCCTATTGCCTCCCCACAGATGTTGCAAGACTTTTCGGTGGCTTTGCCCCATCTTACTAAATTACTTTGATCTGGGAGAGTCATTTGGAATGCATTAAGATAGAATATTAATAATGATGGGGACTAATCATAAATTAAGGTGCGCCACTTCAAAGCTAGTGGAATACAAAAATCTCCTATGGTCACCCATTCGTTTTGAATTTCTAGGCTCATCGCGTGGAGTCGGTAATTATCGTTTTCGTCTTGTCGAATAAAAGATTTTGTTATGTCTATGTCTTGAACTTTCCTACTTGATCCTAGCCCTACTTTATTTGTTTGAGCACCTATCATAATTTTTTTATGGAATTGAAGTCGTGACTCGAGCTCTGAGGCAACTTTGTCTTTTGGGAGAGAAGTTACAGTATCATCTTTAGATTTTCCGATGATATGTCTTTTGGTAACTCTTAGATGTTTGTAGAGCTCCGATGGTCTCTTTAATTTTAATCCAAAATTGTTTCGGTCTCTAAATAAGGTTGAAGAGTCCACTGAGTGCGCTAACCCGAGCCATAACTTCAATGTCTTTATGACGCTTGCATCTAACTTTGACAAAAGGGTTTTATTAATATCATACACGAGGAAAGGCCAATTTAGACGTGATGTTAAAAAATTATCGTAAATCCAAGCTTTTTTGACGTTACTTATTGGTTGGTTGTCTACCTTTTTGAGATCATTTAAAAAGCTGTCAACTATTACATCCAACGATGAAGTACGGCCTTGGTAATCGATTTTTTTACCTAAAAATTTAAACGGAGTTGCTTCCGTAACCGTACTAACGCACTGACCACCTATTATAAGACCCGGATCGTAAGAGATATATTTGGTATTCCGTCTACCCAGACACAGACTAAAACATTTACTTGGTTTTGTCCTCAATCCGCCCGTCCACGTACAGAAATCCTCAACTACATTTAAAAGTACCTGACATTGTTTCGGATTACGTGTCAGTATCGCGAGATCATCTGCAAAAGCTAGTATGGATTCTGTGTATTTGTTGGTGAACTTAAACCGATAACCCCATTTTTTTTCATTTCTAATTAATGTCTATTAAAATGTTAATAACTATATTAAATATAATAGGAGAAATACAACAACCCTGAAATAAACCAACGTTATAATTAAGTGGTTTTGAATAGTTTTCATTAAAAATTATGGAGAATTTTAATTTTGAATAATATGATGCAATAATGTCGCGAATTACCGTAGGAAAGTTATACCATTTAAGCGCGAACATCATCAGTTCATGTCGTATCGACCCAAAGGCGTACTCTAAGTCTATCCAACAAATCGTAATTTGTCTCTCGCTAGTTCTAGCATCTTTAAGGCTTTCCGATATTAACGTATTATATTCCAGGCATCCAGAAATTCCGGGCAAAAACCCTTTCTGGTGATTAGGCCTGAAATATCTATTGTTAATCATGAATTGCGTCATTTTTGTTTGTAAAAAAGAGAAAAATATTTTGGAAATTGTATTTGTTAGGGCTAATGGTCTAGTATCCTTAGGATTATTGACATTGTCGTTTTTCGGAATGAGGACAAAAAGGGCTTTTCCGAATGATACCGGTATTTGCTTTCTTGACCAGATTTTACCGAATATATCTAAAAGATGGAGCGACGGACATTTTTTGTAAACTATATAAGGGATATCATCCGGTCCTGGTGCTGACTTAGATGGTTTCATTTTTATTATTTTATTGATTTTCTCCAAAGTTGGTGGGTTGGCTTGAAAATCTTCAGTAGGAGTCTCAGGTTTGTGTTCGTTGGGATCCCCATATAGTCTTTGGTTTTCTGGCACTTTGTATGTGCTTTTATAATGATCGAAAATTTGCTCGTTGGTCAAGAGAAGCTTACCTTTTTGATCTTTGAAAATGTTTTTTGAGTATTTAAAAGGATTTTTATCAAAGTATACTTCATGTTTTGCCCGATCAAAGCTATCACGATTTTTTGTTATTTGATTTGTTATACCTTGGATAAGTTTAAGAATTTATCGCAATGCCCTAGACAGTTGGTGACTAAGTTGATTATCGCCTAAGGCTTTGGCTATACGAAGTTTCTTAATAAGGTCTCTTTTTTTCCTCCTCATTTTCAATTTAAAACTGTTTTCTTTATTTTTGTGAGCATAACGATTCGTAGGTGGATAGTGCTCATTAAAGTAGTCGTAAATAGTATTTTGGAAAGTCTCTACTTGCGCATCGAGTACCTGATTTGAGCCCGGGTGCTCTAACAGGGCCGCTATATTTTGGTCATGTACTTTCCAGGTCGATTGTTTAGTATTAGGAATGCTAAGACGCGTCCGGATGGTCATGGACTCCTGGTAGTTATCATTCAATGGCTCACCATGAGATATATGTGGGTAAACTCTATCCGCAGTGAAAACTGAAGATCTTACCGACGGTTGCCGCACTTCAGCACCATTGTGTGTTTTAAGATGTTTAATAAACCAGGCTCGTCTTTTGTAATTTTTCCCGCACGTAGGGCATTTCGTTTCAGTTATCGCGCCGTTTTCTCCGGGCTGTCAATTTAGATAAGACGAAGCTTCTTAGCATTCCATGGATTCACCGTGCGGGTGCCGGGCCCATCGCGTTGCAAGGAGAGGAGTGCAAGCAGTGCCTGGAACTTGCGACCCAGGAGTAGGTTTAAGGGGCCCCTTTATTATGCGCAAAAACGCTCACCTTCACCCTCCACACTCCTCTCCCTACCTAACCAAATTTGGAAAGAACCTACCAATGCCGCCTTTGAAATACGTTCTAGAAATGAACCGATGCTTGTTCTAGAAAGGCCAAGGTCTTTAAGTAGGCTATAGAGAGATTTCGCTGTTATACCTCTCGCTCCCACTTCTACCGCGTACAAACTAACTATAAATTTATTCCTGATCAGTTCGTTGGTCAGTTCGTAATACTTATTGAGCTTGAATGTGTGATCCCTTGGGATGTTTGTTTTCCAAGGAACAGTAAGCTCCACAAGCATCACGCGCCTCAGATGTTTCGAATACAGGAATAAGTCCGGTCTGGATGACGAACCACCAACGTCCCCAGGGATTTTGTAATGCTTTTCATACGTGTCCATCATGAGAGTTCAATTAGGAGCCGCGCCTAATATTGAATAAAGCTTCGCTTTTGATTTTTTGGAGGAGCCTTCTTTTACGAACTCTACAGATCGTTTGGTGGTTGTTATACCTATTGTACTGTTATCAGCTGTACGATAATTTTGATCAATCGGGTTTAAAGACCTTTCCCTTCAAATCGCAATCCAGTAAATTTTTACACCGGCTTTAACGTTTTCGTCTTTTTTGGTAAATAATAATTTCATTCTTTCAACCACCCCGTTGGTCGAGTGGTGGAGCGCAGACGCCTAACGTATAGCGGTATAGTGTCGTATAGTATTGTATAGTGTCGTGTACCTAAAAAAAATTAAATACTCGACTTCAACGACTACAACGACTTCAGTAAGTACGTAATAATATTATTTTTATTCTTTGTAGAGGTCCTTTTGTATCGGGGGTTTTTTCAATTTTTAATATTTTTTTTTGTCATATAATTTCAGCTCCTATCAATATAAAGTGAAAGAATACTGATAACTTTATTAAATAAATCGGGTGATGACACCTTCCCATTGACATTTGACTGACTGAATGAAATGTTAGATACATTTGTTGTTGTACATTAATTATAAATCGTTTCGATCATCTCTTCAAAATCATATGCTAAATAGTTAAATACATACCTATAAATCCCATAATGAGTATTTTGTTCTGTGCAACGCAGTAAAGCTTGAAAATAAAATATTCTCGCATACTATATTTGTAGCAAAAGCATAAAGTATAATTACCAAAAATAAAGTATAATACTTTATTATAAAGTATGGTTGGCGACCCTAAATACACCGACTACCGAATACTTAACAAATATTCGGCGCATCTCTAATCATTATTATATTACTGTATCAAGAGTTAGGTACTGGTAGTAGAAAATCAGTCATAGAGATCGCCATGTTCTTTTACATATTGCATCTATGTAAAAAACATAGCGGTCCACATCATTAACGAATGAGAACTTTGACTATACGATAATATCAAAATATTGTTATTTCGTTATTTGCCTTAATAAATTTACTTGCATTTTGAATTCTTCCTTAACTTAGCGGTCGGGGGTTTTTTATTTATTTTTTATTTCTAATACCGTTACTTACTAAATAGTTTAGTATAATGTAATAGGTATATCAAAAACCTTAGCAACCACAGCAACGTGTGGCCGGGTCTGCTAGTCTATACATATAATAAAATGGAAATGGAAATAAAGTAGATAGCCTGTGCGTTAGTATGGAAACGTACTAATCTTAATGTGTTAAAAGGTTTCTTAGTGTATTGTATCTACTCTGTTTAACTCATCCGGGAGTTCACAAGTTGTTTTTTTTGCTTATAAATCTTCGGCAATATTTTATCTGTACGGAAATAATTTGAAGTACACACTTGTATACATAATCTTTTATTGATGACTGTTTGTTGCGAAAATAAAGAAAAAAATGCATACTACAAAAACAATCTATGTCTATGGACTTCTCGAGAGTTCATGCAAGTGAATCACCAGCCTTCATACTGGGCGGAGCAAGACATTTTTTTTCTTAGTTTGTGTATCGCCAAATATGATTTAGCTCCAGAACTAATTTATATCCGATAAATTTATTTTGTAGAATAATAATCGTATTAGAGTAAACCTTCATGCTTATGAAATCAAAGCAACGCAAATAATGTAGAACTCAATTCTTAGGTGCTATCGAGCATCAATTATCGAGATTAGAAGAAGGACTTCTTCTCGTATTTGTCAATAAAATATTTATAACTACCATATATAAAGTAAATAAGATAAAAGTAGTAAGTTAATAAAAAAAAATCCATATAAATATATTTTTTACAGTCTACGTGGACGCAGTGACGAGCAATAGCTATCCCTAATAAAGTATTTTTTTTTTGTCGAGGGGAAAATCCTCATGGATACCATTCCAGTACGGGGGTACCAGAGTGGTTATGCCGGACTGTTACCGGCTAAAAACCCCACGTGTGAGCAGTCGTCCGCCATGGTGGAGCAAGATGGGGTCCGGTAGCATTCGCCAACTTGCCCCGGCGGTGGGTCCGGATACAAACCGGGCCTCGGCAAAATGATACCTAATAAAGTATTTAACCTAATCTAACCTAACCTGAGGAAGTGTAAAAACCTTTTGTAGGCCAAAGTAACAAGACATATTTTCCGCCGCTACTGGGAAGCCGCTGGGAATGTCTAGTCATCTATAAACGTGTTAAGCCATGTTAAGTTGAATGGTTTTTAAATAGGTACTCAAATCTGCAGCCTCTGGGACACCGTCTCTTCGATTAATCTAGGATTCTATATTATATATATATATATATATATATATATATATATATATATATATATTTTATTGTATTCATTTCTGCAATCTGTTTCAACTTTCAAGTGAACATTTAGCTTAGGGTCAGACAAATTATATGTTTAACTTGGGGGACAGACAGTCCAGCGACGTGCGCCCTTTATGCGTAATGGACCCTATAGATCTCTAGGTGACTTTCGTTTTAGCCTTTTCAGTTGACAGAATGTTTGGATGGTTCTTGAGCCTATTTCTATAGGATATCATTGAGTGTTGAATCTCCTCCTGGACAGTTTTGATTTTAAGTTCGTGGTATAGCTGTTTGTTTGTTAAAACCACTGAGCTTGTGTGTGTGCTTGTCTCTGTAATATTTCGAGGTTTGAGTTGCAGGCTGTACCCCAGAGTTGGAGTCCGTAAGACCAAATTGGTTTTAAAATACATTTGTATAGCAGCAGTTTGTTTTCCAGTGACAGCTGTAAATGTTTTCCAAGCATCCAGTACATCTTCCTCGATTGGATCCCCAGGGCTTTGCGTTTTGTAAAAATATGTTTCCTCCAGGTAAGACGACGATCTAAATAAAGGCCAAGGTATCTGACTTCATTTGCTTGGGGGATCTGCATTCTGTTGAGTGTTACAGGGGGACATGTTTCTCGCCGAGTCGTGAAAGTCACCTGTACTGACTTAGTCTCGTTTGTTTTTATCCGCCAGGTAGTTAGCCATTCCATGATGTTGTCTATAGAGTGCTGTAGCATGTTACTTGCTTGTGCGGGTTCGTCGTGTGTAGTTAAAATTGCTGTGTCATCCACAAACGTACTAATCACGACACCATCTGTCGTAGGCAAGTCAGAAGTAAAAACCAGATAAAGGATTGGACCAAGAATGCTTCCCTGTGGCACACCTACATAAGCTTTGTGTAATTCTGTAATTTCTTCTCCTTGTTTAATATTAAAGTATCTATCAGCAAGATATGATTTGAGGAAAATGTAATAATTTGTTGGAAGTTGTTTTTTAATTTTGTATAGTAGACCTTTGTGCCAAACTCTGTCAAAGGCCTGGGAAACGTCTAGAAATGCTGCGCAACAATATTTTTTAGTTTCGAAAGCTTTATGGATTTCATCCACCAGTCTGTGTACCTGCTCTATTGTGCCATGTTTTTTCCTAAAAGCAAATTGATGATCGGGTATGATTTTATTTTCTGCTATTACTGTGTTTAATCGCTTCAGGAATAGTATTTCCATGACTTTCGACAAAACAGGTAGTAGACTGATCGTTCTGTAGGAGGATGTATCCTCAGGAGATTTTCCTGGTTTAAGAACCATTTTTATTTGAGCTATTTTCCATTGAGGTGGGAAAATGCCTCTGATTAATACACAATTAAATATTTGTGTCAAAAAGTGCTTGGCTACTTCAGGTAATTCACGGAGAATTTTTGCCGTAATCAAATCGTACCCCGGGGCTTTATTCTGCTTTAGATTCCTAATTGTTTCAATGACCTCATATATCCTAATCCTTTTAATAGGTAGATCGAGCTGATAAGGTTCGTTAAGATAGCTAGTAAGTTCCTCATTGATGGTTTCCGATTCGTTTTGGATCGCGTTTGGTACAAAGACGTCAGCTAGGTGAGAGGCAAAAGCTATACCTTTTTCCATGTCACTTTTTGCCCAGGTTTTGTCCTTTTTGGTTTTTTGTTTTGGTTTTTTGTTGATTCGTTTGGGCACCCCTTACTAGCAGATGGTTGTAAAGATTTACTCGATATAAGTACTTGCTTATATGACGGTTTGTCTTGTTGATTAGTAGCGGTTATTGTGTGGTCCGGTTGACGATCGAGGCGTTTTTCCTGTCGTTGTTTTGTTGGTTGAGCGGGATACCTAATTTTCTTGATCTCCTTGTATACTGCGCAGCCCTTGTAGTTTGCAGGATGGTTGCCATCACAAAGTATACATTTTACTGAGTCCGATCTTTCTTTACGTTCTGTTATAACCCTGTAATGTTGCCCCTATTGCTGACCTAGCATCTACCTCTGCATTCCATTCCATTCCCAGCATAAATGCCTAATCAGCTTCTAGCTTTCTCACACAATCCGACCACCGTGATCCTCAGTTCAGTCCCAGCTCTCTTACGTGACACTCCTTTTACCGAATTCTATCACTTCATTTTATAAACTGTTTAATTATTTTATTTGTCAAGTGAATACACAGTGTTTAATAAATTAGTCTTTTTTTTAAAAAGCCTAATCGTCGAGGAGTCCTTACAGTTCGCAATTTGATGATGCATGATCGCCAGCACATTTTATACATTTGGGTCTCCTAAAACAGTATTTCCTTGAATGCCCATACTGTTGACAATTGCTACATTGAGGAATATCCCGTTTAGGTCTTGGTGGTTCGAAGATAACTCTGCAGTGCTGTAATATATGTGTAAATAGGGGGTATTTAGATTTAAGTTTGCCTTCGCCGTCTTATGCTAAGCCAGTCTGCGATTACACCTAATTCCGATACGTTGTGTTTCATTCCCGGCAATCCAGACTAACCCGATATTCTACAGTGGCGACGAAGATCATTCCCTACGCATATATAGTGTATTAGTGAACGCAAAATAAATAAAAATGTCGATCGGTAAAATCGCGGAGTTCAAAATGCACACTGACGATTGGCGGTTGTACGTGGAACGCTTAGAACAATACTTCTTAGTCAATAAGATATCTAGTGAATTACAAGTGCCTTTGTTAATAACAGTGATGGGTGCAGAATGTTAAGAACTGTTAGTGACCTTGTGTACGCCGGCAAAGCCTAAGGATAAGACATTTGCACAGATCACCGACATTATGGCCAAACACTTACAACCCAAACCAAGTGAGTTAGCGGAGCGTTACAAATTTAGACACAGGGAACAGAAAGAGGGCGAAAGCATAGCAGAGTATGTGGCTGTGTTAAAAAAGATGTCTAAAGCGTGCGAATTTCGATCTTGGTTAGAGGAAAGTCTGAGGGATCAGTTAGTTTGTGGAATTAGTAACGAAACTATAAGACAACGATTATTTGCGGAAAGCGGACTGGATTTCGGAAGGGCGTATACGTTGGCGATTAGCATGGAGGCAGGAGAGAAAGATGCCGCTGCGGTAGAACGACTAGAAGGTTCGAGAAGGTGCGTGAGCGAGACAACGGCAGTGGCGTGTAAGAAAATGGCGGTAAACCGACGGCGCGGCGTGCCGGCAGCGGGTGCTGCGCATAATGATGACGGAGCGGCGCGGGGGGCCCCTCCGCAAAGCACGCGGTGGCGCGGACCGCACGTAGCGGTGTCGACAGCATCCTCTCAGCGGGGTGAGCGAGCTCAACGGCAGTGTCAAGTATGCGGAGCGGGTCATGATTCAACGACGTGTAAATTCGCAAGATACGTTTGCCGCGTTTGCAACCGGCAAGGCCATTTACAGCGTATGTGTCCCAATTTGGCGGGACATTACAACGTCGGTCTTAGAGAAATAAGGGAACACAACGGGTATGACAGCGACAGCGCCGAGAGTGACGAGGTAATATCTGTCGATATTTGCAAATTATCGGCCGCGCAGTGTAGACCTATATATGTAGAATTAAATGTTAATGGCAGCAACATTAAAATGGAGTGTGACACTGGCAGTGCAGTCTCATGTATTAGTCGAGAGTGTTACGATAGGTTGTTCAAAGATTTGTGCCTAAAACCCTGCAAATTGATGCCTAGGTATTACACGGGGGAGTCTATTAAACCACTCCGAGTAATACTTCCGGTAGTAAAATATAAGCATGTACAGAAGAAATTGGAACTGTTCGTTATCAAAAATGGGAAAACGATGCTTTTAGGTCGACAATGGATGGCAGAATTAAAAGTAGAATTACCTATTATTAACTATAGTTGTAATAATGTCGTTATGTATAAAGACGATGTATTTGATATGTCAACTTTCAGTTCCAAATACTGTGAGGTGTTTGCCGATGGTTTGGATCGATTCACCGGCGGGACGGTGGGCGTACACGTGCAGGAAGGGGCTCGGCCCGTGTTCATGCGCGCGCGGCCGCTCGCTTACGCGCTGCGCGCGCCGGTGGAGCGCGCGCTGGCTCAGCTACAGCGCGACGGCATTCTCTCACCCGTGGAGCGCTCCGACTGGGCGACCCCCATCGTGCCGGTCGTCAAAAAGGACGGAAACATCAGAATTTGTGCAGATTACAAATTAACATTAAATAAAGTTATTGAAATTGACCGCTATCTGTTACCTAGGATTGAGGAACTGCTACTGCGATTGAAGGGTGGTAAGCGTTTTAGTAAAATTGATCTGTCGCAAGCTTACGCACAGTTTGAGCTCGATAACACTAAGAAGTACACGGTGATAAACACCCATAAAGGGCTATTTATGTACAATAGGTTGGTTTACGGACAGTCATCAAGCCCAGGTATTTTTCAAAGACGCCTCGAGCAGCTATTTGCAGATTTACCGTCAGTAGGAGTATTTTTGGATGATATTATAATTACTGGGGCCACAAATGAGGCTCGTATGGTAAATTTATGTAAAGTATTCGATCGGTTAAAAAATTACGGTCTGAAGGTAAAAAAAGAAAAGTGTGTTTTCTTCGCCGCATCAGTAAATTATTTGGGGTATACTATAAGTCAACAGGGAGTTCACACGTGTCCTGAAAAAGTGGAGGCCATAGTTAACACACCGGCCCCCACGAATGTTTCCGAATTACGGGCATTTATCGGTATGGTGATGTATTATGGGAAATTTATAAGAAATGTTAGCACCGTTCTATCTCCTTTATATAATTTGCTCAAGGTAGGTTTTCAGTATTGTTGGGGTAAGGAATGCCAAAAAGCGTTTAGTAAAATTAAATATTTGTTAACCAGTAGCGAGGTTTTGATTCATTACGCACCGGAGTTACCCATCATATTGACAACGGATGCAAGCGGCGTAGGTATAGGTGCGGTGATATCGCATTCGACCGCGGACGGGGAGCGGCCGGTGGCTTACGCGTCTCGCTCGCTCAGTCCGGCCGAGCGCGCGTACTCACAGATAGACCGGGAAGCGCTAGCCATTATTTACGGTGTTCGTAAGTTTCACCAGTACCTGTATGGACGTAAGTTTATATTAAGAACCGATCATAAGCCATTAAGTTATATATTTGGGGACAAGGTAGGCATCCCAGTAATGGCCGCTTCCAGGTTGCAACGATGGGCAGTATTATTAACAGGATATACCTATGATATCGAATATGTTACGTCGACTAAAAATTGTGCAGATGCATTATCGCGCTTGCCGCATAAGGACAGCAACGTTAATAGGAAGATAAATGAAAGTACGTACGTTAATTTTGTTGAGAATTTTTTGCCAATTACTAGTAAGAACGTACAGAAAGATACGGCCGGTGATAGCGTTTTAAGTAGAATTTTGTCTTATATAAGATCAGGTTGGCCGCTGACATGTCTTGATGATCAAATTAAACCCTATTTCATGCGGCGCCATAAGTTGTATACGGAAGGCGGTTGCATAATGTGGGGTTACCGTATGGTTATACCATCTTCGTTACAGAACAAAGTGTTAAAACAACTTCATAGTAGTCACATGGGGATAGTGAAGACAAAAAGTTTAGCACGAAGTTATGTCTGGTGGCCTAATATTGACGCATCAGTAGAAGCGGTGTGTAAGCAATGTGAGACGTGCGCGGCAGAGGCGGACTCGCCGCCACGAGCTCCGATACAGTCCTGGCCGTATCACGCTCGTCCCTGGAGCAGGCTTCACATCGATTTTTTAGGCCCTTATAAGGGGCTAACGTATTTAGTTCTAATTGACGCCACGTCAAAATGGTTAGAAGTTTTTGAAATGACGCGTACCAACGCTTCGAACGTCATAAAAAAATTAAGAGCAACGTTTGCAAGGTTCGGTTTACCAGAAGAAGTAGTTTCCGATCAAGGCCCACCATTTACTAGTTCAGAATTTAAAACATTTTTGAGTAATAACGGCATAAAAAAATTTTTTCACCGGTTTATCATCCGTCTTCAAACAGAGCAGAGGAGAACGCTGTTAAATTATGTAAGCGGGCCCTTAAGAAGGCATATAGGGATCAGGTGGACATTGACACAGCGCTGCAAACATTTCTACTGGCATATAGAAATTCAGAGCATGGCACGACTGGCGAGTCTCCTGCCATGCTCTTACAGAAGCGGACATTACGTTCGAGATTAGACTTGCTGCGTAGTGATCGTGTTATTGAAGATAGGGTACGTGAAGTTCAAAGGCGACAAATCGAATATGCAGGCGGTACTCAGCGTAACCTTCGAGAGGGTGATTTAGTTTGGGCGCGAGAGTATGGTACCCAGGATAGATGGGTAAAGGGTACTGTGCAGGGAGCAGATAGTCAACGCAGGTATTCAGTGGTAAAGGATAACGGTCAATTACTTAAAAGACATATTGATCAAATACGTCGCAGATCGCGACTTTCTGATGTTCCTTGTTCCGATGGCAGTAGTGAAGTAGGGCACGGTAGAGAGAATGTGGTCGAGCAGTTAGAGGAGCCAATAAAACAGTTGGCATCACCTACAACTTCTACAATGAATGTAGGGGAAATAACTGGTGATGTCAATAAAGGCATTAAAAGCGATATTACATCAGAAAAGGTATCACCACGTAGTCATGTTCCATCTGAACATGCACTTCGGTCATCACCACCTAAGCCGATGAATCGCTATTCCCAAAGAACGCGAAAACCAGTTGATAGATTTAAGATTTCATAGATTTAAGTATTGTACCTAGTTATAAGTATTTAGCATGTAAGTTATTGTTTAGTTTAAGATCATGTTGTATAGGGGTGGAGGTGTAATATATGTGTAAATAGGGGGTATTTAGATTTAAGTTTGCCTTCGCCGTCTTATGCTAAGCCAGTCTGCGATTACACCTAATTCCGATACGTTGTGTTTCATTCCCGGCAATCCAGACTAACCCGATATTCTACACAGTGCAAAAGATTTTTGATGTTATAAATATGTTTACTGTTACTATTAGATTCTATTTCTACGAAATGTATCGATAATGGTTTTTTAGTATTCCTTTGTTTTACGTTCCAAATATTAGTAACTTTATACCCTTGGATTTCAAGTTCGGATTTTATTTCCTCTGTCTGTGGAAGGATGAAGATTCTTAAGTACCACTTTGAAACAGCGGTCTTGTTTGAGTTTGTAAGTGTAAAATACCGTATTTTTTCCTGCAAGTTTTTAACTGTCTTTGTATAGATTTCTGTAGACTTAGGTTGTATTCTGACCTGGTCGTTTCGGAGGACTTTTACTTCATAGTTTTCGGCTGCTACCTCGTCAAGCATTTTTAGTAACGGTTGGATATTACTAACCCTGTCTACATATAAGGGTGGAGCTTTAGCAGATTTTTCTACGACTTCAATGGTTTGTGATTCTTGCGAATCAATGACTAGTTCAGAAAAACTATTCTTGGTTGGTATAGTTTGGCTTAGCCAATAGGTGTCGAGTTTCTTTTGCTTTTGCGCTTTGTTTATTTCAGGGCTTTCTCCTTGCCGTTTTCTTTCCGGCACTTTTTTCCATTGGTCGTTATCAGTCAGTGTAAGTTTTTCCATATCCGTGTCAGCAGTTGTAATGTTATCTAGACTGCTTAATGACTGAGTTCTTGTCTTATTGAAGAAGGATTTGCTGAGAATCTGTTGAGTAAGTATATTACTTATTGTTTTTTCTGGTTGAGAAGACGGAGTTTTTTCTTTATTCTGCATATTGTTCCCACGAGTAGAGTCGATTAAAAACAGGTCACACATAGAGTAACGCCATTCCCATGTGAAGGCACTATACAACAATGTGAGCCAGGTCCATTGAGGTTGGCGCTATTGACTGATAACCCATCAGTCTTTCATCCTCTTGGCGCGTATCCCACCGTAGGATTGGGGTGAGTTTTTATAGAGGCTTTCTACCTCTTGGCCCAGGCGGCTAAGCCAAGACCCCCGATTCTGCTTGTAAACAGGGTTGCGGGTTGCAGTGATCATTTTCTACCTCTGCTAATGTACTATCGGGTTAGTTGACCGTCGCCCGAGGCTCGACGTTGACTTTTTACGGTTGGTGAGGTCTTCTCTGCAGCAACCAACCCTCCTTTTTTCTCATACGGGCTTGGGACCGTAACCGTTTGAGTTTGGGTTTGAGGCAAGATCTATTTAATTTCTTTACAAATTTTATCGATGTCTAAAAAAAATATAAGATAATTTAGGGATAATTCAATAAGAAGCAAAAAGACAACAGCTCAATGACAAAGGCAAAGAAAAATACTATTTCATTCAACAGATGGCGTTGTTATAGAATAAAAAATTACAAAACAAGTTTGTCGAATGAGACCGTAAGAAACTTTTAATAAATAAATGAATAAAACAGGTACGTATTAGGTTTCCTTTTAAGTACTAGAACAGCAAAATAACCTGTTTATGTATTGCTTAACGGCAAAATTAAGAACGTATTGACTTAATTGCCAGTTGCAAATAATTCTTGGTTAAAAATATTTACTTGGTGTTGGTAAAATATATTTTATTTATTTTATATGTAACATATTTTTTTTTAATTTACAGCAAAAGAAATCGTTGTATTATTACTAATATTAAGTTTGTATTTGTGTTTGTGTCATTTTTCTCTTAAACATTTATTATTAGTAATAACAACAACAACATAATATAAAATAGTGAACATATAATAGTTTTTCTATTTTTCTTTCTTTCTAAAATCTCAAAGATGCTGGATAGGTCATGCTACACGATGTCATGGTGTTTTGATAACTTTTCTGTTGTTTAAAATAAACAGGATTTTTTTACATTTTAACTTGTGATACACAAGTTAAAATGTAAAAAAATCCTTAATTTTGTGTTTTTTCATTGAAAATTAATAAGCAGACAGTCAGTACCGAGTAGAAAGTAATTTTAATCAAAGTGAATGAAAGCGGTCAGTCACTGCATGACAGCTAATAGTTTTATAAAATTAATATATTTTTCACGTCAATAATACAATTTTCAATAACTAATCTTAAAGATATATGAAATGGAATTTTAATTCAATATTAAGTTAACCAGTTTTCCATCAACGTTTATTAATACATATTTAAAACTAGACCTCTTCCCCCCTCCCGTGGCTTCGTTTTGTCAACTTATTAGGCAAATAAGCCGTTTTTTATAAAACCCAGATCTACATATATAAATACATGTACCTTCTTGCTACGATAGAATTTTCCAAATATCCAAAGTGGCAGTTAATTAATTTTTGAAGCAAGAATTTAATTTAGTACATTCTACCGAATAGGACACGTCGGTAACCTTGTACCTAATTCTTAAAATATTAAGTAATTTATTACTAAATTTAAAATAGAATTTTTAAATGGATGTCTAAATAACATTTATGTTGTAGACTATTTCGTTTACATTTTATACACATTTTATTGTATATGAGGGAAAACGACTATAAAAAGGACTTAGTTGGAATTTGGTTCAGACGTATAAAAAAAAAAAAGATACAATATTAATCAATGTTCTCACTATTGCACATTGAAATAAAAATAGCCCATAGGATAATTTTCTTTAA
The DNA here is from genome assembly GCA_959347405.1 of Napeogenes sylphis. Taxonomy (NCBI): domain Eukaryota; kingdom Metazoa; phylum Arthropoda; class Insecta; order Lepidoptera; family Nymphalidae; genus Napeogenes; species Napeogenes sylphis. The sequence goes on from OY365785.1 coordinate 31,230,087, forward strand.
GAACAGTAGAATGGAGAATAAATTTGTAATTTCGCGACGTAGGATAGCATCTAGACGATCGTGATGAGCCATTCACGCAACTGGCAAAAGTTAAAAAACGGAGCATCAAAAGCCAAGGCAACATTAAATTTATCCGACAACACGATTGGCTCCGCCCGCATCACGACACAGAAACTAGCCGTGATTGGTTGGAGATATTAAACTTGCAATTTATAATATATATTTTTTTCCAAATGAAGAATATAGAATAATATTATGTAGTATTCCATAGTCCTACAATACTTTACAGTTAACATTCAGAACTGTCCGTACTGGTAATAATGTTTCTAAAAATATACTTTCTTATTGTATGTACAGAGGCGTAGCGAGAGAGGGGAAGGAGGTGGAGGGGTGGGTGAGGCAAGGGGTGTCATTATGCCCCGGGTGCAACACAAAAAGGGGCGCCAAAAGGTTCGCAAATAAAAAAAATGTAGATGTTTTTAATTTGTATTGTAATAAATTTCTTTAAAATATATTTTAAATCTGGTACCAGTAAAATACAATAAATATTAATACGTAAATAAAAAGGGAAAAGAACAGGCCAAGTGTTGGAAGCCGGGCTCGTACATGAAGGGTTCCTAGGTTTATATATTTTACCCCCTTAAATATTGATTTGATTTTAATTTAGTTATTTATAGATAAAGTCAATATACAACTAAGTATTCTGTGAATATTTCAAACGCGTACTTGTTGCGATTATTAAAAGGGAGCCAAAAATCACGTTTGTTGTAGGGGAGCCCCCAATAGTACTTCTTTTAATGAGTATGTAACTACAAAATTCTACAAATATTTCAAGCATCTACGCAAAAATGTAGTTTGTTGTACGAGTCCCCTTCAAGTATTTTTTTTTAGAATTTCTTTGATATAACGAGGGTCGCATTGAAAATAGCTAGAAAATAAAAAAACTGAGCAAATTAGAAAGTGATTAAGTTATTTTTAATTGGAAGTGGCTATTGATCCGTATATACGGATTTATAAGGCAGTGGCTATTGATCCGTATATACGGATTTATAATATATTATTATTTCGAAGTGGCTATTGATCCGTATATACGGATTTATAATATATTATTATTTATCCGTATAAAATCGTGAACCAATCAGAAGGTAGTTTTTGGTCACGTGTAATGTTGAGTTGTTCACCTATATTTTAAGTTAGGTGGTTAGGTTTTTTTTTTTTTTTAAAGCACCCGCCATTTCGGGGTGTTGTGTGTATATATATATATTATATATTATTATATATTACATAGTTATATATTATATATTACATAGTATTTTGTTCTACTTAGCCGATGTCGGCCGACAAATCTTGTTATTTACCCGATATTAATGTGTGTGAACATTGCGAGTGTAGTTAATCTGTGAACAATAATTAATTAAATTTAATAAACAAATAAATATGTAAATATATATGTAAATATGAAAATATATTATGTAAGCAAACGTAAATATATATTTCATCTCAATTTTATGTTGGGAATTGGGATTGGGATTATCTCGGAATCTTGATTTTTTGTATTAATTTCCGGACGAATAAAAATATCTAATTCATCCGGTATACGGATCAATAGATGCAGCCTTTTTAATTTTTAAAATAGTGTCCATTCACATCAATACGTCGCTACATCCGATGGAACCTGAGAAAAACACATTGTACACCCGTCGTTAGGGAGTCTTTTCGACGGAATTTTGAAACGCAACCACTGCTTCTTCGGCATCCTTAAAACTTTTTCCTCGAAGTTATTTTTTTATTTTCGGAACCACGGTATTTGAGTCACCTCCGTTAAGTCTTTGACACATTTTACTGCACATGTTAACACGACGGAAATCTTGGGTTCCGGTGAAATTATGATTTATCCAGCGGGTATAAAGCTTCCTGACCGCTAAATAGTCCGGCCGTCCCTCGCGTAGATTATCGGTAAGATTAGTACGACCACGTTTAAAATCCTTAAACCAGTTGTAAACAGTGGCACAAGATGGGGATTTCATCATGGAAGGCCAATCCAAGTCTATCATAACTTTCTTGTTGACTTAAACGACATCGAAAGCAAATCTTAAAGCAAATGACACAAGTATTGGCAAAAAGTTCCGTTTTCCAAATTTAAACTTATTTTTTTAAATACTTTTCACCAGTGGTCGGTTCTTAAAACTTTCCAATTAACCCTCGTATAACGGCAACAGTTATACATCATCGAGTATGTAGGAATAATACATAGAACTTTATCCAAACCGTATGATTTCCTTTCAAGGGTAAATAGGAAAATTCATTTGAATTTTTTTACGTAAACAAACAAATAAGTTTTTTTTTTTGATATTTCTTAAGTCTTCACAGTTTTCATAATTTTTACTTTAATGTTTGAAAATATCTATAAACATATATAGCCATGTTAAGCTTATTTAAATTTATATAATTATAGCATGAAAAATAAACCGATACGGGCAGGGATTCGAACCCACGACTACTGGAAAACAGTAGTCACGGGTTCGAATCCCTGCCCGTATCGGTTTATTTTTCATTCTATATTTATATAAATTTTTACTTTACTTTATTACTTTTACTTTATTGAGAATATCATAAACAATAAGTCAGACGTAACTTTCTTCGATCTATTTTTTAATTGGAGCTAAGTGCTAACAAACAAAGTTTACTTCATATTATTAAAACTGGAACACAGTTCCGGCTGCTGTAAAGCAAAATCAGAACTTATTCAAAAAATACCAATGTTTTGCAATTTTACGCTTAGAAAAATAAAAATAAAACCTACCAAAATATACTATAAATATATAATATACACATATTAAAAAAATTAAATCTCTCGCATAAACTGTAGCTCCGACCTATTTCTTATAATCAAAATCAATAAATTCTAGGCATATAGGTAATTCAATTATATATATCTTATCAATGCCCGAAGACTTTATGGCGTGGGGCGCGGGCTTCTAACGCGTAGTGAATCAACGCTTTTTTTTCATTTTTTATTTATTTTATTTTTTTAAAAAGTTTAACAAGTTTTCTCTTCATTAAAAGTAATGTCTAAAACAAAAAAATGGCTGCCAACAGTATCAGCTTAAGACACAAAAAGTTTAGTTCCAAGAAACGCATTTTTATTAACTATGACGCATTGCTAGTAATACGTATCTGACGGACCGTTTATATCATCAGAATTAATACATAGTATGTATGCAATAAATTAAATAGCTTAAAATTTTATTTTGCAATAATCGTATTAAAAATCACTAATACGTAGACAAAGAATATTATATGTCTACATTATAATACATATATCGAGAATTGACAAGTTCTGAGAAACAACTAACATCAAACAAGAAAAAAAAGATAAAAGATATGAACATTTTTTCTTCTCAATTTAAACATATTAGCAATAGTTATATATTTATATTTTTTGCGTAATTAAGTTTTAAAGTATTGGATTACACAAATTAACCACATTAAGTTATTAATCACAAGTCACAACATAATACGTTTTTACACGAGTAAATAAGCAAGAACGATCATACTAGTAATAGTTGTTTATTCGAGATTTATTCTTTTTTTTTTACCCATTTAAAAATATAACGCTGATTTCAATTTAAAGAACAGCGATAATACTTTTACAAAAGCATCAATTATAATAATAATGTATAAACGGTCCTCGAAGTACTTTTAGTCTATGGTCCGAACTTGGAGGGAAAGGAAGGGAGAACGAGTACGAGTGGCATGTAGAATGGGTATCTGAGTTTGTCTGTGGGGACATTTGTTAGACTCGTGCGCAGATATAACGTCAAAAATAAAATAAAAATAATCTCGTTTATATTCTCAGAAATAGTTGTGGTAGTGTTATGGTGAATGTTTTTGGATTGCAGTGACTTTTAACATAATCCAGTTTTAAACAGATGTGAGTTTTTATCCTTTGCTGTACTTGAAAATTGTGCTTAAAATACGTTTTACGAGGTACGCGACCCAATTTATTGAATATTTTAGTTTTCCTTGCACTATACATGTATAACATGGTGATTATAACAAGTGTACAAAAGTTACAACACCTTAATTATCTAGTATTATTACTGTAAATTTTAACTTAGATATGTTAAATGTTTTCTATTTATATTAAATGTATATACAACATAAACATAGAAATAAAAAATATATAATTAAACCTAAATATACCATAATCTTAAGATTATTTAAATTCAGGTCTAGAAACCTATCAATTTTGTTTTTTACAGTAAATCATATGAGGAAAAGAATTCAGTTACAAAAATTACAACAATATTAAAAAAAAATATATTTAATATAATTATTATCACTAACAATATAATGAATAATAATCATAAACAGAAATTGATAAACATTATTTAGTTACTAAGAAATAAAAAAATAATCTAATTAAAGCATTGACAAAACATGTAATTTGAACCAGTGGTGCAAATCATTTTTGAATCAAATTTCATCACAAGTTAGTATGTTATTTTCAAGTACAAAATAGAAATGGCATTTACCACAGATGCAGGAGTCAGTTCAACTGCGCCTCTAACAAGTTTAAGACTATTTAATATTCTTATGCATATTTTAAACAAACACTATATAAATCATTATGTGAAAACAGATTTTGATATATAATATATATTTATTCTCTACAGAACTAATTGATTTGCTGTTAAACAATCCTTCTTTATTATGTTTGAAGCCACTTTAATTAATTATTTATGATAAATATAATTGCTGTGTGATATTTCAACTTAGAATGTAATTTCCGTTGTTTATAACAATAACAATTTATTGTACAATTTTATGTCTTCTAAAACAGATAACCCTGACATATTTTTAAATGTTAATACATGACATTGAAATAATCACGGTGAAACAAAAGATATTAATAATAAATAAAGGTAATTCTAGTCTAAGATTTTTAAAGAAATAATCAGACTTACAAACTATAAAACCTAACCCCTAAACAAAGCCTGGACAATGGGTATTATGATGATAAATATACACAAACATACTATTTCTATTTTTTAATCAAACTCAATCCACCAACTATATAGATGGAGTTATATCAACTGCGCCAACCAGTTGTCATAATTAAATTATATTTATTTTGTATTTTATAACTATGAAGATATTTGCTTTGTAAAGGAAAATAAAAAATAATTTCTTTTATTTATTGCTATTATTTAAGCAGATTTTTTGCTAATTGGTTATTTGTAAGTAAAAACACATTTATCTTTACTTATTAAATTACTTTTATCAATATTGTTTGTGTAAAAGTTATCTTTCATAATTATTGAAGTGCCCAGTGTCCCTATAGAAGTTACATTTGTTTGTATATTTATAAGCATATTATTAAACCTTATATCAGTTTTGGTAGAACTATAATTAATTTATGTTTATGTATATTGTTACCCTTCTTTGGCTACTTCAATGAAATAATTAAATTTATTTAGTATAAAACAAAACTTATCTATTTTTTTAGAATCATATTAGGAAATTGTTCAGTTGCTGTTGTGACATAGTATAGAAGTGAAACATCAATAAGTCACAACATCAAAATAAAAAATATATAAATAATAATTTTTTCAAAAGGGGAGTAAATAGGTTTTTAAAGGGTCGGCAGCGCGCGTGTGATGCCCCTGGTGTTGCAGGCGTCCATAGGCCACGGTGACCGCTTACCATCAGGCGGGCCGTGAGCTTGTTGCCACCATCGTGGTATAAAAAAAAAAAAAAATAAAATAAATGATCCATATTTTTACCCACAAACAGAACAAAATGTGATTAAATTGGAAACATTGACCAAAGAAGTTATCTTATATTTTTTTTAATTAGACTTCATTCAAAATTGACATTAGTTGCTAAATTATGTTTAAAAGTTTCCGTTTTCGGTGCGTATTTCAATATAGGTCTCATCCATTCCCATTCACATAGCATCAAAGAGTAGGAGTGTCAAAAGGTTTGCAATACTCTACAAAGCAGCAGTGGAATGACAGATTATATACTTCGTATTTTTCATATATTTGTCTGTGTATATACATATAATCTACCGCTGAATAACCGATTCTGAGCCCCGCCTGCTCTTTGGGTTGGTATACATCCAATACTATAGTCATTTGGTTGAGAAGGACGTCAGCAAATCTTTGTAATATAATATGTAATATTGGGGATGCAACTAATGGGTATGTAGCTAGTGATGTCACTCTTATCCCATACTTATGCATAAGTTATGGACTTGTTTGATGGTGGACTGTTTTTAAGGCTTAATTGAAAACCTTGTTCATAGAATAGATTTTGATTTTATTATTACATCTTTTGCTACATTGTCCATTCCTAGAGCTTGGTCTTTCTTTAGAGTACTTGTAGCCTAAGTGTACTTATATTGTAAGATGTATGATATTAATGTGTGGTTGCCATGACTAGGGCGATAGTCATACACGTTGATGTTTTGCCTGGACAAGAGTTCCCTTTGGTATTTAGTAGCTGCACAGATGTAATTTTTTTTTTTATGCCTGTCATTGTTTTTAATTTTAGGATCCTCTTTTGTGTCGATTTTATTAGCTTCCTTAACTCCTCTTGTTCTTTAATATGTTCTCCCAATACTGTCATTCTGTGTTTAGTAATATCCCTTCAGTTTTCCTTCTTTATTGGTTTTGCTTATTTCTGCTCTGTTTTTATTTCCGATTTGGTAAAATCTCTGCTTTTCCATTGGTTCTATTCGTATTCGTCTGTATCCCAACAATACTTTCGTTCAATAATTCTAAGACCATGTTTCTGAGCTTCATGAAGTTAGCTTATTTTTCTTTCACTCCATGGATCATAATATTCTTCTCCTGTAAGCAAATTTCATAGTTTATTTTAAATTACAGTGATTAAATTTCCTACTTCAATACTTCATTTTCTATTTACTATTTTTATTTAAAAAAAAATACTGGTTAAATTCTATAACTATTGTTTATGGTATTAATTCGACTTACTTCATAATCAAAACCACTAATTATACTGAATTCTTTACTTAAATGTGTTTATTTTTATTAAACAATAATATTAAATATATTTACTTAGATTAGCAATTAAAATGAGTAGTGAAGAAATCAGATGTTGTTTTCACTTCTACATCTCTTCAGAACTTCGTTAATATAATTTTTAAATTTAAAAACTTTTCTTTTTAAAAGAACTAGTGTAATAAACTAATTTTATATTGATAAAGTGAAGTGATCTATAGTTCTGAAAAACTGACAGCTACTCAATAATTTCAGCAATAGTGTACCAATGTAATAATTAATAAATTAATTAAACCCTTAATATTAACAAAAAAAATCATTTAACATTTTTAAGGAACTTGATTGACGTAAAGCTGGTAACATTCAATTCTAAGAACTTTACAACGACGAAGGGCTTTTTATTCATGCCTCATGGTCATGAGATAAATATAAAAAAAGAATATCGCGAAATTGGCACAGACTATTTAATGAAGTCTTTTTATTTGTATTTACATTTACATATTTTAATCAACCTTATATCGTTAAATTTTATGAACGACAGAAATAATACCAATTTTGAATATGTGAATAAAAATATTGAAATTATTACAGAAATTAAATTTAACATCATTTTAATATAAACAAAATAATACACCAGTCGGCTGCTCTTTACATTTCATGGAAAGCGTGTGTATGTTTATACATTTCTATCGCGAAAGCTATTTGTCGGATTATTTTTGGATATAGCAACACATTAGAAAAATAAATGGATGAAGTAGCAAACTAAGCTAGTTATTATACATTTATATAACATACAACAAAAATATGCATTGGCGTCATTCTACCATGCATGCAGGAAAACAATTCTGTATCTTAGTATTTACCCTATAATATGTTTATCCTTTACGTCATAGCTACTGAACTATTTAAATATAATTATAGTTATGAATAAACTTTGTATAGGTAAGGGATTGTGTAATAACTTATTAAAATATGTGTTAAAGCGTCTCTAAGATTATATAAAATGTTATTTGTAAGCTTAACCCTCTAAGCAGTGCAGTTATTGTCTTTATACACGTAATACTGGGCATGCTAGACAATCCTTTAAAATTGGCGACAGGTCAGGAAGAAAAAAAACATATTTTTGGACAAGCCGTATGAATGCACATACAGAAATAGAATAAGTAACGGACTAATGACAGATATTAATTACAGACAATACTAGAGCATGTATGTCCTCATCTCTAGATAGATTATTACTCGAGCGGGTATGGGAAAACCAACGATAATCTTTTATGAAGTTTATATATATACAAAAGTTTATCGTTAATTATTATTCTAGTTTCTTATCTTGATTATATTAATCTTATCTCTATTATATTTACATCTCGGATTGTAAATAGATAATTAATTCAAAGGTTAACCATTGGACCTACATGTTGAAAAATAATATGAAATATTTATTGAGTATTATAAAGATTTGTTACTAAGGAAAGCATTGCTTAAATTTTGTAGAAGAAGACATGAACCAAAAAGGTTATAAATTTAGTTTTTCTCTTTATTTGCCTGACATGTTTGTTACCTATGGAAAATCCCACCACGAGGTATCGTTTCATACTATTAAACTGTCGAACAAAATGCTACTATGCAATTATATTTAAAGAGCACTAGTTTTAAATTACTATAGAATATGCACTAGGTTTTTATTTATCGATTTACCTACCTAGTTGACTGTTCGAATCTGTAAAGGAAACTTCCTTTGAACTAGACCTAGACATGAAAATGGCTGAATAAATTAAACTTTGCATCCTTGATAATAATTAAAAAGAAAAAAAAATCTAGTATTAGAGGTTGGGAACTTTTAGAATGGACATATCGAAATAATGCTGACCTACAGTTAAAACATTATCTAGATATTCTAGATCCAGACATCTTCTAGGGTCCATCTATTTGGCTGATCCGTATTAAAGATGAACAGACTACTATACATATTGTAACTGTACATTCTATTAGTGGCCGAGCCCAAACCCTTTCTTACATTCCCACCCAGATCATATCCCTCTTCATATTTTTAAAGAATAAACTCCTGCTACTAGCTTCATGTTGCTATTCATTGTCTCTTTATAAAAAACTAGTTTTTGTCCGCGGCTTCGCACGACTTAAATTCGTAAAAAAATAAAATTCCTATTTCCCTTTTTTTGTATTGGCTTCTATTTGACTTGTTTTAAGTGATACAATCAAAATGATGACATCGGCAGACATCGCTCACTCTCAAAAATGTATTTAAAGTTTTTAATAAGGATACAATATGAGATACTGTAATTTTTTATACTTTTTTTACTTTAACGTTCATTTAAATACTTTTTTAAATAGAGTACTTAATAACCATTCTTACCATATATCACACTTATAGATTTTTATTGAACATAATCAAAATATGACTATGTAAACTTGAGAAATTCAGAGCTACACAATCGACGTTATTGTGACCATCAACATGCAGGTCTGGTTTTATTAAAAAATTTAAAAAAACTATTTTAATGCCTAAATAATTTGTTCAGTTAGCTAAATTTTCAATACTGAACATTCACAAAAACCATTTTTGAGACGGTTTGCACGGTTCCATACTATAGTGCGCCGGCCGACCGTACCGACACAAACGCGATGTCCCTATATTTTAAATCTGTAATATCTTCAAAAATATTCATTTAAATTACATGCTGTAAAGGGCTATATTGTTCCATATTAAATGTAAAACGTATTTAAGGTGCTTAATTAGATAAGGATTAATGCTGTGTTGCTTAAAATCGCTTCGTAAATAAACCATTATTTCTCGTAAAAAGTAAAGGATAAAAGTTGGCTATCCCTAAGAGATAAACATTATATACCATCGCGGACTTTCTTGTAGAACTTTTTAAGATATACAATACTTAGTACATTATTTTGATCTATCTCGTAGCCAGCGTTTGCAATGTAAATGCAAAACAATGTAATTGTTTACGACTTCGAATCTTGAAATTATGAGTGGTTCTCTAATATATTAAGCATGTTATTATACATATAAACGTTCCTCTTGAAACATTCTATCTATTAAAAAAAAATGCATCAAAATCCGGTGTGTAGTGTTAAAGATCTAAGCATACATACAGACATAGAGACAGACGCGGGAAGCGACTTTGCTTTATACTATGTAATGACAATGAACATTTTTTTAAATTAGGAATTCTAATATCATATACGAGTGTAACAAAGTACGACATCCATACCATACACCGTCTTCTGTAAGAGGGCACTATTGTCAAAACCGTTTATGAGCTCTAGTCAATTGATTAGTCAGACAAGGTCAGGAAATTATGTAATTACCCAATATAGTTATAGTTTAAAAAAATATATTGTAAGTGAAAAGGAATGTTCGTTTTATGGTCCACTTTATATTCAGGATTTATTCTGGAACACTCAGTTCCAGAATAAATCCTGAATATAACAGACGTCAGAAGTTGTTGTGTTACGATAAAATTTTATTTATAACTGTGGCTTCATAAAGACGTGAAGGTAATTTATGTATTCATTTTCCTAACAAAGCGTTAATAGTGTTGTGTGATGTACAAGGTAACAAATAATTTTCTATAATTACTATTTTCTATAAACAAAGGACTATGAACATAGTTTACGCACACACAGAACACACAGAATCATATCCAAATAGTATTGTATATAATATGTAACTCTTTGTTATCTAAGATGCGTTGCAAATATAAAAAAGTTTTGCATATTGGTTGTCATGACAGTGAAAGGAATATTCGCAGTGAAAGTATATTGATTACGTTAAATGTTGTGATAAATATCATTACATGTTATTTACTACATAGTTGTTTCCCGCCACTTCGTCTGTATGGAAATTTTTTATTTTTTTTTTGGTCAATAATTTCAATTAAACTAATGACTATCTTTGCGTTTTGTATATATATTAACATATGGAAAATGATTCTATATAAATGAATCTCACCGACCTTCCTCGGCTTCGGAGTTGTCAATTTACTTAAAAAGAAATGAAAAGCGCCTTTAACATATGATTGAAGTATTGATTTCAAATTTTTAATTCCCTTGTGTGATATGTGATATGTAATAAAACTAACATACTTAATATTCCAGCAAAATTTTATGAATTTTTCAATGCGGAATTTATTGTAATGATAAAAACATGTAAAAAAATAAATAGGAAATAGAAACAGTTAATATAAGCTAAGAGTAACAAGGTACCAAATATTGACCCTTTCGAAACTCCCAATTCTATTTTTCGAAGAACACACGTTTATACAAAAAGCTCTTTTGTCTATTCGAAAGATATGAGGTTACAAGACCCTGGTCACGAATACGAAGGGTAAAATTTATGGAGAGCAATGCAAGAAACGACTGAGATGTGTTTGAAAATCCTAAAGAAACTAAAAATATTTTGGAAATTAATGGAAGACGCTGCTAATACACGGTATGCGTAAAGTAAATACTATTTGCCGTTTATAATTCATAGTAATAACCCTAGCACCAACATAACATTAGTTTATAACCCTCTCTAGTCAACGTTCAATGAACTTTAATAGATAGACTTTTAGGTCAGGACGATTTAGTACTCAATTGTAACCTGCAAATGTCGCTGAATCATGTTACGTTAGGATAATGACAAACTAAACACATTCCGTTTAAAACCCCAATGAGTGTAACTTTATTTTGTCCTTTTAAATGTTCAAAGTAATTACAAATGGTTTTAAATTAATTATTGTACAAATTTTGATACTCAAAGTTTGACAATGTTTTAAGTTGGTTGACTGGTTGTAAAAACTCTAGCATTAAGTCCGCCCATTGTATTTTATTTTGTACAATAAAGTATTAATAAACAAATAATGTTACACTACGATAATCTTTTTGGTTAGGTGACTGATAAAATGGGCCCTATATGCGATATAAAAATGACTTCCTGTTGAATAATATATGTTGATCGGACTAATCACCTATAATAATATAATATATAATTAATATTCGTTCAGTAGTCATTCCCGAGATGCGAAACGAGCAAACAGACAAATAGACAAACAATAATATAAGAACCATATATGTATTTTAATCCGTGTCAGTTTTTGCGCATGTAGCAACATATCTTAAAATATTTAATGTAGATGTAATCTCGTCACTGTTTTATTGAATTAGAGAGCGAAGGTTATTGTTTCGTAACTAGGAGAAAAAACTTTTCCTATTTGTTTATATGTACTAGAATAGAGTTCGCATTTCTCATCAAAATTTTATACAACCTTGCATGATAATGATCTACATAAAACCCAAAACTCAAGCTAAAAGTTAAAATAATTAACTCTAGATCAAACCTATTCAATAAACTTAATATACCTACTTTTGTTGTTTTTAATATTTAGCATTCAAGATAATACATGGGTATTATAATAATAAGTAAACAATATTGCCTAAAAAGACGTCATTTTTGCGGTTAATTAAATGTAGGTATTTGTTATTAAATATTTTTTCCATAAAGCATGACAGGCGTTATTACACAGTAAATAATATTATTTTATATTATATGTAAAAAATTGTAACATAATGAATAAATGGTATAATTTGTAATAAGTAATTATTAAAATTTTACGTGTATTATTTAGGATGATTTATAGAATGAACCTCAATAAATAATGATAAATATATTTTTAACAGATTATTTTAAATATTTCGATGGATTTATAAGTGTATAATAATTTGGTAAACTGTCATAGTTTTCCTAATGTAAAACTCGTACAAAATGTGTAACTTAAAAGTTCTGTGTAAAAGTCACTTCGTTATAAAAGGAACTTACAATTATTAATTCCAGTTTCGAGCTGGTTTAGACAAGAAGGTACGATATTAATCAGGCAGGGCTTTTCTATATACATACTCTATTTTGACAACAGGTTCACTCGCTCATTACTAATATAACCTTATGTTAATCACAAAACATTCATTCAGCCTCTCATTGAATGTTCTTTTTATTTATAATTTCAGAGTTATAGAAGGAAATGGAGACAGACATAAATTAAATTATCAGTCCAAAAAAAAACATTTTTTTTACTAAAAATAACTACAAACAGACTACAGATTTATATATTAATATAATTGAATAGTAAGATACAATAATTGCCTTTCAAAACCTCGCCCTGAATGATATAACATGACCTACGACCGAACGAACAAAACTACAGTCAAAATATAACATATTAAAAATTTGTTGTTATTCTAAATTAATTAGTTATAATAGCACTTCTTATCGCTAATTAATGACGTCATGTTTGGGTCCAACGTTGGCCCAATAGAAATTATCCAATTACATATTTTTGTTAGTTCATTATTAGCCTTCAAACCTGCGTGTCTTTTTTTTAACGGTGGTAAGTTAGTTAGTTAGTTAGGAGTTATTGTTGATGTTTATATAATGCCTTAGGCTTGTTGTTGTCGTGTTGAATTTTTTCTTAGTTTGTGTTGAATTGTTGCTTAGAGTTGTCTGAAAGAATAGAAGCTGAGAAGTCATACATTATCCAATTTACCGAGCGCCAGGTCAATTAGAATACTAATATGACGTTGTGAAAAATCTGTTAGTGAGCAAGTGTTACCATCTAATTGGGTTTTTGAGGTCAAGTAATGGCTAGTGCGCTATAAATTAGATGGTGACATAAGCGCCTATTACGACCTTTTAGCTGCTACGGTTGAACCAACGACTTAGAATACATATTAAAAACTACATTATACATATATTACTTCATAAACTATTTTTATAAGAAAGCTGCCGACTGCTACTATTAGTATTATTGTATTTCAAGAAATCTATAATTAGTTTATAATACGATACTATTGTATCGGTGTCTATCTATAAATATAATCACTGTCTCACTATAGCTAACTACCTATATAGTGGTGTGTTTTAAAATATAATAACCGAATACTATTAGTATTCGGTTATTCGGTGAATCCACTACTCGGCGCATCTCTAATATACAGGGTTATTCGTAATTAGTTGACCACCTCTTGCAGGCAGCCTCTTTACATTAATCCCAACAACATTTGTTTTACGACTTTTTAAAAATAAAGTTTTTAAAATTTAAATATTCCCATACAAAAATTATGTCTTGTCTCTGAACTGGCATTAACTCTGAGCGTCGGTATGGCGCCCGAGCGTTGACCTTTTAGCTACTTCTTACAAAATACAATGATAGGTAAAAGTGGAAGCAAGAATTTTTTTGTTACTTTTTTTTGTGTTGTTTATCAAGATTTGTAAAATATTGTAGAACAAATGTTGTTGGGATTGATGTAGAAAGGCTGCCAGCAAGGGGTGGTCAACTAATTAAAAATAACCCTGTATGTTTAAATTGTTGTATTCTACATACAAACGAATTAGCTATATGTAAATATAGTTTTAAATTAGTATTTTATTATAATTTGTAATGTCATTTCTTATAATAGAGGTCATAAACACAAATCAGCGTATTTAGGGTTGTCCAAAAATGAAGCTACAATATGGTTCACAAAAATAAAAGATCGTTATTGTAACGAGAGTAGTTATGAAATAAAATAGATTAAGCGAGTTGCAAAAATGAATTAATGATAAATGAAGAATGTAGATGAATAAGTGAGTAGGAGCCCAAGAGATGGATGAATTTTGTAAATAATTTTTAGAGCAAATTTTTCTGAATATGAAATGCCTTGAATAAATAATGAAGATGATTGTAGGAGGCTTTTCTATAGGTGAAATAGATGGTGATACAGTTGATGCTAAATGAATAAAAACAGTCGGAGGGGGTTTTGATATTTGTTGCTTAGTTTCTCAAGACTTGGTGTGGACTTGTGTGTGGTTGTGGTGGACTTGTGTAGTATGAGTTGCCATATCTTCTAGTGGTAAAATAAGAACTTCATCTGAAGACACTATTGAACTAAGCTATGGTTAACTGCCAAAAAGGTGTAAAGGCAAAATCATTATTATTCATGTCATGAGTTTCAGAGTTGCACTGTGATTTGATACACTGTGATTTCACAATTTATAATTTGTTCAATCAGGAGCCGTTAATAAATTACGTTAATTTTTTTTATTATAATTACATTAAGATATTATTGATCATAGGTATATACAATTTTATTAAATTTAAATAAGCTATACATTTTTAATTACTTTTATAAATAGATAACAAGAAAACAAAGGTGGACGCAATCTGGTCTGTCCTAAATAATAGGTCATAAAATTCGCGTCCACTGCGGACGCAAAGTGGAATTTTAAAAATTTGTATGTAGTAAGTAGTTCGCGTCCACCTTATTTTAACTGTCAACAATTAAAAAACTTAAGTAAATTCATAGTTATGTTTTCCTTTCTTTATTATTAAGGCCTAGAAACATCTATGTATCCTTAACTTCACATAAAACAATGTAAAACTAACCGTGAGTGGTGTTGCTGCTCACTATTTTTTTACTAAGATTTAAGACATTCGCAGTCTTTTGTCAACTGGCTCAGATAAATTATTTTTTTTTAAAGGGAAGGATTGCGCTCAAGGAAATTTTGTCTATGACTGTGTATCTTCTATATATTCTATTGAGGTATTGGCAGAAATTACATTTGGTTTTGTTAGAAAGTTCATGAACTTATTTTCGAGTATTTTATGAAAGGATAGCCGTCGAATGGACGCAAACTGGGCGATGGACGCAAACAGGCGAAATGACCCTATGTATTTAAAATGTTCAAGAAATGTATCTATATACAATACAAAAAAGCTGTAACTGATCGTTGTTCTATGTACAGAAAATATTTTCAAAACTTCATAATGCGGGGGGGGAGACACTCTATATAAGCAACAGAACTCAAAACAATGGTTTTTAATTTTTCTGATAGTCTGTATGTCTGTATATGTCTGTATGTTTGTGCACGCTAATCTCAGAAACGTATTAATTTGTATTTGAAAACGATTTGTATGCAGTTTTAGGGAAAATGTTGTAATGGGCATTTTCGATCGAAATCTACGCGTACGAAGTCGCAGGCACAGCTAGTTTAAAATATTACTTGATATATAAAAATTAAACAAAGAAATAGAGATTCAAATGCTTTTTAATAGTTAATGGTTTTCGACAATTAAGAATATATAAATTATTTTAATTATTTTGCTTTTAACTACAATCATTTCAACAAATCTTGAATTTTAATGGAGACTTGGTAAATAATAAATGAATCTTGGAAAAAATCCAAATACAACGTTGGCCCAATAGAAAATATCCAATTGTACATATTTTTGTTGTTCATTCATTCATCAAACTTGCGGGTCTTCTTTTTTTTTTAATCGGTGGTAAGTTTTTTAATTTATTTATTCTATGTTCTGGAGAATAGAAGCTGAGAAGTCATACATTATCCAATTTACCGAGCTCCAGGTCAATTAGAATACTAATATGACATTGCGTAAAATCTGTTAATGAGCAGGTGTTACCATTTGTTCTACGACTTTTTAAAAATAATAGTTTTTAAAATTTTAATTTTTCCGCCCGAGCCGAGCGTTGACCTTTTAGGTACTTCTTACAAAATACAGTGATAGGTAAAAGTGAGAGCAAACATTTCGTTGGTTACTTTTTTGTGTTGTTTATCAAGATTTGTAAAATATTGTAGAACAAATGTTGTTAGGATTGATGTAGAGAGGCCTACAAGAGGTGGTCAACTAATTAAAAATAACCCTGTATATTTAAATTGTTGCATTCTACATACAAACGAATTAGCTATATATAAATATAGTTTTAAATTAGTATTTTATTATAATTTGTGATGTCATTTCTCATAATAGAGGACATAAACATAAATCAGCTTACATTACTTGTCAAGAATACAATTGTATCTAGGGTTGTCCAAAAACAAGCTACAATACGGTTCAGAAAAAAAAACGATCGCTATTATTACTGATATATCATAGTAATGTTTATTATACACTGATGTCAACCCTACGTCTAAACTACACGTCTTATAAATCAACCTTGAAACTGTTGTCGTATAAAGTGCATACTTATAGGAATTCTTGGCATAATTAGTACATGTATAGTCAACGAACATATTTAAATCCATGTTTGTGTCTGTCAGAAAGTTGTTATTAAATTATATTCAAATCTTTCATGTAATATTAAAAAATATATATATAAATCACATCTAAAATTAAAATATTTAAAATGTCATTGTTAAGTTCATGATATAATAATCTTGCATAAATTATCGCGGGTTCAGAAACTCTGATTAACTTAATTAAGTTAATCACAGTTCAATTTAATAAAACTTATAATAACAAAAACAGAAGTTGAAACAAATAAACAGATGTCTGATTGATGATATCAGAACCAATTAACATTAATCTTTTCCGAAACCTGTCACCGAAATCCATCTCTAAAAGCTAAAATTTTTACAAATAGGGAAGGAAAAAATGTTCTTTCTCTTCCTGCACTATTCTCAATCACCCTATAGATAATCTATAGATAATCATTTAGTTGCTAGATGCTAACTACAGTTAGGTTACATTAATAACTATTTTATAACATTCCGTCTAGCGAGATTAGTTATGAAATAAAATAAGCGAATCGCGAAGATGAATTGATGAAAGATAAAAAATGTAGATGAATAAGTGAGTAGGAGAGGCCAAAAGATGGATGGATTTTGTAAAAAAGGAGAAAGAAGTGGGTGGAAGAGAAAACATGTACAACAATGTATGAAGACAGGTCGATCTAGAGTGGGATAAGACCAGGAGGATAACATGTGAGCAACACATTATAGGATGGCTATAATGTGTTGCTTACATATAAAATAAATATCAGTAGGGCTATTCTGTAAGAACATTTTATAATCTCGAAAGCGGAATCTAAAACGAAATGTAAGATTTATAGAAATTAATGGCTTATTTTGTTAATAAGGCTTGGACAAAGTATATCGATATTATCGAATCTCTTGATTAGAAATGCCAAAATGTAAGCTGGAGCATTCGCTTTCGAATTTTGATCACTCAGGGGAGATTCGAATTCGTGTTCTGTTCTTACAGAATAGCATAGCTGTACTTGGAAAAATATTTAAATAGCTCTATTTATTTGGCACACCTTTAAATATAACAACAACAGTAACAACTTGTGACTGCTTTCAATTCCTACGTAACAAATAACAGGATAAACATAAGATTTACAAAGATAGTGCAGTTAAAAAAAAAACAATGAATATAAAACAAAAACATTATTATCTGTAAAACTGATAATGATGATAATAGTTTTAATTATTTCGTTACGTTTATTTGTTTGTAGAAATATTATTTAAAATATTACTTGATATATAAAAATTAAACAAATAAATAGAGATTCAAATCTTTTTAATCGACTTCTTCATAAAGGAGGAGGTTCTCAATTCGGCAGTTATTTTTTTTTATGAATATAAACCGATTTCTCCGAGGTTTCTGAACCCATTTACTTAATTCTTTTTTTGTTTGAATAGTTTCGAATTGGTCCCATAAAAAATGATTCAGGTGGTCCCCCATTCGTTTTTATTTTATGAGCATTTTTGTCCACGTTTTGTACTAGCTCCTCTGGAAGGAAATCAAAACGTGCTGTAACAAATGACATCTGTTGTGTTGGTTATGTGAATTCTGACGCACTGGTTCTCACGTTGCTGAACCGACTCGGTAGCTGTCCGGTTTTGTATCACTTCTAATCTATAAGTCCTCTGCTCAGACGACTCTTTCTCTAAACGCTTATTAAAAAGGCCAAGTCTATTAGCTCTCTGCTCAAAATACTCATTCACAAGACACTCTTGGATCTTACTAAGTCTAGAATTATGCTGATCAAGAGTTTCTTGACGTTACAAAACTACGTTAAAAAAACCGACTTTAAAACAAAAAGTAAAATAATAATGAAGATTTAATATTTATTATATACTACCTATTACTTATATGTCCTATTTACTAATAGGTTTGAATCCCATGCCGAGCCTTAAACAAATAATTATATTTAACAACTTAAATGAATACGAGCAAATTAATACAATGAAATGCCTACTTTAATGATTAAGATACGTAAATAAACATAATAAAAAGCAATTAAATCTTAATATTATAAACAGCTCAAATAGTGAAAAAAAAATTATGAAAATGTATTCAACCGAATTCCTATACTAAATGGCTAATCACCGACTTCAAACCTTTTAGTATTTAGATTAATTGTTAATGTTTTCCGACAATGGGGAACATTCACGTATTTTTTTTTTTGACGTAAATTAAAGCTTGAAAAGATTCTAGTTTTTTTTTAAAGTGAAAATTAAAACATTGAGTAAATTTGACCCGTTTAAACACCGCCATTTTGCGCGCGTTTTGCGTGACGTCAAATGATACATCCAGTGAATGTTTACTATGAACTTTTTAGTTATTTCATAGATATTTTAAGTTTTAATTGCTTTACAAGTCATGGAAGAAGATAAAAATGATCTTACGAGTATTGTATACTACCGGAGTGCAAAAATAGTATTAGAAAAACACCCGACAAAGTGTTTTTTGTATTCCAAGAGATGCGAAAATACAAAAACAATGGTGTATGGTAATTAAAAGGGATATTATATGTCCTAAATCGTGTTTATATGGTTGTGAAGATCAATTTAACGTAAGTATACTTTATTTATAATAAGTTTAATCTAATAGTTTAAATTTATAGTAAGTTATCAACATTAGAAAATTTGAGTTTAAAATTAACCTAACCTATCTTACAAATTTCAGTATAACTTTCTATAAAAACCGTAATCTTTTTTTGTTTTACGCAATTTTATGGTCTGTCGATTTATTTCAGGTTAAGGAACATACAGCAAATTGTATTGAATATAATATGTGTAACGAAACCACAAGGAGAAAGATGTAATCTAAATTTGAAGAAAGGAGTTGTTCCTTATATATTTTTGTGGCAAGACCACCAGCTGATAGAATGAGAATGTGTATAGTCAAAAGGCAAAGATTGACATCGGTTAATGAAGCCTTTTAAGAGTTAGCTATCAAAAGTAGTGTTTAAAAAAATTGGTGACCTTTACGAAGAAGTGATATAGGTAGTAAGTCCTAGTACTGCCCATACAAATGTCTGTGATATTAATCAGCCAAGACTCAGTACTTCTCCTATTGAATGTGATGATCATAGAGCAGAGCCTTGCTTTTTGCATATTAAAGATAAATTACCAAGTGACTAAGCTGTGCAAGTTAATATTAAACCGAAGTATGGAAGTAAAGGTGTCAATGTAAATATACCTGCTGAAAAACAAAATGTAGCATTGTCACCATTTCCTCATTTTACACACAACATTGTTACACAACAGTTTTAAAAGTAAAACTATCTGTTTTAAAAAGAAAATTGTTTACTGAAAACACAGCTGATAATACTTCTATAGCATCTTATATCTTCTATATCTGCTGATTATCAACCAAGTTATTTATCTGAGTCAAGTGAAGTGAAAAATGATTCTGAGGCAGAAACATTTTAAAAATGTATTGTGTACCTAGTAGCATGCTAACTGCTATTCAAAAAGAGTTTGTAGGTATTTGTTTTGTTAGAGTTGTTTGAGTATTTAGAAAATGTTTTTAAGATTACCTAAATAATTGTATCATTTAATAAAACTTTAAGCACGAAAATATAGGTTTAAATTATTTATTTTTCTCAGTCACACTGATACCACAGTATGAACTGAACCGCCGATATATTGAATGGTGTGTCAAATGACGTCACATTTCCTTTCGACCAATGGTGGCGCGTTTTGGAATTTTGAATTTCGCTCCCTAAATTTGCACTTTTCATAAATTATTTTATGGCCTTAAATGATTAGTAAATTAAAAAAAAATGATTTTATTATAATAAGATGATAAAAAGTAATCGAAAAAAAAATATTTGAGACCATTTAAATTTTTTTGCATGTTCCCTATTAAGAATATACATTATTTTAATCACTGCTTTTCACTACAATCATTGCAATAAATCTTGCATTTTAATAGTGACTTGGTAAATAATTAATTAATCTTGGAAATAATCCAAATACAATTAGTTCGAATGCTATAAATATAATTAAGCATCACTGCTTAATGAATACTAGTATGTACCCAGATATTTAATATTATATAACTATATAATCAGTATGCCATTCTTTGATTCTCTTAAACGATGACCTTGTAGTCGTAAAGTTTTCTTTACCGATTAATAGATAAAGATAATATGAAAAAAGTAAACTAATACTATAAACAGAGAAATTTGTATGTTCGTGTTTATGTGGAGACTAATCTCTGAAACCTATGGTGATATTAGAAAAATTCTTCAACCATTTGAAAGGTCTACTATTCTAGATGGATATAGGCTATATATAATTACACTACTATCCTTACAACGAGTAAAAAAAAGTGTCTGTATAATGTAAATAACTATTTGCCATTCGGCTCCTCAGTAGTTCACCAAAGGACCTCTATCCACGGACAGAGTGGCGGGTTACAGCTAGTGTCTCATACAAGGACAGCTTGTTAATATTAATATTCTCGAACGTCATTGCTTTTAATTTATTGTTACGTGGGTATTTCAATGTAGTTAACTATAGGGAAGAGATCTATGGATTAATATTTGATCACAATACTTAACTAGCCATCCGACCCCGCTTCACTAAGCTATAATAAATAAAATTATTTATATCTAGCCTTATTTTTTTCTATTAACCTGTTAAACAAAATTCCCCGAGATATTACAATACGTACCTATAGTATGGTACCTATTAAATCATAAACAATATGGTTTAACAATGACCAGTGCAGCAATTAGTGTTCCGTTGCTTTTGATTCTGTTAATTAAGGACGCCTTTCCGGTTATACCCAAAATTATAAATTTTTGGGTACATATTGCTACAATATCAAAATTAATGTAATGAAACCAATAATTGCAACACATAGAAATTTTCGATACCTTTAGTTTCTTCTGAAAAAGAAAACTACTATCATAGTTTTTAATACAACAAAACGATTTTCCATCACTTCTTTACATATTCTATGAAATCGGAAGGCTTTTCTGGTATTATTAATTTTATTTTTATTAAAAATAAAAATATCTTTTATTATTATAGTATTCAGTTTCAAATCTCTTGAACAGTTCGTTGCAGAAATCTTACTAACGTGTATATGTTGTAATTATGGTGTACTTTCAAATGTATCTATCTCTATCTTAATTTCTTATACATAGGAGTAAACCTTGATTTATCCCGGGTTGGATAATTATTTTAAGATTTACGATTACTGAAAAGAAGGAAACTATATTTATAGAGGAATATGTTATCCAACAAATCACTTAAATACCATCTCACTAGTAATAAATATTTATGTATTACTAGTGAGATACTATTTATTTATTTTCAATTTACGTAATCTTACAAAGTGCCATATTTCGTCTTTTATATCATCCGAATACCACGAAGTCAAAAGGAAGATATAGATTTGCATCATACTATCTACTAATTTGTCAAATAATCTACAACATGAATATTATACATATTGTATGTAACGTCTTGATTTTCCTGTGGTTATAGTTGTTGTGACGTCACACTCATTGAAGTATGGCGCCTCTATAAACTAGAGAGTCATGGGCGTACCGAAGAGGGGACAGGGGGGGGACATCGTATACCTGTCTATTGCATTTGACATTAAAAAATAAAACCAATTAAGTTTTAAAAATTAAAGAAGATTTAGAAATGCTTTTATGCGTTTTACAAACAAATATAATTCTCTACTAAAACTTTAAGCAAACACTTTAAAGTCTGAAATCTTCATTAGAAGCGAGATCCGGCAAAGACAAATCACCAGCGTTTGCTTTATCATTGTTAAACCATACTCAGAAAATTAAAATTACAGCTCCAAAATTACAAAAATATATTAAAGAAATCTGGTTTGACTTCCCCACCAAAGCACAGAATCTGGGTACGCCCATGTATAGAGTTACAATTATGTACCATATTTATCATCCGATAAGACAAATTATATATTTTTACTTAAATATCTGTATATAATAAAATGATTGTTAGAGTATAACCTTACAATACCCTAAGTATGGTATCTTAAATAAATTAATGAAGTTACGGTACGATAATAATTAATAAGCTACGGTGTCGCTGAATTTGATGAACGACTGGACAGTTTCCCAGAGGTCGCGGGTTCGAATCCGTGCCCGTATCGGTTTATTTTTCACTGTATAATTATTTTAAATTTAAATAAGATTTACGTGGTTAAACATGTTTATAAATATTTTTCAAACCTTACTTTATTTATAAACAAACAGTATGGATAACAATATTTCGTTAAAAATTACCTCACAATAACTATATAATTAAAAATAAAACAATAAAGTATCAAGTATTTTATTTACAATAACAAAATAATATTAATTATCATATTAAGGTTGTAAATTATAATCAAGTTGTATTTGTAATTGAGCTGTTTGTACGTTGTTTATTTGAAATATTAACTGAGATCGACTATGCAGAGGTCATTAAACCTGTGACTACGTGATTACGTCAACTAGATCGATCGCCTCGATAAAAACTTTGATCCCGCAAATCTATTTCAAATGTCAATTAGTTTTTCAATAAAACTTATTTATTTACAGATGCAAGAAAAACAACATGCTAGATAGATCACCGCCGTGATGTGTAGTCCCAAAGTAATAGCAACGCCTGATACAAAAATGGAAGAAAAGAAATCTATATTGAAAATATTTGAAAGGACCGTCCAAGCTCTCTTCCAAAAAAGCAAACATAAGAAAGATAAAAGTAAAGATCCAAAACATAACAAAGATGTAAAAGTTGAGGCTGCACTAAGAAATGAAATTAAAGTAACACCGGTTACAGTGTTAATACAAAACATTGAAAAACTTAAAATAGAAAGAAAAGAAAATGACGAAGAAAAAGACGATGATGAATTCAAGAACTTTTCTTATAGTGTTATTGAAGAAAAGAATAATGATGCCGTAATCCATTCACTTGTGTCCACTGAGAGTGGATTTGACGAAACGTTCTCTAACAAGTCTGATGATGAGAATGAAGACGGAAAAGAACAATCCAAAGATAATAAGGTGATTGAATCTCTACAGAATTTGAAAGTAGATGACAAAAAAGAAAACTTACGAGTTAATACAAGTGAAGTAGAGTCTCTACTTAATTCCAATGTAGATGATAAAGTTGATAGAAACTTAGTGGAGTCTCTAAAAAAATTGAAAGTAGATGACAAAAATACAGAGAAGATAACAGATGACAAAAAAAAGAAGATGGTGTCAAATGTTGTAATTACTCGAGGGCCAGATAAGAAGAGTTCCAATTACGTCCCATCAACGCACCCATACATAGAAACGAATAGTAATTATAGACATGTAAGTATAAATAATTTTAAATATAACATTTTTATTTAGTAATATAAATGACACGAAAAAAAATACCTTTTCTAAAAATATAAATTAAACAAAAAATGCAGATTCGTTTTTAAATCCAGAATCCATAGTAATTAATATTTGAAAACTGTTAAGTTATTGACTAAAATTTTTTAAACATAGTCGTTTTTTTGTTAAATTTTTCTTTACAATTTCAATGAGTAGACAACAACAAAAAACGTAATATTCTATAAGAACTATACAACATGGCGAATAATCGTTTTTTACACAAATCGCTTAGAGTATTTAAGGTTATTTAACTTTATTTAATATAAAACTAAATATAAACTTTTATTTTTTTATTATTTTCTAGTTCAGCCAAATTAACCCCCAGACATTATCCGGCGGTCAGGTGAGGGTTAACCAAACTGCGGCATTAGATACGTGTCCAGAGCTATCAGGAGCTCTAACCCAAGTGGACAAAACCATTAACGTGTTCCAACAAAATAGCAAACAGGAACAAGAAGCTGACTTCGAAGCAGCTATGGACTTTATTATAGAAAAATCCTCACACATAACTCATTCACATGCTGTGCAAGACTCATTCACTGACAGTCGCTTAAATATCTTCCCGACGCCACCACGGTCCGAAAATGTACCAAGTCCTTTATCAGATTCTTTCACACATATCTTTAATGCAGAATCTAACACATTCCCCAGCAACCTCTCCCCTTCTCTTCCTTATAATAGTTTTGATAATAACCTGGATTATAATATAATTCCCAACATCTCTTCCCCTCTGCAACATCACATCTCCTCCCCTGCAACATCATCCCCGATGTATAACGGAGATTACGAGAAATTTCAAGATATACATGGTTCTCCCTCCTTCCTTACTAGCTTCGAAAATATCTCAACCTCCCTTTCCCCTTCAACATCTTCCCCAATTTACAACGCCGATAATGAGTCTTATCAAATAAGTCATACCACCCACCAAAATTACGAAAAAACACCAGACGAAAAATCTAAATACATCAGAACCTCAATCTCCCCTTCAACATCTTCGATGTATAACAGTGACAATGAGAAATTTCAAGATATTACATCCACATATCTTCCCTTCCTCTCTTCCCCAACGGAAGAGAAGAAGAAAGAAGAAAAGACAAAAAGCAATTCATCTTCCAAAACAATGAAGCAGTATAAGGACTTGCAGAAAGACATAGCACATGCATTCTCAAAAAAAATGTGTTGTCAAGTAAACAGAAAATCACCCAAGGACATCTTTCAAGAGTACATGGAGAAATTACAAATGGAAGAAAGAAAATATTTGTGCTATAAAGTCGCGTATTTGAAGCTGGAAGAAGCTTATGAGTAAGTCAAACATCTTTATATTAAAACCATAATGCTATTAATATACAGATTGATACTAAAAAAGCAGATATTCACTTATTAATTAAATAATAACACTAAATATTTTGCATGTTTTGTAGAAAAAAAATAATCTTGTAACTAAATTAGTGTATATATACTATGTGTTCTAGAAACGTAAATAGACATTCAAGGTTTCATTTATGTTATTCACATAAAAAAAATAACAGACATAAGAGACATTTTAAACAAAATTAATCTATAAATTTAATTTAAATTACCAAACATACTCAATCACAAGGGAACTACTAGGGAACAACGAGTGACGTCTTTTTTTTAGTTTCACGTGGTTTTATTAGTTCCACGTGTATGTTTACTCGTTTGTTTGTAACCGACTTTTTCAAATGGGAATCTATCTCATTTCCTACGGGCCGATTTGGTTCAAACTTTGTACACATATCAAGGACCGATAGTAAATTAATAAATAAAAAAAGATTATCTCATTATCCTGATAAGGATCTCCAGAATTAATAATTATCTTACAGATCTTTTTTTGCATGAGAGTGAGAGAGACAGCGCCATGCGTTAGTTTCGAGACCAACTCTTCGATTCTTAGCACTACATGGTATAATAGATAGTTAAACTCTTCTCGCTCTAGTCGACCCTTCTGTTATTGTTGGTATGCTGCATGACTTTGTATCTATAGCTGATGAGGTAGAAATTTTTGTTATAATTATTAAATTTCTAATTATTTTTTCACACATTTAAATTGATACTGATTGAATTTCGCCTCATAAAATAGTAAACATAAACATTCGATGACTAACATATTAATATACTCGCTTTTGTGATTATATTAAAATAATATATAAAATATTTTTTACTTCTCCGAAAAAAAATCTATGCTGAAAACTTTGTGTATTTAAAAAAAATATCTTTAACTAAAATAAAAGTTGTTTTTTTAATAATCTATTGGATTGATATGTATTAGATTTTCAAATAGAACTTTTTTAGATGTAATGAATGTAATTAATTTGTTCTACGACTTTTTAAAATTAATAGTTTTAAAAATTTTTGTTTTCCCATATAAAATGTATTTGTTGCCTCTGAAGTGTCATTAACTTGGAGCGTGGGTATAGCGCCCGC
Organism: Napeogenes sylphis; assembly: GCA_959347405.1. NCBI lineage: Eukaryota > Metazoa > Arthropoda > Insecta > Lepidoptera > Nymphalidae > Napeogenes > Napeogenes sylphis. The sequence goes on from OY365785.1 coordinate 31,257,038, forward strand.
GCGTTGATTTTTTAAGTGCTTTTTGCTAAAAATAAATATATATTTTTTTAAATCTTCGGCACAAAAAGACCTCTAAAAAAAATAAAAATAATATTATTATGTAATTATTGAAGTAGTTGCGTCGGGGGACCGTTGTACGTACGTTGACGAGGGTTTCTATTTTAAGAAGTTAATCGTTGACGACTTGGACTATACGATTCGATATCGTAATTTCTTTATTTATCTTGGTAACTTACTTGCATTTTAATTTCTTCCTTTATTAAGCACAAGCATAGCGTAGCACAAGTAAAAATAAATACATACATAATAATACATTTACAATCTATAGTTTTTAGATAAAAAACTGGTATATATATTTTAAATATCTTTTAAAGACTGTAATCGGCTTATACTTGAAATTGTATTGTCTTTAAATCTGTATATCGGTATGTTTGAAAGAGTATCGCATGACGCGCATTATGATAATGTTTATCATGGATTAAAAAAATATTTAATTCCATAAACAAAACTATTAATTAGGAATTAGAAAAATCTTCGTAAGATTATTTTCTGTTACTAAAACATATTACATGCATCATCTAAATATATAATAGGTGGGGATTTTTTTTCGCATTTTATATGAAAAATCAAGACTTTTTTTTTCAAATGTATTTACATTTATTCGATAATTCGATAATTTTTTGCCATCTTGTTGGTAGTGACATAATACAGTTGCTATAAAAATTTTGGGAGTTCAGATCAAAAAAACAGACAAGTAGTTTTGGCAGTCCTCTCTTGATGTTAACCTGACAGAGCCTAAAGAATTCTGTAGGGACCGAAACAGGTAGAAATCTGAACGTGCAAGTCAGGGCTATACAGCAGATGTATTAATACCTCCCAGCCAAAATGTCTTAATTTTTGCTGAGTGGCTAAAGATGTGTTTGGTCTAGCAGTATCGTGATATAACCCACACCCTTTCTATTAATCAATGCCGGCCGCTTTCTTTTCAAGTTCTTGTTTTAATCTCATCAACTGTTGGCAGTAAATATCTGAATCGATGGTGCTGTCTGGCGATAAAAGCTCAAAATGAACAGCTTCAGCTCTTCCAGCTCCACAATACACAGATCATCACCTTATTTACAGAGACGAAGCTTCTTAGCATTCCATGGACTCACCGTACAGGTGCCGGCCCAACGCGTTGCATGGAGAAGAGTGCAAACAATGCGTGGGGCTGGCGACCCAGAGGTAGATTTTAGAAGAAGAAGAAGATAATATGATGCGCAAACACGCTCGCCTCCACTATCCACACTCCTCTCCCTACTTAAACAAATTTGGAAGGAACCTACTGCTGTTGCTACTGCTGCCTTTGAAATAAGTTCTAGAAATAACCGATGCTTGTTCTATAAAGACCAAGGTCTTTAAGTATATTATAGAGAGATTTTGCTGTTATACTTCTCGCTTACAAGCTAACTAGAAATTGATTCCTGGACTGAATACTTATTAAGCTAAACTGTGAGATCCCTGGGGATGTTTGTTTCCCAGGGATCAGTAAGCTCCACAAGTATCAGGCGCCTCAGATGTTTAGAATACAGGAATAAGTCCGGTCTGGATGACGAAACACCAACATCCCCAAGGATTTTGTAATGTTTTTCATACGTGTCCATCATGAGAGTCCAATCAGGAGCCGCGCCTAAAATTGAATAAGATTTGATTTTTTTTTGGAGAAGCCTTCTTTTACGAACTCTACATTTCGGTTAATGGTTGTTATACCTTTCCGCACTCTTGCTACTAAAAGACTAAGCGCTTCCCGTATGATTTCCATTACCGTATCGTGGCGACGCGAGTATTGACCTTTATCTAGAAGTACCCTTCACCCTACTAATAAGTGTTTCGCGGTTCCTATTGCCTCCCCACAGATATCGCAAGACTTTTCGATGGCTTTGCACCATCTTACTAAATTATTTTCGATCTAGGAGAGTCATTTGGTATGCATTAAGGTAAAATTTTAGTAACGCTGAAGACCGATCATAAAGCAGGGTGCGTCACTTCAAAGCTAGAAGAATACAAAAGTCTTCTATGACCAACCCCTTCGTTTTAATTTTCAAGGCACATTGCATGCATTCGGTAGTTATTGTTTTCGTCTTGTCGTACTTGTCCTGAACTTTCATACTTGATCCCAGCACTACTTTATACGTTTGCGAACCTATCATATTTTTTTTATGGAATTAAAGTCGTGACTGCTCTGAAGTAACTTTATCTTTTAGGAGAGAAGTATCATTTTTAGATTTTCAGATAATATGCTTTTCGATAGCTCTTAGATGTTTGTAGAGCTCCGATGGTTTCTTTAATTTTAACCCAAAATTGTTTCGGTCTCTAAATAAGGTTGAAGACTCTGCTGACTGCGCTAACCGGAGACAAAACTTCAATGTTTTTATGACGCTTGCCTGTAACTTGGCAAAAGGGTTTTATTAATATTATACACGAGTGATGGTAAAGAATTGTCGTATATCCAAGCTTTTTTTAGGTTACTTACTTCCTTATATTATTTATGAAAGAAAATTAATTATTTCACCTTTTAACGAAGTCTGACCGTTTCTTACCACGATCTTTTTCGTACGTTCTTATCATATGTCATCAACTTTTTATCACCAATCTCTTCAAAAACGGATCGGATTCGTTACGACTCAGTAAAGAATCGCAAATGAATAGAATTAGTCAAATACATAACAGTTTCATGACATAAAGTCTCAAAGACTAGCTTGTGTGACGTCACGGAGTAACATCCAACAATGATATATAATAATTACAAAGATGTACTGTAAGTACAAACCATTATAAGTTTGAATGTGTTATATTCATATATAATATACATTTACATTTGACTACTCTCATTTTGGGATAACTACCATAAGCCGATAATAGAAGGATAGAGGAAGGAGATTTATATACGCACAGAAATATTTTACCTCAATTATAAAATATTGGATAGATATTGACAATTCATTACTATTATCATACAAGTTAAGGGAATAATTAAAATTCAATAATTTCAGTGAATTATTTTACTGAATAGATTGATTTTTTTTTTAACATTAGCATCTAACACATATAATTAGATATTATATATTAAAAAACAAACAATTTATTAATAGGTATAGAAAATGCTACTGTATTTAAACATTTAACAACAATTTACAATTATTTACTATACTTAGACCCTGTTACTATATCACGGCCACATCATTCAAGTTATAACGACACAAACAGACACACATAAGTAACTGTAACGAGATACATCTATACACTAAACATTATTTATTGCAGAATTAACTCATTAGCACCAACCTCCTCCCCCCCTTTATAGACCGACATATACTTATTTATATACATTTTAAAGGAAATAATGATAAAATAAAATAATGATAATTACTAGTACTGTCTATGTAATAAACAATACTTTTTCTTATCTTTATTACTTTATTCTACATTATCCTAACGTTGAGTTCTAAATAAAGTTTACGGAATACCTAAATAGACTAGAATGAATACATAAATAGAATAGAAATAGAATGTTAAAACCATTGGTTAGTTTCAACCGTCATGTGCTGAATACGTACGTAAAATCTTTAATAAAAAAAATATTGGCATATTAGATTACATAGCATTGGCCAACATTGGCCAGCATTTGTCATGTTTATTGCGAGTAATAATACTTAAAAACATTGGTTCCAGTGTCCTGTACCACATTTTGGCCCACCTTGCGAACAACGAAGACCCTTTCCAACTGGCTCTGTTCAGCCTGATTTGTGAGAAGGTTCTCGCCTTGAAGCCTGAAATGTTTATTGATAACTATGGTAAGATTTTAGTATTATTTTGTGCTTTTGTCCTTAATATTTATATTATACTCTAAGAAAGACCTTGAGAGTTGGTTACATAGAAAAACAACTTCTGGTAACTTACAAAGATTAGAGTGGTAACGTTATATGATAACAATAATGAACTATTATATTTGAATTTGTTAAGCTCATTAATCTGAAAATAAGTATCGCCGAAATTAATAATCAATCCTAATCCAATTTTGCGTCTAAAGATTGAAATCCTCCGTCCAAATACGTCCCTTTTTTATATAGAATGCTATTCTGCTAGGAACAACATGGTAGAATGCTCGTTATAGATCGGATGTATGAAGTCAGTGTATGACTTGACATATGATGAAGTAATATCGACAAGAAAGTTGATTGCAGTTTCTTAGTACCGTGATTCACTTAGCGATAGAAAATCTTGAGAAATTTATCGATAACTATGTAATCACTAAATATAATCGCGTTATCACCTTACCACTTCTGGTTGTCACAATAAATTTGTTAGATATATATTGACATTTAAAAATAAAAACGTTTTAGATAACAAATCTGGAAAACAAAAAACACATTTTTTAACAACAGTATTTTTATTCAAAATTCAAAAGCAGTCTCAAACATTGATACAAACAACCAAGCAAATGCGAGTCTGACTCGCACATGAAGGGTTCCGTATCATTGTATATAGAGAACGTCAAAAAATTACGTTTTTGTATGGAATTGAAAATGAAATACAAACATTACAGAACTCTTGATTAGTACCGAAATACGATACTGATTTAATTAGGTTCGGAAACGTGTTTTAAAAATAAATATTATTTCCAGGTCTCAGTCTCCTGTCATCAGCTGTATTGAAATGCTATAAGCTGCCAATACTGACGAGGTACTTGGTGCAGTGTATCCGTACTGTGACTCAGAATGAAACCTACAAACCCACAAAGAAATACGTTTTTACTAAAGTAAGTTTATTAATAATGTTTTGTATATTAGTACACTGGTGAAAATTTTTAATCCAGTTTCCTTGGTTGCTTCAATCTCGGTCAATAATCTCGGTAAATATCAAAGATATAAATAAAAACTCAAAAGATGTCGCCGAAGTCATGATAAAGATTAGATATACAAATAAATAGATAAAAATAGTGATGACAAAATAGTTTACTTGACATGGTGAAGATAGATTCTCAAAAATGTTCTCAGAGTTTGCAGGTTCGTGTCCTGGTCGTGTTGATATTTTCAACAAATATATACAATTGTATGAAATATGTCCCACTATCAGGTGAACGATCAAGGTGACACTCTAGTGCTGCAGTGCGTCCGTGCGGGCGACCAGTGCGCCGACACACTCGCAGAACTACTGCGGGCCGACGAAGCGGGACACGCGCCGCTGTTCGACGTACACCACGCCAACATTAATGGTAACACACACACACACACACATACCATACATTCCCGTAACACTAATAAGGCATTCAAGCGATCATTATCATTCTTATTCAAAACGTGTGTATTTACACACGTTACCTCGATAATTAATCTAATTATTTAATATCATTTGATAAATATGAACATTATAAAATGAATCGTACTCAAGTAATTAATCTAAGTTTATATTATATATAGGTCAGGGCGCGCTGCACGTGTGCTGCTCACTGAGCCACGCACACACACTGCACGTGCTGCTCAAACACGGAGCCGCCGACTTGTGGAGGGGGGTGAGTACACACACACACACACACACACACACACGATAAGACCATCGTGGGGGTGAGTACACACACATACACATACATACACACACGATAAGACCATCGTAGGCGATTCTACTGTTATGTATAGATATAAACAATACTATAGGCCTATTCGATTTGTCTATTTCACATAGGGCCTTTACTATATATACACAATTGTCATATTATTCGACTAGCGACATTCATAAACTGCAAACGCTCGTCGATTCTATCAAATGTTTGACTTTAACTTATAACAGCATGGCTCTATGTCAAATTAATACATTTTTCATTCGACAAGCGAACAGCGCTGGTTTAGACCTAAACACCTATGAGTCTACGGGTGAATAGTAAGTGTTGATTCAAATTATTCAAAAATGATTGTGCGAAAGTTGTGTCGTTGGAGCACAACTTTCGCTCACGGGCCGGAGTCAGTATGTACGCGCGGAACGACCTCTGTATTCAGCGTCTCCGTCACCTTGAAGACCCCACTTTTTCTTCCCTATGGGTTTTAGTGGACACAGGAAACGAAAAAATCCTGTATTCCTGTGTCTACCGTTCGCACAGCGGTGACCAGGAGACAACTCGTTTATTTGAGTATCTTAGTGAGGCTGCAGATATGGCTCTGTATCAGTACCCTTCGACGCAGCTCGTCTTTCTGGGGGACTTTAATGCCTGTCATCAGGACTGGCTGTTCCCGTACCAGAAGACCGACCATGCTGGAAGAGAAGCGCGGAAATTTGCGTTGTCCTTGGACCTCTTTCAGCTGGTGAAGCAAGCGACAAGGGTACCAGATGTGGTAGGCCATACAGCCAATTGCCTGGACCTTCTGCTGACAACTGATCCGGACAGGTATCGTGTAGAAGTCACCTCCCCCTTGGGAACCTCCGATCACTGTCTGGTGAAATCTGTGTTTACATATTCCCCACCAGCTTTCGAACCTCTTGGTGTTAGGCGAGTATGGAAATACAAGTCAGCAGATTGGGATGAGATGCGACACTTTTTTGCGTCTTATCCTTGGCGGCAGGTCTGCTTCTCTTCTTTGGATCCGTCGAGTTGCGCGGATGCTATAACCGATGTGGTGCATCAGGCAATGGAGTATTTTATTCCTTTTGCTGACGTACCCATCGGTGGCAAAGCTCGCCCATGGTTTAATGCCGAATGTGGTCATGCTCAAGACCGAAAACATTCGGCATATCTCATTTGGGCTGATGCTCGAACCCGCAAAACTCCGGATGTAAGTTTGAAGAAGAGAGCCTTTAACCAAGCTGCCAAGTCCTACAAGAAGGCATTGCGGAAGGCTCGTCTTGATCGGATCGTTAAGAATGGCGAAAAGCTCTCTGTCAGACCAACTGGCAGTCGAGCTTTCTGGTCTCTTGCGAAAGCGATCGAGTCGAACTTCTGCCAACCCTCACTGCCTGCTCTGCTGAAGCCTGATGGATCCCTGGCCCACACTGCAACAGAGAAAGCGAATGTATTTGCTTCTCTGTTTGCTGAGAATTCGCATCTAGACACTGGCAATGCTCCTCCAGCACATCTTCCTCACTGCGGTATTTCGATGCCTGAAATCCGCATCACTAACAAAGAGGTATGGAGAACATTGTGTCGTTTAGATGTGAATAAAGCCAGTGGTCCTGATGGTATACCAGCCATTCTGCTCAAGACATGCGCAGCTGAGTTGTCTCCTATACTGACACGTCTGTATCGCCTCTCTTTCATGACTGGAATAGTGCCGAAATCCTGGAAGCTTGCTAATGTGCAACCCGTGCCCAAAAAAGGCAGCCGTGCCGACCCTGTCAATTACAGACCGATTTCAATCACCTCCATACTCTGTAAGATTATGGAGCGTGTATTGAACTCGCGCCTACTAGCATACCTAGAAGGTAACGATCTCTTCAGTGACCGACAGTACGGGTTTCGCCGTAATAGGTCTACTGGGGACCTCCTAGTGTATGCTACTCACATTTTAGGCGAGGCCATCGAGAAGAACGGAGAAGCGATCGCCGTCTCTCTGGACGTCTCGAGGGCATTTGACAGGGTCTGGCATGCGAGCCTTATATGCAAGCTTTCAGCGTACGGTATATCTCCTGGTCTGATCGGCTGGGTAACGGACTTTCTGAGCCACAGATCTCTCCGAGTAGTTGTCGACGGGTGTTCCTCGGAACCCTTGACAATAAATGCCGGAGTGCCTCAGGGGTCCGTTCTTTCTGCAACTCTGTTTTTGCTGCACATTAATGATCTGTTGAAGCCCGGTATCTATGGGTATGCAGACGACAGCACAGTTGTAGAAAGATATCTGCCGAGTACTCGGGCTAGTCGAGATCAAGTACAGTCTGAAAGAGAAGCCATGGTGCAACGTTTGAATGACAAACTTCAGGCAGTCTCCGCATGGAGCAATGCCAATCTTGTCGAGTTCAACGCCACCAAAACGCAGACGTGTCTATTCACCTCCAAAAGGAGCCCTTTCACCTTGGCTCCTACTTTCCAGAATGTATCCTTGGAATACAGTGACCGGCTTCAGTTGTTAGGCTTAGAGATTTCCTCGAACCTCAACTTTGGTCGGTTCATTGAGTCCAGAGCAAGAGCAGCAGCAGCAAAGCTTGCCGTTCTTGCGAAGGTTCGGCAGTACTTTACACCGGGACAGCTTCTTGTTTTATACAAAGCACAGATCCGGTCGTGTGTAGAGTACTGTGGACACATATTTGCTGGTGCCGCAAAGTCTCATCTTGCGGTTCTGGACTCAATTGAGAGGCGAGCAAAGAGGCTTATAGGCGATCCCGAATTGGTCGAAGCCGGCCTCCAAAGCCTTGAACACAGGCGTAAAATTGCTAGCCTCTCAGTATTCTATAGGATACATTTTGGTGAGTGTGCGCAGGAATTACACGAGTTAATTCCCCCGTCCCCCTTCCATCACCGGACGTCCCGACGCACGGCAGGTATCCATCCTTTTGTTGTGGACATTCCACCTGTCCGAACGAAGCGCTTTGCTTCCTCATTTTTAGTGCGTACAGCAAAGGACTGGAACAATTTGCCTGCGTCGGTATTTCCGGCCAAATATAATGTGGGTGTCTTCAAGAGAAGAGTGAATAGGTTGCTAGGGCAATGCGACTTACCATCTAAGACTACATTCCACTTACCATCAGGTGGAATGTAGTCAAGCATTGGCCTAGATCATATAAAAAAAAAAAAAAAAAAAAAAAAATGAATGCAGGACATCAAGGGAGGTGACACCCCCCTCCACCTGGCCGTGAACTCCGCCAACTGCGATCTCAGGATAGTGATGGTGCTGTTCCAACACATCGATAATAAGGACAGGAAGCGCCTGGCTCACGTCCCTAATAGAAGGTATTAGTTCTGAAAAGAGTTTGGTTTAAAACTAAATATGATACATATCGTTACTTAGTACAAACTTACTTATATATTTTTGCTTATCCCCAGGTGAAAGTTAAGAGTACTTATATAAAAAACCCATCTATCTTTCATTGCTTTAAAATTATACAAATTTATAACAGTTTAGTCTGATTGATATTATTACAAAAGTATACACAAATAATTGGGTTTTTCCTCTAAAATTAGAGAATTTCCGAAGTACAAAATCATCTTATATGTTGACTTTAATAATATAACAACTTCACTAAACACAATATCCACCAAAAAAACACGACAATTCTAAAAACTATGATTTGAACTAGGTCCAATGATTTAAAAAAAGAGCATATATTTAAGTACTGATTTAGTATCATTTGTATTTATTTAAATATATTTTGAGAGAAAACTTTAAAAAGTATTAGTTTATTTAACTGTAACTAATAAAACCTTTGAACGTGTTCCAGCTCTAATACGCCGTTAGAATACGCGAGGTCAGCGTTCAAGTCGCGGCAGAACTACCCAGCTGAAGTGTTGGAGTTCCTCAAGAAATGTCGTTAAAGACATAAAATAACATAAAAGTTGATTCCGTCATTTGTTGATTTTTAAAAGATTGTGGCGTTTAAATGAATATGGCGGCTGACAAAATGGCCGCCATTTGTTTTGATTGAATTACATTTATACGTAACATAATTTAAAAAATATATTTCTATACAGTGATACAGTAAGAAATTATTTTATAAATTAGTTTGTAATAATAGTTATTAATGGGAATTTAGTTTTTCTCGATAATGTTAGTTTTAGTTACGAAAACGGTTGTTCTTAGTCATAGTTTTAAAATGGTTATACATTTTACATTTTTATTTAATATAAGTATATATGATGGAAATTATTTCAATTATTGCATCTGTTATTTGCTCCTTTTTTTGAACAATAGGATAGATTAAAATAATTACAATTGTATTGTAATCAGAATGACATTTACTTTCGCTAGCTGGCTAGAAATTTAAATACTAATATGTATATATATACTCATGTGATATGTATATTAAATACTAACATCAAAAAATCTTTATATAATAAAATAACCTGTTATAGCTTTAATCTTAATATCTGTAAGAGATTGGAATAAATACAAAATGACAGAGTATTTGTATGAGTCGAGTAATTTTAATAATTACGCATTTTTAAACAAATACATTAAAGATAAAAATAAATTCAATAAGTTTAAAATATATAAACGACATATCTACGATTAAGAATTATATTTTAAGCAAACGAATCAAGTGACATGGTCAATACTTTATTGTTTACCGTACTTTTATTCTTGTTTTTTAAGTAAATTACTTTATCACATTAATTTAAAAACGAACGCCGGGTAAATGAGTTATTCTGTAACACAATCATGTATTTTTTTATATCAATTGTTTAATACATTTATTTGTTATCAGTTTTGTTTTTTTTTTTAATAAAGCCCCAACATTCTGTTTCGTAAATGTTAATTATTTTCAAATAAATGTCGTCACGTCAATACTACTACTTATTGGCGACCCTGAATTGGTTGACGCCAACCTCCACAGCCTTGAACACAGGCGTTGAATTGCTAGCCTCTCATTATTCTATAGGATACATTTTGGTGAGTGTGCGCAGGAATTACAAGATTTAATTCTCCCGTCCCCGTTCCATCACCGGACGTCCCGACGCACGGCAGGTATCCATTCTTACGTTGTGGACACTCCACCTGTCCGAACGAAGCGCTATGCCTCCTCTTTTTTAGTGCGTACAGGAAGGACTGGAACAATTTGCCTGCCTCGGTATTTCCGTCCAAATATAATGTGGTTGTCTTCAAGAGTGAATAGGTTGCTAGGTTAATGCGCCTTACCACCTATGACTACATTTTCACTCTCTATCAGGTGGAATGTAGTCAAGCGTTAACCTAGTTTTGATTAAAAATAAAAATCTAAGAACTGACAACTTTTATAACCAATTAATGATTCCGTTTTACAAATTTAACATATTATTTTTTTTATGTTATTTAAATTAAAAATATACATGATAAATTATAAGGACATCAAATTTCCTTAAACAAATAAATACATTATTTAATATTATAAATCATTATTTATAGCATCCTCAATAATCATAGTCATATTAACATTTTATCTGCTACATTATCAACTGTTTCATTTCCCTCCCAAGTATCAGCTTTGAAATGTATAATTGTCTTTTGATAGCTAAAGTAGCAAATAGCATCGATTTTAGTTCCATTTCTTGTTATTCTCAGATTTTTATAATTTGATATTTCTTCACTATTCACTTCCGTCTACGAAAATTAGCGTGATGCTACATTTCGGTATAATACGCTCAAGCCATAGTTTCTAAAGGGCCAATAGAAGTCATTACTTCACAAATACGATAACGAAACTCCATTGCTTCTTCCCTGCTATTTTCATGTTCTAGGTCAAACAAATAATTTAAAAACAGATCGTTTGATTAAGTTAATAATTAACTATAAATATTTTGTTAAAAATAGTGAATTGTCTCAATTTATTTAATACTTTACCTAACGCCCAATATGATTCAAATTTAATCAACGACTGTATTTTTATCAACCACAAAGACAAAAAGTCCTGCTACTATTTACTCGTTATTTAATCAGTATTTATTTTATTAACTAGATGCTGCCGGCGACTTCGCCTATTCTTCATTGTGACTACTTTGTTTTAAGGTCTGTCACAAAACAAATACCAAATATTTTTATTATACACATTATTTTGTACGTTCTATTTTATTAAGTGTATACAAATTATTTCTTAGCAGTTGCGAGCAACTCCCTTCCCGAGAAGCCATCTACCATCATCAGGATAGTTTTTACTGCAGATTTAATAAATATTTTTCAAATGAATGTAAAGGCTTAGTTCGACTTATTCAAATATTATGAATATTGAAAGGTTGCAAAAATAAATTGCAACTCCAAGGATAACAACTACATAATTTAACCCTTTTCATAGTATAACCACTTCACAGCTGGCGAGATCTATAAATAAAAGTATTATATTACGTATTAAGCTCAAATGCGTAGTATGGGGGATGTTATATTTAAATAAAACACATAAATCGAGTCGCAATTTTATTTTCCTCATATTCGAGACATCACTCGCTTCTCACATTAAATGCTCGACAAACCGTCGAGGCGTCTCGCTTCGACGGCAGCATATAATATTATCTATTAGACTATTTGAATATATTAAATAAGTTTGAGCTCGTAATATATAAAGTTCTCGGTGTTACAAAACCTTACAAAACCGCCATCGACCGATGTCTACGAGAAGTGTATCACAGAGTGCATTGAACCGACTCGTTAAGGAGTATTCTTACTTCTCGACCAGATATAACTTCGACATCAACTAATATTATTACAACATACACACTCAAAAAAATACCTGAGATCAATTTTTTTATGATTTTTTTAATTTGTATTTTTTTTTTAGTTTATTAATTTATATCTAGACAAAATTACAATATTACTATAACTAAGCGATAATTTCAAATACATAGATATAGAAAATAATTTTGAATAATTTAAAACGAAACTCGTAGAGTTAGTCAATAATACTAATATTAATAATGAATGTACATTACAACAAAATATTCGGTGGATTTTTATTACTTTTTCATTTTTTTCTCAATAATCCTATGTGACTTAATATTTAATAAAATGGAATATTAACCTCAGCGAGGGCCTCACTGATATCTCTAAGTAACATTTACATTTAAAGCTCTGAGTACTGATACAGCCGCAGCCCGCCCTCGCTCACCACACCTCATAGAACCAGTTACTATTAGCGCCACATCTCTCTCGCATGCACAAACAAACACTGCTATCAACTTACAACACAATTACACCGGTTCATTTTATAATCAACAACTCACACCGACGTTTCCTCATCGCTGTTTCTCTTTTGTACTAAGTTTTAGTTTTTTAATTATTTAAAGAAAAGCACTAAAGTGTGCAGACGTGCAACAGTTTTGTGGATCACGTGATTTTGACTCATTCAAAAGTGGGATCTCGACAAAGTTAACGGCTACTAAAACTAAGTAAGACTAGTAATAATTAGATAACGCGATAACGGACGAGTGGAGTTCGAATAAAACTTACAAGTTACTGTGAATTATTTATTAAATTAATAAAACCGTATATCGACCATTACCTAATTATTACGTAAATTTTCGCGTGAAACACGTTCGTCTAGCTACCGTTCATCGCAAGGGTGACAATGACGTTTAAATTTAAAATTTCTCTGTGAATGAAATGCAAAATAATGCCATGACACGTTTGACATCGTTTTATGATCGGCCAGTGTGGTCGGGCTGCCGGCGGCGCGTGTCCGGTCAGTTGTCGCAGTAGACGGGTAGCACGGGGCTCCGCGGCCAGTCCGACGTGTCCTCGCTCTCGCTGCCGACCCTGGAAGCCGCGCGTCATGAAGTCGCGTGTTTGTGCGTATGTATATGTATGTAATTGTTAACGTGTAGGTCGCTCACCTGGCTCGCTTGGGCGTGCAGTCCGCCCCCAGGTGTTGTTCCTCGATGGTGGGCAGCAGTGACGTCAGTCGGTCGGTGGGGCGCAATACCTTGAGCGTGCGCTCGGACAGTCTCCACACGAGGCGCTGACGCTGTGGCGCCGCCTGTCGCGCCTCGTAGCGAGCCGCCACGTCGCGCACCAGCCGTCGCACGCTCGCCAGGGACGCGTCCGACATCTGACGCGATACGACATACGTATAATGACAGAAGAACATCGCACACTTATGTAGACATACGGACACATGGAGACACTCACCTGGCAGTGTCGCTGCAGCTGAGCCGCGAACTCGTACAGACAGTACGCGTCCTCGGGCACGGGCGCTCCGCCCTCGGCGGCCCGACGACTCCACGCCACCAGCTCTTGCTCTGTGTCGTACAGTAAATGATATATTAATAAAAAATAACCTTGATGTGATTAAACTGCTTCAAACATAGGTAGAATATATATCGTAAAGGTAGAGCGGGAAGTCTCCCTCACCTAGCTTGTGGTAGACGAGCACCAGCGCCAGCTCGCTAGTGCGTGCGTTGACGCAGCCCGCGTCGCACACGGCGATCTCCAGGAGATTGATGAGCTCGGTCTCCTGTAATGGAGTGAATAGTAAGAAATGGTATCGTATTATATTGAATACTATGTGTGTGTGGTGCGGTGTGGTAGTGTGTGTACCGGCAGCACGCAGGCGGGCAGCGCCAGTTCCGTGGCGGCGGCCAGCAGCAGCGCCCGCATGAGGCGCGCCCAGTGCAGCGCCGTGACGGGTCGCCGCCCCGCCGCCGCCAGCTTGTCGCTCACCACCAGGGACATGCGCGCCACGTCACGGGCTGTGCACGCCGACTGAGACACCGCCACTGGACATACGGACTCATAAATATCGATCTATCGTTATCAATATTGATATGTCATTAAAGTCTGAATATCGATCATTTATAAATAAATTCATAAAATGTTTAAACCATTTGTTATAGTTCTATATGAAGGGTATATACTATAACACCACATTAGTATTAATTACATTACAGTATGCACTGTGCGTATAGACGATCATGAACTGAGGACTTTTCTAAAGTAACATGCATGAAGTGTAAATATAATTATCGATTAGCTTTTAAATACATATTAAGAATCCGTATAAGTAGATGTATTATTTACCTAGTTCCTCGACGGTGACGTTGCGGGGTTGTTTGGTGATGTCCGCGTACTCGTCGATGGCTAAGTTCATACAGGCCACGGTGATGCAGGGCACATGGCACGGACGAACTTTCATTTTTGTTAGGAAACTGTAATCAATATAACATACATTTATTTTAACTATTGTTCGTCTACTAATCAAAGTTCAGAAATTCAAGTAATCCATTTTAATGCAATTTATTCGTTCATTGTTTGACTGACCATAAACTTTTATTTGTACTATTTTATTATCCACCAGGGACGGGCGCTTAAGTCTTTCCATAAAACGTTTTATTATGAAAATTATAGAGAATTTTATTTTCACCTTGGGACGAGTTAAAAAAAATGCCACATTACTACATTTTCTTGTAAAATTTAAAATTTAGAGCATTTGTTTTTTTCTAGGGTACAGAGTTAAGTCTTTAGACTTTCTTTTTCTAGGTTTCAAACTGAGGTCTTTGACCATACTGGTTCCCATCCTCCTCACTCACCGGTCAAATAGGTTGATAGCACTAATGAGCACCTCCGCGGGTAGATCGAACCACACCTTCAGACAGCGCAGCACGTGGGCGGCTCCATCCCTAGCACCCGTTGTTACTTCACCACTCTGAAATTAATATTTACATTACTTTTATACAACTATATCTAGATATAATGTACTATTTAGACAAGACACTCACTAATAAACAAAAAAATTTTTGTTTATTAGTGAGTTCAAAAAAATTTTTGTTTATTAGTGAGTTTGTAATAATGAAATGGAATATTATATTCTGAACACACACACACACAAGTAAACCTAAGGGTCAATAGTTTTGGATATTTAATAATTTCCTTAGCTCTCTCAATTTAGTGACACCTTCATATATACAAATTGTATATTGCTACACCCTTACCGCATTCATTACAAAAATCTATTTATTTCTTGTGGATTACTCATCCTAAAGAAAATAATAACCATATTATATTATATATGAGTGTTTGTTTGTTACGCTTTCAGACCTTAACTACAACCATTCTTCACGACATTCATATTTCATACACGATGGCTCACGTACGGATTACAAAAAAGGATAACCTTTCGACTCGAGAAAAAGTATTTTTTTATTTTTATTATTTGTATAAATGAAGTTAGTTTAGAAATCTAAATACAATTAATAAATGCGGTTCTTTTGTAAGAGGACTGTGATAGATAAATATTCTTAAATACTTAATTAATCTGAAATAAAGCTCAAAATAGCATTCCTTTAAACAATGTCTAGTTAATATTAAAATCATTTTAATAATCTAACGGTTAAGAACAAACAATGTAATGAGAATATAGTGACATTAATTGCCTTCGCCTTTTATATAGTGTTCCGTTTTTCTTCTGGCTATATAAGGATGTAACGCTTCATAAAATCTATATACATAAATACAATTTTAATATCTGTCTGCGTGTTCTAAAATAAAGATTTATTTATTTATATATGTATTTACAAACTGTTAGATGCTTTATATCTTACTTCTATCGACCTTTCTTTTCGGAAAAATATTCGAATTTCTTTTTTAGACTGTGTTTTATACTTTATAATAGTAAAATATAAGATAAGGACATTATTTTGTTTAATCGTCTTTATATACACAGTATGCGAATACAAGTTGCCTCATCGACCTCGTATCATCAATTTGCATAGTCCGAAGGCTATATCGCAATGACGGTGGCGCTAGGCTTCGTGAAAGTTATTTTCTGTATGTGTACACAATTTATGTAAAATACACTTGATTTAAATCTATGCTCTTTATTCTTCTTAAGAAATTATATATTCTAAATATATTTGAAAATATGTTAGATCTTTGAATAATTTTAAAATTTTCGCTAAATCTTAACACAGATTAAATAAATATTCAATATTTTAAATTACCTTGAAGGAGATTTACAATGTATATATTTTTTATAATCAAGGTTGAAGTCAATGGTAAATGCTTGTATTTGTACAATATAAATATTTTGCTTTTAGAAGCTTATCAAGTACATATATTGTGGATCTATTGAAATAAACTATAATTCACAATAAAAATATAAAAAAAAAAAACAAAAATAAAAACAATGGAGTCATTCAATTCAACTTTCACAAAATCCGATCAGCCATTTTGACATGTCCGAATAAACACACAGACAAAAATAACAAAAATACCATTATTAAGAATAAAGTATTTGTTAAGTAAAACAAATGTAACCCAGCTCACCTCGCTATCATCGGGCAGGCACAGCCGCGGCTGGAACTTGCCCTCCATCATCAGGTACTCGTTGAGGCTGGCGTGCAGCTGCGCTACGTCGCCGTCAGCATCCGGGGGACCCGCGCCCGCTCTCGACATCGTCGGGGCTGGCTGCGAGCGGAGGGTGAATCGGCACCTATTGTGTTGACACACTGTTAATTATTGAATTTAGCTACTTTTGTTGATAGTTTAATTTTCATTATGTTAATTATAAAAGTAACTTTGACATTATTTATCATTTTACCGATATTACTATAATTATTTTTATCAATATTATCATAATTAGCTGCAGAACTGCATTGTTGTTTATTAAAATAAATTTATGAAAAACCGTTTCAAATTAAGCCATATAAATACAAATCCTAACGTATTTCCGTTAACTGCTTTACGTCCCAAATATGTGGGCATCCTGATAATAAACATACGGCAAGGTTCATCGAACCCGAGTATCGATGGGTAAATATTTTAAAATGTAGTTTATATTTTTAATATACTCTGTATTTTTATACCGTTTTCATAAATACATAATCCAAAAAAAATTGTTCCGACACACGTCATTTATTACAAAATAAATTAAACTCCACACTCGTACACATTGATTTGTCCTTTATTATTAACGACTGATATCTAGTACAGTGTATCGTGACCTTATATATCAATCAATACATGGTTACTACTGTATTCAGTCTTAATATTTAAAAAACGTTTACAACAATTATTAGATATTCTTACTGCGAACAGAATCATAGTGAAAGTTAAAAAACATATATTATTATTATTCTCAAAAGGTATTTATCTTATATCAGTTGATTTAAAATTAATCAAGCATTGGTTTATTGCTTACAGGCTATTTATTTATTGACATGATTTGGGTTTAGAAGGGTTCAGATAACCACTTTTTGTTTACGTGGGGGCTGCAGCTACTTCTTTAATTTGTAATTTTACTTTGTAGTACTAAATGTTCATATTTAATAAATACCAAAACGTATATAAATGTGTCATAATAGTGATATAAACATATACTTACTTAAGCGTGCGCAAGAGCAAGCAGTAAATGGTAGCCCGCGCCGATCCCCCCAAGGCTCGTAGAGTCCCGACTGTCCGCGACCGGGCGCGGCGGCCCTAGTACCTGACGAGAGAGTTTGGTTCAACGCTAACAGCGTTTGAGGGTTTGGATAGTTGGTAGGTTGGGGGTTGGACGTTTGATATCTTGGGATTAATAGAAATTTGGTGGTTTGTGGGTTGGAATATTTTTTTGAGATGGATTAAGATTCGAAAAATTCAGATCTATTAAGGAATTCGGGATCTCACAGGACACCTCAAAGTTACGGGGATCAATGTCTTGTTGAAAGACAATTGCCTCGCTACTTTGCTCTCTTTAAGTCAGATACATACAACAGTGGTTGAGCACTGATGTAGGACCAGTACGATCAGCTCAGAACGAGCGGAACGACTGTATGTTATGTAAATAAAAACAACGCCTCGGTCTACCCTTGACCCTATAGTATACACTGGGTTTGAGCCCTTAATACTATTTTTATTGAACTATCGAAAGTTTCTCGCAGCAAGCGAAGGGTCTCTTGACAGGGCTTACAAAATAATCTTAAATTTCTGATACCTGTAATAATGATTTGATTAAAATGAATATGAGTTTGAAATCAACCAATACCTTTTTGAAAATACAATAACCTACTTTTTATCATTCTTCGAAAATAAACCGGTTTTGTACAATATTTAATATGCAATACGAAAGCATGTTTACAAACGTTATATAGTAGTAATAAGAGAAATATTTAAAAAGATGGACCAACAAACAAATAACATAAACATGTATATTTTATAAAAATAACAATTCAGTGTCGCGCTGATATTTCCAAATTCAGTTAAATTTCACAAATGCCACTTCTTATATCTGTACTTCGACCTCGTATAATGTTTTCGACCTTTGAAGTACTTACGCAACATTCTGTAAATCGTTTTGCACGAACTTATCTACGCTAAGGTGTTTTTAAAGGGTAATATTAGTACTGCACTGATTTAAATTATTTTTTGCACGACGAAATAACAAATAATGACCCGAAATCAATAAGCTACGATAAAAGAATTAACCATAGCTCATTTAAATATAAATATATTTATATATGTAGTTTCATAAACATAAAACAACTGTCTGTTCCACTTCATAGTGCATCAGAAATGATTATTGCGAAAACAACGGTAAGTCGTGCTTAAAATGTGAAATAAGCAATTTGACTAAGTAGAAACAGTTAAATAAAAAATCATCTCTAAATAGACAATAATATATTTTTTAATTACATTGAAATCTAAGCGTTCTTTAGATATATTCAGTATTATTGTAAAACATACCTATCAAATAGAACTACGAGATACAAATAGGCGAGGTAACGGTCGAGATAAGACTTGTTATAATATAAAATACAAGATGTTCACGACTGTCCGCTATTACAGAACACTTTCGAATTTACTCAAAAAACCAGCCAACAAATAGAATTGTTCGCATAATTACTATACTTCATAACATACATTGCCTAAACTATATCATATAATGTAAATATTAAATAATAATTATCGGTATTTTTTCCAAATCCGACGATCCAAAGATTCCTTGCGTTTTAAAAAAAAAAAAAACGTTCCATTCAGGTTTGTGTTACCAGCCATCGAAATTTAACAAATAAATAATTAAAACCGAATCCTATATAAATGGCAATATTTATATTTGATGTGTACAAAAGAGCAACATAAATTATACGTTATTTTAAAAATAGTTTTAGCTATTTTACGTAAATGTTGTTTTGAACGCTGTAAATCTATTTCTAGATCAGTGAGGGTCGTGTACAAAGTCAAGGCCTAGCTGCTGTTTACAGATTCAAGGTGTAAATATTAATAATATTATCATGTGAAAGTATACATATGTTTTGACGTCAACCAAAAAGTACTCAATGAATTTATGTTTAATAATGCATACATTTTGTCTATTCGTAATATATTCGTCAAAATTAAAGATATCAGAATAACTGTATGTTGCTTTATTTATTAGTTATATTATTACTCTTTTAAAAGTCGGGCAACACACAAAAGTGTAGTATTTTATATAGATATTTTCTGTTTTGTCTATTATATAAGAAATAGATTGTCGCACATCTTTATCTAAGACAGGAATCAAGTTGTGCTTGTCAACAAGAGAGAAAATTGTGTTTAATAGACTGATATCTACTTACTAATAAACTACTTAAGAACACTTTTATAATACATATATATGATTTCTATATGATGGTTCGAAATTAATCAAAACCATAATATCAATTTTCAAATAAGTATTATATTCATACATTAAAATGGCCTCTATTCTACGATCCAATATTGAAATAAACTTTAGATAGCTCCTTACGTACTCTTGACAGGTAGGTAACTCAAAAAACTGATTACTAATTTGAGTCGTAACTAACATTTCGAGTGCCAAAAATAACAATATAAGAAAACCTGATCCAATATGATCCAATAGCTCCAAAATAACAAATGTATGTGTGTGTGTGTGTGTGTGTGTGTGTGAGAGATTATTTGTCCATTTCACTGTAATATTTTTAAATAGTCCGTGATATCGGTCATCACACTCTACATCACGCCATCACTCATCACGCTGTGATAACATCATTCACACTTATATCACGCACGGGCACTAAATAAATTGAATTGATAACAGTATTATATTTTTAAATAATATTTTTTTTAGTAGATTGTAAATATCTATCGATTTTAAACACTAATATAACTATAACGATAAATATATTTTAAAAGAATCTAAAAGACTTGAACCTACAACCTCGATTTACCTTCCCAGCACTTTGTCAACTGTACTATGATGTTTTTGACATAGGATGACGAAATATAGATTTTATTATATAAATTTTTAAGTTATGTATCTACTTATTTAGTAGGTACTAGTATTAATTAATTTCTAGTATCAATATAAAACAAGTCTCATTTATACATATATATATCCTTGTCTGTTCTGTTGTTAGACAACAAACCTTCGATGTTTCCTGAGAATGAGACCTCGATAACATTCCGTGTCATGACGTCACGACTTGAAACCAACGTTGAAATACATAAATTACTATTATGGAGTTAACTGTGTGGGTTAACAAAGTTTGGTGACTAGGACTTAGTCGAAAAAATAATGTTATTTGAGATAATACCTTTAAAAACATAGTATTTAAATACATATTATAATAAATAACTTTAAAGACTAAGGCTAGATTATCAAACATTTAGCATTATTTATACAAGAAAATAATTTTAAAATTCCTAAGCTATGATAAGCGAACCGAGCCGAAGCAGACGTAATAATAATATGAGAATTTCAACAAGAAAGTCAAGAGCGTGCGTTACAGAGTGAAAGTGTTGAAGTTACGATTACTACTACTTACTGAGCAATGTTTTACTTCAGTATTTAATGTTTACTTAAACACTACATGATAGAGTCTTTAAGCTTTTCTATCCGGATACCATACAAATTGATTATGGCTAAGAGTCGAAATCAATAGTCTATCCTAATCTACTTTTTAGCTGAAGATTAATATTACAAATTACAATCCGTATGTAGTGTTGTCAACCGACCTATGTATTAGGTTTATAAGACGTCACTAGCGTATATCAATATCACGTAATCACGCTCTTTAGACCTGATCCTTAAAATATTAAAGGGAAATAAGATTGCTTGTCAAAAGGGTCTATAAAGGCTTTAGGCGCGGTCAAGATTTATACTTGTTAATCTTTGAAATAAATGAATATCAAAAGATATCACTATCTGTGACGTTATCACATCATACGCAGATGCTCAAAATGGCGGTTTATACGATACTTGTTTGGTATATTAATAACAGCTGATAAAACATTTCAGTTGTAAACATCGATAACTAAGTTGTTTTCGCGACGTTTTGGTGAAAACAATATTATTGTTGTAGGTGCGATCATTCACCTTTTAAAAGACTTATTAAAATAAAAAATAAACCCGTTCTTTCTCTTTATTAATGAATAAAAGCGTGTGAAAATCACAACACTGACATGAACGAAAAACACATTATTATTAAAACCAAAGCTTTCTTTCTTCTTTTATTATTTATCAAAATTACGTTAAGATGTACAAGTAACAGTATCTCCAGCAGATGTTAGTAACAGCTGGTGTGAAGCCCCAAAATTGGGTATAAACATGTTTTTAAACGACTGAAAGGAAGCATGTGGTAGCTACGTATATTTGTATTAGACTGTCGGTTTCATTTTTTGAGAATTATATGGCAATAATGGAAGTGTGTATTGAGTTTGTAAAAACTAATCTAAAGATGATTTCAATGTGAAGATTCATAATTTTAATTTCGGGTTAACGACATCCAGAACAACATAAGTATCTGTGTCAATATTTTTATTAAAATTGGTATGTATTAAATTCCAACAACCGTTGTCGTTTATTATATCCATGCGTTGGTCTGTCTGTATCAATTTAAAATCGCTAATAACTATGTCCTAATTTCATTCTATTTCTATAAATGTTTTAATAACGGTAAAGTGGCGTGTTATATCTCCTTTTAAGAAGTATAATATTTTACGAGCATCCCACTATATTAAACATATATGTATATAATATAAAACGAGTTAATACTAATATTATATTTTGTGTGTTACAAAGAATTACTTAATTCAACAAATTTAATAATGTAACAAATAAAAAAAAATTACATATATTAATTAATCAGTTTAAAAACAAGGAAGGGTATTGACATTCGAGAAAAACTTTTATTAACACTTTAATTTTAATTCCTTAGGGAAACCAACCGTCAGTCATTAATTTAGATTAAGTATAATAACGAAATCCATCTCTACCATTATTTTTTTTAATATTAAAAAAAAAGATGAACTAATTTTTGGTACCTGTCTACTACTTACGATAATTAATTAATGTACTATCGTTTGTATATTTTAATTAATTTTGATATTGTCTTTAATGTTTTAAAAAGTATGTGAAATATTCTAAAACTACGTAAATATAATAAAAAATGTATCAAGGTTATTATTAACTTTTAAATAATAGTTTACATCTCAACGGGCGGTCGGCCAAATTAGTGTTTGCCAGTTTTGAGGAAAAAAATAAAATAAATACATACGTAAACTGGAAATTAGTAAAAATTACGTACAGTTATTGTAATCATTAGTTTCAGGGACAAACTTAAACGTATGTTTTCTATAAAAAAAAACAAGATAAGGAAAAAAGAGAAAGAAAGAAATATCTTATTTATTTCTTATATACGTTCTAAAATAAAATATTTATATCAATAATCGAAACCAAATAGGTATTACGTTAATCATACGTAAATACTTGATAACTGATGAGTATGGCGTACGTAAAAACTTACGTAAGCAAGCTGTGGTAATTATTTAATTTGTCTGTAATAAATGGGAGGATACTAAATAATAAAAAATATTTTGACGTCATCATTAGTGCCAAGGCGTTTTATTTTAAACAACAAATTGAACTTGATACAAACGTGCCAAGCGCCCAACGTTCTAGAAGGATCATTAACCAATTATTGTCTGTCACGAGTATCGCTGAGTAACGACATGGTAGTTCAGTTGTTAGAGCGTCTGGAATGGACTCCCAGTGGTCACAGCTTCATGTTCAGCTTATTTTAAATAGAAGTAAGCATAACATGGCTTATTTACAAAAAAAAATTTCATTTCAATACTCGAAACTCGGTGTTATAAATCCGCTAGTGCAAATCATACTGTTCGCAAACAACTCTATGAAAATAATGTTCCAGGAAAAAGGAACGCAATACAATACACGAACACAATAAGTAACCCTCCATCTTTATATGTATTAAAAATGACAAAATTAATAACTGATCCATTTTTATACCTAACAATCAGTTTTCAAGCTATTAGAGCCAGTAAACGATCTGTGAATTGAGTTGGTATCAATAGTCTAATAACTTCGAAAATATTTTTTGTAAATTCTTAATTAATGACTGTCGTTAAATTAATTATTTATTCAGTTGTAATAATAAATATAATTTCAATAATAAATAATTTCAGGAAAAATATTTTCAATATAACTTGAAATAAACATCCGAGGTTTCCTGTCCTCATTTTTCTCGCAGTGACAATGACATCAGCGTCACCTTGTGTTGAAACGAGTTCATGACTCTAGTGATACTGGTTTGACGTTGGCAGGACAATTGAATTTTATGGCATTTACTTGTACTTAGTTTTATGAAACGTTATTAAAACATTACTTATAAAAATATATAAATAATTGTCGCACGTATAAAACATCGCGTCTCTAAAGAACGACTCGATGGATTTGTAAAGAAACAAAATGGTATATTTAAATAGCATTATTTTATAAAAACGTCCAGAAAAAATGTGACGATTAGTTTGATAGTTTAACTTTAGAAATAAACAACAAATATATTAAAAGATTAAAAAAAATGTAGAGTAAAAGATAAAATTATAAAAAGAAAAATAAGAATAAAAGGGGGGCATGAGTTGCGACCGTATAAGTGCGTACGTTACTAACTGCGTACGTGACGATTCCCGCGTTTTATAGAAAGTTATGAACATTGTGACAAAGAAAAACATATTTTATTAACGCTATAAAATTATAATTATATGAAAGCGTTTTTTTAATTCTAAGCGTCTAAGCGGTATTTTGTCTTAAGATGACGTCATCTTATTGTACGGCGCGTTAGACAAAATTTCAAATATATAGATAGATATCAACAGTTATATAAATATTAAACCCGCCATTTTGCGTCGGCCATGTTTGATTTAGGTCATTGTAAAACCGTTTTGAAACAGTACCCTTAGTACGAGTTTTGACGTTATGATTTTTTTTTTTTTATTGTTAACAGATTTTGATTCGAGAATTTCGAAAACTGTATAACGTAACGTCAAAAGTCTTAGTAGAGGTACGAAACAAAACTATATTACACTTAAATACAAAATATATATTAATTATGAATTAATAAGTAATGTAAACTCCTTCCGAGACCTTCAACTGACAACAGAAATCGAGTTTCTAATTATGACAAAAAAAGAAACAAAAAACGACACAACCATATTTGTACTCTAATCAAATAATATTGCTCATATTCGTGCTACAATTTGAGTCTCAACGTATTTGTGATAAATCTAACATTGGATCAAAATTCATACAGCAATCATAAAACCTTCTAGATTCTTCCAAACTAGGTTCACACAAAACTGCCGGCGAGAAACTCCATAGATACATACTCCTTGATGATATGTATGTATTACATTTAAGTTACATATAATACATAACGAAGGTAGTTTGTTATTGTATGAACGCTTATCTTTGAATTACCAGTCGGATTAGAAATAATAATTTGCATTTGATAGCCCATTTAAATCAAGGTCATAGCTAATATATTACTAAGAACTCTATACAACCAATATTAGAATATATATTGTAATAAATATAGCAAATATGCTATAAAGTATCTTTTCAAAATTCAATAAATAATTCTATATATACGTAAAATACAATAGGAATATTTTATCATCTGTATCAAATACGAATAAAATCTACTAATTATTTTTTTTATATGTACAAATTTACGAATTCTATATTTTTTTTATGATAAAATCACAGCTGGAAATAGCACAATGTCGAAAATTTATGACAACCTTCGCTTTGATCAAGATCAACAAAACAACAATGAGCCATCAACATAAATAACTTTTTAAAATACTAATAGAATAAGATTAGAAAACTCAAATAAGATGCATTTATCTAAATGGCGTTCCTACTATATTATAATATGATATAAAGTATAAACTACCATAGGTGCATGGTGAAGAGTTGTAAGAAAACTAAATGATTTTTTTTCAAAACAAAAAAAAATGTAACATGTTTTTAATACGCTAAAATTTAAGACCCACAACGGCAAAAAAACTACAAGGCGAGCCAGAGGCCAGATAGAGAATGCTTTGACATGCCCTTCAGACTTAGCGATCACAACTGAAGCTCTATCCAAAAGCAAAAAAAATGTTATGAAGTTATTGATATAAAATGAGGTGATTACTTATATTAAGAGTTAATTCATTTTGAAAATATTAAACCTGCTTTACGATAGCTTGACTTACTTTTGATATAGTAAAAATTGGGAATATTTTTTCTTATCTCTGACATCTTTATATCACCATGCAATCAATGTTGCTGAGTTAAAAGGGTCCTCGTCCTGATAAGTTATCGCATCGAAAAAAATTAATTATGACCTTGGATAACTACGTTTACGTACTTTGACCACCGATACTTGTAACGGAAGAACAGGAAGTACATATTGAAACATTTATTAAAAACAAAAAAGATTAATCAGTATCGAGAACCGAATGAATCGAATTGGATAACACGTTAAATTTATCTAATTTAGGATGTCGACGTTAACACTGTATCACTGTTTTGTTATGTTCAGGCTCAATGATTCATGGTGACATGAACCAACAATTTGAAATTATGAATCAATGTTATATCCTACTACATAACTTATGTTATAGTTTCTGTATGTCTGTCAGTCAATTAGGCATGGAATTTTGCAGATAATGTATGATGGAAAAGTTAATGGGCTATTTATCCTGCTGAAATAAGAGGAAAACTTTGTCAGCATTTATCACCAAAGAGATCACGCTAGGAAAACCGCAGGCTGAGTTAGTTTTTAAACAAAGTTAAAAATTATTATTTTTTTAGTACTTTGTTATATCATAGGATGTTAGGGAAAACTTTTGTTTAATGACTAAATTTTAAATTAAATTTAAATTGATTCAACCTGCAATGAATAATAAACAAATAGAAATCTGAAAGAACTTAAAATCCCCAAAATGCCATAAAAATCTCAAAGTGGAAAAATTCGTAAAAACCGCTTCAATAACTAACTCAGTTTAGATATGATAAAATTCATTATTACAATTATCAATTTACATCAATATAGGACACAACTGTACAAATAACTCACAACAAATTTCATTATTTCCGCCCAGAATGAAATATAGCTTTGCATGTATATTTTTTATTAAATTCAGTTACAATACACACCTATGCCCCTTATCAATTGATTTGACAATCCAATAACCTACTTCTATCAATGCCCTCAATAAGGTAAACATTATTTTCTTATATGCAAGATAAGAATTTCTACTTAGTATAAGACAAGTGTTTAAAATATGTTTATTACTAATGCAATTTTTGTACAAAAAAAATATATTACACAGACATGAGACGTCAGTAACAGAAAGTCAGCAGGGTTCCCTATATATATATATACATTCCCTATATGCTATAAATTCTATTACAATATAAGTAGCCTGACGGAGATGATTTATAACCCTGGGCATCCTTTCATTCAGAAATATATAAAGATATATAAGACTCGAATGTCAATGAAATCTTAGATGTAATGATTTTAATATAAAATAATGTCTCAATATATCTTAACTAATAAGTTAAAGGTCACAGTCAATTTAAATATATATAAATTGATCTAAGTATATCAATTATTTGTTAAATGATCGGAAAGATGTCTTTGAAAAATAGATATCTAAATGTATTGCATCGTAATTGTAACTGGCAAGTTTGTATATAGTAACATACCTATAATGTGTTATTTCAGTACATTTGATCTTTGCAATGTGATAGCCATGGTCAAGATAATAAAACTTAACAACCTTCATGACAACTCAAAGTACTTGATACAAATAGTTTAAAACTACCCACATATGTAGAAAGATACATTAGCTTAAAACAAGTGAGGTTATCTTATCTATTAATAACCAAAGAATTACTTGAAAATGTAAAAGAATATTTTTGGTTATTAAAGTTACTTGTGATAAATTCACTATTTAGTTGAACTAAATTACATTATGTATCTTTCTATATGAATATATTACAGTCCTGATTTGATGATGAGATACCACATGAGAATAGGTTTTTTAAAATATTTCATTCCATTATAAATCGAGGTTAAAAATAGTCAGTCGTGATCGAATATAGCAACAAGTTTCGACAAGTTAAGTCCTGAAACTTTCTAGAATTTATTTTTATGAAATACGCGACTTAAAAAAATCAAATTAGTTAGATAAAACAGAAGATATTATAAATTGGTTTATAATAGGTTATATATAGTTTATGATTTAATTTAGATGAGAAACGAAATAAAAAAATTCATAACTAGTTATTTTTGTACATAATTTAAAATGTCGTACTTTCAAATATACAATATACGCATTGATTAATTTAAGAAGATACTGGTTGACCCAAAAACTCAAAAAGGCAATCTAGGTTATGACATACGAAATAAATTACGAAAATATTACGATGAAAATTACGCTTCGGCGAATAATTCATAACGTGTATGAGAAATAAAAGCTTACCCGGATGCTTCCGTGGTGGATTTTGGGGTAAAAACTCCCAATGAACGTAAAAATGTTAATTCACCTTCTTCTAACGAAACCTTGTACACATTAAAAATGTTCGTCATGTACGGGAAAAGATGGAGGACACTAAAAACTTGAATTACGTCACAACGCGGGAAACTCAAATTACTCATACGCGTCACTTATATTCCTTTGCAATTAATATGTCATATAAGATCATATAGAACTTACCTCATAAAATCTGATTAAATATGTTATTTAAGTGGGTTGATGAGTTTTTTCTAATACATCAGGATGTGAATATTTAGTCCGATTGAGTGCGCTGTTGCCAAACCGTTATTGCGTCAGTAAGCGAATATTGTTCCGAGCCACACATTTCAAGACACTGTAATATAACTAAACGTTTAATATTGAACTATAACATCAGTACCTAATAGAATGTAATAATGTATACTAGAAAATTAAGAATTTATAATAACAACAAGTTTAGGGAAGTCAGAGCGGCAACGTCGCTAACTTTTCACAAAATGAACAAAGGGACCAATGTAATTTTGAAAATTACCTCGTATAAATTTACGAATACGACTTTATTGTAAACAAAGTGGAACCTAGTTAGTCAGAGAACAATTTTTTTTAATAATGATTCCCAAACGCTTCTTTACTGAATGAATAACGCAACTGACTAATTACTAACGTAAACTTGTTTTGGTGTAACGATCAAAGCCCAAAGCGGAGTATAGTAAACAAATGAGTTTGAGTGTTGCCCTAAAATTATTTTTGTTTTAATTACTACCAATGTTTCTACCATAAACTATTTAAATGATATAATACTAACTTCAGTTTAATTATACACATTTTTCTATCAAATATTTAATACTTTTGGCTTGATTATATTATTTATATGTATTATTTGTGAATCAAGTCAATTTGACCTTTTGTTGGTCTTGAAAAGGAAGTTGGTTCGAATCCAAAATCTTGAATCCGAAATCCCGAACGCTTTGTGATTCACAGAATTTTGTTTTGAGTCTATGTGAACTTTGTGTTCAGTATATTACATGTTTGTGAAATCTCACGCAACGCGAGGATAAATTATTCTTTAATGCAAGCATTGTATTTTTGCCCTTGCCAAAAATGCTTTAAACATATGAAATGAGATATTTATTTTGTTTTTCTGTTTGAAACACGACTGACTTACACTTATACTGCACATATTTTTTTGCAGTTACATCTATGTAATAGTCGAATTTGTTAAATACTTCACGTTTTTTTTTTAATAAATATAGTATGAAAAATTAACCGATTTCGGCAAGGATTGAAACCTGCGACCACTGAGGAACCGTCCCGTCTATCATTTGAGCTACCGTATCGCTTGTATGACGGCTCAATACCAATTAGCTTTTTTCTACCTTGTATCACATTTAAAACAATAGATTCATTTATTACAATTGGAAATTTATGCATAAAAATCTATTTTAAGTTTTTTCTTATTTAGGCATCTAAATAATAAAAAACTTAAAAAAGATTTTATTAAGGACATACCGGATTGCAATAGCAGGCAAAGAATATATGTAAAAATAAAATAAATACACTTTTTATATATTTTTATTAAAAAACGTTTATTATAATAAGACATAAATTAGTTCTAAACTAATAAATTAGTACAAAATTACTAAAACTTTTATAACCTTACTGAAATAGTGTTTTGTAGTATTTTGGCAACACTGTATGTTATAATAACAGCTGTTTTCTTAATTTTTTACAAAATGGCGGGACTTTTAAAATTTAATTGAATTTTAAAATCAAATAAGAACGTCAAATAAATACTAAGACCACAAGAAAATATTTCTTAAATACAAAAATATTTAATTTATGGGTAAATTTTATTAAAATCAAAATAATTTGATATTTTGTTTGAATTTTCAGGCAAGATAATTTAAAAGAAGCACATTTTGCTTATCTAAATTTTCTATATAAAATCATTCTACGACTAATTTAAAAAGTAATAAAAATATTTTTATTCTAAAAACGATAAAATCATTCTCTCAATTTTGACCTGAAAGAAGAAAAGGTTAAATCATAGTGTTAGTTATTTTTAACTGTGAAAAAGCTTGAAATGGAGGTCTGCTTTAAGTTATCCGGCGATTTTTCCAATTTAATACGCTTTTTCTTTATCGGAGTTACATCAGTTTCCGGCCTAGCAATAATATTAGACGATTGATTTATGACGTACTGTTTTAAAGTTTTTGGACTCTCATCTATTTTGATAACATATTGAAGACGTACAGACTTTCTGCGTTTCTTTTTCTTTTTTATTTTTAAATTCAAATCATCGTTTTTAAATTTTATTTTAAAATTAATATTCTTATTACTTATTGATAATTCGGTGTGATCAGTTTTCTTTTTCAATTTACGTCTTTTAGATTTTGAGGCTATTTTACTATTATTTTTTTCAGAATAATCTTTAGTAAATTTTGTTTGAGTATTCTCTATTTTAGGTTTAATTTTATTAAAATGTCCGACCTCAGACAGATATTGACTTTTAAAGCTTTCCATATCAATGTCGACTTGATGATTTTCAAGCTTCTCTTTATCGGTGGAACTGAATTTTAGAGCACACTTTTCTATAACAGGAGTGGTTTCAGATTCTACTTTTGTTAAATCAATAATAATAATTTGATTATTTTCAGATATTTCCATTACATCCTCTTCTATATTGACTGTTGTTAATTTTGGAGTGTCTATTTTAGTGAGGTGTTCTGGTATGTTGATTTCTTCTGGTTTTTCAACCTTAATTATATTTGATATATCTTTTATTTCTTGATGGTCATTTTCAGGTTCACATTTTAGTTTCAAATTTATATCAAACTCTTTTTCATTACACTAAAAAAAAGAAAAAAAAATATTACAAAGGTTAAATTTATGATATTAAATTATTTGTTTTGACGATGAGAATTTTACATTAACACAATTTAATTCGAAATTAGTTATTGCAAGTTTCTTTGTGTTCTCGCAAATCAATTATTTTTTTAAAAGTCAAAACCAGCTTATTTGTATATCGCAATATGAGATTTAATAAGTCGGTATGTATTAAGAATAAAGTAAACTATTACGTTGATTCAGGCAAACATATTTTTTTCCCGTGACGCGGAAGCAAATAAACAAACAAAAATTAAAAGATACTAATATGTATTTATAAATCTGTGTCACGTTTAGTACATGCATTTATTAAAACTTTAATATACATACTTATCTAATAACTGTTAAAGAAATATTACTATATATTGACATTACTGTATATTGACGATGACATATAATAACACTTCCGAGCCAAATCTAAGTTTCGTTTACTCAAGAAATATACATGAACTTACAATCTCCTGAATGTTAGTTTTTTTTGGTGAAATACTTTCTTTGATTGGTTCCTTCTTTTTAGGATCTTTACATATTTCTAAATTCTTCAAAAGTTCATCCAGAATATTACTGTAATAAAAAAAATATTTTTATACATATTATTTGAAGCCATTTAAACATTCTTTTTTTTTTCATATAAACAAACCAGTATTTTTAAGCATATATAATGTAAATTGTATTAACACTTATTTTTATTAATATTAACAACATCAACTAATAATAACACAAATAATAAAAATACGTACTTGACAATTTTCTTCTTAACCTTCAAAGGTTTTGGTCGTTTAAACTTGTCTCTCATGACATTTAACACATTGTTATCTAATGTTATATTTAAATCAGGCATGTCACATAAACTCTCCTCTAATAACTTTATCGGAGAAATAAGAGTGTTTTCTATATTCTTCAGCAGGGATGGTTCTATGAGTCTCCTCTTTTTAGGGGTTTTTAGATTTAATTCTAGACGACTTTCCTCTGTTAACGAAGTAGTTGCTGTAAATAATTGAAAATCATTGTTTACAAGTAATATTTGAAAAAAAAAACCGGTTTCTGATTATTTCATTTCATACTTACATTCATCGACCTCGATTTTTACTATTGCAGTATTTGAAGAACTAGATGGCCTGAAAACAAACAAAATGTTTTAAGTTAAGAATATAAATAAAATAAAACATTAACTGCATGTTTCATACATATTTTTTAAACGCAGTTTGTAATACTATTTATAAGGGTTGTAGTGTAATGTAAAGCAACTTAAGTGAATATATGATTTTATAAAATGCATAATGATTTTCAGATGGATTTATGGTTAGAACTGGAATATTAAAAAAAACATTGGAACATTAAAAACATCACATCCCAGGTTACATTAGTTACTTTATTAGTGTATTATTTAGTTTATTCTCTTACATATTATTAATGCGTTGTTTGGTGCGTCGGAGGGACATGCGAGTCGGAATTCTCGGTCCTCTGAGGGGACGAGGTGCCCGGTTTGAAGTCGGAAGAGATTCTGGAGGAGACAATCATACTTAGAATTAATGACCCGATACAGGAAGATACCGACAGATTAATGAAATTTGTCCCCGGGCTACATATGAAAGATTTGTTATTTTTTTTTAATGTCATCAACCCGTATGTCTTCGCAGCGACCCACAACACCTGAGTACTCACGACCGTCACTGGGTCTTTCCCCGCAATAAGGACACAAATCATTATTGACCCCTACATTGGCTTCATTTTTCCTTTCCTCCGTGAGTATGTGTGTACTCACGTCTCTGTATCCCCTCCAGCCTGGTAGCGTCGGGCGCGGCCGGCTCGCACACGCCACACAGCCACAGCGCGCCGCCACAGCCCGCGTGCGCGCCACACCAGCCACACAACACACACGGCTGCAGCACCCACACACTGACAACAGTATACACTGATTATCAAACGACATGATCTATTATTATTATGTATCTAGCCTCTCGTCTACATCAGGTGGGTATCTGGTTATAAAGGTAGTGCCGCTGTTAAAGTTGCCATCCATTTCCCGACACGCAGTCGGTCTGCAAGCCGGCACTGGAGTCCAGTGAGGTGAGGTGAAACCTCTAAGAAGGGGTCACCCGAACCACGGTGGCCTCCAAAGGGACAGGGCCTCTGTTTGTGGGATCTTTCAAACCCAGGAGTGGAAGGCCGCTGCCACCCTTCACCTCGAGCTGGTGGATTCCACCTTTTGCAGCACGAGAAATACAACTAGTCCCCGACAACTGTTTCGGTGAGAATAAACCCATATTATTTTTAAAATGGCCGGGTAACTCCAAACTATACGATCTTGCCCCAAAACTAAACAAAGCTGGTGCGTTCAGCTTATAAAAGGAGATTTTTTTTAAAGGTATATTTTATTCCATTTTTTAAAGTTGATTAATTTTTAGTTTTTGAAACACTAACAATAATAAGCCTCTCATCAAATTTATTGCGATGGTTCGTTGTTGTTCGTCAATTGCTTGCAAAATATTGTTGTTTGTGAAAGTGATTGCAATGAAAATAATACCCGGCCAAGTCTGCTGTGTGGTTCGTTTTAGAGCAGGCCGCGCTTGAAACTAGAGGTGAAAAAATAACGAAGTACTTTAACGATTTGTACTCGTTACTTCTCATAAGTGATACCTTATAACAAGCCATGTTTATTGAAATAACGAATCCCGTCATACGATTCGATTCGTCGCATTTGTACTGTTTGACATCTGTACTGTGAGCCAGATTTATGTATGTTATTATAAAATAGTTTGATTTAATAAGTAACGCAATAGTAAACTTGTAGTTATACATAAGTGATGACGAAATCAACTAAATTCGCAATGGATTTAAGTAATATTATGATTTTTTTGGTAGAATTAAATAGAGCATAATGATAAAATAAAACGTACTTTAAACGAACTAAGTACTAAAATTTATCAATTAACTTCGGATTGAATATTTTACGCATAATATCTTAATATACGATACGATAAATATAAAAACTTTGGCGACAAATAATCCATTTATAAATTATTATATGTTATTGTACGACGAAATTCGTAATGCCCACATTCGTAAAACATACGATCAGCCAACGTAACTAAAAAGTTAGACGCATAAACGTTACTAGCATGAACTGAAACAGTACCAAAGATCCGAGTAACGAACTTGATTCGTGGGTAACGTTTCATTACTCGGTACTGGGCGGCGCACCCGTTACTCAGTACCGAATACATACGGTTTGTCTCAGCTCTACTGGAAACCCTTGTTTAATTTTATGTTGGGAAGTCTTTTTACATAAGGGTATGTATCAAAGTGGAAAAGATATAAATATATAAACTCATATACATCTGTTTTATATAAACAACACCAAGACAGAAAACATTTTCTTTTTATAACACAATTTCTTTTCCAGTGCGAAGATCAAACCAACGACCAATAGACCGTCTGATCGGTAGTACATATGTATGTATAAACGGGAACCGAACCCACTCACCCTGTCTCTTCGTCGTGTTCCCTCCCGTGAGGACAGACGCACTTCTCTACAGTACACGATATATGACGCTCGTAAATCTCAGAAAAAGCGTTCTGTTCCAACTCCCAGGCTGCATCTCTGGAAACATTTAATTTATTAACATTACATAATTAACAACGTCACATTTGTCACGAACGAAATGATGAATACATTTGTTGCTTGTGACAGACATATGAGTGAGATAGATATATTTGCAACTCTCTCTCCCTCTCTATCCTATCATCTATATCTAGCATATACTAATATACAAGTGCAAATGTTTGGATGGATGAATGTTTGTTACTCAATCACGCCAAAACTACGAAACGGATTTTGATGAAACTTGACAATGCTTATGTACCAGAATAACACATAAGTTATAGAAATATTAACTTTTGCACGTGGTTTTGTCTGCTTGTTTAGAATATTTATAATATTAATTATAAATATTATTCAGCAATGTGTAAATAAATAAACATTATTTTTACATTCCACGTGAACGGAGTCGCCCCGCGAAACAGCTAGTATATAATATAAAATGTTTATAAAAATATATATTTCTTTACATACATATTAATTAATTAATATATGTGTATATATGGATTGTATTATTAATTTAATGTAAAATTTGTATGTAGGTGTAACTTTCGAACCCATTTATTTGATTACAAAGAATCCTGTTACTAATATTTAAAATGCATTTGCAGGATGATTAGGAGCCGCATAATATCATGTTAATATGGAAAAAAAATATTGAAAGATTTTTATGCACACCATTTTTGGAAGTTGACGAAAAACGGCCAAGTTATTAAATTTTCTCACGAATGCTGTTACCTCTTTAACCAAACTTAACGAAATCAGAGACTCTTTAATTATAACTGAATATTATTTTATTATAAGTTATATGTATATGTTTGTTCACCTGTCGGGGACATAGTATCCCTGGCTCAAGACAGCTTGATAGAATGTCTCCTTATCATTGCAGAGTGGACACTTCAGGTAGTGGATACCGGCACTTAGTGACATACGCTGAAACAAAATATATCACTGAAAAAAATTAAGTATATATTTACTTATTATTATTATAAATCTGGCTATTTTTAACCCCCGACTAAAGTGTTATAAATTTGACCTGTCGATCTGTGTATCTGTGTCTGTCTGTGGCAATGTAGCGGCCAAACACGTGGACAGATTTGAACGCGGTGTTTTTAAATCGAAAGCTATGTTCGTCGAAATGGTTCTTAGCTATGATTGGTCGAAATAGAAACAGTCCTCTCCAAGATATTGACGTTTTATTGGTGAAAGGTTCTTATCCGATAATTAGCTGTTCACATGGGCTTCGTCCCGCGCTATATATAAAAAAAGCCTAGTTATGTAGGCCAAAAGGTTTTTACACTTATTTACTCAGGTAAGTACTTTATTAGGGATAGCTGTTGCCCGTGACTGCGTCCACGTAGGCTGTAAAAAATATATTTATATGGCTTATGATCGTAGTCATAAAAAGTCACGGGCAACAGCTAGTGATAATATAAATCCTTTTATCATAGTGTTATTAGTGATTGTAAATAATTTTAACTCTAAATGTTTATATTTATTAATATTCGTATATACCTACGTGAAAAAGTTTTGTATCATGTTACTTAATACATTTATAATTTACTAGGATATAAAGCCCGCTTCGCCGGGCTTAATGTATATATGTATTAACTCAAAATACAGAATAAAAAAAATATTAAATATAAAAATTTCCTTATTTAGAATTAACCACCGGGACAATAATTATGATTCAACCTGAATTTCATTTTCTTCTACTCGTTTCTTTAGAGTCTAGCTTGTACATGGATAGTGTTATGACGTTATAACTGCGTTATAACCTATAAAAACAAACCAGACAGAGAATAAATTAGAATACACTAATACCCACCTGTATACATTGTCTGTGGAACCAGGCGTCGCTGCCACAGCACGGCGGCCAGAACGTCTGAGTACTGGGGAAGCCCTCCACCGTCTCATAGCATATCACACATACAGGCTCGGGAGGTGGATCTGACAACAGGACAATCATGACAGAGACAATCATCTTCAATCATGGAATAATAGTTTTGAGTAAATTTAATGACATTGACTGTTTCTGAGGCATAGTTGTGAGTAAATTTAATGAAAGTGACTATTGCAGAGGTAAAGTAGTGAGTAAATTTAATGGGATTGACTGTTGCTGCGTTATAGTTATGAGTAAAGTTGATGACGTTGACTCTTGCGAAGTAGGGTTATTTGTAATTAATTGCCTCTTGCAGGCAGCCTCTCTACATCAATCCCAACAACTTTTATTCTACGACTTTTTAAAATTAATATTATTAATAATATATTCGGTAAAATCTGGCCAAGAAAGCAAATACCGGTATCGTTCGGAAAAGCCCTTTTTGTCCTCATTCCGAAAAACGACAATATCAATAATCCCAAGGATACTAGACCGATAGCCCTAACAAATACAATTTCCAAAATATTTTTCTCTTTTTTACAAACTAAAATGACGCAATTCATGATTAACAATAGATATTTCAGGCCTAATCACCAGAAAGGGTTTTTGCCCGGAATTTCTGGATGCCTGGAACATAATACGTTAATATCGGAAAGCCTTAAAGATGCCAGAACTAGCGAGAGACAAATTACGGTTTGTTGGATAGACTTAGAAAACGCCTTTGGGTCGGTACGACATGAACTAATGATGTTCGCGCTTAAATGGTATAACTTTCCTACGGTAGTTCGCGACATTATTGCATCATATTATTCAAAATTAAAATTCTCTATAGTTTTTAATGAAAACCATTCAAAACCACTTAATTATAACGTTGGTTTATTTCAGGGCTGTTGTATTTCTCCTATTATGTTTAATATAGTTATTAATATTTTAATAGACAAATTAATTAGAAATGAAAAAAAGTGGGGTTATCGGTTTAAGTTCAACAACAAATACACAGAATTCATACTAGCTTTTGCAGATGATCTCGCGATACTGACACGTAATCCGAAACAATGTCAGGTACTTTTAAATGTAGTTGAGGATTTCTGTACGTGGACGGGCGGATTGAGGACAAAACCAAGTAAATGTTTTAGTCTGTGTCTGGGTAGACGGAATACCAAATATACCTCTTACGATCCGGGTCTTATAATAGGCGGTCAGTGCGTTAGTACGGTTACGGAAGCAGCTCCGTTTAAATTTTTAGGTAAAAAAATCGATTACCAAGGCCGTACTCCATCGTTGGATGTAATAGTCGATAGCTTTTTAAACGATCTCAAAAAGGTAGACAACCAACCAATAACTAACGTCAAAAAAGCTTGGATTTACGATAATTATTTAACATCACGTCTAAATTGGCCTTTCCTCGTGTATGATATAAATAAAACCCTTTTGTCAAAGTTAGATGCAAGCGTCATAAAGACATTGAAGTTATGGCTCGGGTTAGCGCACTCAGCGGACTCTTCAACCTTATTTAGAGACCGAAACTTTGGACTAAAATTAAAGAAACCATCGGAGCTCTACAAACATCTAAGAGTTACCAAAAGACATATCATCGGAAAATCTAAAGATGATACTGTAACTTTTCTCCCAAAAGACAAAGTTGTCTCAGAGCTCGAGTCACGACTTCAATTCCATAAAAAAATTATGATAGGTGCTCAAACAAATAAAGCAGGGCTAGGATCAAGTAGGAAAGTTCAAGACATAGACATAACAAAATCTTTTATTCGACAAGACAAAAACGATAATTACCGACTCCACGCGATGAGCCTAGAAATTCAAAACGAATGGGTGACCATAGGAGATTTTTGTATTCCACTAGCTTTGAAGTGGCGCACCTTAATTTATGATTGGTCCCCAGCATTATTAAAATTCTATCTTAATGCATTCCAAATGACTCTCCCAGATCAAAGTAATTTAGTAAGATGGGGCAAAGCCACCGAAAAGTCTTGCAACATCTGTGGGGAGGCAATAGGAACCGCAAAACACCTATTAGTAGGGTGTAGGGTACTTCTAGATAAAGGTCAATACTCGCGTCGTCACGACAAGGTTTTAGAAATCATACGGGAAGCGGTTAGTCTTTCAGTAGCAAGAGCGCGGAAGGGTATAACAACCACCGAACGATCTATAGAATTCGTAAAAGAAGGCTCCTCCAAAATACCAAAAGCGA
Source organism: Napeogenes sylphis (assembly GCA_959347405.1). Lineage (NCBI taxonomy): Eukaryota > Metazoa > Arthropoda > Insecta > Lepidoptera > Nymphalidae > Napeogenes > Napeogenes sylphis. Next base: position 31,296,040 of record OY365785.1, read on the forward strand.
AGCCTTATTTAATATTAGGCGCGGCTCCTGATTGGATTCTCATGATGGACACGTATGAAAAGCATTACAAAATCCCTGGGGATGTTGGTGTCTCGTCATCCAGACCGGACTTATTCCTGTATTCGAAACATCTGAGGCTCGTGATACTTGTGGAGCTTACTGTTCCTTGGGAAACAAACATCCCAAGAGATCACACATTCAAGCTCAATAAGTATTACGAACTAACCAACGAACTGATCAGGAATAAATTTATAGTTAGTTTGTACGCGGTAGAAGTGGGAGCGAGAGGTATAACAGCAAAATCTCTCTATAGCCTACTTAAAGATCTTGGCCTTTCTAGAACAAGCATCGGTTCATTTCTAGAACGTACTTCAAAGGCGGCATTAGTAGGTTCTTTCCAAATTTGGTTAGGTAGGGAGAGGAGTGTAGAGGGTGAAGGTGAGCGTTTTTGCGCATAATAAAGGGGCCCCTTAAACCTACTCCTGGGTCGCAAGTCCCAGGCACTGCTTGCACTCCTCTCCTTGCAACGCGATGGGCCCGGCACCCGCACGGTGAATCCATGGATTGCTAAGAAGCTTCGTCTGTTCTAAAATTTAAATTTTCTCATACAAAATTTATTTGTTGTCTCTGAACTGGCATTAACTCTGAGCTTCGGTATGGCGCCCGAACGTTGACCTTTTAAGCATTTTTTACAAAATACAAAGTAATAAGTAAAAGAGGGAGCAAACATTATTTTGTTTCGTGTTTATTGTGTTGTTTATCACGATTTTTAAAAAATCGTGGAACAATTGTTGCAAGTACCTGCAAGAGGTGGTCAACTATTTACAAATAACCCTGAATATAATCCTGAAAAAAATAACGCTGATTGGTGATAACGCTAAATCATTGATGCGATCCCAAGCGGAACTGAAGTTCTAGATCGTTATTCTATGTGTACTTTGTGAAAATTGTTTGTATAAAAAAAACTACACTGATATTTTAGCCTTGTATGGATTTAAGTTATAAAAAATAAAAATATCTAACATCCGTTTTTAGAAAGAATGGCTTCAAAAATTGCGATCGTAGTCATCAATTGTTTTATCAGTTTCAGATCGGGTATGGCGCTATGCACACTAAAATCGTTCCTAAAACCAAATATTTAATATAAGTGGTATTACCAGTCTCTACTGACTTCCCTTCTTTAATCTTCCTTAGTCTATATTTCCTAGCTCTTGCTTTGATCATTATTTCATCTGGTATCTTCTGTTTTGGAGCATGGTTTTGACAGAATGATCTGAAAAAAATAATAATAATTGTTTATTAGCAGGTTTTAATAAATATAACTATGGTTGTCTATGTCTACTAGCAAAGCTGTTTTTTTACTTTTGTTGCACTAATGAATTTTCAATTCAGATGAAGAAGATATAACATGACACCTTTACATGAACCTTTACTACCAGTATTAGAAAGTACCTTTTTGAAAATATATCACTTCTCTATTTATCTGGCAAATGAACAGAAAATCCACCTAATGGTAACTGATGAATATGTGCAATATAAAGAGTAGCAAACATTACACTACTAGCACAAGTTAAGGCCCAATTCCTTTAAAATACACTTACTTAAAATTTCCATAGAACAATGAAACTCCATTCTTCTGTTTGCCGCATGGGAGGTGGAACTGCTTCCTACATTGTGTCACACTGCATCCTAGTGTTGCACCTTCTTTATTACAATAGGAGCATTTCTGTATTCAAAAAATTCATACTTCAAAAAGGTTTTAGTTTCAAATAAAGTATATAAAATTTAACAATAAGAGCTGGGGTTAACAGAGCTACTGTGTTGGTGCCCATCTTAATAAAATGATTATTCTATATATAATTATCTTTATCAGGATGGAAGAGATAACTATTAGGCATCTTTCAAAAACTTAACCATTGTTCAGTCTCAAAGAAATTTCAGATTAAACTCGTTCCTTGTTGCTAAAGTTTTCATTTAATATTTATTAAAAAATAAATTAAGCACAAAACAACTAACAAGACAATTTCAGGTTTAAAAAAGGTTTTATTGTTATCTTCCAATGCATGTGTTAAAATAGAGGATGTGTTTTAGTACTGAAATAGTTTATTTAATAATATGTTGATATTAAATATATAAATCAATAATTTTAGACAATGAACACAGAAAGTATAAGTTTGGTGTAGTTTATAGACAAAATAAAAGCAAATTCTATATTCTAGGTCAACAGGTAGCAAGAAGGTTAAGATTGACTTCAATGTTTGTAATGGCTGATCAATATAAACCCAATAGAACCCATAAAGAGCATTTTAATTTGAAAGAAAGAAAGAAAGAAGAATACTTACATGTTTCTTGCTCCTCTCAATCTCATTCAATATATCTGGGTACAGAAAGCCAAAGAGTCCCTCATTGTCTTTACCTTTTTGTATTAGGCAGCAGGAGAGTAGCTGCAGAATTATAGAAAGCTTAAGTAAATTTGTCATCCACAATATTGCAAACCAGTACCATAATTGTAATTGCATAGATATTTCTAAACAAGATGTTCATTATGCAGTGGAATATAAAAAAATATTAATCTTGGATACTACATTTTTTTGGTCACACAAAGCTTAAAATTAATATATAATTGAAATATATAAGTGGAAAGACTTTTTAAAACGAGTTAGGAAACCTCTAGTTTTAATAGCTTAAATAAATCTACTGATTTATTATCTATCTACTCTATAAATTAATTATCTAATCTACTAAATTATTTATGTAAACAAATATTTATAATTAACATAAATTAAGTAATAAAAAATACCTATATTATATGCCTAATTGTAAACTTAGGTTCCATTTGATTGAAAGACAAGTCAATTTTATTTATAAACATAAACAGAAAGTTTATTTAGTTTAGAAAATAATTATAAAAACAAGCAACAACAAAAATAATTATATAAACAATGATTTTAGACCAGTCAGTCAGTTTACATGGTAGTTAGTGTATATTTTGTTTAATATAATTATTATTACTAGATTTTGTATTAAACAAAATAGACTTTTATGGTTTAGTAATTTATAACGAAATAATATGCGATGTAATAACTTACTACACAAAAATAATGACAGTGGATATCTCCAATGCTGTATAATTTGCCGTAAATAGCTTCCTCGTCCACTTCTTGTCTACAGAAAGCACAAGGAGCACTTTTTTCAGATATTTGGGCCAATAAATGTTTTCTCACTGAACTTCTCTTTCTGAATGCCATGTTAGAGTTCTTTGAATGGGATACACTTAATAGATTCGACAACAATTGGTTTGATGCAAATAAATACTTATTTAACGTCTACATTTTTCCCAAATTATAATGATAAAAGTTTAGACCTAAGAATTTATGTCATAACAAAAATGGCTAGCATTTGGCGGGAAATAGGGGTTTTAACTTTAGTACCGTTCTGAAACAGTTAATATAAAATGTAAGGGCAAAATTGTTGTAACTCGTATTATAAAACAGTTAACTTATTTTAATTTTATATAAGATAATTATTTATTTATCTAATATTGTTTTTTTTAATATCTTATTTCTTATTATTAGTAAGTCTATGGCTATATTTTTTAGAAATTAGAATAGAGGTAAGTCATTCGCATAGAATTTCTTTCAGCGAACCCATAGAGCCTTTGGTATAATAAACCTTAATATCATAATTTACATACTGGAAAGTTTAAAACTGGTATTAGATAAGCAGTTCATGAAAATTCTTGGGAAAAGTGATGTTAACATCTTAATAGGTATGTTGTCTATGCCAAAAAATGATTTTTCATTAAAAATTATGAGCAATTAGTGTCAAGCAACACTAAATATAAAACGTCAAAAAAATCTTAAAAAAAGCCGCAAGGCGACTGTTGTAGTTTTATTTTAGTTTTTAAAGTTGTTTGTGTTTAATTATTGTTGTAATTTAACTCTGAAAGAGTGTTATAGGTGTTAATATTTCTAGTCTTAGGCATATTTATTTCATTTTTCGGGGAAACTAAGAGTCATGATTAAATTAGTGTGCCATAATAGTGATGATCGATGTCCCTTTGTTGTGAAAACAGCGAATTTTGGTGCTTTATAAAAAACAAATAAGGAGTAATCGCCTGAAAAACTATTTCCAGATAAGTTCTATTAAAATATACTGCGTTAAATGCGAAGATTGCCGTACTTTAGAGAAATCCCGCCATTTTTTTACATATTTTTATTTCGTAACTAAGACTAAAATGGAATTTCCCAATAATTGGAAAATTGACCAACCTGCAATATGTTGTTAATGAGTGACAACAAATCATCCAAAATGTCTACTTTCCAAAATCCATGGCCTCAAATTTCTAATGAGCCCTTAGACTCGAAATATGAAAAATGTCGAAATATTACTGAGGAGATATACAAAAGAATAAATATTACATTTCAAATAAAAAAATTGGAAACTGGAGCCCAGAGTGACTTGTCAGAAGAGAGGTGAGTGGATTATACTAAAAATACAGAGCAATTTTTACATTTACAAAAACATTTAATTACCCACCGAACTGAATAGTATTTTCACTTATATTTTTTTTCCATACAAATCTATATCATATGAACATAGTGATAATGTAGATCTTTTGTTATAATGAACTTTGTATTGACATTTTATTAAGAGTATATTAGAAGATAAATAAATAGACCTAGTGAGGTAAGGATTTACTATGTGATACATGATAAAAAGAGTGGATACTGACATTGGAATCACAAGACATAATATGCTGTGCAAGTCTTGTTTAATGAGGAAAAGACTTATTTTTTGTATAATAAAAACTTATTAGCAAGAATCTTTGTTTGAAAATATCAATAAACATATATAGCCATCTTAAGCTTGTGATCACATAAAGAACACTTAATTAACCAAGACAAACAGCAATATGGTAGCTATATTGGTAGAGTGAGGAGATGGTTTTCCAGAGGTTGCAGGTTTGAGTCCCTGTCCGTATCGGTTAATTTTTCATTAAATATTTAAATAGGCTTAACATGTTTTAGGATATTTTCAAATATTAAATTCGGTAGTAGCATCTTTTTAATGTTTGTCTATACTGCAACGTTAGAAACATTGGTTAGGATTTTGAAAGAACCCTAATAGATGTCACCACCATCCCAATAAAGACGATCACAAAAAGAATGCTTAATTCACCTGTAATGTTAAAAAAAAAAAATTGAATTTAAAAATTCAAAATGTATGAATGTATGATGTAATGTAAAGTTAAGTTAAGACAAAAATAAACAAAATACCTAAATGAGTGTGTGAGCTTGCCGAGGTGGTATTGGCTATGGTTCTCAAAATAAACTAAATAAAACAAACAAACAAACTAACCAAGAAATATAATCGGGCGCCAGAGAACCAGTGCTAATAAGAATCACTCAGAATAGTCTGCCGGATAGACCATTGAACTATTAATCTCAAGGCGGGCATTGGTGTGCATTTTTGGTGTGTTGACAGAGAGCCAAAGAAAAGAAAACTAACAATTTAACAATATATTTCAAACAATACAACAAAACAAATTCTTGTAACAAGTTACATTACAATTACAGTTATCTAGACTTTAAATTAAAAAAATATAGTACTTACAGTTTTGATAAATTAATAACCTAAATAATAATTATAAAGTACTCTGGTTTGCTAAAACATTCCTTCCACAGCTAGCAATGTAGGTTCAGCCGCAGCACATCCTCAGTAATTCATTTTACTTGACGTTCTTTACTGGCAAGCGGGTTGTAAAAGCAGGTCAGCGTTAAGCTCTAATGCTTCAGGCAATAATATTATGATGCAAAAATTGTAGCCATGTGCAGGAATGTACAAAACAGGAACCAGGTAAAATGAGAACCCCAAACCAAAATGGTTCTATTAGAATGGACAAAATGTAAAATGACAAGTTCCAAATTCCAAAGATAACGAATAAATAGAAGATCTAGAAGTTGAACGAATAAATTGAAGAAAAATGGAAGATACTGAAGATTAATTGAAGAATTCAACAAATTGAAGATCTAAACTTGAAGAGCTGTAACAAAATAAAAGCAATTGATAATTCATACTCAAATAAAATTTGGAAAAGAAAATGTGTATGATATGACACTTACCGCGTAGGCACGCGCTCTTCAAATTAAATAAACTAATGTGCACTTACAATAAAGAATGCACAAGCAATTAAGCGAGCAAATACTGTAAATAAAGAAAACAAATTGATAATAAGGATGTTCGAAAATTGGGAAAAATATACGCGAGCAAATGGCGTCCGCGCATATGTATGAGAAAATATCTAAACTTACCAAAATTGCAGCAACAAAGAAATTAACGTTTATCACGCTTATATGCGTTTATATTTAAACGTTAATCATGATATTTTAAAAGATTGACCAATATCATGGAGAAAAACTAGAGATTCAAAAATAACGTGTTCACTGAACAAATTCCAAGAGAAAGGTGAAAACGTCAAAGTCAATAGACTACAAAATAAAAACAACCGGAAGACAACAACTCGAACTGCCAAGTAAAAATGAATTTAAGAAAAATTATTAACTAATACAATTTGATGTTGTTTTCCAAATTTATAAATAATAAAAATATTACAACAAATGTGGTTTTCATTTTTTAATTATATATTTAAGTATGTCCAACTAACCACCATTTAAGCAACACTAAATATCTGTTTTAAAACCTTTGAATTCCTTGTGTTATCTGTGCAATAGAATGTGTAATGAATGTGAAGTTAACTGTCAAATTTTAAAGTGACAAATGACAACTAATATGGAAACAAACCTTTTGTTTTGTTGTATCTAAAGTAAAATATCCCCAAAAAATTTAATATATTTAGTTAAGTAACGGATTCCAAAATACCACGTTACAATTCCCCCCTTGTAGCAATTTAAAAAAAAAATATCAGAACTAAATGTTCTGGATTTTTTTTTTCTTCAAAAAATAAGTAAATGCAAAAAAAACAATGTAAATTATCAAATAAAGAAATGAAACAACAAATGTATTTCATTTAAATAACAAACCAAAATAAATAACTAATACATATAACTAGTACATAGCAATTTAAATAACTAATAGTGATGTTAGGTTTCAGAAGTGGTCATATTCGAAATACAAGCACTAACTCTTCGAACAGATTAAACCTTTCATAAAGTATCACTAAAGTTAAATAAAACTACTAACAAATTAAAAATCTTACTTGAACTAGAGTATAGTATACTACTGGTTTATCGATAAGCACTAACGCCTCGAATAAACAAACTAACCCATAGTCAAATAACAATAACTATTTTTAACAATAAATATTCTAATAACTAACTAAATGTTTTGGTATGGTATACTACTGGTACAATGTGGTCGGCACCTACGCCCCACACTGACAAACCTATCCAAAAACATTGGAAAAAATATCTGACACAAGTCAAACCAACAATAGCTGACAGATGTCAAACTAACAAAACCAATAGCTGACAGATGTCAAACTAACAAAACCAATAGCTGACAGATGTCAAACTAAGAAAACCAATAGCTGACAGATGTCAAACTAACAAACAAACAAACAAGTGCTTTGGTATGGTATACTACTGGTACAATATGGTCGGCACCCTCGCCCCAAATTGACAAACCTCCCAAAAGCAAATCCAAAAGAATTGGAAAAGAATACAAAATATAACAACTAACTAGACTAGTATTGGGTTTGGTATACTACTGGTACAATATGGTCGGCACCCTCGCCCCAAATTGACAAACCAATCCACAAACAAGCTAGAAAACAAACAAAACAAATGTCTAAATATGACACACCTAAGACCTAGAGTATGGTATACTACTGGTACAATACAATGAGCACCATCGCCTTGTATTGACAAACCAACCCTGAAGTCCTTTGCATATCTATATAAGAGACAGCAAAATACAAAATCCAAATAGGATATGTGAATCCAAATAGATCACACAAGTAGCTGTGAGTACTAAGACTACACAAAGTCTAATCCAAAAGTATAAAGTATATAAGTCATGTCCAGGTTATATTAACTAAACCTAAAACAGACACAAAAAAACAAAAACAAAATATAATTAGAACAAAATACAAAAAAAATAACTAATAGTTCTTATAGAGTTGCGCACTCATATTTCTCCAACGTTGACCTAAAATATAGTATTGTATAGCATAGTTAAAAGTATCAAGTATTTAACATGATTTCCTCATCCCTCACCATTCATATGGCCAACCTAACATACATCATCTTGTACATCCTTCATCAATCGAGGCCATGGTCATGCTAAAACTAATAAACAAGATATTAAATTGCTATAAGCAACACAAACCAATTAAATTAAAGTACCAAAATTACTAAATTTTAAGAATATCCTTAATATGAAACTTTCCAGTAGTATTTTTAATTAAATCCTTTAACAAATAAATGTTATCAGAAATTTTATCAATGATTTTACATTTAACAAATTTAGGAGCTAATTTAGCAGAAAAAAAGTGAGTTGCATTGGACTGTATAAAACTTCTCCTCCATACAATATCTCCAACACTATAAGAAATGACCTTTCTTTTTAAATTATAATAAGTTGCATTTCTTTTATAAGATTTAGCTAAATTATCAACAGTTTGACTATAAATATTCTCCAAAGTAGAAAGAGACTCCGAATAACTAGAACGACTACCAATAATTAAATCTGTAGGATCCTCAATAGAAACAAATTTATGTAAAGAACCCTCTAAATAAACTTCTCTACCAAACATAAGAAAATTAGGAGTATATCCAGTAACCAAGTTAATAGTATTATTTATAGCAGCTTGAACATGAGGTAAAAATCTAGACCATGTTCTATGATCAGTATCAACATAACATGAAATACAAGTTACAATTGTTTTATTAAATCTTTCAATGGGATTATTTTGAGGAGTATATAAGGCATTATAAAATAATTTAGGTATATTATAACTTTTAATAAAATCTCTAAACGATTTAGATGTAAACTGTGTTCCATTATCACAAATTATAACTTTAGGACAACCAAATTTTAAAAATATATCTTTCTCTAAAAATTTAATTATAGATTGAGTAGTTGCATTATACAAAGAACTAATCCAGCAATATTTAGTAAAAACATCTACTATAGATAATATATAAGTATGACCTGAGTAAGATTTAGGTAAAGGACCAACAAGATCAATGGAAATCATATTCATAGGGCGATTTACTAACTTGGGATTTGTCATAAAACCTAAAGGAGATGAATTAGAATGTTTATATGCTTTGCATACTTCACAGCTATTAATATATTCTCTAACACTTTTAAACATCTTAGGCCAGAAATAATGAACTTTAAGCTTCTCTATAGTTTTATGAATACCAAAATGACCAGAATTAATACTATCATGATTATTTTTTATAGTTTCCAACACATTTTCATGAGGAATAACTATCTTCCAAGCCAAAATTTCACTGAGATTATTTTTGGGTTTAACATATTTATACAAAACATTATTTTCAACTTTAAAGAATCTAAATTTAGAAGGATATTTTTGACAATCTATATACATCTTAGAATACCTTGTATCATGAATATCATCAGGACAAGAACAAATAACAGAAACTTCAGGTCTTGACAAAGCATCAGGGACAGTATGGCTACTACCTTTCTTATGAATTATATTACATTTATATTGAGACAATCGTGCTGCCCATCTGGCTAGTCGTCCAGAAGGATTAGATAAATTCATTAACCATTTCAAACAAGCATGATCAGAAACTACAGTAAACTCTGTGCCTTCAATATAAGGTCTGAAATGTTCTATAGATAAAAGTACAGCTAATAATTCTCTTTCAGTAACACTATAATTTTGTTCAGCTTTAGACAATAATTTAGAAAAATAAGCGATAGGATGAGAATCACCAGAGCCATCATCTTGCATTAAAACACTACCAACAGCATAACCACTAGCATCACAATGAACTGAAAAAGGTTTGTGATACAGAATTCAAATTTGTTAAATTAAGTTGCTCTGAATGTGGTGTGTTAGTTACAACATTTCCAGAAATATTTTCTAAGTCTATCATACTCATACTGTGAGAATGCAAATTATCTTTATTCTGAGTCTGAGTATCAGTACTAATATTATTAAAAGGTTCTGAAGTATTACTAATATTATTATTTATAGCACTAGGCTTAGAACAAGAAATTGTACCTTCTTGTTTATCCATAATTATCAAACAATTACAGTAAAACTCCAAATTGAAAGTTATATGTAAAAAAAATCTTACAATGTTAACTATATTAATTTTAATTCAGTATAACTATATATTCCTATTTCCAATATGAACAAATTACCAAATTGTTAAATATATTTAAATCTAAATTACTTAGGTAATATACTAATGCACTGTTAAAAGCAATATATGAAATGTATTCAGCAAATTCATGCAATTATGAAATCTTATAAAATATTCAGCAAATGTATGTGATTATGAAATGTAAAGTAAATTTATTCAAGAAATGTTTGTAAAATTCAACAAAAAATTTGAATAATATTCAAAAGTAATTAAGCAGAATTCAGCTTATTTTAATTTTAGCTATGTATCCAAATTATCTATAACTCCTCTTATAACACAAGATTTAAGCTTATTTATAACAAAGTACTTACCTTAAGCACATTGACACAAAGGTATTAATAATAAAATAATACAGTACTAAATGTTTACTTCCTAATTTCTAATGTTTACCAAAAACTAAAACAAGTTACAAGTTTAACTCTGTCAAATCACCAAAAGGTAAAAATAAATATCTAACAAACCAAATCTAAGAAAAATGCACTTTCAAGTCCCTGAGTTCAGGCCACAAAATGTAATGTTAAAAAAAAATAAATTGAATTTAAAAATTAAAAATGTATGATGATGTAATGTAAAGTTATAAAGTAAAGTTAAGTTAAAGTTAAGTTAAGACAAAAATAAACAAAATACCTAAATGAGTGTGTGAGCTTGCCGAGGTGGTATTGGCTATGGTTCTCAAAATAAACTAAATAAAACAAACAAACAAACTAACCAAGAAATATAATCGGGCGCCAGAGAACCAGTGCTAATAAGAATCACTCAGAATAGTCTGCCGGATAGACCATTGAACTATTAATCTCAAGGCGGGCATTGGTGTGCATTTTTGGTGTGTTGACAGAGAGCCAAAGAAAAGAAAACTAACAATTTAACAATATATTTCAAACAATACAACAAAACAAATTCTTGTAACAAGTTACATTACAATTACAGTTATCTAGACTTTAAATTAAAAAAATATAGTACTTACAGTTTTGATAAATTAATAACCTAAATAATAATTATAAAGTACTCTGGTTTGCTAAAACATTCCTTCCACAGCTAGCAATGTAGGTTCAGCCGCAGCACATCCTCAGTAATTCATTTTACTTGACGTTCTTTACTGGCAAGCGGGTTGTAAAAGCAGGTCAGCGTTAAGCTCTAATGCTTCAGGCAATAATATTATGATGCAAAAATTGTAGCCATGTGCAGGAATGTACAAAACAGGAACCAGGTAAAATGAGAACCCCAAACCAAAATGGTTCTATTAGAATGGACAAAATGTAAAATGACAAGTTCCAAATTCCAAAGATAACGAATAAATAGAAGATCTAGAAGTTGAACGAATAAATTGAAGAAAAATGGAAGATACTGAAGATTAATTGAAGAATTCAACAAATTGAAGATCTAAACTTGAAGAGCTGTAACAAAATAAAAGCAATTGATAATTCATACTCAAATAAAATTTGGAAAAGAAAATGTGTATGATATGACACTTACCGCGTAGGCACGCGCTCTTCAAATTAAATAAACTAATGTGCACTTACAATAAAGAATGCACAAGCAATTAAGCGAGCAAATACTGTAAATAAAGAAAACAAATTGATAATAAGGATGTTCGAAAATTGGGAAAAATATACGCGAGCAAATGGCGTCCGCGCATATGTATGAGAAAATATCTAAACTTACCAAAATTGCAGCAACAAAGAAATTAACGTTTATCACGCTTATATGCGTTTATATTTAAACGTTAATCATGATATTTTAAAAGATTGACCAATATCATGGAGAAAAACTAGAGATTCAAAAATAACGTGTTCACTGAACAAATTCCAAGAGAAAGGTGAAAACGTCAAAGTCAATAGACTACAAAATAAAAACAACCGGAAGACAACAACTCGAACTGCCAAGTAAAAATGAATTTAAGAAAAATTATTAACTAATACAATTTGATGTTGTTTTCCAAATTTATAAATAATAAAAATATTACAACAAATGTGGTTTTCATTTTTTAATTATATATTTAAGTATGTCCAACTAACCACCATTTAAGCAACACTAAATATCTGTTTTAAAACCTTTGAATTCCTTGTGTTATCTGTGCAATAGAATGTGTAATGAATGTGAAGTTAACTGTCAAATTTTAAAGTGACAAATGACAACTAATATGGAAACAAACCTTTTGTTTTGTTGTATCTAAAGTAAAATATCCCCAAAAAATTTAATATATTTAGTTAAGTAACGGATTCCAAAATACCACGTTACAATTCCCCCCTTGTAGCAATTTAAAAAAAAAATATCAGAACTAAATGTTCTGGATTTTTTTTTTCTTCAAAAAATAAGTAAATGCAAAAAAAACAATGTAAATTATCAAATAAAGAAATGAAACAACAAATGTATTTCATTTAAATAACAAACCAAAATAAATAACTAATACATATAACTAGTACATAGCAATTTAAATAACTAATAGTGATGTTAGGTTTCAGAAGTGGTCATATTCGAAATACAAGCACTAACTCTTCGAACAGATTAAACCTTTCATAAAGTATCACTAAAGTTAAATAAAACTACTAACAAATTAAAAATCTTACTTGAACTAGAGTATAGTATACTACTGGTTTATCGATAAGCACTAACGCCTCGAATAAACAAACTAACCCATAGTCAAATAACAATAACTATTTTTAACAATAAATATTCTAATAACTAACTAAATGTTTTGGTATGGTATACTACTGGTACAATGTGGTCGGCACCTACGCCCCACACTGACAAACCTATCCAAAAACATTGGAAAAAATATCTGACACAAGTCAAACCAACAATAGCTGACAGATGTCAAACTAACAAAACCAATAGCTGACAGATGTCAAACTAACAAAACCAATAGCTGACAGATGTCAAACTAAGAAAACCAATAGCTGACAGATGTCAAACTAACAAACAAACAAACAAGTGCTTTGGTATGGTATACTACTGGTACAATATGGTCGGCACCCTCGCCCCAAATTGACAAACCTCCCAAAAGCAAATCCAAAAGAATTGGAAAAGAATACAAAATATAACAACTAACTAGACTAGTATTGGGTTTGGTATACTACTGGTACAATATGGTCGGCACCCTCGCCCCAAATTGACAAACCAATCCACAAACAAGCTAGAAAACAAACAAAACAAATGTCTAAATATGACACACCTAAGACCTAGAGTATGGTATACTACTGGTACAATACAATGAGCACCATCGCCTTGTATTGACAAACCAACCCTGAAGTCCTTTGCATATCTATATAAGAGACAGCAAAATACAAAATCCAAATAGGATATGTGAATCCAAATAGATCACACAAGTAGCTGTGAGTACTAAGACTACACAAAGTCTAATCCAAAAGTATAAAGTATATAAGTCATGTCCAGGTTATATTAACTAAACCTAAAACAGACACAAAAAAACAAAAACAAAATATAATTAGAACAAAATACAAAAAAAATAACTAATAGTTCTTATAGAGTTGCGCACTCATATTTCTCCAACGTTGACCTAAAATATAGTATTGTATAGCATAGTTAAAAGTATCAAGTATTTAACATGATTTCCTCATCCCTCACCATTCATATGGCCAACCTAACATACATCATCTTGTACATCCTTCATCAATCGAGGCCATGGTCATGCTAAAACTAATAAACAAGATATTAAATTGCTATAAGCAACACAAACCAATTAAATTAAAGTACCAAAATTACTAAATTTTAAGAATATCCTTAATATGAAACTTTCCAGTAGTATTTTTAATTAAATCCTTTAACAAATAAATGTTATCAGAAATTTTATCAATGATTTTACATTTAACAAATTTAGGAGCTAATTTAGCAGAAAAAAAGTGAGTTGCATTGGACTGTATAAAACTTCTCCTCCATACAATATCTCCAACACTATAAGAAATGACCTTTCTTTTTAAATTATAATAAGTTGCATTTCTTTTATAAGATTTAGCTAAATTATCAACAGTTTGACTATAAATATTCTCCAAAGTAGAAAGAGACTCCGAATAACTAGAACGACTACCAATAATTAAATCTGTAGGATCCTCAATAGAAACAAATTTATGTAAAGAACCCTCTAAATAAACTTCTCTACCAAACATAAGAAAATTAGGAGTATATCCAGTAACCAAGTTAATAGTATTATTTATAGCAGCTTGAACATGAGGTAAAAATCTAGACCATGTTCTATGATCAGTATCAACATAACATGAAATACAAGTTACAATTGTTTTATTAAATCTTTCAATGGGATTATTTTGAGGAGTATATAAGGCATTATAAAATAATTTAGGTATATTATAACTTTTAATAAAATCTCTAAACGATTTAGATGTAAACTGTGTTCCATTATCACAAATTATAACTTTAGGACAACCAAATTTTAAAAATATATCTTTCTCTAAAAATTTAATTATAGATTGAGTAGTTGCATTATACAAAGAACTAATCCAGCAATATTTAGTAAAAACATCTACTATAGATAATATATAAGTATGACCTGAGTAAGATTTAGGTAAAGGACCAACAAGATCAATGGAAATCATATTCATAGGGCGATTTACTAACTTGGGATTTGTCATAAAACCTAAAGGAGATGAATTAGAATGTTTATATGCTTTGCATACTTCACAGCTATTAATATATTCTCTAACACTTTTAAACATCTTAGGCCAGAAATAATGAACTTTAAGCTTCTCTATAGTTTTATGAATACCAAAATGACCAGAATTAATACTATCATGATTATTTTTTATAGTTTCCAACACATTTTCATGAGGAATAACTATCTTCCAAGCCAAAATTTCACTGAGATTATTTTTGGGTTTAACATATTTATACAAAACATTATTTTCAACTTTAAAGAATCTAAATTTAGAAGGATATTTTTGACAATCTATATACATCTTAGAATACCTTGTATCATGAATATCATCAGGACAAGAACAAATAACAGAAACTTCAGGTCTTGACAAAGCATCAGGGACAGTATGGCTACTACCTTTCTTATGAATTATATTACATTTATATTGAGACAATCGTGCTGCCCATCTGGCTAGTCGTCCAGAAGGATTAGATAAATTCATTAACCATTTCAAACAAGCATGATCAGAAACTACAGTAAACTCTGTGCCTTCAATATAAGGTCTGAAATGTTCTATAGATAAAAGTACAGCTAATAATTCTCTTTCAGTAACACTATAATTTTGTTCAGCTTTAGACAATAATTTAGAAAAATAAGCGATAGGATGAGAATCACCAGAGCCATCATCTTGCATTAAAACACTACCAACAGCATAACCACTAGCATCACAATGAACTGAAAAAGGTTTGTGATACAGAATTCAAATTTGTTAAATTAAGTTGCTCTGAATGTGGTGTGTTAGTTACAACATTTCCAGAAATATTTTCTAAGTCTATCATACTCATACTGTGAGAATGCAAATTATCTTTATTCTGAGTCTGAGTATCAGTACTAATATTATTAAAAGGTTCTGAAGTATTACTAATATTATTATTTATAGCACTAGGCTTAGAACAAGAAATTGTACCTTCTTGTTTATCCATAATTATCAAACAATTACAGTAAAACTCCAAATTGAAAGTTATATGTAAAAAAAATCTTACAATGTTAACTATATTAATTTTAATTCAGTATAACTATATATTCCTATTTCCAATATGAACAAATTACCAAATTGTTAAATATATTTAAATCTAAATTACTTAGGTAATATACTAATGCACTGTTAAAAGCAATATATGAAATGTATTCAGCAAATTCATGCAATTATGAAATCTTATAAAATATTCAGCAAATGTATGTGATTATGAAATGTAAAGTAAATTTATTCAAGAAATGTTTGTAAAATTCAACAAAAAATTTGAATAATATTCAAAAGTAATTAAGCAGAATTCAGCTTATTTTAATTTTAGCTATGTATCCAAATTATCTATAACTCCTCTTATAACACAAGATTTAAGCTTATTTATAACAAAGTACTTACCTTAAGCACATTGACACAAAGGTATTAATAATAAAATAATACAGTACTAAATGTTTACTTCCTAATTTCTAATGTTTACCAAAAACTAAAACAAGTTACAAGTTTAACTCTGTCAAATCACCAAAAGGTAAAAATAAATATCTAACAAACCAAATCTAAGAAAAATGCACTTTCAAGTCCCTGAGTTCAGGCCACAAAATGTAATGTTAAAAAAAAATAAATTGAATTTAAAAATTAAAAATGTATGATGATGTAATGTAAAGTTATAAAGTAAAGTTAAGTTAAAGTTAAGTTAAGACAAAAATAAACAAAATACCTAAATGAGTGTGTGAGCTTGCCGAGGTGGTATTGGCTATGGTTCTCAAAATAAACTAAATAAAACAAACAAACAAACTAACCAAGAAATATAATCGGGCGCCAGAGAACCAGTGCTAATAAGAATCACTCAGAATAGTCTGCCGGATAGACCATTGAACTATTAATCTCAAGGCGGGCATTGGTGTGCATTTTTGGTGTGTTGACAGAGAGCCAAAGAAAAGAAAACTAACAATTTAACAATATATTTCAAACAATACAACAAAACAAATTCTTGTAACAAGTTACATTACAATTACAGTTATCTAGACTTTAAATTAAAAAAATATAGTACTTACAGTTTTGATAAATTAATAACCTAAATAATAATTATAAAGTACTCTGGTTTGCTAAAACATTCCTTCCACAGCTAGCAATGTAGGTTCAGCCGCAGCACATCCTCAGTAATTCATTTTACTTGACGTTCTTTACTGGCAAGCGGGTTGTAAAAGCAGGTCAGCGTTAAGCTCTAATGCTTCAGGCAATAATATTATGATGCAAAAATTGTAGCCATGTGCAGGAATGTACAAAACAGGAACCAGGTAAAATGAGAACCCCAAACCAAAATGGTTCTATTAGAATGGACAAAATGTAAAATGACAAGTTCCAAATTCCAAAGATAACGAATAAATAGAAGATCTAGAAGTTGAACGAATAAATTGAAGAAAAATGGAAGATACTGAAGATTAATTGAAGAATTCAACAAATTGAAGATCTAAACTTGAAGAGCTGTAACAAAATAAAAGCAATTGATAATTCATACTCAAATAAAATTTGGAAAAGAAAATGTGTATGATATGACACTTACCGCGTAGGCACGCGCTCTTCAAATTAAATAAACTAATGTGCACTTACAATAAAGAATGCACAAGCAATTAAGCGAGCAAATACTGTAAATAAAGAAAACAAATTGATAATAAGGATGTTCGAAAATTGGGAAAAATATACGCGAGCAAATGGCGTCCGCGCATATGTATGAGAAAATATCTAAACTTACCAAAATTGCAGCAACAAAGAAATTAACGTTTATCACGCTTATATGCGTTTATATTTAAACGTTAATCATGATATTTTAAAAGATTGACCAATATCATGGAGAAAAACTAGAGATTCAAAAATAACGTGTTCACTGAACAAATTCCAAGAGAAAGGTGAAAACGTCAAAGTCAATAGACTACAAAATAAAAACAACCGGAAGACAACAACTCGAACTGCCAAGTAAAAATGAATTTAAGAAAAATTATTAACTAATACAATTTGATGTTGTTTTCCAAATTTATAAATAATAAAAATATTACAACAAATGTGGTTTTCATTTTTTAATTATATATTTAAGTATGTCCAACTAACCACCATTTAAGCAACACTAAATATCTGTTTTAAAACCTTTGAATTCCTTGTGTTATCTGTGCAATAGAATGTGTAATGAATGTGAAGTTAACTGTCAAATTTTAAAGTGACAAATGACAACTAATATGGAAACAAACCTTTTGTTTTGTTGTATCTAAAGTAAAATATCCCCAAAAAATTTAATATATTTAGTTAAGTAACGGATTCCAAAATACCACGTTACACACCGAAATGGTAGCTCAATGAGTAGAGCATTGGGACGGTTTCCCAAAGGTCGCGGGTTTGAATCTCTGCCTGTAACTGTTTATTTCTTTAATTTTATATTTATAAGAAAATCTTTACATTTGGGGAGGGATTTACAAATGTATATACAAAGTACTCCCAGGCCAATAATAACAATCTAAGGATCACTCGAACAACTGTATATGGAATAAAAATCATGACCTTTAAATCACCAGTCAGGTTTACTAGCCACTAGACAACTAAGCCCACAATATTTCAATTCATTTATAAATAAAATAATATTGTTTTTTTTTCCTTTTCCTCAATGTTAATACAAACCAGTTTTCTTCAATATCTGCCTGATATTTTATTTATTATTTATAAAAGAATGATTACGGCATTGTTAAAGTTTTATTTAGTCTGTAGATGGCTGTTATTATTTAAATTATTAATTTCATAAATCAAGTAACAAATTTAGCAAAGACATTGACTTGTTTAGAATCCTGACATTGTGCTGCTTAAAAAAAATATCCAATAGGATAGTTTGTTATTGTAGGTATTAGTAGCCCTGACTGCAGAGGCAAAGTTCAAGGCTGGAATCAATTTGAATCATCCACAAATTATTTACCAAGTTTGATTGTACTTTGATTCCTCAATTGTTTGTTTGTTTTACACTATTCAATGGGAGGTAACTAAAAAGATATATGTTTTAGTGATCAAATAGACAGCAACGAACTTAGCAATGAAACTGACCTATTTGCTTGTGATAAAAGTTCAATATCAAGCTCCACAGAGCTAGAGGCCTTGGAACACGGGAGTGCGGCCTGCGAGAAATACATCAATAATAATAACAACGAAGAGAAAAAGAGAATTGTTTATAAAAGACCAAAGAAAAGGTGACTGTCATGATTTTAAATTTATAATAATGCTTATCTCATTATATAAAAATATACTGCTTATCTAATTTATTTATGAAATGGATGAGATTGTTGGTTGTTGAATTATTTATTTTCATAGGGAAAATAATGTATAATTTATACTAACGGCACACTATGGTGACCAGTTTGACATTAGTTGGCTCATTAAATATCATTCAATTTTCAAATTTATAACTAATTTGCGTTCTTCAATAGAAACGTGCGTTTTAAATTATAAATATTATCTACTAATTATGTAATATGGTCGAGCAACATTTTTTTTACGTTTTAACGCCATTGATAGAAACCTTAAAAGTATGTAAATTAATTACACTATCATTATAACATATGGTTAAAGAATTATATTATATTAAACTTGTAAGTTATACGATTATAATTCTTGTACTTATAAACAATTTATATCTTCGTTTTATTTAAACTTTTTAATGAGCTATTAAATGCCATGCTAGTTTTAAATACAAAAACTTATATTTTAGTTTTTAAATTATTATCGTTTTTTTTTTTAATAAGTTTGTACTGTATTTGTAACCATAGACCAAAAATAGTTTATTTGTTTTAAATTTCTATAAAAGGTAGGCAAAGGCTTAGAGCCATATTTAACATACATATTTATAAATAAGATTGTGATAATTTGTAAATGAATTGGACAGATTTAGGAAACGAGTCAAGAAACAACCTTTAAAGCAGGAGTCTGATGGTTCAAGCGATGAGGCCCTGCCCTTGAGCCGCGTGGCCGTTGACTACAGGGAGAGGGCGCCGCCTTCCCCCTGCCATACCGTCATGGGTGTACCCAGCGTCGTCATAACACCAATTGGTAACTTTATATATATTATATACTAGTTGTCTAGATCTGTTTAAATAAAAAACATGTTTTGTAGGTGGACTAGTTTTTTTTTAAATAATTTTACGTACGAAACCATCCTAACATCTCATCCTATGTATTAAAATCATATTATAATAATTGTTTACAGACCTAAAGAAATTCAAATTACCTTCACCAGAGAAGAAGACAACAAAAGTTGAGACCAGCAAGGACATAGATACTCCATCCATAGACACAACCATAGACAATGATAAGATAAATGGCATTGATAAAGTTAAGAGTCTGGAGTGGCAATGCACCCTGTGCAGTTTGTCGTTCCGCGGGGAGAGGGGATTGAGGTAATTATCTATATTAGGTACTATATTTTTTTATCATTATTATTTTCTTGGTAATGTATTTTATACTAGCTTTTGCCCGCGGCTTCGCACGTCTTAAATTCGTAGTAAAACAATTCCCACTTCCCTTTTTTTGTATTGGCTTCTATATGATTTATTTTAAGTGATACAATCAAAATTACTACATCGGCAGACATCGCTCACTGTCAAAAGTATATTTAAAGTTCTTAATAAGGATACAATATTAGGTACTGTAATTATTTTTATACCTCTCTTGTTTTTACTTAAACGTCCATTTTAATACTTCTTAAACCATATATCACACTTATAGATTTTCATTGAACATAATCAAAATATTAGCATGTAAACTTGAGTAATTCTGAGCTACACAATCGACGTTATTTTCACCATCAACTTGAAGGTCTAGTTTTATTTAAAATCTAGCTGTTGCCCGCGGCTCCGTCTGCGTGTAGGTCGCTTTTCGAGTAATCTGTGGAAACTACAATTATCCAGACCTATAATAGACTTATAGTTAATTCTATAGTATCCTATTCCCGTTGAAATTTTATATATATAGGCATTACATTGCCACGATATCAAACTGAAAATAATAACATACATCCACATCACATACACACACACACACGACCAGGACATTATTCAGATATACGTATTAAAGCATATGGATTCGAAATATTAGGTTTTTGAGACATTAATATTAGAATATTCAAGTTTCAGTAATCATCCCTAATTTTTTTAAAATGAAACATAGCCTATGTCACTCGGGAATAGTGTAGCTTGCCAACGGTGAAAGAATTTTGAAATCGGTCCAGTAGTTTCGGAGCCTATTCATTTCAAACATACAAAAAAATAATCAGACCTTTCCTCTTTATAATATTAGTATAGACAAATCTATTTTAAATGATAAACATTCAATTAGCTATACGCATTAACAAAATTTTCAATACTGAACATTCACAAAAGCCATTTTTGAGACGGTTTGCACGGTTCCATACGAGAGTGCGCCGGTAGACCGTACCGCCGCAAATGCGAAGACCCTATATTTTAAATCTGTAATATCTTCGAAAATATTTATTTAAATTACATGCTGTAAAGGGCTATATTGTTCCACATTAAATGTCAAATGTATTTAAGTTACTTAATTAGATAAGGATCAAAGCTGTATTTCTTAAAATCGCTTCGTAAATAACCTATTATTTTTCGTAATAAGTAAAGGATAAAAATTTGCTATTGTGGGTTATCATCCACATATACCATCGCGGATTTTCTTGTAGAACTTTTTAAGGTATACAATACTTAGTACATTATTTTGATCTATCTCGTAGAGTTCAGACAGCGTTTGCTTTGTAAGCGCAAAACGATGTGTTTGTTTACGACTTCGCTTTAGAAATCTTGAAATTATCAGTGGTTCTCTGATATATTAAACATGTTATTATACATATAAACCTTTTTCTTGCATCACTCTATCTATAAAAAAAACTGCATCAAAATCCGTTGCGTAGTTTTAAAGATCTAAGCATACATACATACAGACATAGGGAGAGAGGCGAAAAGCGACTTTGCTTTATAGTATGTAACTTGCTGTGCGTTCGACGTCGTACGCGTAGTTTTAGATTTTGATAAAAAGTACCCTTTGTACTTACTAATGTATGTAAAAACTATAAACTTTCAAACTAGTAAGAAGCAATGGTACGACAAGAGATTATTAACTTCTTTATTTGTTAACCGATTGTTAAAAAAAAACAAAATATAAAATGAATCCCATGATAATATATTCCCGAAAACTACATCCAAATCGACTAATCCGTTTCTGAGATTAGCATGCACAAACATTCATACATACAGACAAACTGAAAAACCATTGTTTTAGGTTCTCTTGCTCTTATAAAGCCCCCCTATGAAGTTTTTTTTTAATTCCATGTACAGGAATGGATCAGTGACAATTTTATTATATGTATAGTTTATCATTTATTATTATTATTAGGAGATAATCTCTGAAACTACTGAATTTATTTATATAATAATAGGTGTATAGAAATTATCTTAATCAAATATATACAGGGTTATTACAAATTAATTGTCCACCTCTTGCAGGCCGCCTCTCTACATCAACCCGTGCAACATTTGTTCTAGGACTTTTTACAAAACTTGATAAATAACACAAAAAAATGAAACAAAAAAGATACATGCTCTCTCTTTTACTTATTACTCTGTATTTTGTAAGAAGTACTTAAAAGTGGGGCGTCATACCTACTCTCTGAGTTAATGCCAATTCAGAGGCAACAAATTTGGGAAATGGGAATTTAAATTGAAATTTTATGGGAAAACTAAAATTTTTGAAACGATTGGTTTTAAAAAGTCGTAGATCAAATGTTGTTGGAATTGATGTAGAGAGGCTGCCTGCAAGAGATGGCCAATTAAAAACAAATTACCCTGTATGTCCAATAGATTGTTACCTGACCTAAGACGCAAATTAAAAAAATATTTTATAATGTTTTTTTTTTCTTCTTTTATTTATACTAATATATTATATAAGGCTCAAATTTCGGCCACAGGTCGACAAAAATATTAATCACAATTACCTGTGGTCAATTAAGTTTTATAAAAAAATCTGTGATTTGTTTTTTTACGTACATTTCTATTGCGTATTTTTTTCATTTTAAATATGTTTTGTTTCAGGCGTCACATGACAATGTCTCATATAGAAGAGGTAAAGTGACTTCTTGAAGGTATTTTTTTTTATTTTTAAACCTGTAGTTTTTAACGAAATTCATTAATGTTACTAAAAGTAACTGAATTTTTCGGCATTTCTGTATCATTTGTTCATTGAGAGATGTTTTTATTCTTGAAATATCTTAAAAAATTTAAGCAAGCTTTATTATATTTCCAATATGTTAGGTATTATATAATTACACAATTTTGGTGATTCACATATTAATGACGAAGCAGGAATTTTATTCAAGTCTCAATGAAATACTTACATAATTGAAATCTGATTTTCAATAAATTTCTATCTAATCTGAGCCATATTAAAAACCTTCTTTTAATATAAGGCTTTACATAACTTTTTAAACTGAAAATTTAAATATATGCAATGAAAAACCATGTCTATAAACCCGCGACATCTGATGTTATTTGTCGGCTGCTTAACAACTTAACCATCGGGTTGATAAAAAAAAATGTCATTGTATCTATTTAGATTTGATTGTTCAACTTTGAACTAATATATAGTATTTGTTAGGTAGTACTTTATAGATAGGATAATTTGGAAAGAAATTGAAATTGGGTATGTGTGCGTGGTTCAGTTATCATGGTTTGATTTAGAGGTTACAGATACCAAAAAATATGTTAAGTAATAAAAAATATTACATTATTTGAAATAATTAATTTTTCATAACTAATGTCACATATTTTACTTTACTGTTTTAATTTCCATATATTTACCAAAAAATATTTTTTTTTGTTATATACATGTTTGTTTGTTTTAAATCTTATCATGATAACTTCACCGCCGCGAGGGCAGGGTCTAAAGCTGTGATCGTTTGGAAATGTGATTGTAGGATATGGTCGCTTCATTGGATTTACTGTTTTCGATTTTTGTACTTTTTAAATTAAAAAAAAAACATTGATACCATATAAGTCAAAGAAAAACAATTTTTCGGTCGAATTGTCATTTATTTGAATCAAGATTAGATTTTGGGTAAGGTTGATTTTACAAAATCATTTAATTAAAAATATTGATGCTGCTTCCTGATCAGCAGATAACATTTAATAAAAAAAAATGAAAACAATAAATCCATAATAAAGCAAAAAAGAAAATAAGATGAAAAATTTTCAGTACAAAATTCTAAGAACGTAGTCTTTGGTATAAATAGGTTAAATAAGACAAGTCTTCGTAGATGTAACAGTGATGTAAGATTTTTTTTTTATAATATATTTGCAAAAAAAATATGTTAACCTTTTTGGTTTTTTTTAAAGTTGCAGATAGTTAAAACATTTTCAATTTTAAGTATTTTAAATCCTGTGCTTTTATTTTTTAATGAGGTGCTAAATATAATTACTTATTGTAAATATTATATAATTATTAAAATCAGTCCATAGGGCTTGCTATTTATTTCCCTTTGGTGATATTGATATTCGTATTTTTTATAAAAAAAAAACTATTTTTTTCATAAATTTTCGAACATCGATGGATACGTAAATTAGTACATATCAAATAAAAAAAACGCAATAATATATTATTTCAAAATATTTATGAGTGTTTGATAATTTTGTTTAAATCTTTAAACTACACCTCAACGATAAAAAAAGGCTTTTAATATAATCACTTCACAAATGTATACAATGCAGCTTAATGTATATATAGTGAAACAAATGTGTTTTCATGTAAATATAAAGAAATTTGCCAGAGTCAAAGAAAAAAAGTTGATTTCTTTTATGAGATAAATTGTGATATATAAAAGCGATAAACTTGCCAAAAGCCAAAGTCTTGCAAGGTTCCAAAATATGGTTGGGATGGATGGAAGGTCACCGACTTACAACTAATTTATATAACAATACTTAACTAAGGTGTGAATTTAAAGAGATTTAAATTTGTCCTATTTGCTACATTTTATTTCTTCTAAAGTTTAGAAGAATACAATGTAGCAAATAGGACACATTTAAATCTCTTTAACGATGATGACTTTGAGAGATGATTTAGAATCTAAACTATATTCATTTTGTATCCTTTTAGAAAGAATATTTTCTTAGGGAATTTTAAATTGTTTTTATTTTAATGTATCTCGATTTACCCCTTTATAGACTCAACTGAACTAAGATGAGGATAGTTCGTTCGTTCGAATGAATGAGTGAACGAATATGTGAATGTTAAAAAGAGGAAGTAAACTGAATTCATCATTTTATTTAAATAAAATAATCAAACATTCATTCTCTTATAGTAAGACATATAATGTTATTGTTCTTGTCTGTTGAGTTCGTGATCTCTGTAGTGTCATTACTTGGTGCAATGGGTGATGCCATATTAAGAATAACTATTTAATTTTATTAGGAATTACATTTCTTTTGTTATTATTAAAATTTTATTATTTTAAGCTACTTACTTCCTTGTAACATATGATTTATTTTAATATCAAATTGTTTGTTAATTTAGCACGCCCATAATATAATAAGTTATTTAAAATATTTTTTAATAGATAACTGATAAATAACATGGTGTTTGTTTTCTTAGAATGTAATGTTAATGTTTAATTATATTTTCTTTATACTTTATGAAGTGTGACTTCTTTGGTATGAGAAAGAGGTAGAATAGGGCTGGAGTTTTAAGGTGGAGTATTACAAATCGGTCTCATTCAGTAAACTATCTACTTAATATATAAAATAATTGAGATTATAAATAGAGGGTACTATAACAATCATACTAATTTTCTTATCGCCATGTCCCTACCTGCTCTTCTCCAATCAATTATTGAGGTTAGCGCAACAAGTTAGTCACTTCTCTTCTATCATACATTATTTAAATGGAAATTTGTTTCTTTACCATGTCATTATTTACAGACAGCATTCATGTCTTCTCCTGTCGCTCTATTCTCTTAAGAGTTTTGTTACACCCTTTCATCCCTCATTAGGTGACCATACCACTAGAAACTAAACTAAATAAGTACCATAACTGGTACCCTCTAGTTATATCCCATCGGAACATTTTGTACACAGAAATACTCCTCCTAAACTATACTAAGATGAAAAGAGATAGGAACTACTTCATATACAGGGTTATATGTAATTAGTTGGCTGTATCTTGCAGACAGCCTCTCTACATCAATCCTAATAATATTTATTCTAAGACTTTTTATAATTACATAATAGTTTTTAAAATTTAAGTTGTCGCCGGGGCGTTGACCTTTTAAGTAATTACAAATTACAGAGTAATAAGTAAAAGAGGGAAAAATCATTTTTTTGAGTAGTTTAAGATTTTTAAAAAGTCGTAGAATATATTTTGTTGGGTTTGATGTAGAGAGGCTGCCTGCAAAAGGTGGCCAACTAATTACAAATAACCCTGTATATTTCAAGTAGTTAGTGAAAAAGAGAGATGTTAGAAAAATCACTTCAAATTAAATATTATATTTTATATTAGTGTTAGATTTTTAGCCATTTCCTAGTCTTTAATTGTTTTTAATTGATTGTCACAAAACTTGCAATATTTTTAAATGAAACTAGATGGTTTTAAAATCAGCGGCGGATTTGTAAATGTGCTTTCAGGTTTTTAAAGATTTTTTCTATAATAATAATACGAAGTTAACCAAACATTTGTGCATCTTGTAATGTTTGTGTTTCGTAAATGGCATTATTTTGATGTAATTCTAGTCTAAATTATGTTCATTGCTGATTATAAAGTGTGCTGGTTAATAAACGTTATTTCTTATTTGTTTTATTATTTATTCTGTATCCTGTCCTCACTCCAATTAATATGTATTCCGGAGAGAGAGGCATTTGTGTGGCTTTCTCGTTCTTGATGGAGTCTTCTGGTACAGGATCCGAGGCGTCTCAGGCGGTCCCGTTGGGGGGTCCGAGCTGTAAGGCTCTCACTAATCAATTCCTCCTCAAATCGAATGCTCAATTTCAAATGTCTCCGGTGTCCCTCCAAACGATTCCGATCACGTGACTCGTTACGTCACGATGTTTACACCAAATAATTTAACGATAATTAGTAACTCAAATCTAAGTTACTACTAGTAAGAGTTACTAATTATCGTTAAATTATTTATTTTTTATTTATTATATTATAGATTAAATAAATCTTGATGGGCAAAAAAAATGGTACAAAAGGCGGACTTTATGCTAAAAACATTCTCTGTCAGTCAACCAAGAAAAACAATAAAAGAATTATTATTAGTAAGAATTATCGTGATCTGTGACATAATTTAAACAAAATCCATACATTTGAAGTTATTATAGCTTTAGTGTGGAAAATATTTAATATTTCAAAGTTGAAAGTAATCTATACATTTTTTTTTAAATATTTTTAAGTGAAATATTCTATGTAATTATTGATACCGTTCGAAGCTATATTGCCACAAGCTACATTAATACAAAAATACACAAGGTCTCACTTGCTAAAAGTTTCAAAGATATAAATATATCTATAAAATTATGAAAGAAAATAATAATTTCAAATTCATATTTATTAAAAGAAAAACTGAAACGGAAATTTGTATAATATCAATCTTCATCCCCATCAATATGTATTTTATTTGATTTTATTTTATAGAATATAGTGATGATTTCTGATGATGGTGATATGGCTCCCTTCATCGCCCAACATTGTAACGTCTTCGCAATGTCTTCACTCTTCAATTGTATTGTTATCTTCATTTTCTTATTTAATCTACAAAATATATTACTATTTATTGTCTATAAACATGTTTCCGCGTTTTTTATTTTAAACGAATATAGAATTTAAAATTCTATAACTAGAGCAGAACTGGGCATAGACAATTTATATTATAGTATGTTTAAATAAAGCATACAATTAAAGTAGCTTAAAAATATTTTTGGTCAAGCATCATGCCATGATAAAAGAAAAACATTGAAATATTGTTTTTGTATAAGAAAAACATCAATCAATGTCAAATTACCTTTCGGGGTCAAAGCATTCCCTCTCAGCTGTGATGGTTAATTTATCCAGATGAGGTGGGTCCGGTCCGAGCAGCTCACTGGCATATCGCTCGTCTGTCTTGCGACCTGTGAAGTCTATACCGGACCTCGTCAAACATGGTGCTATGGAATATTCTGGAAGGTGAGCCAGGTAATCTGCATTTTCAGTGTGGTTTGTGTTGAATATTCGCAGAAGAGAATATATGTCATGTCCGTTCAAACTGGCGTCTTCAAACTTCTTGTATCCGAGACCTGGGAATATTTTACTGTGATTTTATAAAGTTTATAACGTGAAGGAAGTATGTCATATCATATAGGCATAACCTTCAAAGCTGATTATGCCTATAAGGTATCATTTAAATCAAACTAATTTACTTGTAGACGGATTTCGCAAAAAAACGGTCTAAAAATGCTTCTTTTAAAACTATTGATTTCAAATAACAATTCAATTTTATTAATTTGCAATAATACTTTCAAATAGCTTAAAATATTTTTTTATTTGTAGATAATGGGCCAATGTGACCTTTTAAGTATTTCTTACAAAATACAGATTAATAAGTAAAAGAGGGAGCAAAAATTTTTGTTGATTTTTTTTTTGTGTTGTTTATCAATATTTTTAAAAGTTGTAGAACAAATATTGTTATGATTGAAGTAGACAGGCCGCCTGCAAGAGGTGGCCAATTAATTATAAATAACCCTGTACTTAAATATTACATAACATCAAAGTTTCAGCAATTGACATCAAATTTGTGTTCCAACAATCTACGAAAAAGTGTAAATTTAGAATACCTTGAACACAGGCTCGCAGTAATGAATTGTGCAACGAGCTGACTAGAGCTACAGGCTCACCAGGCGGAGTTGCGACATATAATACAGCGCCATTCTTAACACTAGATATCATTTGTACACTTATATAAAGGAGGTCACCTAGTTTGACTGATTGTATCTGTAACAATAATAACATTATTTTTGCATTCTTACATGTTTTGAAACAGGTTTCAATTTGAAACTGCTTATAAATATGTAGGCTATGTTAGGTTTTTTTATCAAGAAAGTCAGTTTAATAAAAGCTTCAAAAGCCAGACAAAGTTGCAGTATTTTACTACACCATATTGAATGAAGAGAAATGAAAAAACTTGTAATTGATACATTTTAAATACGGTAATAATAGCAATACGGTAGCTTAATTGGTAGGCGACGGGACGGTTGCCAAGAGGTCGCAGGTTCGAATTCCTATCCATATCGGTTTATTTTGCATTCTATATTTAATAAAAACTTTAATAAGCTTAACAGGAATATAGACGTTTATTGGTATTTTCAACATTGTAAGTGATATATGATTAAACCATTATCTACCTCTGGCGTCATGTTAGCACCGCCCTTGGCTCCTCGCAGTGCGTGTAGGACACGAGAGGGCAGCACTCTTGTTAATATGTTTACCGGCTCATCTGTTAACTGTTCCGAGAGTTTGATTACATGCCATGTGCGACGTTGAGTTGCAATCACTGGAATTAGTAGACAATTTATATTATATATTTTGTAAGATTATAGCTGACATGGCCATTCAATTTGAAGTGGATAC
This sequence comes from Napeogenes sylphis, assembly GCA_959347405.1. Classification (NCBI taxonomy): domain Eukaryota; kingdom Metazoa; phylum Arthropoda; class Insecta; order Lepidoptera; family Nymphalidae; genus Napeogenes; species Napeogenes sylphis. Next base: position 31,325,717 of record OY365785.1, read on the forward strand.
TGAATATTTTTTAATTATATTTAACATGTTTTGATTTTATATATTATGGCATACATAATAGTTATAATTACTTAAAAACCAATCAAAATAACACTATCTAATTTAGTGTATACAGGGTTATTTTTAATTTTAAAAATTTAATATATTTTTTTTTTTAATTTAAATATTAAAAACTATTAATTTTAAAAAGTCGTAGAACAAATGTTATATAGTGATTGATCTAGAGAGGCTGCCTGTAAGAGCCAAGAGGTGGTCAACTAATTACAAATAACCTTGTATAGTAGAACAATGTTTATCATTAAAAAAATAGCAACGTTAAAAAACCGACTTTAAAACTTAAGTGGTTAAATATAATTATTTGTTTAAGGCTTATCACCGACTTCAAACCTATTAGTAAATAGGGCATTTAATAATAGGTAGTATAGTATATAATAAATATTAAACCTTCATTAATTTTTACTTTTTAGTTTTAAAGTGGGTTACAGTTACATTGTCAATTAGCCATGGGTTAAAATATAGGTCTCAAGAAACGGGAACGGATAAAGGTAGTAGTAGTAGTCTCCGTAAAAATAATCTTCGAAACACAATTTCACGTTCTTGTGAGATTATTAAGGATCGTGAAAATCACGATTCCGTCAGGAAACTCTTGATCAGCATTATTTTAGACTCGGTAAGATCCAAGAGCGTCTTGCGAATGAGTATTTTGAGCAGAGAGCTAATAGACTTGGTCTCTGAGCTGACGGCTCATAGATTAAAAGTGATACGAAACCGTACAGCAACCGAGTCTGCTCAGCAATGAATGAGCGTAATTTTATAACCACCATAAATCAATATACTGAAGTACCAATTTACTTAAATACTTGAAATACCAGTTCAATGAATGAGCGTAATTTTATAACCACCATAAATCAATATACTGAAGTACCATGTACAGTCTTTAAGAAATTATTATATCCAAAACAGCAGAGGTCATTAGTCACAGCACGTGTGATTTCCTTCCGGAGGAGCAAGTGCAAAACTTGGAGAAAAAAGCTTATAAAAGAAAAACTAATGTGCCTACCTGAATCTAATTTTTATGGGACCAATTCGAAACTATTCCGAATCAAACCAAAAAAAGAATTACGTAAATCGGTTCAGAAACCTCGGTGAAATCGGTGTACATACATAAAAATATTAATATACCAGCCGAGTTGAGAACCTCCCCCTTTTTGAAGTCGGTTAAAAATAATAACAACTCTGCTTTTGACGTTTCAAAGCCCATATGAAGAGGAGGGTTGGCTGAGTGAATATCAATGAACGTTGAACGTCAAGCATTGGGTAATCAATCCAAAAAATCCTGGCCGTATAAGCCTGAATTTGTTGGAGGTAGGAAATGACTCCCACAGCTAGCAACTCTCTGCATTCACAGAATCGAGGGCTTTGGCTTAGATACCCAGACTACGCGGTAAAATACCTCTTTAAAAAGTTACCTTAATCCTAATTGACTACGTGGCCAGAAGATGAATATCTCACAGAAACCAATTCTAAGCACCAAGCTCGGGGGACCTGACAAACGCCGTTGTATATTGTCCTCTTGAGGAAATGGCGTTACCCCTCTTTTAAATCGACCTTTTTTCACGTATTTAAAAACCCTTAAAACGAACAAAAATTAGATACAACTATAACCCAACAACTTTTCCACAAAAAAATCTTTACAAATCAGCGAAAAAGGAGGTAATTTAGAAGAACAACTAACCAAGAGAATATAGCATCTGCAGATAAGACAACTGAAAGAATCTGAAGAACAGTTTTTCACAGAAGTGCATTATGACATAAGGCAAAGATCTCCTCTAGACCAGTAACAGACAACCAAAAAAAAAAACTTCAATTACTAGCTTGCAACACCAGTAGTACCTACATGAAACATCCAATAGCTGCACAGGACTCGAACAAGGACAGAAGTCAAGAATATACTTACTAAAATCACTAAAGAAGCAAAAGAAGAGTATGAGATTAAGGTATTACGACGACTGAGGTAAAATCAAAAGAAATCAGCGAATTATACTCAACCTATAAAGAATATCTTTAAAGAAATGAATAAATACAGAATATAGAATTTTATAGCTACACTGGGTTATTTTTAATTAGTTGGCCACCTTTTTCAGGTAGCCTCTCTACATCCATCCCAACAACATTTGTTCTACAACTTTACAAATCTTGATAAACAACACAAAAAAATGATTGCTCCCTCTTTTACATATTACTCTGTATTTTGTAAGAAGTACTTAAAAGGTGAACGCACGGACGCCATACCGACGCTGAGAAATAGTGTCAGTTCAGAGACAACAAATAAATTTTGAATAGAAAAAGTTAAATTTTAAAAACTTTTCATATTAAAAAGTAGTAGAACAAATGTTGTTAGGATTAATGTAAAGAGGCTGCTTGCTAGAGGTGGTCAACTAATTAGAAATAACCCTGTAAATAAAAATATCAGCCAACCGCAGTTTTAGAGTTGTGCTAAAAAATCTACAGACAAAGAGGATATAAAGATAGCTATTAAGAAGCTTCCAAAACATATCATGGAATCACTAGGAGGTAAATCTTACTGCACCAGTGAATTCTTGGACATACCTCGACCGTTTGACCGCATCTGGCATAAAGGATTGTTATTACATTTTTTTAACACAGCTACAGTATTAAGTTAAATCAAAGGAGATGTGCCAAAGCGTAAATACCGATCGCGCCAGAGGTAGCATCAAATAATATTATTTAATTATTATAACAACTGCTGAATTTCTCAAAATGGCTCCTGTCCTTTCAGTAAATACAGTAAACAAAAAAACTTAAATTTTAATTTAATTAATTGCCTTCAGTAACTAAAAGAAATGTTTGGACAACCTTTATAACATTAACATTTCAAAACAAACTTTGCTTTAAATGATTACTTCCACGTGTTTAAACTCATTTTGTAAATAAAAAAAAATATATTTTAATTTTTTTTTTACAATATGGGCAGAAGAGGTTCCTTTCTAAAACCATTTACTAAAAAGTTGCATTATAATTTTTAGTCAAAAAAGTAGACGGGTCCTTAAATACGTCGATATCTGTTACTTTGGAGCACAGAAAATTATACAAAGCGCATGTTCGAAGAATTGGAGAATGTCTGAGAGATTCATTCTAGATGAGGGGATTTAAATACTTTTATTATTGTATTCCGTGGATATCTGGATGTGATTTTAAAACTAAACTAAACTATACTGAGCAAGTCGCTGCAGTCCAAAGAATCGGTTACAAGCGTTTCGACATCAGCAAAGACTAGACCGTTAAAGAGAACAATACTGGTCCCAGATGAGAACCTTGTAAAACTTCAGATCCGGCAAAGTATTCATATGAATTATACCTATTGACTACCACTACAAGAAGTCTTTTTGACAAATATGAGTTAAACCAATCTAGTAAGGAATTTCCTATTCCATATATTTTCTTTACCTTGTTTAACAATACTATTGAAAGTGCTAGAAAAATCCGTATACATGGCGTCAACTGGTTGTCCTTTGTCAAATTCACTTGAAACATAGGATACAAATGATACTAAATTGGTTTGAACAGACTTCCCACTTTTAATTCCATGATGATGTTCAGACAACAAACAGTCCACATGACGGGTAATTACTGGACTTACAAGGATTTCTTTGAAATGTAAGTCCAAAAAATTGATCAATAATTCCAAGAAATTGGTCAATAATTTTTTGTATCATGAATATCCCATTTTTTTATTATTTAACAGGAAAGACACCATCAGTAAGAAATCTATTAAAAATTAAATTAAATTAAGTTGTAGAGTGAGACATGGACCACAACACTTAATAAACACAAGAGAGATCTCGATGGGGCCAGCACCTTTATTTAAATCTAGTTTTTTAATACTTCCTACTATTTCTTCCTTAGATATTGTAATATGGCATAAATAATTAAATAAGGTTGTATTATTGATTTTACATGGAAGTAAAGATTTTTAAAATGGTTTACAAAAACTTATTCAACTGCTTAAACTAGCTTGCTCCTTGCCCCTTAAGCAAATTGTATAAAATGTCATGTCATTCATACTTCCAAAATGAGTGTTGAATGAGTTTCCATAAAAACTTTCATTTTATGGCAAATAACATAACATATAACATACACAAATAAAAGGCTCACTTCATAAAAGTTTCTTCAGATGAAATTGTTATTCAAAGAACCACCCCTAATTTGGAATTAACAATTGTTTAATCACATTTGTACACAAGTATGAAACATAAGCTAAAAATATTAAGATTCAAAATAAAAGTAGGACTTGAAACAGCAAATTCTGATTCTGTTTCCTTCAGCTAAATAAACATTTAAATCAGTGCTTACCTTTATGTATTAAGTTTTCTATTTGTCAACATTGTTTGTTGTTATATGTATAGAAAGCATTATTCATACAAGAATTGGTCAAAATTGGATATCTTGCTCAGTCAGATTCTAGATTAAATAGTTTGAAAATAAATTTATTTATCAAGTCAGATTGTATCTATTAGACCAATGAAAGGATCCTTGATATATTATACAACAATCTAAACCCTTGTGTTTAATTTAACTTTTACTTACTAAAAATTTGGAATGATAACATAAGTCTTTTAGGAACCATCTCCAACCAACTGTCTATTGTGTTGCCTTCAGATACTTACATTTAAGTCGTAGTCTAGCAACAATCTCAGCAATTTCTTCATTTGGCAAAGATTTTGCTACATGTCTGCACAAAACTCGCGCCACACTTGTAGGAGCCATCGGCAGCCTTGCATTACGAACTGCACGGAATACCTCACGCCAACGTACTCCAAACTCTGGTAGCACGGCCCCACAGCACACTTCCAGCGGCATTTTGCTTATTATTATTTGCAGATCCGATATTTCTGTAGATATAAGATTGTAAATCAGTAATTTGTATTGTACTACAGTTTGAAATGATTTAATTAAATACTCACTGCTTTTAGATGTCGACTGCATTTTGTTAGAGTGTAATAGTGAGTTAACTTATAATTTGAGGTCGTAGACGTAGTCTTATAATGTGTAGACGTGTTACCTTTTAGAGAATTCATTAATTTACTAAACCAAACACAAATGCTATGTACGTATAACGTAGATCACATATATTTTAAAGTCGTAACCCGTATTAGTCGTAACTCGTAAACCGTTATTATTTTTGTTTTTAAAAATTTGACAGAATTTTTTAATCAGTAAATGTTAACAGAGTAAAAAATAAATTACTTTAAAATAATAAAAAGAAAATGATATAATTAATTCATTAGAAACAATATAAAAGCAAGCAAATTCGAAAATCGTTTAAAAAATTAATATATTCCTTAAAATTCTTGCATGTGAGCTTCATTTTATCCAATTATTTCGAAAACGATTAGTATGTAAATTATTGAGTTTCAAAACGTTATCTTTAAAAATTATACTATTGCAATTTGCAACCTACCTGTCCATAAAATTAGTATCATATCTCTATGAACCTATCCCTATAGAATTTGATAATAACTTTATGCTTATCCCAGACAATATGTTACGAAAAGAAAAACTGAAAAAAGAAAATAAAAAATAAATGTTATATTAATTTCTTTACTTTTCTTTCTTTTCTTTTATTATTAAGTTAATAAATTATTGGCACTATTCATTATAGTAGGGTATGACGATGTGTAATTTCAAGCTCATTGCCCTTTTAAAATTCATACAAAGAACATTAATATAATCAAATTTACCGCATATATTACAAGATATTTATTACCTATACTTAAGCGAGCGAAACTGTTACTATAAGCTAAAAGATAAATAATAAGTTTAGATAAAAGCTAGTATTGTTAAGTATAACTATTTCCTCAAAATAATAACTAATACCTAGCTTTAGTTATTGTTTTGAGGCTATTTCTTATAACAAAAATGACGTCTCTATCAATGTTGTTAGCACAAAAAATATTTACTAATGTAATCCTTCATAGCAAGTCCGGGTAAAGCAGCCATTTTGTGGTGTCGTTGTGGCATTATATATTCTTCACCCAATTTCGTCTATTTTACATGGGAGTATTGCTTTTTGTTGTGATTGATAAGTTTTCAAGATTATTTGAAGTATTGTAATTTTTTATTTATTTTAAAATGGAACAAGATGTGGATACAGGGTATAGAACATTATGCTGCACTTGTCTAAGTTCAGATCGTAATGTAATTTCTATAAATGGCCTTACACAAGTATATCAAATGTTTAGATTAATAATGTACGATTACGCGGGTGATAGGGTAAGTTTCAAAAGTTTTTATACTAATTGCCAAATAACTAGAACATAAATAAATAAAAATACATGAAAAAATATTCTTAAAATAAACGGCTTACAGTTTAATGACCCCAGACTAAATAAATAATAAATAAAAAAGTTCTAAAATATTTTAAATCATTCATTATTATTATGTAAAAAGTATACATTATATAGTTATTTTACAATATGTTTCCAGTTCGGAGACTCTTTAATTGAGCTGGATCAGTTAGTTTGTTGGGAATGCCTAGCTTTGATGAAGAAGTTGGCGCGGTTTAAACGACAGGTGCACAGCGCGCAGGAACACTTGAGAGTACTGGCTATGAGCCACACTCAAGAGGTTTGTGTCACAATGTTAAAATTAAATACATATTGGAATGTGGATTGGATAGTTATAAAAAATTATTGCTTGGCAACATTTTAATTATATTAATTATGTAGGGATTACCACATCAAGCTTTTAAGATACGCAGATTTCTTAGCAGTATTTTCTGCTCAAAAAATATTATGATGATACTGTTACTTGTGGGTTCCCTGGCTTTATATACTATCATGGCATATGGTTAACAAATACTAAGCCTGTTTATAATACTACTAACCGTGTTTCAGTTGTTACGACTGCTGTATATTATCATTAAATAAATAATAATAATAATGATATAACTCTCTATTCTAAACTGCAAGATGATGATGATATATACATATACATATAATAAATATTAAATGTTATAATTCTATGTTGGAGTTGTAGGAGCTGAGATGTCTATAGATCCATGGCTTAGTAATTATTTTTATGACAAACAATATTAGAAGATGATATAAATATTGTTATAAATAAAGTTTTACCTGATAGCAAAATTTTAAATATAATCAAATAAATAATGTTACAAACTTAATTACATATAAATAAATATTGTTTGTTTGATAATTGCTATAACAAACATTAATTTTCCAGACTATGGATCATACATATATGTCGCAATCTCTCTCATCCCTCGAATCAGTTATGAAAACAGATTTTGATCAGATACTTGTGGATTATACAATGCAAGACAAGGAGTGGCCACATTATATATCTATCAGTACCGAGGAGAATGTCAAAAATGAGGGTTATGATGTGGCTCAGGCTCTGAGGGATCATATTACATTGAGTATAGATGACCAGGTCAATGTTATGGGAGGTAATATTGTGACTTATTACTTGGTGTTAATGTTTAGTAGATTGGGGATATTATTCCCTAAAATTGTTGAACAAGTTTCTGAAAAAAATCTAGATTAAAAGTACCTACTTAATTCAAGTTCTGAAGGTTTTAGATCCCTCTGTAATCCAGTGACACATTCAGCAACAACTTTTTATAAATCAAGCAATACTTTTTTATTTGTAGTAGTAGTATATTTTTCATCATAAAATTAACAAAAAATGTATTTTCATGTCCTACAAAGTCTAGTATTTGGTTTGTTATGCTATACTTGTCATAACAGTTGTTAAATCATTTTGTTTATTAAATTGTTATAACATTAATTAGATAACTCCTCAGTTCCATAAGGACTCTATTATATATCATTATTTTTAGTGCCAGAACTTGTCCTGGAGAACCCAGTTACTGGATTGATGTCTCACATAGTAGTCAACTCTGGTTCTTTGGTTACTGATTTTCAAAGTGTTAAAAGAGAAATGCCTGAATTGACCATAGAGTAAGTAATTTAACTAGTTTTTTTAATTGATTTTGTTGATTTTCTTGTCTGAAACCTTCATAATTTTCTGAGTTTCAGATAATGAATATGAATAATTAGCAGTTATATTAAAAATCTATTTAAAAAGTTAGTTAATTTATTGTTTTTGTTAACTTTACATTTCATTTCATGTTCAATGCATAGTGAAGATGTTCTCATATATAAATTTATTTTAGCCCAACTTTAAAACCCGACACAGTAATAATAAGTCAAAATCCAAGAAACAGCCCCAAAAAAGAAAAACCTGATCTAAAAAGCAAATATACAAAGGAATATATGACGGAAGAGGAAATGATGGCTCTGAGGTGAGAATTACTCTAAACTATAATTTAATCTTAATTATAATCACTTTAACACTATTCTAAGATAATTTTAACAATCACTTGCTTGAATTTTTTACCTGAAAATATTAAAGATTCTCTCTTAAAATATTGACCACTACTCAACTCAACACTACTTATATTGTAAAAATAAGATTGTTTGTTTATTTATAATCTGTAAGTTCTGAAATCACTGAACCGATTTTAACATTTTCCCCTTTTAGAAAACTAGATTGCTTCTGACTAACACTTACTTTTTTTTTACCTAAAAAGGTTTTTATTACAAAATCTCAATATTTATAAAGAATTTCTTAAATGACAATTTTGTCCACCTGAAATATTGTTGTATTATTATTTATTGATGTCCGTTGTATTATATCTTCTCAAGAAATTAATCAATTTTGATTTTGTTTCAAAGCCAACTTGGTCAAAAGTTCTCACTAATTAAAAAAAAAATCTCATTAGATTGGAATATCTGCTCTTATAGTAGGTGCTGTTTTAAAAATATATTTTTATTCTTATTGACCTTCATGTTTTTTTAATACATATTTTATTTTTATTTTTTTTCAGAGAAGAAGCCAAACAAAAGGTTCAATATGTCAGTTCTGTATACAAATGTGAGTTGTGTATAATTGGTTTTTATACACAACAACAGGTGGAAGATCATTTTGTAGCTATGCATAGAGAGGTTTGTTGTATTCATTATTGTATTTATAAAACTATAAAAAACTGTATTATATATACTAATATTAAAATATATTTTTTATATTGTGTGTCGTAATTCTCAAAATATTTGTCTGATTCAATAAATATTAGTAATTTAGAATAGATGGAGGTATATAGGCTTTATATTGTTCAAATAAAATAAAGATCCATGATTAGTATCTAGTATATAATCCTTGTCATGTATGTATCGGCTTATATGACAGCAAAAAATAGGTTGGTTATGTAAACAATAATTTGTTTGTAAATGCTATATTTAATTTTTCAAATATTAATTGAATGAAAAATTAATTACCAAAAGATGAGGGTTTAATCAATTATTAAAATATTTAATGGATCTTTGATAATCTTAGACACCCAGATTCCAAAAAAGTTAATTTATATCAAATATTTCCTTAATTTATTTTAAAGACAATGCATTCTTATAGATTTATATTATTTTTTCAGAAACCAGGCTACATTCCATGCAAAGTATGTTATATATATGCGCTGGAGGCAAAAATGACTGAACACACGGACACACACTACAGTAGATATGTTTGTAAATTATGTAACAAGTATGAGAACAGTCAGAAACTAATGTTAGTTCATCTGAGAGCACACGAGAATAAAACATCAAGAGCACTCATACCAATAGATGTTGAAAAAAAGGTTTGTTTAATTAATTGTATGTCAACACTCATACCATGTCAATAATCCATACCATAGACAGGTCTCTATGGTATGGATTATTATATATATATGTATGTCAAAGGGTATTGTTAGGAGGGCCCTTTTTGACACCATACTTATCGAAATAAGCCCTTTTACACACATATAATGTGTCTTGGTTTCAATTCACAATACTAATTAGAAATCAATTAGAATTATTTATATACAAACAGGCAACTTTTTTTGTGTATAAAATTATCATAAGAGTAACATTCTGTATTTGTAAATGTTTCTTTGTAATGCAATAATAATAAATAAATCCATATATAATGATTATGTTTTTGGTTGAAACTTCAGATTTGATTTTTTATTCCACATTTATTAAGGAAGGTTAAAAAGTAATACATTACATAATAAATTTTTAGAACTGTACAGCTGGCTTATATTGTGAGTTTGGTTGACAGAATCTATAGATACTAATCTCTAGATAAATATAGATTGAATAACTCATCAACAATGACAGGAGTCAAACTTTATGAGTTGCAAGACTTAAAATCCTTTTTTTACAGTCTAGAAAAAAGAAAGGCAAAATATTAGAAGAAGAAAAAACACCACCGAAACCTGGAGATTTACGAAAACTACTTTCAAAAACAACTATAGTTGGATACAAATGTCTCGAATGTGATATGTTTTTTAAGTAAGTACATTATTTATACTAATTATATAATTGCAAAAAATCATACTAATAATGTGAATGCAAAAGTAGTTACTTTTTTATATAAATTTAAAAAAAAACTAAGGATATTTTTTTAAGTTAACAACCATTTTCGTGTATGTTTTACTTTACGTAACAGTACGCCACTTGGGTGTTAAGTAACGTCTAGGGTACAGAATAACAGTAGCGGAAGAGTCTAATATCTTCAAGAGTTACGTAATAATTAAACGGCTCCATACAAACTTACAAAGACAGAAGACCCTACATATATTAATTTAATTACAGAAACTCAAGAGCTCGTAAAAACCACGTCGACAGATTTCACAGAGAGGGCCTGCAGTGCGACCACTGTAAGAAGAGATTTGTCAACAGAACGACGCTGGCTACACATCTACGGTAATAGGGTCTCTTATCATTTTGTTAAGGCACATAGTCAATGTTATTGTACTTGTCTTGCTCGTTTTTTATCTTTTTATTTTATTATCAATAATTGCTCTTTATTTTGATGAAAAATTTATGTTTTTATACTCAGTGGAAAAAGCAATGTTACTATAAATAAAATCATTTTTTAATAAACATTTTATAAAATCTTTTGCAATATTTATAAGGTTTTTAGGATTTCATAGAACTATAAATATTAAAAGTTAAAGTAAATAACATTTACAAACCAATGTTGTAGACCACTATCTATAACAAAAGTTTAATATTAATAAAAGTATAATTAGTGATTATAAATTGCAGGTTACACGAAGGTCCTCTCCCGAGGGAGGAGTGTCCGGTCTGTCACAAGATGGTCCGGACCATACAGATCAAGTATCACATCCAGAGACACCAGAGTACGACGCGCTACGAGTGCAGGGACTGCGACAAGGTGTTCTCTCACCTGGCCACCTACCAGGCACACTTGAAGTTCTCCCGGGCACATGCCTCCGACCAGGTCTTCAAGTGAGTTTACTATTGTCTTGGAATGATTCTCATATAGATACTATTATAAATTAAAAACTAACTTTGTCTGCATGTCTGTTTGATTGTGACGAAATTTTCACATGAATTTAGATTGGACGAGATTTCTTTATAATTCCATTTTTAAGAAAGTTAAATAACAAATAACTGTGTAAAGACATTTTATATTTATTTTTTATTATTGCTTTTCCGGTTGAACAAGGAGTATTGAAGGAATATTTGGTATTTCAAAAACATGATTACTCTCAAGGAACTAAATTACTATTATATTTTCAGATTCCCCTGCCCCATGTGTAATAAGGGCTATCCCACGAAACAAGCCATGCAGGATCATTTTAACTACCAACATCTGAATAAAACAACACACAAGTGTCCTGTTTGTAGTAAGGTGTGTATCACACTACAAATAAGCTTAGTGGTCGATAAGCAGTTCATAATATCGCTCGTACTAGAAAAGTACTATTTTCTCAAAAAATACTTTAATTTATCTGATTTTATATTAATAAATTTTAGCAATTAAGTTTAAACTATCAGGTGAAGTTCAATTGAATTTGATAAAGATTATACTAATTATATATACATACATGAATTATTAATTATAATTAGTATAAAAAATGTGTATTTTAGCCAATAGCATCTAAAGCTAATGTTGAGAAGCACATGATGAGGGTCCACGGAGAGAAGAAATCAAAACCAAGGAAGCATGTCTGTCAGCTCTGCGGGAAGGGATTTACAGTAAGAATTATTATTTATTATTATATACTAGTATTATAAAGAATATTGAAGATTATCTATTCATTTCAATAATTGTGTTACCAATATTTATATTTGTAGAAAATGGCTGTTTATTACTGTTAAAATAAAACGGGTTTTAGTTTAGATCATTTTAGCAAAAAAATAATAATTAAAAACTGTCAAATTAATGTATTTCTTACGATGCAAAAGGACTCGCGGGCAACAACTAGCACATATTACGTAAAAAAATACGTAAAAACACAAAAACACTATGATAGAGAAGGAAGAGAGCCTGGCATCCATCTCTTATATAAAATATATTTATAGCTATCTTCATGAAATAACTAAAGCCAAGCTTAATCAAACAACTATTAATACTACTTTATATAAAATGTTTTCATTTATTGTGTTTCTGATTAATGTAATAATTAAGTAACCGACTTTTAAAGAAATCCGGAATATTTTTTCTAATGATGAAAGAATTAATACAATAGTTTCAATGGTTTTAGAATTTAGTGTAATTGTAAGTAATTGATGAAATGCAACTTTATTTATTTTTAGGACAAGAAAGCCTTAACTCAGCATGAAGTAATCCATTCAGGTGAACGACCTCTGTCCTGTGAAATATGCCAACAGACCTTCAAACAAAAAGCATCTCTCTACACCCACAAGAAGAGAGTCCATAAAGTGTTCCCCACAAAGAGAGTTGTGGAGTTCATGGATACCACCGACTGATTGTGCAGATTGTGTATCCGAAGATTTACACACTGTACTCTACTCAGCACTGTACTTTGTACTGTGTACTGTTATTACATATGTAATTAAGTGTAATTAGACAATGTATCTTTTTTATATATAAATATAGAACGATAAAATTGTCAACACAAGCAGCACTCGAACCTGCGGCACGTTGGTATCGTTCCAAAGTTCTGATAATTGAGCTATCGTGTCAGTACTCAGTTTGATGAATTTAGCATTTATACATTATCGTCTCTATCGAGACGAACGCGACATCTATTAGCATTTTGGCAATACATTAAACATTTAAAGATGTCACAACCAATATCAAAACTTAAAATTTCAGTCAAATTATTATTTTATTAAAAAAATATATTGTCAATCTCTTCCGCACACTCATATATTTTTAGGTGTGACAGAGATAGATAATAAACATCTTATATGAATTTTCCCATGAAAAATTTAAATTATTTGATTTTAACTGAATGCGAATTATTATTTTTTATAATTTTTTGTAAATATTTGATAATGAATAAATATTTTATGTGCAAAAGCCAATATACAATTTTTATTGCAATACCTTTAGGATTCGTAAAAAAATAACATAAAAATTCAGCACCTCGCTTCCAACATTCAGTTGTTTATAACACTACTCATAAATCTAGTATAACAATTGAAATATAAGATTATTTTTTTATGTTATTTCCAAATTTATGTATAGTTTTGGTATAAATATTAAATATGCTTTTTTATAAGATTTTCTGAAGCCATCCATTTTCCTATTATAGTTATCGAATTGATGTATATCAATAACATGAATATCACAAGTACCCTATTAAACTCATTTTTTGGAAAATCTTGGGTACGAATATTTTATGTTGATTAATAGGTGATCACAAGCAGAAGAAGTCGGTGATAACAGCTAGTCTATAATAAATGACTTACTTTCTTGACGATTAAGTACAATAAAATCACAGTCTCACAATTTACATTTCTGAAACGTGTTTAGTTTATTTTCTCTACTGACTAAAAACAAAGGTTTTTATGTTTCTCTTCCAATATGCATATTTCTTCTAAGGAGACTAGACAAGGTATTACTTCTGTCTATATATTATATAGATACCATTAGACATTAATAACCGATCTACAATCCGAGATTGTCAACAACTTAAGACAGTGGCGTAGCGTAGTGGGGGCGGCGGGGGCGGCCCGCCCCGGGCGGCACTTTATAGGGGGCGGCAAAATTTAACAATAAATAAAAAATATATATTTTTATCGTAACTACAAATTTGGACCGATTGAAAGGAGCACGGAATTTTTCATTACTTATTTTGTGACGAATTCGGGGAATTCCTTTTCTTTGAATGATATTTTGTAGCGACTGGCAACAACGTCTATACTGACTTGTGGGAATTCCCCGTTTATGACTAACAATCAGCGAGAATGACTTCTATTACATATATATTAAGTTCAATATAGTTTATCACACGTACGAGAAAGCCCCTTTAAGGTACGGGGAATTACGTGCTTTGACAAAGTTTGACAATTCAAAGAAAGTTTTATTGATGGATCGTCAGTTGTCCAATTCACATTGTCTCGTATTTTAATTATATTACGCTTTCCAAATTGTGATTTTTGTGCAAATAAGTGCGTGTAGTGGTTGTGAAATTATTGAACAACTTTCAACTGAGTGAGTATTAAATATTATATTTATCTAATTGTATGTTGGACTATCTGATATGTTGTTCAAACTTCAAACTTTAATTTATTAAAATAAAAAAGAAACGCCGAAGTACATAAAAGTATTTTCACATTTCAAAGGGATCTTGATCGGAAACTGTGATATAAATTTCAATTTAATATGTGTAAGTACTCGTTCCTATGAAAAAAGGTCTTGACAGACAGACGGTCAATAAAATGATTTAATAAAAGTAAAGATAGATAAAGGCTCAATTTTTTTCCTTTTGGGTACAAAACCCTAAAAACGGAAAATTTCAGTAAAGCAAGGTTTTTTTTTAATATCCTAGGTACTTCTTTTGAAATGTTCGATAATTTTGTTTACAACACTAACTTGTACTTTTCTCATTTAATATTTTTTTGATTTTAGCATCCAAAATGAAAAGAGTAAAAGAAAGTGGGGCTTCTTACCGTAATAAGAGAAGAGCTAAGTTGGAAAATATTAGAGCAAATGAAGGAGCTTTACTTAAATATGTGAAAAGTGTTGTTCCTGACACGTCAGATTCCTCGTTAGGCTTAAATTCATCACAGACAACTGGGCCTTTAAACCCAGAACAAGCTGAAAAAATACAAGAACTTGACATTGTTCCTAAAGATCAAATTCCAACAACATCCACTGCATTAGTGTCTCCATCTGTATGTTCAGACATGGACATGCATAGTTCCGAAACAGAGATTGATACAACATCATCATTGTCTGCTATTCAGTACCAAAGACGAAAGGAAAATTTCGACGATATTGGAAAATGGCCTGAACACCTAGACGACAATATTCGATTGCATCTCATTCAGCAAGGACAGGAAATTGTTCAGCATATTGATACTAATTTCGCTGAAATGTCAACAGTAACGCTCAGATTCGTGCTCTTTAAAATCAAAAGGAGAGACAAGAAGGCTTACTAAGGATTGGTTTTATCGTACATTGACTAACGGCGAATAAGTTTTACGTACTTGGATGGCTTATTCTCCAGCTAAAGCATCATTATTTTGCTTTTGTTGTCGTTTATTTGAGAACGTAAGTACACCGAATGGATCTAAATTTTGCTCATCTGATGGATTTAATACTTGGTGGAAATTAAATCCTAAGGTTTCAAGTCACGAATCAAGTGCACTACACATCCAAAATTATTGCAAATGGAAGGAGTTGGAGAGCAGACTTCAAAAATTACAGACTATTGACAAAAAAGAGCAAGACATAGTGGCAAAAGAAATAAAGAAATGGCAGGAAATTCTTATCAGAATGTTTGATATTATAAGATTCCTTGCCAAACAAAATTTGGCTTTACGTGGACATATAGAAAACGACACCGGTACCAATAGAGGAAACTTTTTAGAATTGGTTAATTTAATTGCAAAATACGATCCTGTACTTCGTGAACATATTGTAAGGTCTAAAATATCTGGCAAAATTTCAATCACTTACATGTCACCACAAATACAAAACGAATTTATTGCCATTTTGGGAAATAAAGTTCGCCAACATATCATCGGACAAATAAAAAAGGCTAAGTATTATTCAATTATATTCGACAGCACTCCAGATCTTTCTCATAAAGATCAAACAAGTCAGGTATTAAGATACGTAGTAATTGAAAATCAGGAAGTAAAAGTAATGGAATCTTTTATAGATTTCATTGAAACTAAAGACAAAACTGCTGAAGGAATTTCAAAGATGATTTTGGACAAAATTCAAGCTGATGGCCTAGATATAAGCAACTGTAGAGGCCAAGGATATGATAATGCTGCTGTTATGGCTAGAAAGTATTCAGGAGTTCAGCAAAGAATTCGAGAAATAAACCCTAAAGCTGAATTCGTACCTTGCTCAAATCATTCGTTAAACCTAGTTTGTTTACACGCTGCCTCAGTTGAGGTGGATTCACTAACTTTTTTCGGCACTTTAGAACGTTGCTATTCTTTTTTTTCCTCATCGACACATCGTTGGGAAGTTCTGATAACAGCTACAGGCAAAAGCTTAAAAAGGGTTCAAGACACGCGGTGGAGTGCAAGAGGCGATGCCGTAAATGTGACATGGCATCATTACAAAGATATTCTCGTCACTTTGGAAGAACTGACGGAGGCAGGTGAAAGCTTAAACACTAGGACAGATGCAGGTACTTTACTAGTTTCGATGCAGTCATTTTCCTTTCTTTGTTTTTTGAGCCTGTGGCAACCGGTGATACATTAAGTGAATGATGCACAAAAATATTTACAAACAAGGGGACTTGACATAAGATTGTGCGCTCAGAAAGTAAATGCTTTGCAGATTATATTGACAGAGAAAAGAGAGGAATGGGCAAATGGCGCTGTAGGTTATGCAAAAAATATGTGTGAAGAACTTGGAATTTCCATAAAACCTCGGAGGCGCATAACAAGAAAGCATATTTTTGATGACGGAACTAGAGATGCTAACTTGTCTTGTGAAAATGAGTTGAGACGAAAGCTGTTTTCTTCGTTAGATAGAGTTATTGCAGAAATTCGTGAGCGTTTTCAACAGCTACAGAATTTAACGGATAAGTTTGCTTATCTAACACCGGCTATATTATTAGATCCAGACAACACTGAATGTAATCTAGACTACGCATCTGACGAAATTGACGAGCAGGATTTCAAGCTGGAAAGACTTCGACTGCGGACTTTCGTTGTTGCTACAGGCAACGAAAATGAATTGATTAATGCAGACTCACTTGAGTTATTTAAATTTATTGTTAAATCCAAGCTGGAAGATACTCTGCCCAATATTTTAATAATGTTCCGAATATTTTTCACAGTTGCTATAAGCAATGCCAGCTGTGAGAGAAGTTTTTCAAAATTGAAATTGATTAAAAATTATTTAAGATCGACAATGAGTACTCTAAGACTAACTAATTTGGCTATTTTGTCTATTGAGCAAGAGGTCTGTGATGCGATAGACATTGACGGTGCAATAAAAGACTTTGCTCTTAAAAAAAGTAGACGTATAAATTTTTAATTAAAGACGGAAGTTTTGTTTTGTTTTTTTAAGAAATACTCATATTACTTTTCAATAAAAATAAAAATGTTATATAATAGTATCGTTCTAGTTCTAAATAAAAGTTGATTTTATTTAATCTTGTCGATCCTCAAGGTGTACCTAATCTTAAGTGATAGGTACCTAAGTTAAATCAATGTATCTAATTGGTTAAAGTAAAAGAATTTTTGTATTAATAAACGTGATTGTAAAACTTAGATAAACTGTTTTTTATTTAAAATCTAGCCTGTATAATACAAAATAATGATGACTGTTCTCTCCGAAAAGTTCTCTATAATTAATGTATGTAATGCATAGTATACATTAAAATAAAATACCTAAATAAGAGGGCGGCAAAATTGTCTTCCGCCCCGGGCAGCCGACACTCACGCTACGCCACTGACTTAAGATGGTTTCATACTAATAAATAAGCAGGTTATTTACACCGATGACCCAAGAACTTTTATTTATTGGTCATGATTTTTTAAAATATTAACTAAGTGAAGGTAAATCTGATATTTATGGTCTGTAATCGGAATTATCTGAATCACGTTTTGAAAGGGGTAATACTTTGCAATGATTCATTAGATCAGGAATATCTCCAAGTATAAGTAATATCTCCTAAATCAGATAAAGTCCCTGACCTCGTAAATATAATAACAGATTCAAGTGTTTTTATATAAACGTTGTGTAAAGGGTGGGAGCAGATGACATCGCTAGACATATCTTGTGTAATCGATAAATATATTTTTGAAAAATTTAAAAGTATCCTTCTAATATTATCAATGCGAATGTAAGTTTGTTTCTTACACTTTTATGCGAAAACTACTCAACCGATCATTATGAAACTTTGTACACATACTTTCAGAGGCATTAGAAGTAACACAGGATTAGAAAGAAAAAAACATAGTTCGTCAATAAACACGTGAACGGAGTCGTGGGCAACAGATAGTATTTTATATTACGAACGAAATAAGTAAAAGAAAAGTTGAAGTAAAATTCCGCGAATTCGACCTTTGAATTATAAACCATAAAGTTAACTCATAATTTTTGATAAATAATATTTAAAGTACATTAGAATTGTGTAGGTACATTACAACATAATAATTGGGTCAAAAATATATACCTACGGCACTTTGTTTAATTCGTTTCAAATAGCCGTGTTCTTCTAGGATACATTTCTGTCATCCACGATCTTAAGAACAATCTGTATATTTATTGTAATCTGTATATTAATTGAGGGTTGAAATTTGAAATTAAAAAAACATTCTAAAGCTATACATTTAATTCAATCATGTTAGTATTTTCTTCTCCGGTAACCCCAGTAGGTTCCTGACCGCTGTGTCATATTCCTTCAAAGTATCTGTACTTTCATCATTATTAAACAAATTTGACACTGACTCCTTATATTTTTGGCCATTTGGTATTTTATTAACATCATAACACTGGATTTCCTCTTCGCTTAAATTACTATTTTCATTAGTTACTTTTAAAAACCAAGACACCAAGGTTCTTTTTGACGGATTTTTATCAAAATCATAATACTCCATGTCTTCAAGAGTTTTATCCTTTTCCCAATCTTCAACATTCCAACTTTCATAATAACAGGCGGTTAAAAGATAATTTACGTAATCCTGGTTCTGTTTTCTAACCGGACATCTATCTGCAGTTAATGTGACCAAATCTTTATCTTCATTATATTTATCACCGACTAATCTTAAGAACTTATCCCGTGCATGCTTATCGAGGTTTAAATCAGATAATTTAACCCTCAAAGTCACTATGCGGGCCAAGGGGTTCCTGATAGTGGGACTGGCATGGCAGTAGTCTGAGGTAATAATTTCCATTGGATAATGCTTTTCAATTGCCGCTTCAGAGTTTAAAAGTTCAGGCCAAGGAGTGCAGAATTTTTTTATTGCTTCGCACTGCATTTTTATAACCGGAGGTGTTAGATGAAGAAAGTTGGGTACTTTCATTAATTCAGCATTGGCTTTTTTACCGGGTGGTGCTTGGCCTTTGGGCACATAACCCTGTCTCACCGGCAGTGGTACTGATGACGGGTGAAACGATCTCGGTCCCGGCCACACATTCCCCCAGTTCTAAAAAAAAATAAAAACATTATTGCTTATACTATCCAAGATGTGTGTTATAGCACCAATAAGTTAAACTTATAAAACAGAATTTAATCTATCCTTAATCTAAATTCTAAACAGTCATATCTTATACCTTTAATATTTTGAAGTAAAAAACATGGAATAGATTATTTTCATTTACCTACAAGTCCAAACAATTTTATTGAAAAGTATAATGTTGTGTGTAACTACAAAACCAATTACTACTGTAACAATATATGCCAATAATTCAGTTTATTTTATTATAATAAACATATACAAGCACGTGTTTCAGTTTATTGGTGTTACGGCAGAAAAAACATGAATGGTTTGTTTTAGAGCACCCTTATACAGAACTTTTAACTATGAAACGAATATGATGTTGAGCAGCGCTGGATTTGCTAAATAGCTTTTGAGTTATCAGAAGCAGTTAAAAGTTGATGGATTTATATTAATAAATATGATTACATGCTCGCCATCCATGAGACATTAATACATATTTTAAATAAAGGTCGATAATTTATTGTTATATGTCTGAAATTGTGGTAAAGAGGACTCGAATATGTGATGCAACTTCCCAAATGCTGCCCAGGCAAGCTGCACTCTTCTGGTGATTTTACCCTCAAATTTGTCTCTATGCAACCGCAACTTTTGCCCCAGGTAAACGTACTTCTGACGGTTGCCGCCGCCGTCATAGTGTGTCCCACGGGATCGCTTTCGCATTCACCGTGATGCCCCGAAGTGATCCACGGAGAGGGCACCCCGCAACGAGAAGCACCCATCCCTTTTTCGCAGGCTTAATATATTGTGGGGGCAAAGGGATCCCCTTTGCCCCCACCCAAGCCTGCTACGTCTGAAGGGACCGAGACCGGGTTTGGCCAGAAGGGGTTCTGGCCGGACTCGGTCTCAGAGAATCAGGTTACCAGATTACCATCCCGGGCTACCATCAAGTGGAATGTAGTCAAGGACTGACCTAGATAGTATAAAAAAGCCATACACACCGGCTGGTTATACTCTTCGGGCTTCTGTATAACCTGCGAACTGTATGAATTTAGTCTACAGTACTATATATTGCCTTTACAAAACTCAGCTTGTTCTGGTGGCTAGAAGCCGTCCAATCATGATGCCAGATGATTCTTGAAAATTCTGGAAAACAGCTTATAAACGTGGGTCAAAAGCGTGATAGGACTAGTTTTTGATGAGCGATTTGTCTCCTTTCTTAAAAAACAACGCCACTACACCTCTGCTCTACGCCTTTGGGGTAGTCCCATTGGTTATCACCGAGTTGAATAACCTTTTGAACTCAGCAAGGGCTGGTTTCCCTCCAGATTAAGGAGTTTAGAAGTTACTCCGTCTTCCCGGAATCTTTCCTCGTCGGTATCGTCCGTAAAGTTACTGGTAAGTTGTAGTAACTAGGATAGGATTGTCATCCTATTTTGAATAAATTTTAACATTTTAGCTCTGCCTTTCAAACAATGGTTATATTCTTTTGTTTCACCATATTATGTTGTAGGTCCATATGGTACATAGTATTTCTACATGTGTAATCGTTACACATATTAGTATACTGTGAAAAAAGTAATGTTACTGTAAGAAACATTAATATTAGGTCCTTACATATGAAATTGCGTTTTTTGTACTGTCTTTAATCACAAATTTCACCTCTTTGGTAAGGAATTCCAAATTCAAATGTTTACAGCTTTTGTTTTATTTTTTCTGTTTGCGTTATTCAGTTTACAAAATGGAAAACTATTTAATATTATTTACGAGTACGAGTTTCACCGTGGCACAAATGCTGTGGAAACGACTCGAAGGGGTAATGACGTGTATGGCGGTCGTGTTGCATAGGAAAACACAGTTCGACCTGCAGAACAAGCCCCGTGATCGGCTGGAAACCCAAGTTGATAATGAAGAATTTAAGGCTATTGTGGAAGCGGATCCATCGCAAACCACGTCCGAGTTAGCAACAGGCTGCGGTGTTAGTGATAAAACTGTTTTAATTCACTTGAAGCAAATTGGGAA
This sequence comes from Napeogenes sylphis, assembly GCA_959347405.1. Lineage (NCBI taxonomy): Eukaryota > Metazoa > Arthropoda > Insecta > Lepidoptera > Nymphalidae > Napeogenes > Napeogenes sylphis. The sequence goes on from OY365785.1 coordinate 31,347,460, forward strand.
CATTCAAAAGCTTGAAAGGTGGGTACCTCATGAATTGACTGAATCAAACCGGCAAACGCGCGTCGACTGCTGCGTTACATTACTGTACCGGCACAATAATAAAGGGATTTTAAATCAAATTATTACCTGTGATGAAAAATGGATTCTCTATGATAATCGGAAGCACTCATCACAATGGTTGGATCCTGGTCAGCCAGTCAAATTATGCCCCAAGCAAAAATTTACCCAAAAAAGAATAGTTGTAAGCCTTTGGTGGACTAGTGCCGGTATTTTTGTTTACAGTTTTCTCAAATCTGGCCAGACTATTATGGCAGATGTCTTTTGTTAGCAATTGCAAACGATGATGGAAAAGCTAGCTTCGAAACAACCTGGGTTGGTCAATTGCTCCATACCACTTTGCTTCACGATAATGCTAGACTACACACTGCACAACAGACAGCTACCAAATTACAAGAGCTTCAATTATAATGTCTGAGATATCCAACGGACCTTGCTCCAACAGATAACCATTTTTTTACAAAATTTTGATTACTTTTTGCAAGAGAAAAAAAATAAACTCTTATGGGGCAAAACAACAATTTCATTTGTATTACAATCACATCATGTCATTAAGTCTCATTAATGTGTTTTCTAAACTAAAGTTAACTAAATAAATAAGAAATGTTGTATTAATTTATATATTTGAAGTAGGAACTTAGTACATATAGGTACTAGTACTCCATATATATACTAAATTTTTTATACTTCTCAAAAGTGTGAATGTATTATGGCTATTCATTATAAAATTACCTCGGCAAGTTACATAATATTCAGTTTCCTATGAATATATTCAATATGGTCAATATTCTCCATTGGGGATAAATGACTTATAAGATTCTCCTCATATAAGGTTAAGTTTACTAATTTAAATGAACATAATATCAAGCATAAAATTTTGTCCTTTTTGTTATTAACTTATTTGTTAATGAGTGATTCACTATTAGAAATAGTTATTACGAGTCATAAATATAAAGCTTTTGAATGTATTTTGTTTTTAATAAATATTTGGTTGTATGATAGCAACTGTTTTATTTATGTATACATATCTCATTTCGTAGTATTTACCTGATCAGTACGCATCTTTTCTGATCTATCCGGCTGTATGTCTGCTCTACGAAGTCCTTTCTTCTGTAACCTAGTTCTAGTCTTTACAATATCAAGAACTCTAAATTCTTCTTCTTCCTCTATTTTTGTCGCCTTTTCTACGGTATTTGAGTGAAAACGCCATATTTGAGCGTTATATATCGTTCTTGGTTTGTAATGACGGATAAATAAACTCATTTTATTTTTAAATTATGAAGTTTTATTTCTATTAATTTTTGGACATTATTTTCAATTTTTGGTTATTTATTTAGGAAATAGAAGACTGATTCTGTTTAGAGGTTAAGTTGTAAATTACTTGACAAATGTCAATAATAAAAAAATGTGACAGTTTACGTCTATAGAAAAGAGAATAGTTCACAGTAGATGAATTTTGTTGTATAATAAATATTTAATAAACTGAATGTATTATTTATATAAATGGCTTTTATACTGTACATACATTTTAGAATTATATGTAGATATTAAAAAAAAAATCAGATTTATATTGAAAAAATATTATGTAAAATAACATCAACTTAAAAAAATTATGTAACGATTGATACTTATATTTCCTGAACGAATCTTACCTACTCACGAACTACCCGTCTGATGTAAAAATAACCTAACCAACTTGAATTGTAGCGTAAAGATACGTTAAAAAACCTACTTTGCTTACTCCTTTTCCATATGTTAGAACAAGATAAAAGCTTAAAAAAAAAATGAGTTAAGATTATTTAGATTTAATCGCATTGTAATTCGCAAAGTTGATTGTTCGTAGAATTCAAGTTTTAGTATTAGCGTATTTTATGAAAATTAATTTTAAGTTAATTAAAGTATTGTATTTTATTTGTTTTCGTGTTTGTATGTAATTAATTTATTAAAATGAAAAGTAGTAAAAAGAGAACTCGAAAGTCTAAATTAGTGCCGCGGCAATGCTTGGATTCGGATGACGAAAACATAGCATATATGCAGGTAGGCGACCATTTTGAAGAATAAGGATTTACGAATACTAAAATTGTTTATGCCTATTTAAACCATGAATATGAATAATTATATCTTAAGTCATATGAGTATGTTTTGTATTTGTTTTAACATATTATAGCAAGTTTTGTATTTATATTCCTGTGTGGGTAGATTTGATTTTCGATCCCTAAAAATTTAAATCTATGTTAGTACAATAACAACAAAAACTAAGTGAGCCAATGCAATGGATACGTTTACATTAATTTTAGCTCATTATTTTATATATTTTTTTAATATAATAAATTTTGATTAATTTAACCATGATTTACAAAGTTATTATACTAAGCTTCAGACAATTTTAATGATGAATTTATTTTAGAAACCTGTATTACTTCTGTTACATTAATAACTGGTATTTTTTTCAAATGTTTTGTTCTTTATGTATATTGTGTTAAATTTATAAACTTTAATTTGTTATTCAAGAATTATATTCCTTCATATATTTACTGAAAATAATAATTGTAGCTATTCCTAATAATCTAACATTATACATATTAACATTTCAGAATGAAATTGAACAAACTATAGCCAGGATGACCTCAAATTCAATTCTCAAAAAATTAAACCGACACACAGAAGAACCTTTGAAATTTTCAATTAAGGTAGAAGTTGAAGAAGTGGATGAACCAATAAATAATCAAATTAAACAAGAAGAAACAGAGGGAGAATTGAATATATCAATAGACTCTGTAGTAAGTTTAAAGGAACCAAACACTGATAAAAATACTAAAATCAAGTGCCTTCATGAGAAAACAACCTCCCCGGCAGCAATACTGAAAGAAAGAATGATAAAAGAAGAATTTAATAGAGTGTCTAAACAAACAACAAGTAAAGCAGATAAACTTATAGAAATTCATATATTAAACTGGGATGGGAAATATTCTCAGGAAATAGAGATAGATGATAAGGAATTGCAATTGCAAACCGTTATTGGGAAGTGGAAAAATTGGCACAAAACAAACCCCAAACACCGAGATATACCTTTGTCATACAAATGTTATATATGTTCAAAGGCCTGGTGGCATTATTATGATTTCCGTCAACATTTCCACACTCATGATGTAGCTGAATTAGAAATAGAATCTTGTGGCCACGAGTGTAACGTTATTGCCTATCAAAATGAACAACCAGATTATGATATACCCTTAGATGATACTTGTTGGCGGTGCGGTCAAGACTTTTCATCTCACCAAATTGCTAAAAAAGGCAACAAGATTTATAGATGTAGCGGATGTTTAGATAGATTCATTACATGTATGCTGTTAAATGAGCATTTGGGGAATTGTCAATTCTTCAAGAGAACATTAGACGCAGGCGGTGTAGAAACAAATGAAGTATTTTCATGTATACTCTGTCCTGTAAAATATTTTTCGCATATAGAATTAGAGAAACATTTAAAAACGAGGCACTCGGTAAGATCAGACTTACCAGTGGTTATTAATGTCAAGAATTGTCCTACTTGCAACCGACAATTCATTGATGGGTATTCACATGAATGTGACAAAGTATTATTCAAAAAAAGCTGTAAATTTTGTAAAAGAATTTTCCATAAATCTACTGATCTTCAAATTCATGAAAATGTTGTTAAGAAATATCATAAATGTACTATATGTGGTAAGATGTTATTGGCTGAGTGTATGGAGTTGAAACATCTATTTTCACACAGCACTGCCTACTCCATGGTTTACAAATGTACACTCTGTCCAGACTTTGTGTACTTTGTACATGAGTTTATGATGAAAAAACACAAACTTGCTTGTCACAAAGAACACAATACTGATGTCAACAATTATTTTTCTGAAATGGTACAGTATTATACAGTGTATAGTTTTTATTCAATGTTATTGTGTTTATTGTCCTTAGTTTTATTCATACTAATGACTCCATTAAATTATCATACTATCCACTTATATAATATAAAACATAACAGACCATTAAGTGTTCTATATAGTGATTTTGCCTGCTTCGGTAAATACTGTAGGTTCAACAATTCTTTGTATGAAAAAAAAATGTTCAGAGTCTTCTCTTTTTTTTTTTTTATATAAATGTCATTCAAACTTATTATATATTCATCACCTATTATTATTTTGCTGGAAACAGTAAAAAAAAGCCTTAACATTGTATAAAACATTTTTTACAGATAGTGGTACCCAAAACTCTTCTGAAAAATACACCAATAAAGACATATCTACCTAAAATGAAATTAAAAAGTAATAATATCGATCAGCAGGTTCAAGAGAATACTAATGAAGTGAGTGAAGGTTTGGAAAAGGGACTCCTAGGTATGTGTTATTTGTTTTATACCTATGTAAATAAATACACACACAAAATACACACATAAATGACTATCATTTGTAAAGGGCTCCAGTTTTTAAGTTAAAGTTTTATATATAACAATCTAAATACATTAAAAAAAAACTGAAAAACACGCCAAATTAGCTTAAGAAAATTATTAATCCTGGAGATCCTAATCAGGATAATAAGATAACCTCATTGAATTATTAATTTATCGGTCCTCGTTATGTGTACAAAGTTTGAACAAAATGGGTACAAGGGAAATGGGACAAAATCGCATTTGATAATGTCGGTCACAAGCAAACATACACGTGAAATTAATAAAAGCGTGTTAAAAAGAGCAACTGTTCAGTTTCTGACCCGTTCTCAGCAGAGAAGTAAACCGAACCCGCGGCGGTCGCTTACTTGTGGACTGATTATACTGGCCTTTTTAATGTAATAGTTGACTATGTAAAAGCGCGTGTATATGCCTACTTTAATGAAGATATTATGAATTAAAAATAAAGACATATCTAAGTTACATTTATATTTCGATTTTTATAGAAATACTTGGCTTTTCCAGCGGCAACGCCCGTGCTGTTTAAGTTAAAAAATTAGCCTTTTTATGTCAGATAGCCGCCTAAAAGGAAAAAAGTAATAATCGGAATAGAAAGCGCAATTTAATGGGATTATCTCGATAATCTATATTTACATTTTCATAATACATTTATATTTTATAAAAGAAGTGTACAGTTATATACATAGCAATAAAACCATTTTTATAAATCGACGCCAATGCTATCTAGGAAGCATTAATGAGATAAAAGGGAATTAACCAAGATTATTGGGATAAAAAGTCTCCTATGTGTTATTCTGAATAGTGAAAATTATCCGTGTTCCAAATATCATCCCAATTTGTTCATATGTTTTTGCGTGAATAACAAACATACAAACTTAATAATATGCAGTTTCCAATTTATAATATTAGTTACGTTTAATTTTCAGTTTTAATGAATTCTAAATAAAATCGTAAATAAAATTTTCTTGATGTTTTTGTTTTTATTTGAATATTGGAGTTGTCAATTGCTTTACATATTAATTTCAGATTTTAATGAATGTGACATTAAGAATTATAATGCTTGTGAAAATATGACCAAACCAAAAAAAGGTGAAAGAAACGTAAATATGGACAAAGCTACAGCTAAGATTAAAGCGTTATCAACAAATATTGATGTAGTTGCAACAAATATTGATGACGCCGAAACAAATATTGATGACGCCGAAACAAATATTGATGACGCCGAAACAAATATTGATGACGGTGCAGCAAATATTGATGAAGTATCATCTCATTATGATAAAGCATCAACAAATATTGAAGAAGCATCACCCAATACTGACATAGAAATAAATAATTTTGAACCAATAAATATAAAAATAAAAAAAGAAAAACCAGATATTGAAGAAATATTTAATGACGAATATTCAAACGAAATAATTTTAAAGCAGGAACCTATGGAGATAGAATTTAATATAAATTATTATAATAAAGGTAGTATAAACGATATGGTTGTTAAGGAAGAAGTCGTAGAACATGTTGTGAAAGTATGTGATTTAAATAGTGATATAAAAGTTGAGGTTAAAGATGAACCTTTTGATGACATTGATTACAAAATGATAAACGATAATGATTATGAAAATGATGATAAGAATGATGAAGACTTTAAGTTAATATATACTTCAAAGTAGGTATATTTAATATTATTATTATATAATTTTTATTTCTTTTTTGAAGTAAAACTTCTTACGCACGTTTGGTTAGCAAGCTGGTGAATGCGTGACGAGAACGTTACGAAAATTGTTCTCAGGCGAGACAAACGGAAGTTGAAAGGGAGATAAGTTAAGATAAAAAGAGAGTTACGTTTCTTATATTACTGTACTAGGCAAGAGAGAGAGAGAGCACATTTCAACCACACATTTTGTCTCTCTTTTTCTCTCATAGATAGTTACGTTAATAACGTTTCGAATATCTAAGAGACTGCAGGCCTAATGTCTACGAGAGGAGGTCAAAAAAGTTCGCGGAATGAGAGGGAGGGAGGTTGAAATTAAGCATTACACTATTTTTTCTTTTCTGTATATTCTTCCTTAAACCTAAGTAAATTTTTCAGATCTCTGAAATGACTTATCTATACCATCGAAAAAAAAAATTCTCATTGGTGTCAAAATAAGCTGAAAATGCAGATTTCACTTCTTCATCGTCGTCAATTTTTTTTTCCACGAAGTTCTTTCTTCATTCTTGGAAATAAACAGTCACTGTGTCAAGTCTGGACGGGTGGGTGGTTCCATTGTTCGAAGTCGCAAGTCGAGAAGGAGCACGCCTTTTGACAACTTTCCTCTTCTTTTTTCCTTGATAGCAAATATCAATCTTTTCATTAAAGTAGCGTAGTACTGCCCGTTGTAGTCATACCATGTTCATTGTAATCGATCAGTAAAATGCCCTATTTATCTGAAAAGACAGTGGCCATGATCTTGCCAACCGATTGTGTCACTTTGAACTTCTTTGGAGGTGTGTCTTTTTTTTAATCACTGCATCGACTTTTGCTTCGACTCAGGTTCATAGTGATGAACCCAGGTTTCATCACCAGTAATGATTCGGATCATAACTTGTTCCTTTCTCTCTCCACAGTGTTCCAAAAACTGACAAGAACACTCGACACGCTCACGTTTTTGAAGTTGCGTGAGCAGTCTCGGAACCTATCTTGCACTCACCTTAGTCATGCCAAGATGATGATGTAGAATATTCAAAATACTTGTTTCGGATACTCTAATCATTGCTGCAAGCTGCTTCTTCTTCAACGGGCCATCTTCCAAAACATTCATCCATCTTCATGCCACTTGTAAACCATGGTTTTACCAGGGTAGAGTCCGCGTAAACTGCCAACAGCTCTTGAAAAATAATCTAAGCGGATTTTCCTTGCTTGGTAAGGAACTTAATAACGGCGCAGTGTTCATTTTTCTCCATACTGGCTGACTTCTTCCCGATTCAATTATTTACAGGTCGATAACTCAAATGTTAATGACTCGATTAGGTTCAAACTTGGTATATATACTATTAATGAGATGTTCACCTAGTGACTATCTGGACGAGTAAACTTACCATCGCATCAATTCTTGCTTCATGTTCTAGTCATTTCAGTTATTAACCATTTGTAGTTGTAATTTATCTTGTAGAAAGATTACCACGAGTTGTTCATCTTCGGACGAAATTATCATCGAAATCTTGTGCTAAAACTAATCACAACAAATTTTCTCTTAATTCCTCACTTGACCGTAAATGAGAAATGATTTGTATACAAACTTTATATTATTAAATGTGTTTTTGGCGAATGTAATGTAATTTACATAACTCCAATAATTTGTCATCATCAATTATACTTTTTGTACATCAACTATAGTGATATTTTCATCATTAACTTCCATTTAGTTCACTCACGATGTCACCAATTACTTGTAATCCTGAATCTACATATTAGTTAAGGGCTAGTTTTTAATTGTAATTGGCTATAAGAAAAGAGAAATAAAATGTGTGCTTGCACCTATCTCTCTTCCACCTACAGTAATATATGAAACTCTCATTCTATCATAACTAACTTATAATTTATATCTCCCGCTCGACTTCCGTTTGTCGCCCGATCGCACTTCGTAATGCTTTCGACTCGCGTTTACCAGCGTACTCCCCAAGTTAAGAGTACGTAAAAACCAAAATAAAATTAGTTTTTAACATTACAGAATCTACAGCTGCAAGAAATGTCCCTACAAAGGTATTCACAAACACTACAAAGAACACATGAAGGGGAGGTGTCGGAACTCCTTTTACACCTGTACTAAATGTAACTCAAATCATATGTCCTTAAAGGATTACTTGTGTCATTTCCAGCAACACAATTATGTTCCGCATACATGTCCTAAGTGCTTGAAGCAAGTACCAGTTATGGGGAAATTAACAACACATGTGTACCAACATATAAAAAATAACTTTGTGGGTGTGCGTTATATTAAAGATAAAGCTTTTAATAACTGCTACCAGTGCAGACAGTGTCGTGTGAAGGTGGTGTCTAGTGATTTCTTTATGCATTGGGAGTCTCATATCGAGATAAAGAATCTGGTAACGAGATCAAAAACAACCGATTTAATGGAGAAAAATCCAATATTGCTGGATGTTATTGGTAAGATCTTAGTTACCTCAAAAAAGTATATTAAGTACCTACTATGTGTGTTTTTGGTATTATAGCTCCCAAACTGATGAATTTAATTTGATGACGGTTGACTCATTGAGGATGTTCATGCTATTAAAAATGTTATCAGCGTTTTTCTATCGAAGGGGGTTTTATAAAGGTTATTGTTTTACTTTGAGTATATGTAAGTTATGATTGTAGCTATGCTCCAAGATGAAAACCCAGAAATATCAAGAGAACTGCAAACAAAGCAATGTCTGATGTGTTTTAAGAATTTTTCAAGAAAGAACGATCTGAAACGACATTTAATAGAGCACCTCTTGAAAGACGCGTATGTCCACAGAGACAAGTACGAGTGTCTGAAGTGTCAGATATGTAGTGTCGGGTTCAATAAAATTGATATGTGAGTATTGGCTGTATTGATTTTGATGAGATTTTTTAGTATTGACAAATTAAATAACAAGAGAGCGAAAAATGTTACAATAGCCTGCATTTTCACTACTAAAGCAATTCGTTATTGCTGTTTGATCAAAAAAGTATCAGAACAATTAAAGAAACTATTCCTAGCTACAGATGAGTTGAATTATGAAGAAAAAATGTCTTATAACTAAAAAAGATCTATTTTTCCATTTCGTTTAAGTTTTTTTTTCCTTAAAACGAAGGTTATCAAAAATATTTAATATCGTTTCTGTATATTAATATCAAGGTTTTAATTTAAAAAAATACACCATCCTTTATATTAAAAATGTACATATTTAACAAATAATAAAATTCTTAAGCGAACGTCATACCCGGTTAAATTACTTAATCTGGTAAATATTGATAGCATTATAATAGCATTTTTTAAGAAATAAAATAATTCAAATTATAATTATATATTTTTATTTCAGTTACAAACGTCACATGCGAGACCACGGGTCCCTCCCTCTATACAAATGTGAGATATGTGATAAAACATTCAGTGACTCAAGTAATTTCTCAAAACATAAGAAAGTACACAACCTCTCCGTCCTGATATGTGATAAATGTAAAAAGAAGTTTACATGTAAAGCATTTTTGATTAAACATATGGAGGTAAGGATCATTATTATATTATGTCCAATGTCTGTGCAAGAATTATTCACTCTGTATATTCATAGTACAAATCTCATATTGTCTTTATATCATGTATGCATGTATGTAGCCATACTACATACTACACAGTTATCCTAGACATACTACATACTACACAGTTATCGTAGCCAAACCAAATACAACATAGTTATCGTAGCTATACTACATACTACACAGTTATCGTAGCCAAACCAAATACTACATAGTTATCGTAGCTATTCTACATACTACACAATTATCGTAGCTATACTACATACTACACAGTTATCGTAGCTATACTACATACTACACAGTTATCGTAGCCAAACCAAATATTACATAGTTATCGTAGCTATTCTACATACTACACAATTATCGTAGCTATAATACATACTACACAGTTATCGTAGCTATACTACATACTACACAGTTATCGTAGCTATACTACATACTACATAGTTATATCAATACACAAGCTCATACGCTATATATGTGTGTGCATGACGCTATGGCATCATATACACAGTAATAAAAGCTCTATATACAATAACAAAGGCTCACAACACCATATACTTAGTCTAGAGAAAATATCCTATAATTTCTGAGTTTCTAAGTTTTATATGTGATTGATTATGTAGAATGAAAGAGATATGTTAACGTACTAAACTAGTTATTCAAAGTGTCCAGTGTCTCTTAGCTTCAACGCACGCTTTTAAACGGTAGGGCCATTCGTAGATGGATTTACGAACGGTTTCCATTGACTAGTCTAGGTCACTGCTGCCTCCAAAGATTTCTTGAGCGATTCAATATTTGGGTGACGAAGTAGAGCATTAGAGCAAGCCATGTCCTCTAGTACATAATACAATTTATAGCACAAAGGTTTCAGTCCGAACAAGTTGAAGGCCAATCATCAGCCTTTACTGGAAACTTTAATTCTGGAACATTTTGCTGAAGCCAAATTTGTGTAGTGCGCGCCTTATGACCCCGGTATGAATGCTGTTGGAATGTCCACACTTCGTTTTTGAATAAGGTGTTGTTGAGAGGTTAAACTACCTTCTAACATGGTATCTTGATACACTTTGATTGAAGTTTTTACTCCTTTTTCGTAAAAATGGTGTTTCGTAACCCCTTGGTAGGAGTCACCCCACCAAACCATGACCTGTGCTGGATGATGGCCTGAACTCTCTGAACATAGGCCACTAGTGGGAATCTTCTTTAGGGCTGTGTGCATACACGCGATCATTTTGTTTGTTGTAGTGCTCCTTGATTGTAAATTGTTTTTCATCGGTAAAGATAAATTTTCTGTTTTCCGTCCGCGTATCGATGTAATAGCGGTTCTGATCTTTCGGCTCTCTTCTGTGTTATTGCTTCTTTAAAATTATGTCCTGTGTAGCTCCAGTAAGACCCTAGAGTCAACCCGACAAGACTTAGGTCTAGGGCCTAGACCTAAGTCTTGTCTCTCAATCCGAGAGAGAGTCCTCGGTGGAAATATCATTTCTCTGAAAAAGTTTTCTGCTTCCTTAAGGAATCGTCGAATTCTGGCCTCTACAGCATTATAGGCCTGGTTTGTTCGAATAGACCGCGGTCGGCCAGATCTCTCACGGTCATCAACAGACATGATTTCAATTTACCTTTGGATGGTACGATACACAAACATTCGGCTAATCCCTAGCTTTTTCAGTGTATCAAAAATGTCGGCTGGCTCCTTACCTACTTTGTATAATGCAATTACTGTAGTCGTGTTCTTTTTATTGCCCCCTTCATTTTCAAAATAAACAATTTCTAAAAAAAAAACATACAATAGAGAAGAAAGAAGTTTATTTTTTCTATCGTAGAAGACTTTTCGTCGTTCGTTTTTTTATCGTAGAAGGGAATTTAGGTCTAGACTAGTTATAGTTAAAAAATCCCTATATACAGTAACAAAAGCCCATGACAACATAGACACATTAATAAAAGCGCCCATAATCTCTCAACAACAGTCAGTACCCAGTGACCATCCAATAACCATCATCATCCCCAGATGCACGACAAGATAACGCCGATAGTGTGCGAGTGTTGCCGGCGCGTGTTCCACTCCCCCTCCCTGTACCGCAAGCACCGCAACGGCCGCTACAGGTTCAAGTGCCCCGTCTGCATACTCACCTTCTACTCGCTCAAGGAGAAGTGGGACCACATGTGGCTGGTTTGTACTGTCATATATATACATCTGCGTCTCACACTACCTGCAGACCCCGGCCACTTTTAAAATACACTAGTCGTAGTGTGATTTCTTATAGTTTATAACCTTCCTCAATTTGAGCGATACCAGCGTAATACGAGTAGATGCATAATTCCACGCGGTCGGAACAAGCCCATCAACGTGTACAGTATCTTCACTTCTACAAAGGGATATAATTTTATTTTTATGTTATGCAAAATTTTATGTTTTTTTGTTATATTTTTTATTCGATAGGAATTTTTACCAATAATAACACTAGATATCACCTTTAACTATATATTAAACATAATTCAGGAACACAAGGAGAGAAAATATTTGGCTGATTGTCCGATCTGCAAGAAGTCCTTCAGGAAGTACCAGGACGTGAAGATGCACATCAAGACAGTACACGACAGCAAGTACGTTTACAAACCGACTTACGTGAAGATAAACAAGAATGAAGAGGTTATTGTATGTGAATGAAGAAATTAATTATATTATTTTATTATAAATAAATTGGAGTTTTTTCTCAAGTTGTGTATTGTAGAAAATAAATCATATATTAAATGTAAAATAAATGAACTTGTTTCCGTTATAGGAAGTTTGAATCGTTAGGAGGTTTGTTACAAGGAGTTTATATTATCAATTAAATGAAAGTGGAATGCTGTGTTGAATGGTATCATGTTTTTAAATGAGTTATTAAAGATGTTGGGACTTATCTATCTGTGTGTTTGTAATGTATAATGTATATGTACATTTGTTTGTAATAACAGTAATATAAATATTATTTTTTATTTGCTAACGTAATATAAAAAAAAATAAACGATTTACCAAAATTAATAATTTATATATGTACCACAATGTTTTAGCGCCGTTTCAAGCGTAAAATTATTTTTTTTAATTTCGTGGTAACTATTAAAACCGTATTTATTATTCTCGATAAATATGTTAACGTTATTATTCATTTTTTTTTGTCTTATTTTATTGACCTTGCATGTTATTGTACTCAATATATTAAATAAACATTGTGATTTTCATGTTAATTGTAAATTAATTAGTTTACTCCTTGTTGTATGAATTAAATAGTCTTTTTACTATGATTACTTTTTACTATCAAACTTCCAATCCCGCAGCCTGCATCCATTTGCGGGCCTACAAATTTTCAATCCCGCGGGATCTCGGTATTTACGGGATCCCGCACATTAAAAATATTTATACTTATGTAAACCAAATAAAAATAATATATCAACTCCATATTTAATTAGGCTTTGGGTATTATTAGTATGAGATAATATAAAAATCAATAATAAATACTGGAAAAACAAAAAAAAATATCCTTTAGAAAAAAAAACAGAAAAATATTTAAAAAATCAAACAAAACCCACTTTTAACTCAAAACCATTATCATTATTTAAAACTGTATAATTATTTAGTTCGGTCATTTGGTCAGCTTTTAATTGAAAATATTTGGGAAGGAAACATATAATATATCTAAAGTGTCGTCTGCCATACTATTGCGTATTTTGGAGACAATATAGCCGGCACCAGAAACGGCCCTTTCGGTTTTTTCGGACTTTTCAGTCCCGCAAATCCCGCGCAGATCCCGCGCCCGTAATCCCGCATCATGCGGGATTGAAAAATGACGCGGGATCCCGCAATACCGAGATCTCGGTATTGCGGGATTGGAAGCCATTAATCAAACACCCCTTAAATAATTTGATAATAAAAAATATATATATAGAAATCTTTTAAAGACAAAAAAAACATTTAATGCTCACATTATTTCTTTTTTTCCCAAGCGCAACAAAACTAAGCAATAAATATTAAACAGGGTTATTTGTAATTCGTTGGCCACCTCTTGCAAACAGTCTCTCTACATCAATCCCAACAATTGTTCTACGACTTTTTACAAATCTTGATAATAAAATAAAAAAAACGAAACAAACAAGTTTTTGCTCCATCTTTTACTTGTTACTCTGTATTTTGTAAGAAGTTAGACGCTCAGAGTTAATACTAATTCAGAGGCACTAAATAAATTGTGTATGCGAAAACTTAAACTTTTAAAACTAATAATTTAAAAAGTCGTAGAACAAATGTTGTCGGGATTGATGTAGAGAAGCTGCCTGCGAGAGGTGGCCAATTAATTACAAATAACCCTATATATTCGCGTAGAGATCTCATTTCTCTACCAATTTAGATGAAACTTGGTACTCGTGTTCAAATATTGCCGGCTCTGCTATGGTCACCTTACGACAATCGTAGGACCCACGGAGCACCCAAAGATTAAATATAACAGTTTTATAACTCAAGAACAGCCCCACATTGATAAAAAAACTTTTTTTTGTCCATAAAATTAAGCAACTTTTTTATCTTAAATTTATTAATTAAAAGGGTCGCGTGGTTATATCTGTGTCTGTCGGATGAGGTTGTATGTAGCTGCTAACGGGACTTCTATTCAATTATATGCACCAGCCCTAGCAGTTGGTGATGCACAGCACGACTAGTATTATCCCGGTATAAGTAATTTATAGATGTATTTTGAAACAAAAAACTTTCTAAAGCAGATGTTAAAGGGTCTAAAATCATAAAAAATGTCCTAAGTTTGTGTTCGTGAGCTACACATTCGAATGGTAACATACTTATATACCTCGAAGGTTATGTTCATGGGCGCCGCCAGGATTATTTTCAGGGTGGTGCACCTCCATCTATACCTACATACTATCTGCCAATATTAAATATAGAAATAAACAGGTATAGCATATGGATAATAGAATTGTATAAAGTACTTTTTCTGCGATCTGTATGAGAGTGACAGCAGTCTAGTAAGTAGTAGTAGTAAGTAGGAAGAACAATAACTTTGTATGGAATTTGGCTAAATTTTGACGGCAGATATACATCTACTTCACTCACTCCATATATTAATTTTTTCTAACACTGTCGTTCCAAACTGTGCAGAATTTTCGAATATGCTTAAAAAAACTATTTAAATAAACTTGTCGATCAAGGATACGACGGGTGTGCTGCAATGGCAGGTCATATAGATAGGTGGCGTTCAGAAAATTATTAATGATAAATATCCTTTAGGATTATTTTTTCACTGTGCAAGCCATGTATTGAATCTTGTCATTAATGACCTTAATACTGTCAATGAAGTTAGAAATACTGCTGGAACAACAAAGGACATTATAAATTTTTTTCGGGAGAGTAGGTACGTTGCGGCGGAGTAAAATTCCAAATATACTACTATTTTGTGAAATGCGTTGGACAGCAAAATACAAAAGTATAAGAATCTTTTCTGAAAACTTTCTGATTATTGTACAGGTTTTAGATGAACTTTGGCAAGACGCGCCGAATTCTAAAACAAAAACTAAAGCGTATCAGCTCTGAACTTTGCGAGAAACTAAACATTGAATTTAAGCGTTCTCGAGTAGTGGAAAAACAGTCTTACAGATCAAATCACCCATCTGAAACTGTGGAAGAATCTTTCAGAAGATTTATATTTATTCCATACTTAGATTGTATTATTTCTTCACTAAAAAGTCGATTTTCTTCAACACATAAGAAAGCATTTACACTTATGCAGCTTCACCCACAAAATATGAAAAAAATAGAAAAATCAGAATTATTATTGATAGCAGAAGATATACAATCGAGGCAATCAAAATTGCTTTAACTATTCCATCAACAACATGTAGCATTGAACGTACATTTAGCACGTTACGACGGGTGAAGACGTGGAATCGCTCGACGATAGGAGATGCGAGGTTAAGAGGACTGTGCATGCTTAGTGTTCACAGGAAAAGAGTTCAGGAGGATACTGTGTTTATTGAGAAGGTGTTGAAAAAATTTGGACAGCAACCTAGACGTCTTCGGTTATTATTTAAATTAAAACTCATTACGCCAATAAATTGCTAATATTTTTGCCATATAAAAGTAAATGACTTTGTTGATTTCTCATGAAAATTATTTAGCCTATGTCACTCACACGGTCTTCACGAATGTAACGATAGGTACGTCGTTTGGTAAAATGAGTCAATGCCGTTTGTACTGTAGCGCTTAGGTACTGTCATCGAAATTGTCATATATACATACATACACACAAAAGACATATATACGAACGAACACAAATTTACATATATACATACACTCGAAAAGCATTACTCTTCCGCTGGTTGAGTCAGGTAAAAATTAAAAAAAAAATCTATGTACTTTCTTTCTGGACAGAGGGGTGCAACTGCACCCCCTTGCATCCTGCTGCCGGCGCCCAAGGTTATGTTTAGGCATTGTACTTGGGTCAAAGGTACCTACATATTTCAAGTCATTAGGTATACTATAGTAAGGATATTCTGTTGTTGGTTTCGCAGAAATTACTGACAATTACCTATAGTTTTTGCTTTCTTGGAACGAAATTTATAGTTTTTTCGTCACAATAATTCCTTTAATTACAGACATTTTTAGTAACATATATTTTATTCTTTAAAAAATATATAATATGATGTATAGGTTTTAGCCTCGTTCTTATTTTATTGTAATCAAAACCATCAACAATGGGACATAACATTTTATATTATGTTCACGATTTCCTAATAAAATCAAATAAAGAAGATAATAACACCTAGGTATTATTTGAAAACAGGTTTTTGTTTCAGCACATGGTATTCGAAATCATAGTAATAATTAAAATATAGTCAAGGCAAATAATACATCAAGAAACTATTACGAAAAACTAGTAAGTTGGTTTATGTCCAGAGAAATACGTACATCGTTTACCTGCTATTTGCCGTTTCTAGATTAATTACCATTAGCTTAAGAAATTCAGCCGTTTTCTAGGTTAATAATTATATTTAGAATGTTTTAGATTTTACTTATAACAACATTGTACCTAATGTTACTTTTTGTTTTGTTTTGTTCTTGTTTTTGTAATCTATTTTTATTTATTCACAGTGAAGATGTTATTTGGAAATCCCATCGTTTCTAGCGGATTTTTATAGTGATTTTAGAAATAGAGTTAATGTAATGTTGGTTATACTTTATTATATTTAACTAAAGACAAGCTTCGAATATCTTTTCAGTGGAAACAGTTAATAATTTACCAGTAGTAGAGACGGAGGTTGGTCCACTACGAGGATTGTATTCAGAAGATAGAAGTTATAAAATGTTTTTGGGAGTTCCATATGGAACCGTCGTGCAGGAAAATCCATTTGGGGTACAAAAATAATATTATTACCTAGTAGTAACTTTCTGTAAGAATGTGTTCATCAGCTGAAAATGGTTTCAACGGTCATAAATATTTCATTTAATTAGAACACATAGATAATATACCAGTAACTATAATATATAGATATTATTAAAATATGTAAGGTTTTAGATAATAATTTAGACTTCTTAGCGCTTAAGGAATTTTCAATTCAATTTCTATGTAAAATTCGTTATTATATTATTACATGTGTCGTTGGCCAGCCTCCCAAGATCAAACACGGGCTTGATTTTAGAAGGTTGTACTTATTTTTGATTCCCAATCAGGAATGAAATAAAATAAAGTGGAGGAGAATGTTTTAAGTAGAAGCATTTATCACAGTATCGTTTTATTATAGTATAGATTTTCATTTCATAAAGTCACATTATTAATGTTATAAATCACATCTAACTTACAGCTGTCCATCCCTCACCCAAAATTTGAAACTATTTTTGACGCGAATGACGATTCTAAGATAAGTCCACAAATTGAAGAATTTAATAACAAAATATGTGGTTCCCTTGATTGCCTGCGACTTAATATTTATGTCCCAAAAAAGGGAAAAGATTTAGCAGTTTTCGTTTGGATTCACGGTGGTCGGTTTGAAATCGGTTCTGGCTCCAGATTCATTCATGGCCCCAAATACTTTATGAAGCAAGAAGTTATAATGGTGACAATAAATTACAGACTTGGGCCTTATGGCTTCATGTGTTTAGACACGCCAAAGGTCCCCGGAAACCAGGGTATTCGAGACGCCTTGATGGCTCTGAGATGGATCAAAAAGAATATTAAATATTTTGGTGGAAGCGACAATATCACAGTCAGCGGTCACAGCGCTGGTGCATTCATTGTCGAATTTCTGATAAAATTGAATGAAGGGCTCTTCGATAAAGCAATTTTGATGAGCGGCACAATAGCAAGACCAGGTTCTATCAAACCTTGTGATAAAACACAACCTATAATCATGGCAGCGAAATTGGGTTTCCGGGCCAACGACAGTGAAGACGCTCTTAATTTTTTGACCAAATGCGATCCACATTTAGTTGTGAAGGCACATATAGATTCAAGTATCAGATTCCGTCCAACAGTAGAAAAGAAATTCCGTGACATAGAACAAATTGTCATCGACGATAATAAAAACGTTAACAAGAAAATTAAAATTATGATTGGGAACTGTAGCGCTGAATCCATACTATTATTTTATCACAAGACTGACGAAGAATTGAACGCATTAGATGTATTTAGAAAAACTTTAAATACCGCTTTTAAATTCAATGAAGAAGAACTAAATACAGCAGAAAGGATAGTCCGGCAATTTTATGTTGGAGATGAAAAAATAGATAAAAGGGTTATGTTGAATTTAACCCACTTCTATTCAGATTTTAATTTCGTTTTTCCCGTACAGAAAACAGTTACTTCCTTCACAGAGCAAGGGTTAGATGTATATTATTATGTATTTTCATATAATGGTCAAAGGAATTTTATTAAAAAGAAGAATAACATGGTTCATGGTGGTGCCTCTCATGCGGATGACATAGCATTCCTCTTCGATTTGGCTTTTGAAGTGGAAACAAGTATTGGTGATCAATTAATTATTGATCAAATGACTGAAATGTGGGCTAATTTTGCAAAATATGGGTAATGATTCTAATAAATCAATCGTCAAAACCTTTTACAATCAAACAGTTACATCATTTAATTAAAATAATTATTCCAGGAACCCAACGCCAAAACCAACTCAATTATTACCAAGAAAATGGCTACCTGTGACAGAAGATGAAATGTACTATTTAAACATAAACACTGATATAAAATGTAGAACTAAACCGAGCCACAATAGAATGGCTTTTTGGGAATTATTTTATAAATACTACAATGAAAATATGATACAATATTAATAAAGTTTGTATGTTTATTTTGAAAGCCGTACATACTAGTCTAATTAGATTAGATTTAGATACTTAGGTATATCTTAAATATTTGTTTTCCTCGTGAAAAAATAGTGAAGTTAAAAGTGCTATAGGAAGATAACTCCAACCGTACAACAATAAGCTGTAGTTAAAACAAATTTCATCAAAGTCGGTCTAGTAAATTCTGCGTAACCGCGAATAAAAATGTACAAATCAAAAGCTGAGAAAATTATTAAATTATCAAGGTTTTTGTATAATGTTGTATTGCTTATAATTTTGGTATTTATACCTACATCTGTTACGAATTACTAGAAATGCTAATAAAAAATATTTTTAACATCTTAGCAATCAACACGCTATTTTTATAATGGACTAACAACAGTTAGCGACTTGGTCTACTATGTTATATAATTATAAGTCGTAATCCTGGGTAATTAAAAAATGCTATACATTGCTATACAATGCAACCAGTAATACATTAATAATTATATATATATATATATATATATAATTATTAATGTATTACTGGTTTAGCATGAATACAGCATGGTGCTGGTATGAGTGCGGACAAAAGGCCTCTTTTCTGATAATTACCACCCAAAGGCGGGTGTACGAAAAAGTTGTATAATTTCACCTTTGCTCTTTAACATTTAGACTGAAGTTATAATGCAAATCACTCCTGGTTCGATGGTGTTGTAATTGGTGGATACGAATTGCGAAAATGATTGCGAATCTGTGGTAAGAAGATGAAACTACCTTGTTTACGAGTATCGCAGACATGAAGGCTTTGGACGTTTGGATTGTAGATGGACCGATCTTGACCGTGAACCGTGTCAATGACAACTCGCTAGAAGTTACACAGATTGCGAAGGGATTGCGTGATACAAGCCTACGCTCATCTTGGGGCCTTAATCTCAAACAACGGTGGTTGCGTAGATGAAGAAAATTTACGTATGGCCGTGGATTTTTTTTTATTGTAGACGTATCACAACATCACAAAAGCCGCCAAAGTTAGACTCATGCGAACACCCATAGTATTTCCAATCTTTCTTTACGCGGCAGAAACAGTAACAAGCAATAAAAGACTACGCACTTAAAAAAATATAATAACTTAAAAATATTTCTAGAATTTGATTTTCTTTTTTTTTAATTCTAAAAAAAATCTCCAGTCGCTACTTTAAATAAACATCACAATGTATAAATACAAGTTATATTCCCATGCATCGCGGGAACCGCTTAGCAAGCGATGCCCTCGGGACGTCGTTCCCCATGGGGGCCCATCTGGCCCACCCTTTTTAAGGGTGGGTCTACTGACCCACCCGCTCCCCCGGTGACGCTGTAATAGCCAACAGGGCTAACAGCATAGACAGACAAAAAAAAAAAAAAAAAAAAAAAAAAAAAATAGCAAGCGATGGTGCAATATGTACATTCCATTGCATTAGAATCCAGGAATTATAACAATCAAAAAGCTTAATTTGCACTTCACATACATGTATTATTTTATTATAATTTTATAACAATCCTAATGCTGAATCTGCACTTCACACCATTGTATTTCATTATAATTAATTTTAAATATAATTGTCACTCTTGTTTTCTAATATCGGGCAAGCAGTCGTCATTTTAATTATAACATAGTTTGTAATTTTAAATAAAGTATTTTTATAAATTTGTTTTTTTTGGATCCTCGGCTGCCACCGTACTTAATTTACATACCTACATTATGATGTTTATTTGTCATAATAACAATAAATAAACATCGTAATGTATGAATAAATGTACATTATGTTTATTTATCTATCTAAAATTTACAAGATGCATCTTCTAAATTTTAGATGTTTCTTAAAAAAACCCATTTCGCAATAGATCTCCATCTCCTATTGTTTTAAAAATCAAAGAAGCTCTATTTTCCTGTTCTCAAAAAGGGCTGCAAGTCTTTCTTGTTTGGATTCCAAGTCACTATGGTATTTTTGGAAATGTGACAGCCGACTCATGTGCTAAGGCGGTAACTCTCACCGGTTCTTGCGATCATTTTAAAAATTCTTCTCAAGATTTGTTGTCTCTCGCCAAATCTCAATTAGACAAATCTTGGTGCATCCATTGGAACCTTTCTAAATCTATTAAAGGAAGGTATTATGCTTCCTTACAGCAAGAAATCCCAACTCGTCCTTGGTTTTGTTATTTCAAATATGCCGTCGATGGATTATTTCCACTATATGTCCTTTACGTTTTGGTCATTCTTTTACTTCCTCTCATTTAGCAAAGATTAGGGTACAGGACCATTCACTTTGTGAATGTGGGATTGATGACGGTAACGTGTCTCATATCTTTTTTTCATGTTCTAAACTCATTCATCCTGAATATGATATTCTTCCTTTTAAAATTGTCCGTCTCATAAAGTTTGAGTGTTTGCTTTCCTTTGTGTTTTCACCATTTGGTACATTTTTATGTAAATTTATTAGATGCAATAAAATTAAACTTTAATTAAATATTTTATTAATATACATATATGTAAGGCGAAGCTTCTCAGCATTCCATGGATTCACCTAGCGGGTGCCGGGCCCATCGCGTTGCAAAGAGAGGAGTGCAAGCAGTGCCTGGTATTTGCGACCCAGGAGTAGGTTTAAGGGGCTCCTTTATTATGCGCAAAAACGCTCGCCTTCACCCTCTACACTCCTCTCTCTACCTAACCAAATTAGAAAAGAACCTACCAATGGAGCCTTTGAAATACGTTCTAGAAATGAACCGGTGCTTGTTCTAGAAAGGCCAAGGTCTTTAAGTAGTCTATAGAGAGATTTTGCTGTTATACCTCTCGCTCCCACTTCTACCGTATACAAACTAACTATAAATTTATTCCTGGACAGTTCGTAATACTTATTAAGATTGAACGTGTGATCCCTGGGGATGTTTGTTTCCCAGGGAACAGTATGCTCCACAAGTATCATGCACCTCAGATGTTTAGAATACAGGAATAAGTCCGGTCTGGATGACGAAACACCAACATCCCCAAGGATTTTGTAATGTTTTTCATACGTATCCATCATGTCGTTTTAATCATTAAAATACTTCCGATTCAAATGTTGGAAGACTTATGATCTGTACCCCTAGTGTGAGTTTTATGGTATCGTAGCGTTTGGCCTATATAGTGCAGACAGGATAGTCTGAGTTTTTGGCTATCAATGGTAGTATGAGTTCAAATAGTTCAGACTATATCGACCAAATTTTAGGTCGATCGCAGCAACTTCATATATGTTTCATTTACTTCATTGTTTCTCCCTTACGTACGTTGAAAATGAAAGAGATAAACATATTCTTCTATTTTTAGTCGTATTATTTGACAATTGACAATTTGGATCTAGTATAATAATATTATGTTGTTATTAGAGTATTTTCTCCATTGAATTCAAATCTTAGAAGGTTAATTCTACTTTAAAATTAACATTGAATGTAGTATTTACATAGAAAGTATCTTGTCAAGAGAAAATTATAATGGCCACTATAACTTATAGACATGTGAATTCTATACTTTTATAACAATTACTATGTTATGAAGGAGACTAACAACTACGATTGAACACTTGGCCTGTACCCCTAGTGTGAGTTTTATGGTATCGTAGCGTTTGGCCTATATAGTGCAGACAGGATAGTCTGAGTTTTTGGCTATCAATGGTAGTATGAGTTCAAATAGTTCAGACTATATCGACCAAATTTTAGGTCGATCGCAGCAACTTCATATATGTTTCATTTACTTCATTGTTTCTCCCTTACGTACGTTGAAAATGAAAGAGATAAACATATTCTTCTATTTTTAGTCGTATTATTTGACAATTGACAATTTGGATCTAGTATAATAATATTATGTTGTTATTAGAGTATTTTCTCCATTGAATTCAAATCTTAGAAGGTTAATTCTACTTTAAAATTAACATTGAATGTAGTATTTACATAGAAAGTATCTTGTCAAGAGAAAATTATAATGGCCACTATAACTTATAGACATGTGAATTCTATACTTTTATAACAATTACTATGTTATGAAGGAGACTAACAACTACGATTGAACACTTGGCCTGCTGAAACGAGTTAAATATTAGAATGGTAGTTCTCATAATAGAACAAGGACTATTCAAGGTAAAACAAAACATATTCTTATTTTCTCTTTGATAACTATTAGCATTCTTTGAAATTTAACAAAGTAATGCTTCAAGATAGACATCGTTATGTGCTTTATGAGTTTTCTTGCTTGGCATCCTAAATAAACCATTCACAATATGATTTATTTTATTATAACTGTTAATCCAAATAAATATAATAATATCTTGTTTACTCTCTTAACAAATCATTAACTTTTATTTAAGTAGTTCATCAATGCTCTATTCCACTATTTACAATATAAATCATCCAATTTAATGCATAAAACTAAATACCCACAATTATACCTTGTATAATAATATATAATAAATATATATATATAATGTTTAACATAATATAAATATTATCATTAAAATATTTTATAAGTTTACATATACACATCTTATAGTTTTGTATTGTATTATGTTTCAAGTTTATAAATTAACAAACATTAAATTTATTAAGTTTGGTTCAGAATTTTTTATATCTTGTGATATAATGATAAAAATTTGTTCCAATTTAAAGTGTATACAAAATTTATTTCATGGCTTTTATAACTTAAATGAATATGAATTAAAAAGTAACTTGTTAACTTTATCTTTATAAATATGTATGTTTAATGTTTATGTTTCAGCATTCCTCACAGTCTGTATCAACTCCACTCTCCGCCACACCATTTGAAAGAAAACCAAATTTACAAATGTTTCAAAAAGAAATGTATAAGGAGTAGTTTTAGAATATAATATACGTTTCTTATACAATCATTACTGTAATGAAATAACAAAGTTTAGTTTTTAATTCTTTATATTTTTATTTCCATTTTTTGTCTTCTGTTTCAAATTACATTGTACACACATTTCAAAACTTAATTATTTTATTATTCATGGTTAAATGAGTGAATGAGCTTATAATGGTATTAGTACCTTTATTTACGTATGTATATTATTACATTAATATTCAAATACATTTTACCACCAAGGATCCACGACAGTATGGAAGTTCCATCTGAAAGAGGATGCTCCGGTGCTATATCTCTTCACGATGTCGCCGTTTTTTTCACGCCGTCGTTTCAAGATGCTTGCATTTTCATATCTAATAAAATATTTATTTAATTGTTGTCGTTTTAATAATGGTACATTATATTACTAATGTTTGTATTTAAATTATTATTTATTGAACATGCAAGGAAATTTCACAAAGGGAATCCCTAACTATTATTTAGTTAATTGATGCTCTATTCCACTATGTACAATGTAAATCATTCAATTGAATTCAAAAAAGTATCAACAATTATATATTTTACTAATGTTTAATATACACATTATTACTTTAAAATCTGTTTGAAAATCTTGGTTAATAATATAAATATTATCATTAATACATTTTATAAGTCTATACACATCTCAAAGTTTTGTATTGTTTTAATTCTATAAGTTAGAAACATCGCAATTATTTAGTTTGTTTAAGAAATTTTATTATTTTGGGATGTAGTGATATATTTTGCTCCAATTTAAAGTCTTAAGAGTATAATATATATGTACATAGTAGTATTAGTTCTCAAGGTTTTTAATACTTAAATGATTTTATATGAATAATATTAACTAGTTAACCTATTTTATGTTTTATTAATTATAAGTACGTGCATGATTATGTTTCAGTATTCCTCCAAGTCTGTATCAACTCCAAAGAAACCAAATTTACAAATGTTCGGTGTAGAGAAGTGTAAGTTATAATTTATTTACAATGTTTTAAATTTACACATGTTCCTAATACAATACATTATAAGAATATTTTTTAAAAAGCAATTTTTATATATTTCTATTTGTTTAAAATTCAATTTACTTATGTTCATTTCAAATCCTTAATTCACTTATTAATTATGGAGTGACTGCTTGATGAGAGTGAAATAGGTATTTTGCTCATAATGGTACTATGTTATATTATTATTATACTAATATTTATATACTTTCTAGCACTTAAATATTAGTATAAGGATCCATCATCCCTAACAAATTTATCCTGAATTAGGATACCCCAGTGCTGTATCTATAAATTTTCAATCCACTCTTTTAACGCCGTCGTTAGATGCTTGCATTTTTTATATCTAATAAAATGTTTATTTGTTGTAGTTTTATTAATTGTACATAATATTACTAATGTATGTATTTATTAAAAATTTTATATTACTATAAAATGTTATGTTCCTAATTAAAATTTAAACTTACAATGCTTTTGAAACAGCCTCATATAATTAAAATTTCTATTAGTATAAAAAATTTATTAAGATCAATGTAATCTTTTTTATTAAAACCATAGTAAATGGTTCCGTAAGAGAGTGTATTTTATTTGAGTAGGTATATGAGTTGTCTGTTAGTCATCTTTCTATTTTTTTAAATTTAATTTTCGTGGACTAGGATCTGTAGAATTATAACCCAAATAATAATTATAATAGAAAACACATAAATTCTCATATAATTGCGCATAGAATGCGATGTACACAATAGCGAAATAAATAATAAATCAATTTTAAAATAAAGATATCAACAAAATTAGTAATTGGTCGTGGGTATGGGTGCTGGTGAAACAAAAAATGTTGCTTAAATATCAAATTATTAACTTTTTATATTATTATACATTTATTTAAATAACGTATGCAAATAAATAGAAGAGATTGATTGACTTATACCTATATAGGTATTACAAGAACATTTTAGAGTAAGTTAATCATTTATCAATGACAAATAGTGCCTTCAAGTATTGATGTATATTAGGGGATACCTAAATCTTTATAATTTTGTTTAACTTAAAATAGGTCTAGGAGGAAAGCTATTAGTAATAAGTCAAGGTTATAACGAGGTAAGATGTCTTTGTCACGGTGTTGGGGATTAAAAAGATCTTCGAAGAGAACAAAAATCACAGGAGTGTCTTATAGCCTTTCATATCGCTAAGTGACGATAATTTTACATTAAGATAACAAGAAAAAATATAAAACATACGGTATATCAAAATAATTAAAAAATAATAAGAGCAGTATCAGTATAGTAGCTATTGCTCTTAAGAATCCTCAGGTGCTTCAACACACGGTGAGTGCGAAAGCGATCCCGTGGCGTCCCGTCAACCGTTGGTTTTTTAGTGGGAGGTAAATATCTTAATATCTTAATAATAATGATGACAATGAATATCCTCGGGATCTCTAAGCTACTTTAAATAAAAGACATTATAAGATGTCGTAGGGTCGTCATGGTCCTTAAATTTATATCCAGTTTACTCTATTCAAAAATAGAGGGCAGTGTAAACAAAAAAATAATTGGTTTTTAAAAAAATCTATCGAGAAGTGGAAAAAGGTAAGAATATTATCTTTCTAGTGATAAAATATTGCGCTTCTTAAACCCTAATGACTGGTATTAGTTGTCAGCATTTGCTTTGCATTTAAGTGTAGAGTGATCTTAAAATCACTTCCTTTTATATCATTTATAACAGAGATTCAATGACTTATAATATATAGTATGTGAATAAGCTCCCTTGATTTATTATAAGTAATTATAATACAATAACTGAATTTCTTCTTAAAGTAATTGAAATATAATAATTGTTAATGTAACATTGTATGAAGTATTAATAATAATATTATACAAAGTAAAAATAAATAATAATAATGTTAATATATTGTAAAGTAATATTATATAGGTATAAAACAATTGACTTTTAATTTAAATACGTATATTATGAAATTAAATGAAACAACTTAAGTAGTGGTATTTTTTTTATAAATGCAAATAGTACCTATATTGCACAAAACGTCAGACTTGAGTTGCACTGGCAAGAAACTTCATGAGTACTCTCTTAACTTATTTATATAATTGCAATTGTCCATAGTATATACATCAGATTTAATATGTGAGAACCATTTAGAATTTAAGTAAAGTGTGGTACTACGAAATGATTACTAGGCTCACCAACTATTTTTACCATTATTAGTTCTTTGATGTTATCACATTTTCAAGGCTTCTAATGGAAGCTGACTTAAAACATTCAACATATCACAGAACAAGTTATACACATCTAACCCCTACACCACTCGACCAATGAAGCAATTATAATATCATAATCTTCTTCTTGTTTTCATTGCAGGCAACCAGTCACCTAAAATATAAAATTATATAGTAAAAAAACTTGGTAGATATAATATAAAATATACATAGCACATTTTTTCATTATTTAAAAAATGCTTACCTAGTAGCTTGCTATTCTTCCAGATAAAGGCATCGTGGGTAGCTTCCTCTTATTTATTGGAGATATATCCGAAAATTTTGTACTGAATCCTCTGAAATCAAAGAGAAACATTCACAAAGATTTTAAGGATTGTAACTTAAAATATGACAAAAAAATAAATAAATATATAATATATGAAATTTTACCAGCCAACCTGGCTCTCATCAAACGGCCCAGGGTCAGCAAAGAAGAACCGTATTCCTGCACCACAGCAATGTAAAACTCTTGAATGTCTCTAAGTATAAGAAATTATATTATTACATGTATAAATGGTCAATAAAATAACATTAACTGGGTACAAAAGTACTATTTACCAGATGGGGCTTATAATGCAGTATTCTGTCCTTGCACACACATGTCCATCTAGTCTTTAAGTTCCCAAAAGCATTTTTAATAAGCCTTGCCCGACAGTGTGTTATGTTATAATCATGTTTAATTGTATTAGGCAAGGGATTAATGTAGGGAGTCATAAGCCATGGCCTTTGGGGGGTAGCCAAGGTCATCTGTTAATGAAAACCCTTAGTGAAAAAATTATGAGATGTAACATAGCAGTCTTATTTTTTTAAGAAAATGCTTACCATGGAGGTTCCTCATGACTGTACAAGCTCTGCAGTGAATTATTACTAATATTCTTAGATTAAGGCATCATGGATAACTCTTCCAAGTGTAGGGTTAACACTTAAAATTCTTCCTTGATCATTTGAAAGTTATAATACATTATTGTATTAATATACATTTTGAAAGCTAATTATGAAATAAATTGATATTTCTTTTGAAATATGATTTTTGTTTACCATTTGCACATTCAAGGAGTAGTAATGCTTTATAGAATAATAAGGATGCACATTCTGCTTTAAGGGTTTTACAATTCTAAAGTGACTCCTATCTATACAGTCTGAGCTAACTACCCCAGGAAACCTATGTTTGTTTTAAAAAGACATAGGTATTAATCATATTATTGAACATGAATATTCTATAATATAGAGACCATATACTAACTTTTGCTTTATTTGTTCTCTTATTTCTAGCTTCAGTCGTGTCAGAAAATCGTATGTAGCCTTTACTTTCGTCGGGGTGATTTAGAGCCTCCGTAACCTCTTCTACATTCCTACTCACTCACTGTTTCTTACGAAAGGCTATACCAATAACCTTTTGGTAATCACTCTTCACATAAAAGAATTCATTTAAAACCTGCAAAATTAAAATATGTAAAATTATATAAACTTGATCTGTAACAAATTAAAATTAAATCAAAGGTACATTCAATAATTTGCAGACGCCATTTTTTATAATAATTACTACTTTTGTAATATTGTTATTATGATAAAATCTATATTTTAGTAATTACGTTAAAAAAATATATATAAATATATATTTACCTTCGTCTTCAAAAATACTCTTTTTGACCTTTTCTGGCCGCTTTTTTCTCGGAGGGAGCACAAATATGTAAATGCACATTTTCTTATACGGTACCGGTGTACGAAATGTGTATCGGATATTATGATAGCCGATAATTCCAGCTGCTTTTTAGAACAATTTTGCCTTCTAAATCCAGCAATTTACATTCCACAGACCACCTTACTAATCTCAAAGCCAAACAATTTCTAGCAGCCATTTTTAAAAACTACAAGATACGCTCACAGTTCTCACTTCTCACCGATAATTGTTTAGCGAGGGAAAAAACTGACAAAGTACGAGATTTTTAAAACTATACGGACTCTTAACTGTCAAAATTGCAACTCACACTACCAATTTCATGCAATATAGTCTGAAACGTCAACCATATGGTTTCCTGAAACGATCTATGCAACTCACACTACGGTTTACAAATTGACAACCGTTTTCAATTATTTATGAATGAACAATCTGGTATAGTATGAAACTCGTACGATACCATAAAACTCACACTAGGGGTACTGAACATGTAAAAATAAAACTACTTCGCCGTAATATATCGTATAAATATATGTATATTCATATGGAATGAAGTTATCATCAACCCCAGCCGGACTCGATCCTGTGACCTATAGGGTCTATTTGTATTATATATTTTCTACGGATTTTATCTTTTTTAACCCCCGACCCACAAAAAGAGGGGTGTGATACGTTTTACGTGTGCATCTGTGTATAAAATTATTATCCGTGTCACGGGGGACGTTCAAAGTACACTCAGAATCAGAACAACTATCTGTGGATCATACAAAGAATTGTCCCGTGTGGGAATCGAACCCACACGCTTTGTTGTAGCAGTCAGAATTACTAACCTCCACATCAACAGATCATCAAATATTTAAATCTTAAATTGTTCATTAATCCTCTGAAAACTTCATTCATTTCATTCATTCATTAGTCCTCTGTAAACTTCTTAAATTAGACACCATCATCAACGTACGTACAACGGTCCCCCGAAGTAACGACTTCATTAAGTACATAACATTATTTTCATCCTTTTTAGAGGTCTTATTAAATATTTTTTTTTTGTACAAATATTAAGAATTTAAATGCTTAATTTATCACATTTTTTTTTTTAATTTAGATAATAGTAAATTAATAGATATTTATTTAATACGAATTATCTTAACGACAATAATGTAAAGTTTTTTATAATTTTGTTTTATTTTCTTATAATAAATATAATACATATTTTGTTACAAGTTGGGGGCAATAAATAAAAGGCGCTAATTAGTCACAAATTATATTTCCCTTTCACTTCTTCTCCTGTTTCTTGGGCTGCTTCTTATCCGTCTTCTTCTTGGGGGGAGGAGCAGTGTTCTTGGCTGCCTGGGTCTTGGGCTTCTTGGAGGCCACCGCCTTGAGGGAGCGCGCCCTCCTAGCGCGGAGTTTCTGGGTCCTCAGCGCAGCCTCCGACGTGGGCGGCTCGAGCTGTAAGCGACAGGGTTCAGACCACGCGAGGAAGCATGTCACGGAGGCAAAAATTAAAAATGGAATCAGAAAGTGTCAACGTGAGTAATCACAGAGGTCATAACCCAATGCTCTGATAGAGAATCATCATCGAAAAGCGCGTTTTGTAATGTTTTTCTATGTTACGTTCGGCAATGTGTCGTTTTACACAGCCGTATATTACAAGCATGCAATGTGTACCGTCAAGCTGTGCTCCGTCAGTGAAAAGTTAGTGGCTAAAGTATGTAGTGTGTCCCAAGTACAGCATGTAGGTCACTCACCCCTCGTCGTTCCGCCAGAGCTCCAGCGCGCGCACTGCTGCGACGCGCCTGCTCCAGCACGGCCTTGCGCTTGAGTACAGCGGCGTACGGGTTGAGCCGCAGCATGGCGCGCGTGTTGCTGAGCGGGTTCAATTTGCGTGGCGCTCGGACCACACGCTTGCTGCGAACGGAGGAACGGTTAGGTTAGTTAGGCCGGTGGTGAGTTTGGACGCGGACACGGAAGCAGACGGACACTCACCTGGGTGCGCGAAGAACCTTCCTGATCTCGTCGCACTTGAGCAGGCGTGAAAGGTCGGTGTTGGCCATCTTGGGTTGCGGCAGATTGAAGTTCCTCTTCAGCTTAGATGGCGTCTTCCAAGAACCGAATAGAGCGTCTGCAATGTTGGAGGGTTAGTTATCAAGAATTTTGATCGAACTCTCCAGACTTGGGCGTCTTCGACAACTCACCGAGCCTCTCGAAAGCACTTTTGGTCCAGATCACGAATCTGCCCACGTGGCCGCCCGGCGCCAGCTTCAGCAAATTAAGTTTGTTGACGCTGAGAGCATCCACGCCGGGGATGTTGCGGAAAGCACGTGTCAGCCCCTAGATTTTACAGACGGGTGAGACTAGACCAACAAGTTTAGTGTTAGCAAAAGAATGTAAGCCACAAGTCGACACAACGCTCGAGAGCATCTCGATCGATGTTTCCTAAGGGCTGCTCTACTCTACCCTCCCTGATCGTAACTCAGAGCGTATCGCACGCAAGGAGTAAGGCTGTGGAGGGTTTGTGCGATTTTTGATAGTTAGTCTGTGCCACAAACCTGGTCCTTATGGTATACAATGAGTGGTCCCTTCCTCTGCACCTTGCGACGGTTGCGCATCTTGCCCTTGCCGGCGCGTAGGCGCTGTGACTTGTACACCTGCAATGATAGATATTACATTGACATAGGATTTCTTACTTGTTTCTTCCTAAATCTAGTATTATCTATGATAGAAGCCTGTATCCTAAAGTCTATGACCAAATGAAAACAGTTCTCAGTGGCTTGTTGTTTTAGGAACTCTGTGTCGTCCCCAATGGAATAAAACAAAGTCGTGAGTAACATTGCCGTATAGAACAGGGACATCTTTAAATTATTTCAAAATATGTTAGGAAGCTAGTGATTTGGCGTGAAGTGAACCTATCGGGTTGTGACGTCACCTTGAGCACGTCAGACCAGGCCTTTACTCTTCTGAGGAAGATGACAGCTTGCTTGGTCTTGTCGATTCCCTGGACGGTGTCCGACACTACTAACGGGAATTCCGGGACTTTGTCAATGATGTGACCTGGAGAAAGGATTTGTGGTTAAACAAATGTTAAGAAAGGGCGCCACTGTGTTGTTTACAGTCGTGTTTCAAGTAAGAGACACACTTATCAGTATTTTCTGCCACATTAAAGAGAGAATGTATTTTTAATTGAGAGGGGAATCTGCAGTGTAATTTTTTTAAACCTTGGTATATGTAGTGATACACTAATAATGTATCAATCATGGTTAATTTGGGTAGAATTTTCTTTTTTTGTATTTTTCTCACCTCTAGCCTGCACAAGTGCTGGTACACCAGCGGCGGCGACGGCAGCAGCGGCGGCTGCCCGACGCTGACGTAGGTTGACGCGTCTGTGCCAACGACGCCATGGCTTCGTGGGAGCGAACATGCGTCCGCCGCGACACATATTACCGAATGCACCCTGTCCGGATCTGTGTGGGATGATTAAGTAAGTGTCAATATGGGGGTGATTAAAGATACTGTTTATAAAAGTGTCAAGGGTCTGACCTGTGGGTACCACCGCCACGGACACGAGGTATACGCGCTACGGCGCGACCCGTACCCCATGACTCTGCACTGGTTTGGTGACCTGTAGAGGATCAAGAAAATATTAATGTCATGAAAAGTTATGTGTGTATATATTTCTGAAATTGAGGATTAATATATTAATGTAGTGACAATCTTGCACCCGTACCACTCTCAGGAGTACTCCGGAACGCCATACCGTCTCGTCACTGTAGCACCGCTTCGCAGTAACACACAATGCTATCACAACATCGCATGTGGACATTTGGTGCATAGTTTACTAAAATACAAGTTATTAAAAATATTGAAACATACCGGCCTCTTTGCTGACACAATAGGGCTGTCTTGAGTTCTTGGAAATTGAAACATGGACATCGTTAACAAGGTCAGGTCGGATGGGCGCCTTGAATACGAATGGTAGTGGGATGGTAGCATCAGCCACCTTCTCACTCTTTTCTGTGTACACCGACACAAGCGGTCGGGCTACTGATAGACTCTGTTGATTTGAAAAATATAACACTTTTATATTTGGACTTTATTATCAAATATATAATTTAAAATTATCTAAAGCAGATAAAAGTATATTAAGACTGTCTTCTATATGTCGACACACTGCTGCTAGAGAGCTCGGCAATGTTTCCTACAAGAACTTCAATATACCCCTATAATGTACCTGGAGGATAAAGTATTATCAACCAGGAAGAGTTTGGGGATAACTAAGAATTCAATGAGATACCAATATGAAAAAATTATAAGTGTGGTATAATTGTTTACAATAACAACAATACATCCATCCATATTGTTTAAATTGTATGCTGACATATTCATGTAACAAATGAAGATCTTAGCTAGTATAGATAAGGAATATAAATGTAATTTGAATTGTATTTGCAAACCTAAATCATTGGTTTAATACCTAATATATTAATCCTTTTTAGATCTTTAACAAATTCAATATACATAATTAATAATTATAATTTATAATCAACCTAGCTTCAAATTTATAAAGAATTCATCTACCTTCAATAAAAAAAACATACAACATGCTGCAGCTCTAAAATAGATTTAGTTACTAATAACCTGTTGTTGAGTAGCAGTATAAACTGTATAAACGAGTAAAATACCTAAAATATTATATACTTTCGATTGTTAAAAACGTGCATGGCTGACACAATGCAAAATTTCATATTTCATCAGAATTTAGAAACCATTTTTGTAACCTCACCCCACCGCAATATATTTTTAAATTAGAATAATAATGAAACGCGTGTTGAGTTATAAAAGATTAGGATAATATATACTTTGAACACTATATTGATACTGAATCACTAAATAGAATCCCATGCGTCACAAGCTTTACACATTCTACAGTCGGGGTTATAAAAATAAGATATTTTATTATGACCATAAAGTAATGAATTCAAGCAAAAATACTAAATAATTATTCCTGTTGATATTCAAACAACACAAAACTTACAAATGCTCATTTAATTGTCTATATTTATGAGTATCTTAACAAAACACGTGGGGAACACTGAAGTTTATACATTTCCTATAACACTCAATCACTTCATAACTTTCCAATCTAAAACATAATAGTTAAATCATAACCACCATGAAAAAGAAGAAACTTACCATATCGCTTTATCAGCGAAGTTATTCCTCCGATATAACACTAACTGCGGCGGAAAGACCATCCGCCATGCCACGGAGGAGTAAAAGACCGGAAGAATTAGCTTTTTTGACATATGTAATTTATAGTTGCTATAACAAAAAATAAATATTAAACCCTTCATCCGGTCGAATAAAAACATTTAGGTTCATGTACGTATCCATAGTAAAAATTTAAATTATGGGATTTATTTCAATACTATAACGAAATCATTAAGAAAACCTTGTCATTTCATATAAAGATTAAATGTTTCATTAGATAGTCAAGGTTTTCTTTTATGAGCGAGCAAATCTATCCATATTACGAGGCCTAGCTGTCTCATTTTTAACGATAACAAAATTACTTGGAAACCATTTGTGTCACTAGCAGTGCATTTGGATACCATCAATCGCTATCTATTATTATCAATCCATTCTTCAATACTCCATACTAATATTATAAATTCTAAAGTAACTCTGTCAGTCTGTCTGTCTGTCTGTTAAGCTTTCAAGTTTAAACCACTGCACTGGTTTTAATTAAATTTTAAATAAATATAGACAAGACATTGAAAAAGGACAAAGGCTACTTTTGACAGTTGGAAAAAACTCATTCTCACGGGAGATAACTTAAATCGCTTGACGCATACGCTGACGTTATATAAGGTGATACGTTGATACAATATACTTCTTAAGTATTTTCTTACAACATTTATTTTTTTGTTGCTTAATTCAATATTTATTTATTTATTTAACCGCCCCGTTGGTCGAGTGGTTAGCGCAGACGCCTAACGTGTCACGGCGCCATGGGGCTCGGGTTCGATTCCCGGCGGAGACAGGCATTTATGTGATGAGCATAAATGTCTGTGTTTCTGGGTTTGGGCGTTTATTAAATATATTCTCAGTATTTATATGGATATTTCTATGTATTTGTATCGTTGTCTAACACCCTTAACACAATCAAATAATTTGCTTACTTGGGGGTTAGATCAATGTGTGTAATTTGTCCTGATATTATTATTATATTATTATTATTATAATATATTCCATCCTAATATCTGAATTCAAAAGTAACTCTGTCTGTCTGTCTGTTATGGTTTCACGCTAATGCCACTATACCGATTTTCATAAAATTTGACACAAACGTAAATAAGATTCTAAGAAAGAACATAGGCTACATTTTACAGCAAGAAAATGTTTAATTCCATTTCTATTTTTATTTTTAAATTTCTATTTTTGGGAAATATGCTGAAATAAGCCATTTTATGTTATTATGAGTTATTTGTATATGGTTATGGTTATTTGTAATTAGTTGACCACCTGTTGTAGGTATCCTCTTTTCATCAATCCCAAAAACATTGGTTCTATGACTTTTTAAAATGAATAGTTTTAAAAATTTTAATTTTCTCATAAAAAAAATATTTGTTGTCTCTAAATTGGCATTAACTCTGAGCGTTGGTATGGCACCCAAACGTTGACCTTTTAAGTAATTCTTACAAAATACAGAGTAATAAGTGAAAGATCAGCTTTATTGGTTTCGTTTTTTTTTGTGTTGTTCATCAAGATTTGTAAAAAGTTGTAGAACAAATGTTGTCGGGTTGGATGTAGAAAGGCTGCTTGTAAGAGGTGGTCAATTAATTAAAAATAACCCTGTATATATATACAGTGTCTTAAAAATAACCCGAGACATAACTGTAATCCCCACTAATGATATAACTACGTTAACCAAGATCTGGCTATGCTAAAACTACAAAACAGACATGGACTAACTTTTATCGCAATAAACGTGGTTTTAACCACGTAAAAAATAAACAATTATTCTTAATAGGTAATAATTCTAATATATAAATAAAATGGTCCTTCGTCAAACAGGCTCTCCTGTTAAGAACTATTCCAACATACAGTTCACAAATCACACACAAAAAAAATTACTTACTTATGTATTTGACGTAAAAATTAAAACTGCTATCCACAGAAACTATATAATGCAGACGAAGTCGCGAGTAAATACAATAATCTTTATTTTTAGTTCTTTAATGTGCCATAAACAACAACATGTAACGATTTATATATGTTTAAATTATAAAAAGATGTATTGTGTTGCCCAATAATAATTGCAAATATTAACATTACCCTGAGAAATAAGTAGAGAAGAAATGGAGGGGAAGGGGATTGCTCATACAACACTATCCTTCACCTTACGATATCCAGATAAAAGCCCATATTCCGGGAGAGCATCGTCTACCACGGATGAGATACTCCATGTACGAGCTGCATTTACTGTTTATATTTTATGTGAATACACTGAATACTTTGAGTTTTTTTGTTTGTCTATACTGTTAGCCCTGTTGGCTATTACAGCGTCACCGGGGGAGCGGGTGGGTCTGGAGACCCACCCTTAACAAGGGGGGGCCAGATGGGCCCCCATGGGGAACGACGTCCCGAGGGCGTCTCAGATTGAGACACGGACCTCGGCTCGGGGCGTCGTTAGTCAGGAGGGAAGCTAAGGACATTTGGACACTAGCGTCCTCCGACGGCAGAACGCCGGAGCAACGGAGCACTTACTCAGTTGGGACCTCGTCTATACCGGTATAGACGGTGTGTGTCTGTATGTTGTGTGGTGTCAATTATGCCTACGCGTACACGTTATTACCTACTGTGAACGCGTCGTCGGGGTCAACGAGTACCGACTTGGGTCTTCTTTTTCTGACTAAAGTAGTCTTACGTGGTCTATATTCTGCGGCATCAGCCACCAGTGGGTTCGGGTGTCGCTCAGCACGTTCAAAGTACTTTTGGGAAAGCCCCTTGAAGTACTGAGCGATGGTCGGAAGGTCTAAGTCTCTATGGAGATCGATGTTGCGTACGAACCACGGCGCCCCGGTTGAAATCCGTGTAAACCTGTTCTGAATCACCTGAAGGGGTTTCAGATTAGCGTGCGCAAAAGCGGGACTCGCATAAGACATGACGGAACGTATGCAAGCTTTGTAAAGTGTCACCTTATTGCGAAGGGACATTTTACTCAGTTTGCCTAACAGCGGATATAAACGACCTAATATGTAGGCCGCTCTGCTACGAACGGTCCTAATATGCGCAGTGAAAACTAACTTTCTATCTAACGTTACTCCTAGGTATTTTGCCTCGTCTTTCCAAGGTATCGGTTTATCAAAGAGTTTGATTCGCGGGAGGATCCTTGGGGGGCCCCGTTCGAAGAGCACCGAAACGCTCTTCTCAGGGTTTACCTCGATCCGCCATTTCTGCAGCCAACTCTCGAGGGAGTCGACTGCGGATTGGAGACGTTGGTATATCTCCCAGTGATCCTTAGAGGACGTGTAAAGCGCGGTATCGTCCGCGTACATGGCAAGGTGTACTTTAGATCGCGGTCTAGGAATATCGCTAGCGTAGATGGAATAGAGGATGGGCGAGAGAACTGAACCCTGGGGAACACCCGCCCTGATGGGGCGGGGGGTTGACAAGACGCCTTCCACTCTGTAGCAAAAGGAGCGATTCGTCAGGTAGTCCCGTATGATGAGTACGAGTCTGTCCGACACCTTGAACTGGTATAACTTGTACACCAGTCCATTGTTCCAGACCCTGTCGAACGCCTTAGCTACATCGAGGAAGAGCGCTCCTGTCCTATGCTTCTTGGCCCTCACAGTGGCCCCTATCAGTATGTGCTCCGTGAG
Organism: Napeogenes sylphis; assembly: GCA_959347405.1. Classification (NCBI taxonomy): domain Eukaryota; kingdom Metazoa; phylum Arthropoda; class Insecta; order Lepidoptera; family Nymphalidae; genus Napeogenes; species Napeogenes sylphis. The sequence goes on from OY365785.1 coordinate 31,385,271, forward strand.
GCGTTGCACCTGATGGGAACATGAATGGTTGGCTCTAAAGCCGAACTGCTCATTTGGGATGATTTTGAGTCTCTCGACTTCCGATCTAAGTCTACAGAGGATGATTCTCTCATATACTTTCCCTAAGGAACTAAGAAGACTAATGGGACGGTAACTACTAGGCAGATGCCGGGGTTTGCCCGACTTATGGAACCCTATCACTATGGCCTCTTTCCACTGGGCCGGAAACGAGCAACCGGCCAGTAGAGCGTTAAAAATGGTAACCAATAGGTAAATTAAAGGAGGCGGAAGAAGCTTTATCACTTTGTTAGTGATCCTATCGGGACCTGGCGATTTCTTGACGTGAAGCGCCCTAACTATGGACGTCACCTCGTCTAGGTTCGTTTCTTTGATTGGCGGACCGGCCGGTGGCTGAGAACACATTATATTGACCGATTTGTCGACTATTTCGACATGATCGCGATCAACCGATTGAGCAGACAGACGGCACTGGCTCTCTAGACTGTCGGCTAAGCACTCAGCTTTGTCAGGGTCGTCAAACGCGATGGCGGAGTTAGGTCCAACCAAGGGAGGCATATCTGAGACAGTGTCCGCCTTCAACGCTCTCTGCAACCGCCAGAATGCCTGGTGTGTTGGAGAGAGCGTCGCAAGCGTCCTATCCCAGCCGCTATCTCTGAAGTCGTCGAGAGCTTGTCTCGACTCCCTCTGAAGACGGCGCAGCCTCCGTCGGTTGTCATCTGTCGGGTATCGGTCATGGGCTCTAATCGCGGCGTTTTTACGGGTGATGAGAAGTCTAATGTCCGGAGGGAGAGCTCGGTAACCCTCGAAGTTCACTCGGACCTCCCTCGAGGACTTTCCTATGCTGTCTACCAGATGTTCTGTGAAGTTAGTCGCGGCTGAGACAGCATCCTCGACCGATGTAAGCTGGTCAGGAATTTTGTCTGATAGAACGTAACTGGAGTGTCACGCCCTTCAAGAGTACTATGTCGAGCACGTCGGGTCTGTCATGTCGGAAGTCTGTGTCGCAGTATCGCGTGGGACTCAAAGGCGCGGTGATCTCGAAGTCGAGACCAGCCTTGTAACTTAGCCTATCAAGGAGATTTCCTCTACTGTTTGCGACAGTGGAGTTCCAGCGGGGATGTTTGCAATTTAGGTCGCCGGCCAGAATGGTTGCGTTACCTAATTGGAGTAAGGACTTAAGGTCCCTCTCAAGTAAGGCTTTATTGGGAGAAAGATAGACGGATGCTAGTACGATCGACTGATGGCCGGTCATACCCACCTGACATAATGACGCTTCTACGTTGACTAGTTGGGGCGGATCGAGCGGAGTGCAATGAAGAGACCTTCTGTAGTAGATGATGGTTCCCCCCTTCGCGGTTGCCCTATCGTTCCTAACGAGACGGTAATTCGCGATGCGGGGATCTCGATTACACGGCTTCAGAAAGGTCTCTTGTACTAACAGGACGTCTATCTGGTGACCACGAAGTCGCGCACTAGATCTATCTGCTTAAGTAGTCCGTTCGCGTTGAATGTAGCGACAGTCAGAGAGCGAGGTTTTACCCTTCCACGCGATGTCATCATGTTGACATCGTGTGTTCGTATATCGATTTGATTAGGACGGCGTGCTTGAGGAGCACTTCCATCCTCGCGGGAGGGTTCCGCGCGGAATCCCTCATTTCATTCGAAAAGACTAGGAGCTCTACGATGTCTAATACACCGAAGAGGCTCGTGACGCACGCGAGCGAACTCGCAACTCCGTCGGTGGAGTTACGAACCGGCGGCGGCGGCAACGACTGGGGGACGGGCTGTGGGATAATCCTCGGAGGCTTCACCCAAGCGTTCGCGATCGCGTTCGCGGGTGCCTGAGGGCCCTGGGATGCCTGAGGGGCCGCGGGCCTCCTAGGGGCTAGAGGAGCCCATGAAGGCTGTGCGAACCGAGGAGGATGCCTTGCCGGCTGTGTCCTGCGCGGCGCTTTGGGGCACCCGCGATAATTCGCGGGATGGCCCTTCTGTCCGCACAGGACGCAGCTGGGAGGATCCTCAGGGACCGGTCCCTTCCGCGAGCAGTCGGCTGTTGCGTGGTCGTCCAGGCACTTGACGCACCTTGGACGCGCGTGACAAAAACGTTGGGAATGCCCATAGAGCTGGCAGCGATGACACTGACCAGGAAAACCGCGACCGCGTGGAGGTTCGACCCTAAGGCCGGAGAGTTGGCAGACTGCCTTGACGTTAAAAATTTGCTTTCCTTCCGGGGAAAGCTCGAGATGAACGAGAACGAGATCGAACGGGACCCTAGTGGTCGCTCGGTACATGCGGTGCACCGAGATGACGGGGAACGATTGGGACTTAAGGTCCTCGAAAATCCGCTCAGTAGTGAGCTCCACGGGGAGCCCTCGGATGACCACCGTTAAGCGGCGTTCATCCTCTAGCGCGTAGGTGTGGTATCCGTAACCACGTTCGCGGAGGAGACGAGTCAGACCACGGTGGTCCGACGATGACGCGGTTTGAACGCGGATACCGTCGGCGGTATTTCGGGCGGACTTGAAATGGAGCTTGTGCTCCGTCATAAGTGCGGACAGAGTGTCCCACTTAGACTTGTCCCTTATGTAAAGCGGCGGCGGCGCGGGGGACTTCCGTGGCGCTGAAGGTGCCTCCGCGGGCGCTGAAGGCGCGGACGACGGCGACGCGGACGCGGGCGCTTCGGGCGCTACTAGCGGGTTTTGAGGCCCGTTTTCGCGGGACGTTCGAGGAGAGCGCTTTCGTCGCCTTCCTCTTGGCCGATTTGGTCTGCACGGTCGTGAAACCGTCGTCCTCGTCAGCGTCCGAGGAAGGGGACGAACTCCCCGACTCGGAATCCGAGGCCGTCTGCTCCGTAGGAGTGGCGGCCTCGACCTCCATGTCGGAGGTGCTCTCGGTCACGATCGCGGCGCGCGAGGTCGAGGGCGGAGACTCGATGCCTAACAAGACAGAGTAGCGCAGGCATAATTGAGGCGCAATTCCGTGGACCCAACCATAGAACTGCGACTTGGACAGATCTTCGGGTTCCGCCGCGGATTTGGGGTCCATGGTGGAGCCCGGAGATATGAGCCGTCCTCCCTGCGTGAGCAGGGAGGCGAGTGCCTAACGTGAACCCTATCGAATCTCTGTCAGTAGGTGACAGAGGTGTGCCTAATACCCTAACGACTGTGTATTTACACGACGCAGGCTATTACGACGAAGTCTTTGAATTGCGTTTCGTACCCTAACTAGGGCGACGTCGGACTTGTTGGACCCCTATGCAGGCTCGCCGGCCCGCAGGTGTGCTTGCGGCGATGACTCACACACAAACACAATCACACCGCTGGCTTGCACACAATGGAGGTCGTTATCTTGACTGGCGCAGGTGTACGAACGGTCGGTGCAGGTGGTCGGTGCAGGTGGTCGGTGCAGGTGGCTGGGCGGTCAGCGTGACGGCCCAGGTAGGTGGCGCGAATAGGCGGAGCAGGTAAAAGGGACATGTGTCCCGGTCGACTGCTCAACGGTGAATGTACTTTGAGTGTTGTTTCAATTCTTCTATCTATGTATAGACCAAAAGACTTTGCCCAACTGATTGATCTATCCACTCACAATAATGTATAAAAGTAAGAACATTTAAATGAATTTCATTTGTATGTTCATTTTAAAGAATTATTTATATTTAAAAGTAAATAATATTAGAAGGTATTTTTATTTAAAAGGTAAAACCTTCCACAATCATTGTCTCACACATGGCGACGCCAGCAGTTGGTCTATGTCATTGTTTATAAAAGTAGTATTCTATAACTCAATGGTTGTCACCATAAATATATTAATATTTCAATAAACTATCTTTGAATAAGTGAAAACAATTAATATTTGAGTGACAACTCACAACAGTCAACAGACATGTCACGAACAACAAGACAGCAACTATGTCTAAACGTCATATAATTAAACTATATTTTTTATTGTTTTCTCCAAATAGTACGTTATTTATTACCCTAGACTAAATAATAAAATAATCATTATATGTCGAGGAATAACTTATGATGGATCAACAAAACGAAGTACCACCCGACAATATAATCACAACAATAATGAATCATGAAATCCAACAATCAACTCAAACAGATCAAGAAAGCGATGATATATCAATAACTTCGAAAGAGATCATAACGTACAGACTAGACATTAACCCAACCAATCCCGAAGTCGGCAATAACAATAGTCTTCCATTACAGAGACTACCCAACGAAGAAAATACAAACAGTTTTACAAGAATAAATAAAGGGATTTCATCTGTACCAGTAACTAACCAACCCGTTCGCATATTTTCAAACTTGCCATCACCAATGTCTCTAATGTTACCATCTTCATCACAACCTCAATCTTTATTTTTACAAGCTTTATCTAAATTAAATATGAGCACCTTGAGTTTGGCCGTCGCTAAGAACGATAATTCTATTCTCTTTGACAGGAATGAATCTCATAACAAAGAATTATCTCCCCCAGATTCTTTGACAAGTGCTCCACCTTCTTATTCATTTGTAATACGACAGACGATGACAAGAAAAAGACCTAGATTAATGGGAACGTTCATTCAATCTCCATCTTTTATCCAGCACACACCACCTCCAAATTATACTACGGCATTCGATATTTATGTGGATAGTCCAATTCCAGCTCCTCCAACTAGAATTTACAATTTCGGATTTACGCCAATGCCTATAGTTTGTCCTCAGTGTGGACATACAGGGATTACAGTGGTGGCAAGTAGAATAACGATATGTACTCATTTATGTGCTATTTCATTATGTTTATTATGTTGCTGGATATGTGCTCCCTTACCTTATGTGCTTAGATCATGCAAGAATGTATATCATTACTGTAGGAATTGTCGCAGCTATCTTGGAATGTATTGCCCCACCAATCCAGATATTGCCTATGCTTAAAAGACTGAAATGTATTTTTTTTCCGGAAAAACTTTTCAATAAAAAACAACATGTTCATTACAACGTGATGTTTTAATTAAAGTGTCGCTGGTCTTACATTAAAATTTCTAAACGAAAAACAAATGTTGCTATGTGAAATATTTAATGGATAAAAACGGAATAACAATTTATTTATTGTTATTATGTTCTAATTTAATTTTATTGTTTTTGTGTAGTTAATGATAAATTAAAAACCAATAGAACTACTATATAGGTCTTTTTAGTCAAAGTTAATATATGAAATAGGTTACATTGTCCTAACTCACAAGGTCGCGAAAAAATTCGAATGAAATGTGATTTTTATAAAGGCTGCGTTCAGAAGTGTTTGAAAGTAATTATGGCAAATATTTTTTTTTTATTTTCAAATATCATTAAAATTTCATCGAAGTTAGAAAATGTAATTTGTAACAACTTGTATCATATACGATCGAAATTTTCTTTGGTATTCTATGGTAAATACTAAATGTGTGCACTATTATCTTGAACATTTCCTCTGTCAGTGGTCCTTTAGTGCCATCTGGTGAAAAATTGTCTCTCTTTAAAATTAGAAGTCAGCCTTCCGCGAGTTCCGTGTGTTGCGGAAAATACCCTTTTTGGGCGTCCGACCACATGTGTGAATTGTGAACAAAATATGGTTCATTAGTTATTTTCAGGTTAAAAACGCCATTTTCAGTGCAGTTCGTAGACGTTATCGACAGATACGGTCTGTCCGGAACGTTGTGTTTCGTTAAATAGTTGGAACAAGTCGACGGAAGTGAATTTTTTCGATGTAAATACGGTCGATCCAGGGTCAGTCTGGTGTGCATTTCGAACTTAGAGTATATTTCTTGCTGATAATCTATTGCTGCGCTCTGTTTACAAAGACGTCTTGTTTGACCTTCGTATTTTCGCGAAAGTTCTGCACTTCGTGGGTCCGACCCAAAGCATGCCGTCGTGTTAAGGGGCATGGCGCCGCGCTCGTGATCCTAGGTCGGCGCGAAGCGCGCGCCCGGGCTTACATAACGTGGATTGCGACGGCATGGCCGCGCGAGTGTCTGTCGAGGGCGCTGGACCCTCGTACGCGTCAGTGCTCAACTTCAGAGTGAGTGACAGCAATAAAGAAAACATAGAGGCTACGGAAGAGGTGGCTCATACGCCACCTCGCCAAGATGACGAGGAGGAGGAAGGTTTTGTGCCTGTCATCTCCCATGCACGAAGACCGGCTAAAAGCCGCAGGGAGCGAGAGCGCAGGACTGCGCCTCGACCGCAGAAGGAACCTAAGCCTCACACGGAACCGCAACCTTCTGCTGATCAAGAGCAGGCATCAGACGCTCAACCTAAGAAGTTTGTGGAGGCTCCAATACCTAAAGTAAATCCTTGGCAGGTAAGAGAATTTCTGTTGACACACTTCCAATTTGATTAAGCTACTGTTTGATTGTGGCACATTATGAAACAATCACTATGGATTACTTGTTACTGTTGTTGCATAATATCAATATGGTAAATATTGAGTAAGATGTCTCAATAAATTATATTTATTCAGTTTTACTACTAGCACTCCAAACCCAATCAGTTTTACATATATTAAATATTAATTTATCTCAAACTGAGTCTAGTATAATTTATTCTATTATATAAAACTCATTATGAGACTCTGAATTAGTTGTATATATGTATATCTATAGAAATGGAGAAAATAATAAGACTTATCCACATTATTTTATGACATAGTAAATTTGATTTACTTATACTGTGTTTAAATTCTAATATAAAACATATATAAATAAATTTATTTTTTATAAAAATCTTTTAGTTCAGGCTCTTTAATTTTATATATTTATATGTAAATAAATCTTTGTGTTGTGAATTATATGCTATTACTAGTTTTACATAATTTTTGAAAAAGTGTTAGAAAGATTCCATTTACTTACGTAGTAAATTTATAAAAACTGATTTTAAAAGGTATGTAACTTTAACTTGCTTTGAAGAATAATTTATATAATAAAAAATACATGTGCATTCAAATATTATTTAGTTGATTGTGTAGAAACAAATGATTTATAGTCACGAGAAAGTTTCTGAAAGAAATAAGAATTCCAGTGTATAATATATTTAATAGTGAAAGCAATTCAAATTATAGTTTTTTACAACATATTTTTAAAAGAAAACTGCACAATAATGTAATGCCATAATTTTTAAATTAATACACTTAACTTACATGTTCTACTTTCAGTTAAAATTTACCTATTTGATTATCAGAACTAATCTACCATTAGTTAATTCCATCAAGATGAATTTCACGTAAATCCAAATAGAATCATACATACTATATCAATATATCTGTAATCAGGAAACAAATAGTTGTATGTGAAATATAAAATATATTGTACATGTTATTGAATATATATATATATATATATATATATATATATATATATTTATAAGTTTTGGGATATAAGAACTTTTTAAATATAGTTTGATAACAAAATATAGGGCCTTTCGTCATACTTATGACCTAAAATGTACATGATATTGGACCATTTTGATATATTTCTTGCTAAGCCACAGTAAGTCACAATCAACTGTTTTAAAAACCTTTCAAAACAAAAGTTTTAATCCACAAATTATAAACTCAAATATTTATTAAGCCGAACACAATAATTAAATGATGAGAAGGTGCAACACAATTGGAGACATATTGTATGTATATATTTTTTTGATTCACTTATAAAATATTTTTGAAATTCTGTGAAAATTTTTGGCTATCTTAGGGTATATAGTATTGCATTTTTTAATTATTTTTTTTAATTTGTGAGAAGCCCTTGTACCTCGGAAACCCTTTAAGATAGAATCAGTAATTTAAGTTAGATGGAGTCTGTCCCAAGAACACATTATAACTGTTTCTTTTTTATTAAATTGTGAATTCTCCAGCACCATGTCATATTAAAATAAAAGTACACTCTTCCACTTTTAATAATAGTATAGTACAGTGAAATAGATTTTGTTCTATAAGGTCTAACAGCCTTAAATATGGGTTACTAACTTGTTTTGATTTAGAAAAACAATCAAACTAAAAATACAATATTTTTATAAGTTTATGGGTTGCAAGACCCCAGCAGCCCTTATCATTGTCATAGCAAGAATGTTAATTACAAAAATTTATTACTTTATTTATAAGCCAATGTTATGCACCATTTATTAGGCGTCTGTGCTAACCACTTGACCAATGGGGCGGTTATTATTTATATATATAATATTAATGTCACTATGAACACAGTCAATTAAGATTTACTGAATGATGAGGTTTTGACAATACAAAATGTATTTATAATTAATACCTAAAAGATGGTTACAAAAATGAGTTCAGCTATTTTTATGATATAATCTAATGTTAATTATACATATAAAGTTATCATTAAAATAGATGATCATCAAGAAGATACATGGGGACAATATTATGATGGGGGGTGATGATATCGCCATACCATTCCACTGTCCTAGATAAGTCATTTTAAAAACCCGAGAATCATACAAAGGTCAGGGATTCGAACCCAGGTTCTCTGGATTCTAAATATCGCGTTTCAGCCACTCCACCAAGAGGCAAATTGACATTAAATTCAATAATTAGGTAATATTTTCTCTAAGACTAGTATATTTGATAAACAAATTGAGTAAGATGACGCCATTATTTATCATATACGAAAATATAGGTTACTCAGATATAAAAGTACTTTGAACTCTTACGTATGTGTAACCTTGAGGTTCCTTTTTTTTTTTTTATAAAAAAAAAATGTTTATAATGTTTTACTGCAGGTGTAAATAATATATTATTTCTGAAATTAATTCTATAATTGTGTTGTGTGTAAAATGCATAATATTACATGATGCATGATGCAACCGTTACCTGAATAGATATTCTGTTTAAATATTGGGAATGCTCTGTATAAATATATTATTTTTAAATTGTTTGTCTTGACTGACGCACTTACAAAACTACTGAATCTTTGATTGATTGATTGATTTTTGCTTTACCGGATATTATGCAAATGATGCAAGTCTTTTTTATCCTTCCATTGACCTTTTATTCACCTTGCTTTAAAAATACATTTTTTTTTAAATAAACTAATTTAAATTTGATTATAAGTAGTGATGATCAATGAAAGAATTTTATCAATCATTATTTTGTTATTATGTGTTTTTTTTAAAGAATTATTCTCCCTGACATCTATTTCATTTGGGAAGAAGTGTCACCCTGGTAGGGGGCAGTGTTGATCTAATATATTCATGAACGTTAATTATTAAGTTATTATTATATATCTAATCATATGTTTTTCTTCTCTCAATATATAATACTACGGTCAGGGTCATTTAGTATGTAATGTTAAATTAATGTAGCTGCAGGATGCTTATAGCGTAGGAATCAATTTCATGGTGTTTATAAAAAGAGTATATTATATATACATTACAGAATTAAATGAATTAACAGCTGGCTATGTGTGCTTTATTATTTATTATAATAGTTGTTTTTGAATTTAGAACTTCTGGGTGATTTTGTGGGTATTTTTATGTCTTCCTTTATTGACTACCAGTTTACAGTGACATTGTCCACCTACATTAATCATATAAGAGCTACCTCATACATTTACCAATATTTGGTGAGGACTGTCACTTTATTAAATAAAAATAAGTAGTCCATGTTGCGTGATTGCACAAAGATATAATTAACTGTCAAAGTACACTTAAATTCTTAACAATCTATGGTTCATTCAAGCAATGGTGGGTTCTCACCACTTCGTGTGGGAATCGAAACTTTGGTTCATTTCAGTTCAGCAAACAGGGCCACTCACTAAACCAGCTGACTGTCAATTTGTTATTATTTAGTTCTTTTCATAGATACCAAATTATACCCAGTGAATAAGTTTCTTATACTTGAGTATTCTTTTGTACTTAGTACGTTTTGACGTTATGAAAACTATGAAAGTTTACCAAACCATAAAATCATACATAGAATTATTATTCAAAACATACTCTATGAATCTATATCAAAATCTTTAGATATATTTTTAAAAATCTGTTAAAAATTATATTATTTAGGATGATTTATAGAATGATCCTAAATAACTAAATATAAATATATAGGAGAACGGTATCACACGCGGACGAAGTCTTGTGCAGTAACTATTACACTATGATTAACTTCTTTTTGTAGTAAAGAGTTTAGTCTCCTGATTAGTTCGACTATTATAGTCCCCTTATTTCTTAATTACAATGTATAATAAAAATTATATATTATTTCAATTCCGTATCCCATATACTGTATATTTAGTATTGTTTTCATTGTTAAGTGCTCTGTTATACAATAATTTACCTTCACCTTTTGTTGTAATAATTTGTGCCTTTTCACAAATCCGTTACGTAGTATATTTAAAATAAATACCTTTTATGATCTTAATTTTTATATTCCGTTTGAATTTGTAAAAATAAATAATAATATAACAAATTGTATTATAAATTTTGCGAATTCAAATCTATAAATAAAGATTCCGTAGTAGTACTAGATTTCATAATACTCACTAAAAATTATCCCCAAATATTTTGTCTAAATCAAATCTTATTCACAAAAAACTCCAAATATGTTAGTGAGAGATGAAACAAGTATTGTCGTAACTGAACCAGTAATTTTCTTTGTTTCAATGTGTCACAGACTCCTACATTGTATCGATCAAAACTTGATCGATGCCGGCCTTGAAACATCCAACGTATTCATATTTAGATAAATAATATTCTGTAAAGACAATAGTAATCCTTGAGTTAAATTTGATAAGTCAATAAAATGGCATACGATACATTATTTGTATAAAACATTCTGTGGTTAAAAAAGTAACTTTACTATATCTGGGACGGCTCTATATAAAAACAACCCTGACACGGGTAACCATCCCCTATTGATTTAAACTTGGCCTACAAAGATGACCTTGGGATTACCTGTAATAGCCCGAGTCTTGCTTCAAAGATCACTAGAGCAGCAGATAAGTGGACGATGAGAATTTAATAACTTAATATATTATTATTTATTATCTATTGTTTACAATTTGTTTTAATTAAATAGTTGCGTTTGTTAAGACGTTATTTAACTCTTATAATATAATCTATTTACAAAAAATATCATATTTTATAAATTAATTCCATTAACACTCTTGTTAAAGTAATAAATGGTTTTAGATAATATATTTTTTACTATTTCAATGATGGGAGCATTCCATATAAAGGTATATTAATTGTTTAGTTCTTTCCATCTAATGACTGTTCTGATCATCGATGAATCAATTTATTTATTATCATAGGTATAATTTGATGTGTATTCAGATGTTTCATACGCTTAGTAAAATGGTAGTGATGGTACACGTAAATACGTTAATGTGGATAAATGTTCCAGAACAGTTTTAGAATTACTGTTTGAATTTGATGGCTTGTTCCTGTAGTGTTTAAAGGCCTGAGTGCTCAGTTAAAATGTTGTGGGTTCGATTTCTACACGGATATTCTTTATATGATCCACAGATTGTTATGCCAAGTATAGGTGTTTTTATGAGGATACTATGTTTATAAAACCACATGGATTATTTATACTCCTGGTAGTTGTTTTAAAAAAAAAATCTAATGTAGGAATACGTTACTCAGATCTTTGAAATTATATAACGCGAACGAAGATGCGGGTAAAAGCTAGTTTAGATCGTAAATTACAAAAGTGATTCCATATCAATTCGTGGTTGGTCTTATCACTCAGTGATAACTAACCTCAAAGAACACGTGGTCTGTCGTGGTCAGGGTTGCCGTAATAATGAGTGTTGTTATATAAAAAAATGTATAACATTTTAATAATTATTATTCATTCATTTTAGAATATATAAAATATTTGAGTATTATTAATTAAATTACCTATAATCATTTTAGTTTTGAGGAAGAGTACATTTTATTTTATTATATATTTTTAACATGCGTCAGTAAAAACATAATTGGTTCTTGAATTCATTCGTAAATTTATTGATATTGCTATACCGGTGTTGTTTTATTTCCGGTCTCGAATAGAGTTTCTATTTAATTACTTATTAAAAAAAGGGAATATTAAAAATTCGACTAATTACTATCAATATTAAAATAACAGTTACGTTATACTTAATCGCTGGCATTTATCAAAGATTGATTATGTATTAAATGACAAAACTTCGCCTTATCTACTTCACTAAACAGATTATTACATTATTATATGAATAATGTATACTTTTAGATACTGGAAGAATTAAGACGTATTAAATTATAAACCGGAAAATAAATAATGACCTTATAGTCAAATGTTATACGACCATATTAAAAACTGAATATCAAAGTGTGAAGTCTAACATTGAGAGGTTTCTCGTATTTATCGATCTATTGATCGGGTACCAAACGAACAGAGGCCTATTAATGTTTTTTCTAACATGTATTTTAAAATTAGTTATAAAACACCCGGTCCTCTTTAGTATAATCGAAATGTTTTCATAGTAATAGTCTGTTTCTAATATCAGTGAGAAAACAATCCATTATCACTAAATTCCCGTTACCAAGGTTGCTCCGCGTCACGCAGACGTTGACAGCGTGACGTAGTCTGGACCTTCGCCAGTTATGCTCTGATATGTATATAATAAAATAGTAACTTTAGAAAGAATCTTTACATTTACAGTTCATTACCCAAAACTTAAATCAATTACATTTTTCAAAGTCTGTTTGTTTGTGCACCACGGAAATACAAATTATATATGGTTTTTGATAAAATTTTGCGTGTGTGCCAAAATTTTGGATATTTTTTAATCTGGATTTTTTTACATATTCACTGGATATCATAAAAGATGTGTGTGGGCTATATATTTTATATATGTTTCAACGGAGGTGAGTAACTGGCAAATAATCTGATGTATAATAGATAATAATATATTAAAGACATTTGTAAACTAAGCGTTGGGTTAGCGATTTTGTTCAAATATTACAGTATTGAACCAGCTTTGAATACTAGGAAATAATAGTTTTATTTTAAAATCTTGGTCAAAAATTAGCAAAAATGGAAATCACGTAAATAAAAGTAAAAAAGGCATTCAACAAGCCAAAATTTAACAGACCCGGACTAGGAACAATAGTCTACAGTTAATTCAAAGAATTGTTCCAGGCCAGGCTTTTGGAGTCAATTAAAACATTGACAGATGGTTTCGTCACAACTTGTTTGAAGTTCAAATCATTTAATATATTGACCATTGTGTTACTCCTCCTGTACCCTGATTAGGAGACCTGCCAAGAATGTTAATGGTTGCATTATTAAATTTATCATTTTACTATTTCATACAATATTTTACCATTTATGACGTCATCAATGTCGTAATTAACTATGTATATGTAAAATGTATTTAAAAATTGTATGTATCTACATAATCTGCTGTTGTATGTCTGTATTAAAAATTTTTATCACTATCCCGTTTGAGTGTAAAGGTAAATTTTACATGTATGCATTTGTTCAAATTTAATTTAATTTCAAAACTGAAAGGTTCTTTACATCTTATCCACTAGATTGTTTGTTCTTTTTTAATATTTTAATTTATTCGCTTCTGCGTTTGTAACTGAGATAAGTACGTTTGTAAGCAACCTTAACGAATGGTATTTATCGAAGGTTGTAGTCACGTTATTGGTAAATACTATAAGTTTTAATTATACTGGTTTTAGACTTATTTATCATCATCTCAATTTAGGTTATTTCTATGGTATCTGTAATAACATACAATTTCAGCTTCGGCTTATGTAATCTTTAATAACTCTAATGATTTATTTCTTTTATGTAAGACAATATAATATATTAACTTTGACCATAGACGTGTTAGAAATAATTTATGATTGTTTAGTATTTCATCATAGAAGCTGATCAGCTGAGACCAACTAATATTGGACTTGGTCCAATGTTTATTTTTGTATAATTATCACGCAATCTACAAATTATATTTAACTGTTTATTTTGTTTTTATTTGTGCGTAGCGATTTGCTGTGTCTGGGACTTTTAAAATAGAGATACCCTCTGGTCTAAAGGTCTTAGATTAAAATGTAAAGCTTTTATGTAAAATTTATATTTTCCTGGCTGTGTTCAAGTAAATTAATCCGAATTTCGCCCGAAGAGATTCGAATCTATTCGGGGTTCCCCTATTCATGAGCTCGAAGCATGGCGGATTCACGGCGAACTTATAGGTTCCAAACTAGTCGGGCTAAATTCCTATTAAGTAACTTGATCATATCCTTGTAAATATATATTAAATAATCATTATGGTTAAAAAAAAATAAAGTTTATAAAGTGAAGTTCACAAAAAGTGCAATGATATTTATTATTTAATATCAAACATATTTCGCTACCTCTCGACGTCAAATGAAGGACTATGAGCAATTGTTGACGCTGCTATAGGCAATAGTATCATTTTGCTAGGGGACAAATTCCCCTTTCGCTAATGCCAAGGACGCGTGCACACAGCTGCATCGCGAGGGTTCCGAGAAGAGGGTGGCTAGTGAAAATTTTAATTGAATGCCACGGCTTCTTAATTTGAAATTCGAATTCGCTTCTTAATATAAGAAATGGTCTGGATCGTAATACGTGTAACGGACTTGTCAATAGATAAACCGATGTTCATGTATGAAATATCGATCATTAGGAAAATGCATTGAATTTCTATAATGTTTGTATTTTTGTATGTGTCGAAGAAATGTCTAGGAAAATGTGCTTATATGAATGGTACTATTTCATGAAAATTCCAAAAAAATATATGGCTGTCAGTCAACTTTTAAGTGACAGAAAATAATGTCTTCGTCCTTAGTATTTCACACCGCTAGTTTCTAATATAATTTCTATATTTGTGAGGAAATAAGAGTTAATTTCATATACGTGGATAGGTCAACAATGATCCAATGATCCACAATGGACAACTCTGGTCGGCCACACGTGAATAGTGAGCCATCTATTGTATGAGTTCTGCCACAACAATGTTATTTATGAACATATTTAATATCTAATGTATACGAGTGGAGTGTGTCACTATCTTCTCAGTCAAGGTCTTCTTTACTAGATCGTAATAACTTCGTGAACATCAAACAAATACTAGGATTGTGAAATAAAACGAAACAAATACTAGGATTGTGAAATAAAATGAAACAAATACTCGAATGTATTTTTTTATGGATTCCAAAATGAGGCTTTATATTATATTAAATCTTTGGTGTTCTAGAAACAGATAGATTGTTATTTTTGTAAAGAACTAGAATTAGAGCCACTAGCCATGCGACGTGGCACGTTCACACAAGCGATTTTAAAACTAATGAGAGGTTACTATGTCCCTTCATCAAGAAAAATACTATGTGATAAATATTAAGAATATTTTAATAATATTCTATATTTATTTTATTTTTTAAATTCACTCGTATATCCGTCTTTTTACGATTATTCTCGTAGGAATGAAGAGACAAAATAGCAGACGCAGTGCGTTACTCTGGCATCATTCCAATACAGAATGAGAAGTGTAATTGAATTGTCTTAAAGTCCATACAACCGTTAACGTGACGTTATTCGTTATTTTTTTATTTCAAAAATATTCACATACCACCTTATCCCTTTACAAATTAAAAAACGGTGATATAACGTGGTTCATAATAATAATCAAGGCTTATTATTATGAACAATCAATCAGTCAATCTAAATTATGAAATATGACGTAAAATATATTTATATATATATATATATATATACATATGTTTGTAATTTGTATATATAGAACGTCTCATTAACCGAACCTTGAATTGATAACTGATAAGAATCGATCTGTGACGTCGCCGGTTATTGTATATTGATTTTTCTTTAAATATTTTTTTTTGTTATCTTTTTTTATGTATGGCTTTATTATGGCTAATATTGCAATGGCTTTTTCTTATTTATTGAAATTTATTATTTGAGCTGTTTCATTATTTTAAATTAGATATTCTTATTGTTGATATGTTGTTTATTTACGCTTACAAAATATATCTTCGGGAAATATGGACACAAGGAGATAATATTTTTTTAGCGTAGATTTTTTTAAAATATATTATATAATAATCCAAAAAATCTGCAATAAATAAGGTGGGCATTACCATCTGGAAAGATATACGTAAGTAGGTTTAGCACAAGCTTTGTTTGTATGTTGTAAGTTGTAAATATAATAAATAACATAGTCTCCCTCAGATATAATTTTTATGAAAAAAATATATTAATATTTATTAAATTTGAAAGTGGCACAGAATGTAAAGTAACTTACATTATTACAAAACTACCGTCTATAGCTTGACATTTTTTCCACGGATATCGAGCGATGACAGATAGAGATCTTATTACTTTGGTATTGGGTACACTTTTATATGTAGATTACAAAGTGATACATTGACAAAGGGCGAGTGTGGTACAAGTTATAAGAGATAAGTGAGTAAACTAAAGACCTATGTATATTCTATTATAAAATAGCAATTCACTGCCTTAAATATAGTTATTAGAAAATGTTTTAGCTTACACCAAAAAAGTTTTCAATTGGGTTGTTCCTTCTTAAATTAATTGTATATTAAGTTAGCTTTAAATTATTTATTCTACCTTAAATTCTACAAATGGTATTTTTTTTTTATTTTGTAAATTTAATTTAACATGAACGGGATTAAACTGTCGATATATTACGCATCACGCCGTCGTTACCACTACGAAACTATATTATCCCAATAAAGTACTCAATTTTCATTCAAATTGTATATTCTTGTTTCCTTGTTATTATAAACCATTCGACTTTTAAAAAAAAAGTTATAAATATATTTTTTACATTAAGTTTGAAAAAAAATCAATTTACAGTTGGTCACTGTCTAAAAGCGAGGATAATTTTAATATGATTTACATTGACATTAAGAATTATATCGACATTAAGTCGATATAATTCTTAGTTATTTCTCTATCCTCCACTCTCCAACAAATATTTTCAGCAATGTCTTCAGTAAACCATCACCGAGTTTCAGTTACAGTAGGTAGCACATGACAGACATCTTGGATATATATAAACTAAATACAACCTTCTGATCTATCCATGGATAACTTCATATTTATATCTAGTTATATATTTTTTTGTTTTAAATAAGGGATAGACCAGATACGTGGAGTTAAACATTGATAATATATAAACATATGTTATTCATAGATATTCATCAAGGTCAAATATACTTTTGCATAAAAACTTAGTATGTTAGTTGTAAATAATATAAATCTTAAAACTTTATTTAAATTATCGTAAATAATCGCTCTATCTTATGTTTTGTAAATCGTTTTTGACCCTTAAAGCAGACTACGAATAAAACTTGATACAGTTTCAAAAACTGACCGAACTATCACTGTCAGGATATTTTTTTTAGTTTATCAAATTGAATTAAAGTATTAGTATATTCTATAGTTAAATATTCCTTATTCGAATACAACAATATTAACGGTATTTTTCGTCATTTTGATTACAGAAATTTGTATTCACGGTAGACCACAGTTTGATCTACATTTGTACAAACACCTTATTAGCATATCGTTTAAAATTATTTGTTCATTTTAGGTGCGAGGTGGTAGTACCGGCGCTCCGCCCCCCGCGCCTCCCGCCATCTTGGAGCAAGAGAAGAGGTCGCCCTTGCAACCCCAGCAGCAGGGCAGAGCTCAACTACCTCCAGGTAAGATATGCAGTACACCAGCTCTTGTTCGGCAGGTACTCTGTCAGTATGAAACCATGAATTATTCCTTAATGACGCTGATAGATCTTAATAAAAAAACTAAGTACATCATCCTCATTTGACATTATTTATTGAATTAACTCTAATATTTTGTTATTTTTGTGTCGTACTGTTCTAATATTATCAGTGAGGGTCGTAATGTTGTAACATACCCGAGCATTGGGAATCTAATTGGATTTGTAGTTTCAGATAAGAATTAAAAACTGTAGCTTTATCATATTGGTATAGATTATTTTTTAGATTTTAGTGAGCTTTTTATATTGGGTTTTTCCTATTGCTTAATAATATAAAAATTACTGATTTAATAGCCAGAAACATTACGTAATAGATGAAGTACAGAATTAATTTGGAAATTTTTTATCTGTTGGATAAATGGGTTCCGATCTTTTGGCTCATTATTTTGTAGTCCAGTTATAGATGATTTAACTTCATCAACACTGTCTGTGAACTGCCTGTAAAGCATCCGTTTGTATAAATATATACAATTAGATTAGGTCATATTATTATATTTATATATTCATTATGTACTTATAAAACAATACATAACAATAGACACCACGTATAATAATTAGAACTATCTGACAGTCATGAAGTTTTGGCGCATTTATATATACTAGCCGTTTCCCGCAACTCTGTCTGTCCGTCCATGGACTGCATAAGAACTTCATACGATCGAACTTTAGAAGTACAGACCTAATTATATTTTCGAAGAACGCATTTCAAATACTTTGCTAGACTATATATTATATAATATAGTCTTTAACCATCTTCATTAAATGTATTATCACTAAAAGTTATTTTATATTATTGACTACTGCAAGCTAACAACGTTTGTTGTTGACTGTTTTTTTTTCTCATTACGTATAACTCTAAATAGAGTACCTACCTACTTATCATACTAAATTCTTCCTTATTTATCCACTGTTCACTCCACTGAATAACTAGGTACAGACAGATAACTATATCTGTAGCAAGTGACAGATTCAGGGAGAGATGAAAAGTTATTATTTATCTCAAACAGATATTGAAGTACCAGCAGATAAGTGTTTACTTATCTTTATTAAAAATAATAATGTTTGAATATTGTCAACAGAACCTGTACCGGTGCCCGTACCACCAAAACCAACTGTAGTCAAGGCACCCAAAAACGCTAAGATAAATCAAAAGGTAAGTTTTGACCAATATTCCCCTCGTCTCCCTCCCAGCTTAGTCCTAAAAAAACATCGATTTCATTTCACAAAAAAGTTATTTTGGTATAAAACTTCTAAGAAATAATCGATTCTAAAAAAGAATTACAAAAACTCGTTGAATCTTTGTAATGATTTTTTTGTATGAAAGATAAACTTAAACGCACACTAACTAATATTTTATTGTCTATGTGTGTTGAAGAATGGACGTTAACAGTAAACAAGATTTTGTAGTCTCTGTGTGTGTTATGCAGATTTCATTACAAGTATTATTGTTTGATGTTGTTTGTATGTCCAGATATTGTAGACTTTATCTGAATAGGAATGGGGTCTTGTTTTCTTTGCACCAATGTAGTAAGATGACCATGTATGAAGGATATTATGTATATTATTACAGTTTTTATATAATTATTTTAGTGTAAGAAATAAGTGACACTACGCAATAAATATTTAATAATGAGCTTATTAAAGATATTTTATAAAAAAAATCCTTCTTTTGTTAAAAGATGGTCACAGTGTAATGAAACCGCGCAACCGCGACACCAGTGATGTGCCCGATGTATCGATTTTTATATAAATACGATATTTATATACTTTGATTACATTATGTTATACTCATTATTACTAGTATTATTGATGTTTTTGTGTGCTAATAATGTTTTATGCGCATAATAAATTATATATACATATTTTAAATAATCCTTATCATTTTGGGGAAATAATACAATTATGTTAGTTTTATACAGTCATTTGATTCTTAGATTCGATTAAAATATGCGTTACAATTAAAACCTGTTTGGTTTAATAATCTGTTTTGAGTATTTCGTATCTCATATTTTATCTCTAACATTTAAATTAAATACTTTTATCTTGTCACATTTCTGATTCCTGTTAAACCTAACATATTTTTATTGTTACATATTCACGTTTGTTTACAAGTGGTAGTTGATAATGTCATTATGCAAAATAATTAGCGCCTTAGCACAGATGACGTGGTAATATTTACACGTCCAGTAATAGAACCCGGGAACAGTAAAAAACATTTATGTCACTAGGCTAGAAATATATTAAATTAATTAATATTCATCGCATGCACTCGCATTTTCCATCACTATGCCAGTCGGACGCTCGCCGGCGCGCTGGATTGCCGCGTTTCTCGTTCGAATTTAGAATACAGTTTTAAATTTGGAATAATAATTTAAAAGCTCATTCGTCACTGCCGATTATTTTTTGTAATAATTGTGTTATTTGTTATATCTATTCTGGAATTTGATATAAAGAATTTATTTTATATTCGGAACGTTTATAAAAGGTCGCGTCGAGTGTGTTTGAATTGTGGTAGAAAAAAAGTGTTATAAATGTGTTTACTGGCAGATTTGTTCTGGTGATTTGGAATGCAGTTATATGGTTTGAATGTTACGTTCCTTATAATGTACAGATTGGATTTTAATATCTTAGATATCGTTAATTACTGTTATCAATTTGAAAGGGATCTATTTATAGTATGGCTGTAGTGTGTAAAGATTTAATTAATATACATTAAAAAAATAAAGTTTTTTTGTTGTAGTAATTTATTGCATTCAATACGCGATGTATTTGATTGGTGACCTTGAGCAATAAGACCGCCATTTGATGATGCATTATTATGCAGAAGGGGAATTTGCTTCTTTTATTAGACTTTTATCTAAGAATATAGTTCCATTTAGATTTTTTAGTTTTATGCAACAAAAAAATATCAGAGAAGCTTTCTCGTAATGATCGTCTCATAAATAGAATTTTATTATTTAATATATTACTATTGTAAAAGTTACTGTTTTTACTATTAATTTTAAGTTGTTGTTTTTGTTTTTCATTATTTCGATCGGAATTATATAATAATGTATTTATTTTAACACATTCTTTTTTTTATAAGTACATAATTCGCGATCGCAATGCAATTACAACAATAGGATGAAGTAAATATGGCAATATGAACATTTTACAAAAACATATTGTTTATAAATATTAATTTTATAGACACTCTATTTTACAGTAATTCAGGTGTGTAAATATACAAAGTTATTAATAATTTGCCATGACATTTAAGATAAGATGGCGGTAGAATTATTTGTTTATATTATATGTATTATACAAAAACTATTGAAATTAATGATTTATTTTGATCTAATTTCAATAAATATTATGTGAATAATTTATTAATTTTGACCGTTGATATGTTTAATAATATTGATTCCGCTTTCCCCCCTTTGATTGGTTTAAAGGTAAACTACCTATTATATACATAGAGTAATTGAATATTATGTAAATTAAAACCTGGCTTTGGCGGCTTTTTTCGGTTTAGCTTTTGTCAGTTTTTGTTTGTCAACGCGTTACGATATCGGATCAAACATTCGGGTTCTGTCTAATACTTTATTATTTAAATGTATGTTCTTTCTTTTTCTTCATCGGCCTGAAATGTCTGGTAATTGATTAGGGCTTGCTATTTAAACTGATTTTAAAACACGCGTCACGTACAATTTATCTGACAATTGTCTGCGTCTAAACTCTAAAGTGACAAAAAACGGCTTTCCGAATTTGAATCGTATATCTTGCAATTGTACGCAGTTCTAATATATATAAAATAAATAATAAAAGTATTTTTTTATTATGCTAAGGAAAGCGCGAAAATAAAATTTTTAAATATTGTTTACACGTGACACGACTTTATACTAATAACAAGTCATGTAAAATTATTTCTACATGAACATTTAATATTTTTGTTGTACGTTATTTGTTACGAATTATACTTTTTTAAATGTAAGTTTCATAATTTTTCTTGGAAAACAGGAACTCATTTTAAATTTAGCCATTTGAATAACGTACATCTTTAGAGCTTTAATTTTAATTATTCGTCTTTAGTTTTATTAGCTGAAGTGTTAAACAGATGTACAAATAATAATAATGTTAAGCTTTTTTATTACACATTAGTTTAATTACGCTTTTATTGTTTCTTAACTCGTACTTAAAAACACGACTCGACTTACGAGAATGTCGAGAAAGCATTCCATTTTCCAATATAAAATTCATTTAAAATAAGTATGAAATATTAAAGAAATGTCGAGAAAAATGAGCTGGTACATGTACTTATCAGCTTCTCAATCAGATTTAGAGCGCAACAGCGTCGGTATTATTTGCGCAACGCTTTCGTAATATTTATTTCTTAATGTTTATTACTGTCGACCTCTTGGTCCAGTGACTTGAGGTTTGCTTCTCATGGTTCCAAATATATATCATAACATAAAGGTTTTATTTATTACTATTATTTTGTTTTGACATCTGGATATTGTTTAGGTTAGGTCTGGACAGTATAGTTAATTTTTTTAACTACATATTTCATATAACTATTTGAGTTTTACCAACACGTTACTAAAAATCAGTATTAGGTAACATTTTATCAAATGCCAACTAAACCAGTTTCATTTTAGCTAATAAACTTGATATGGTAACTAGGTTTAAGCTAATGTCTGATGATCCTGTGAGAATAATGGAATTCATATTAGAAAAATAATTTAGTATTTGCAACCTATCTGTATCTTGTTTAGATTTTTTTTTATACTTAATTTAATAAACCAGTTATTTCCTACATACATAATATAATTTAAATGAATAAGTTTCTATTGATTGTAAATTTTATAATAGGTAATTAGGTAGCGTCCCAAACAGATTAGGTTGTTGTGTATAGGGCGCTTACATAACTCTTTCGATCGTCGAAACATCGACGGTACAAAAATTCTATGCTTTGATTTTATGATTTGGTAAACTGTCATAGTTTTCGTAAAGTCAAAATTCGCTCGGGGGGTAGATGACAAAACTAAGACGCAGTGCGTGAGCCGTAGTACCAATAGTACTACGAGTACTACGGCAACTCGCTTCAAATAAACGCTCATAGGTATTAAAACATGATATAATATTTTCTATACTTCATATAGTTTCATGTCCGTCCCTATAACAGTGTTATAATCACACAAACAGGGTAAGACCTCGTTTTATAATTTGTTTGAAGATTTTAATTATATTAAATGTTACCATCAAGAAGTCCGTCAATATTTCGTTTAATCGTATTAAAGATTGATAGAAATAAAGCAATTCTAATCCTAAATATTTCCTAATTCTAATTCTAATCCTAAATTATTCTGAAATCCAAAATAAATGCCGAAATAAAATACATACATTGAGAACTTGAAAATATTGAAAGTGATCAATAATATAAATGTACTTATGTGATTGGTTTTTAATGATGCTAAAACCGTTAGTGGACTCATCTAGGTCAATCAATATTATCTGTGACTAATTAATGATTTATCTTAATATACTAGCGACAATCTAATGATAATGAATCGAGGGATTCATTATCGTTGGGCTTGAACGATTCAATCTAGACACTAATATGAGGTTTTAATAAGAGTAGAATACTGAGGTATAAAAGTATTATTGTACTAACATCTATTATAAGAAAAGGTGGTCCAAGGAACAACACAAATCAGATGTTATAAGAATTAATTGTCCAATTTTTTTCTAAACAAAATTTATAATACAAATATCAAAAATGCTGTAAATACTAAACATTTTTTGGCTAATCAAATGATTTCATTGTAAGATAGGTTTAGTTTTTATATATTTTTTAAAATCTCACATGATTTCTTGTATTATATTATATTATATTATATTATATCCAAGGTCATTATAGGTAGGTCATCAGGTATTATATTATATCAATCAAAAGTAGCTTTCAAACTTTTTAACCAAAACAGAGCTAAGTAGAAAAATCGTATTAATATGGTATACTTCACTTATATTTGAGTTCTAAATCTTAGTTAAAAACTAGATTCAACCATACATTTCTTGCGCTGCCGTGATAATAATTTTATCATGGCAGTGCAAGAATAGTGCCTAGCTAAATGTTGTCTTAATAGTCTGCATATATAAGTACAAATCACTAAAATTAACTCGTACTTAACCACATTTTTTATGTGTTGGGAAATTTATCACTCGTGCACATTTTAAAAAGTAGCGGTTCTAGATGTTCACCTTGAGGTACTCCGAATTTAGTATTGCTACAAGTTTGAAATATATTATTCAGGATTTAAAACACAGTCTGAGAACTTGAGATATATTATTTAATTATATATTTGACCTTATTCGAAATTATATAAAAATGTTAATAATACCAACTTAGCAACATTCACTGTATACAACGATTTTTGCATTACCTGCACCTGTCTCAATAAAATACAACTATTATACATAAAACGAACTTCCTTTATGCCTTAGCGACCAGATAATTCAAAAGCATTAAATTTACATGTTTTTTAAATATTTTTGTCTTTACAGTGGTTTTAATATATTCCGGTTCTTTACTTGCGATATCGACTTGACGTCAGTACACGTATGAAAATAAGTATACATTGGTGTGTTTCGTATTAAATGCGTGAGAAGTGAATATAGATAGTTATTCATTTAATGCTAATATGGATTCATAAGACGACGATGTAGTAAGACGAGGTCGCTGTGCAGTTCATTGTTTGTTTTATGTGGGGTTTCCGTGTGTGTGTAGAAGAATTGAATGCGCCGGTGAGCTTGACATCTTTGATTCAGCAATGTAGGTGAAGACAATTCTCATTTCTGAGACCGTCGTAATGATATTTTTAAAAGAAATGTTAATTTCTAAATAATGATAAAAGAAATGTTAATTTCTAAATAATGATAAACGTCTTTTATTTGGACACTAATAATTAACAAGTGTAGGCGGTACCATAGTATTGCTTGCATTTGTACGTACTCACTTGCGTTCATTTCCGGTGCAAAAGTAAATAAAAAGTGAAATATTGTCTTTGCTGTCACAAATTTATAACTGCTTTTTTGGGATTTAATAATAATTATTAGAATAAGTCTTGATTCGCTAGTCTGTTCAAGTCTTACATCAGATGTTTAAAATATTTATATCTTATTCTAACTCAGGAATTATGCTCTCGAGAGCCTGTTAAGATATTAATTTGAAATTTTGTACTAGCATATCCAGCCCACTTCGCCGGGCTTAATTTAAAGATGTATTAAATCAAAATACACAATAAAAAGTATATTAAATATAAGGATTAACTTATATAGAATTAACCACCATGACAATAATTATGATTCAACCTGAATTTCATTTCTTCTACTCGTTTCTCTAGCTTGTACATGGATAGTGTCATGACGTAACAAAGACCAGATTTCATTGATATATTTTTGTAATTTTGGAGCTGTAATTTAAATTTTCTGATCATGGTTTAACAATGAAAGAACAAACGCTGGTGATTTGTCTTTACCGAATCTCGCTTCTAATGAATATTTTAGATTTTAAACCGTTTGCTAAAAGTTTTACTAAATAATTGTATTTGTTTCTAATAAATAGATCTATAACAAATGAAAAGAAACTTTTCTCGTCACCGACTAACCTTCCTGATAAAGAATTTTTAAACCCTCTTCAATTTATTAAAACTTAATCGGTTTTATTTTTTAATATAAAATACCAATTTAAATTTACAATATAAGGTAGTAGAGAGGTATACGATGTCCAGGGGAGGGCAGCTGCCTTCTCCCGGCCCCCCCTCGGTACGCGGATGACATTCTTATAATATATTCTACATATATTCTTTATTTTCAGCAAATTAATAGATAATTAACTTTCAACATTTTATTACTTTACCTAGTCTCGTTCCAAATAGACTGGAGCTATTGAATTATAATCACCTGTTTAAAATGTTTATCGTCATATGTTTGTTACTGGCATACATTGTTTAAAACATGTAACAATGTGACCTTTAATGTGATAGAAATAGGATATAAAATCACATATCACCCCGGCACACTAACGACCGTGGAATTCACAATTTATCCGGAGTTATTGTAAACTAATGTGTCGTGCATTTAGTGGTGTGAATGTGTGCGTACCCGTGTATATGTGTGCAGTGTATCCAATCTAGAAATGGAATTTGATCTAGACCACAATATTTCTTAACACACATCCTATCTCATATCTACATCTCGGATAGTAATCTTAACCAGCTGTGAATTAATATATTTATATGTAAACGTAAAGAAATTAAAGAATTCTAACTACATTATTCATTTAATATATCGCCTGTACTTACAGACCGGATGTAAGACAATTAGTGTTTCAAGACCTATCCTGTTTCTAATAAGAAATAATCATATTACGTCTCAAATTGCTAACAGAATAATGCTGTTTTTAATATCTGAATATTGTTTAACAAATTAAATGTTACATCTACAAATTGAGTCGTAAAACAAATCCAACATGACCTTGAGGTGTTACGCAACACGTTGATATTTCGGCTCGAGATAGTCTGGTTTTGTAAATCAATAGATATGTATTATGTAATGTGTTCGTGTATTTTATCGATTTGAATAAAGTGGGGTTCTGTTTTTAACCCATGTCGTTGTTAAGTCATACTACTTTAGCTGTTTTTAAACCATTGAACTCGAATGAACCCACAAAAAAACCACAAAAAAAACAATAAGACGAATAAAGTATTAAAAAATAATTCTTTATACAATATATAAAGTTTATCGTTTGCTGTTATAGATTATGAACATACATACATATTTTATTTCAAGTAAAACCTCTTTTACGAAATACAGTTGTTAATTTATCATTTATATTTTATATTAGACTTAAAACTGTTTTTTACCAATAAATATTTTATTACATTAATTTACTGTTCACACGTGGTGCTTTTAGGTTACGTCCACGTGGCTCGTGATGACAGAGTTGGTGTTTTCATAAGGTTTAAAATAGAACCAAAACCAAGTTTTTGAGGAAGTTCATATTTTTATCAGTAGTCATAGGTGTAGAATATGTCCAATGTATTTTTACAAAAAAACGTACTGAATCTGTAACTGTAATGTTTAATTCTTACAGTCTTAATAAAAACTAAGGTCAAAGTAACGGGGTAGAAAGTTACCTACAATACGGCTTGTTCAGAATGTAGGGCAATTAAAAATATATGGTTTTTATATCACACTACTTTTAATAATAATAATCTATTATCGCAATTAAATAAACACATTAAATTTATTACCTCACTGTTAATATACCTTTCTCTGAATGGTATTCAATATTTTGGCGATTGGATTGAGCTTAATTGGTTTTTAAAACATACATACAATGGTATTATGTCCTTGTTAAAGTTGTTATATTTGTTAACGAGGTTAATAACCGGAAGTTTTTTTTTTAATAATATAATTTGTAATATCAATTATTGTATATTTTTAAGTAGAACAGACGTTAGTAACCCGAGGTAACCTTTCATATCTGTGACATAATTGCAGTGAAAGGTGATAAACGATCGACCTTGGATGCGCGGGCGCAACGTGTGGGCCGCGGCCCGCGTGGCTCGCTTTTAGGTTATGTTACACCGTATACGCGACAAGTTGCTGTCTAAATAAAGAGTTTCAATGGAAAAGTCTAGCTTATATGTCGTCTCGTTTAGTATTTTTAAAAGATTTCTATGTATATATAAAATGTTGGTCTTTAGAATGTTAATTTTAATAAAAGTAATTTTATTTTCTCTCTCTATTAGTTACAGTAATATACCGTAATATTCGTGATAGATTGCAACACGTGGTTGATAAGATTTTAATAAATTCGAGGTCATTGAAAATTTTTCATAGATTTTTAAGTAGATTTTCATTCTCGTTTTCATTGTGTTAATATTAACACTGCATATGTATTGTGTTTGTATGTGCATGTAGTGGTTTTTTAGCAGCACCGAGGATTTTTTTCTACTTAATATAAACTTAATTTTAAATGCAAAATGAAGAATGATTATATAACACTAGTTGACCTTCAGTGGCTCCGCTCGCGTTAATAAAAAAAATCTGTACATTACTGACTGCCTGTCTATACACTCTTCTATATAAGACAATGTCAATGTTATTTCAAATAGACATACTTTGCACTTACAAACAACCGACAAGAAACTACATGGATACTAACTTGTTTATAATTTACAGTTTTACACAGTATTGATTTGTCAGTCATAATTGATATGTGAGACTAAATTAAAATTCAAGTAAAGCTGCCGAAGCTTTAACTGAATAGAATAAAAAAGTAGAATAATTAACCACACCAATGCTAATTCTAAGTGGCTCTCATAACACAGTATGTAATTTATGTCAATTTTAGATTTCGAGAACCAAGGATTCAGCGTGGAAATTAATAATCGATCTACAATACTCGTTTAAAATGTACCTTGTATGGCTCTTATGAACTATTTTTAATGTTGACCCTTAATCCTATAAATAAGTATAATTATCTATTTGATTGATTTTCTCATTAAAATGTTTAATAATATCGTTTGTAAGCACTTTCGCTTTTACCAGTATTAGCATTTTTATAACTTATTTATTATTTGATAAACGTGTCCTCGACGATATTCATTATCTTTATGTACATGAATATTTAAATTATTTCGTAATATATTAATATTTTAAGTTCTATTGTTAATTATCATTATTTACTTTATTTTTAAAAGCGTTATGAGAATTTAGTTATCGCTTAAATACTTAACCTGATGATTGAAAATTAGGCTTCGATTAGTTGAATTAAAATATTTAAATAGTAGAGCATTTGTTTATTTTTGTAGTCTTTCCATCGAATTTACGTATCAAATGTAAAGATTCTTTAAAAACCGACTTTATTTCCAGAGATTCGCAATTTAAAACAAACAATGAAAATAACATTGAAAATAAAATTAGTATTTGTTAACTTGAAATGCTATCATTACTGGTCCAGTAATTAATAATTTATGGCAACACTATCGCGTGTTAATGAAATTAAATCTTACCAGATCTGCAAATGGCTTCCTTGTTGGAAATGTCACCTCGATTAACATAATATTCTCATCAATTTATATGTCAGTCTATTTTTATATAAAAAGATGTAAAATATATATTTCTTTTAAATTATATTTTATTTGAATGCTGATTTAATGAATGGTTTGTGAACTGATATTATTGTATGAAGAGTGAACGTGAATGGGTTGTATGATTGTATACTGAAATTTAAAATGCTTTTAGGTTGAAATATATATATTTTTTATTAAAACAGAAATGTCGGTGAGAAGCTAGCAATTAACAATACATTTGTTAGAGTGATAGCAAAGTGAATTTTAATTGTAATCCCAGTTATAATGTCGCTATAAGGGTATTGTCAATACTTGCGTGATTATGACCGCTGGGGTGGCTACAAGACGAAAGAACAGGTCCAGGAAGAGTTGGGCCAGAATTGACCAGGATGGACAGGTTTGGATCATGCAGAAGTTTTTAACATTACTTATTAAAAACGAATGCAAGATGCCCTGAGCGGTGATCACTTACCACCAGATATCCGCACGCTCATTTTTCCTTCAAAACATTCGAATACTTAAAAATATGTAGATAGTTTTATGTTTTTCTATGTTAAAGCTCCTTTACAAGAAATAAACATTTGTTCCATCTATATAGCAAACAAAACATTGATAAAACTGGAATTAAGGATTTTATCTCAATAATAAAAAAAATCAAGGCGCACATCAGGATCAAAATATACATCACCAAATATCATATTACAATCATATATTTTGTCACCAGGCGTCAGATTTCACTGACATAGGCGACTGGCCGACGCTAGGAGCGGCGGTCGCTGGAGCCCGCTGTCACTCCACACCGCCTCCTCAGGAGGACTCCGTACATCATAATGGAAACGCGGTGAGGATTGAGATTATTACATTTGTAGGATGACACTAGCATAGCACCAGATGAGATGATTGATAACAACAATTGACCACTTATCGTTATATAATATGTTCGAAGATAATTCCGATACAATTTTAATGTCAGAAATGTTATTCTGATTTAAACTTGATAATAACCATACTTGTTGAATCTTTATAATATTCATACTGGATCGATATTATGAACATATGACAATTAGGCCTCAGATGGTGGTAAGTGGTCACATACGTCCAGACATATTCCGACGTAAATACTATTTGTGGTGCCTTTGTGGAACATGATTGATTGATACAATAAAGCGACGAGATAGGAGGGAAGGTCTCAGTAGCAACCCAAGTGAACATAGTTTTAGATTCATTAACTGTTGCTTAAAATAATCGGATTTTATTGTGTGTTAGATAAAAGATGTCTCCCCTTATTATAAACTGTTTCTCTAAAATATTCGAATTGTATACAAACCTAATGAAATCATTTAATAAATTTGGATAATTTCTAATTCTAGGACCAAGAACGAAAACCTCTAGAGGAACAACCCGTGAAGGTGGAAAAGGTGGATCCAATGCCCAACCACCATAGCAACTATGACAAGCATGTTTACGATAAGAGCAAAGCTGCGGGTAAGTGACTACAACACTTCAATCAATATAAATCAATCAAATAAATCAAAATACGTATAGTATTTTAGTTTCACAACATTGGCTCAAATGACTGAATACCGGCAAGATAACCGGTAGCGCACGTTTGAATCTCGTGCATGTTATTAAAATAGAAAATATATAATTTATATGTAAGTAGCTAGAAAGAGACAAAACATATTTAGTTTCCCGTAATTTAGGCCTAAAATCTCTTCCCTATAGAGACGTTTGGTTACGCAATACGGGTAAAGAAAATTAACTGGAAGGAGTTGAGGGTATTTATAAAACTATATCTATATTCTTTCAGTTTAATACATTATTATATTATATAATAAGCATTATATCATTTATTATGGGTTTTTGAAGACAGTGGCTGTAATGTTATCTGTAAGTGGTACTTGAACAGAACAAGATCAATATCATATGACATAATTTCTAATATTAATTATAGTTATTTATTATATATATAATATATTGGATATGTCAAATGTCTGAAGAAAGAATTTAAGTACATAGTTCAAAAAATATGACTTGATTCTTTTTTGCTAATGCTTTTTTAATTTATATAAATATACAATGAAAAATAAACCGATACGGGCAGGAATTCGAACCCGCGGCCTCTGTCTGACGTCCCGGTCGGGACGGTTTTCCAGAGGTCGCGAGTTCGAATCTCTGCCCAGGTCGGTTTATTTTTCATTCTATATTTATATAAATTTTAATAAGCTTAACATGATTATAAATATTTTTAAACATTAATGTTATAATTTTTATGTTTTTTTAAAACGCAATTACATAATTTGTATTTACAAATCCAAATATTTTTTTCAGCTGGTAAAGGTGGCAATAAATCTGGCAAACACAAGTGGGTGCCGTTGGATATAGACGTGAAGGCTGGAAGACCATCCAAGCATGGACCCCAGCACGCTCCAAGACAGGATCATGGTATGTATCATGGATGGTGGTCACAACAACACAGCGGCGTTACCGACTACAAATATGAGGGTAACATTGATTGAAGATATTATTGATTAGTTGGGGTGGGGAATAACAGTGAAAAGTTGTCTTTTATTTTCTAAGGGGGTGACGATTAGAAGTTCCTTTCATATTCTCAAAGGGTTAACCATCGTCCATGGAAGTGTATATATGGGAACCTAGCCTAGGATTTTTATTAGTTTTTATAATATTAGCTTGCCGTTAAACAATTTTAAAACCCGCAATTTAGGCCCCTTTCCTCTACACCATAGAGGTACTGGGTTACGCAATACGGGTAAACCAAATGTCTCTTGAAACCATCATAAGGATATTGAAAACTTCGGTTTCGAATCACTACATACGCGGACTCACTATATAAACGCGAGTTTTATAATTTTATATAATTAATTTTTTGAATGTCTTAAGATTATTAACTAAATTTGAAAATGCACTTTGCCTACGACCACTCTACGCGCGACTTACAAACATCCAAATGATAAACACTGGTTCCGTACCTGTATGAAAATCGAACCTCGTCCAGATACGGTGTCCCTGAACGGCGACGAGTCCCGCGGGCGCGGCGCCTCCCGCGGGCGAGGTGCGCTGCGAGCGCGCGGGGCCCGCCGCGGAGCGCCGCGCGCCGCCTCGCTGCACCCGCACCTCTACCACCCCGACATACACCACGACCTGCCACAGGTGAGAGGGGCTCTCTTCTATTCTCTTCTCTATTGCAGGCTAGAGTTTTCTTCTTTTTCGAAACCTATTTCTTTTTATTATCAAGTTAAAATAAAAATATATAGTGATATAGCAGCACAGCTCGTCAATAAATTATTTCTATTAAAAAGTATTACCATGTAAATGAATGTTTTTTTACTTTTGTTTTTCGTGTTTTATTTTAAGAAGGACTCGAACACACTGGCTGATTGTGTTCCAGTTCTGGGTATGAATACTTAGTACTATTTATGTAATGAAAAGAATGTATTGATTAAAAATTGAGGTCATTCAACTATTTGAAGCACTACTGATATAACGAGGTAATAGATCCAATAGTGTTCCAAAATAAACTAAGTAATAAAAAGCATACTCATCATACAGGCGCAGTAATATAAGTAAATCAAACAGACTATGTAGTAGTTATTGTAATTTATTATTATTATTATTCCTTATAAATCTAACCTTATAAACAATTTGAAGGAAAAGTCTTATAATAAATATTACTAAGTAAAAAAAAACCGGTTTTCCCCAATTCAAGATAATGAAAATAATTTGAGTTAAATGTGGTAGATTATGTACTTCCTCCAAGAAACTACACGATTACTTCTTAAAATCAAACATCCCATTCAAGTAATCATACGTTAACACTTATGAAACAACAGCCAACTATTAAAACATTATTTTAAATAATGGTTTGAAATTTGAGTTATAGTATTAAGCAAATATGTTAGTAATTATCTAATAACAAACTACTGTTTTCCATTCGGTTATAACAAAGCAGTGACGTCACTGGACTCAAATCAATACACTTTAGAAATTTTAAATAAATATATGATTAAAAAGCGTCCCGTCTTCCCAGGTCGTAGTTTGGAGTCCTGCTAGCTTGGTCATTCTTTATTTATTGTAAATGTCTACAAATCTTTTATTTTCCAAGGATCTACGTGATTTGCTAAGAATATTGGATTGATCTCTAGTATATTATATATTGAGTTTATAAAAAATACAATACTATACAAACTTTCGTTACATTAGTGGTTTAAGATCATATCTCCCACCTCCCCTCCCCTCCTCGGGAATTCATTGGTTTCATTGCGGTTTTTTTCATATAAATGATTTTTTTTTAATAAAAAAAATCTTTTGGCGTGTTGGGTTATACTGTATATTAGGTGTGTGCGAATAATTCAAACTTACGAATTCTTCTAAATTCGAATCGAATTACATTCTATTCGAATTAAACAAAATTCGCACACCCCTACTGTATATATATATATATTTTATGTCTGTAATATTTATATATACATTATTAATATAATTAAATAAATACCTTGTATAGTCTATCGTTGATATTAAGAAATGGAGAATTATAATTTCATTTCTTAGAATTCACTATTTTATCATGTTGTTTTCAATTCACATTATCAAAGAACGACAACAACACTTAATAATTATAAGACGAACTACATCTTCTATTTTGTAATTTGCTGTATAAGGTTCATAATAAACTAATAATGACAAAACAAAAATAGTATTCAATATATATTACTAACAATACTTGATCATCTCATAAAGTATGGAGGTTTGTGAGGATTAGCAATTCAAAACTACTTTAGTTTATATAAAAATGATTGCCATCTACCACTAAACCGAAGTACCACATCATCATTCCCCTCCCAGCTGCGCGTGGCTCAGCCGGCCATACCGCAGGTGGTGCTCCGGTACGGACTCGGAGCCCTGCCGCTGGCGCCTCCCATCGCGCAGGCCTTCTACTACGGGAATGCGCCATACGCTGTCGGACTCGACCAGGCTACGTTGAAGGATCTGATCAAGAAACAGATGTAAGTATCTGCCAGTACCACCACTCATCTAAATGTTAAATATTTCTCAAGTCAGTCTAAGTGTCAGTAATATACTAATAGATCAATAAAAGTTATGAAAATACCATTTATGAGATTTAGTAATATCATTTGAAACTAGATTTAAATAATGTTACAATTTCAGAGAATACTACTTCAGTCCGGACAACCTAGCCAGGGACTTCTTCCTCCGACGCAAGATGGCACCGGACGGTACCATCCCCGTGACCCTGATAGCGTCCTTCCACCGCGTGAGGGCGCTCACCGCAGACGTGCAGCTCATACTGGACGCCATCATGGACTCGGAACGACTGCAGCTCATCAACGGATTTAAGGTTACACACACACTCAAATACAGACCGAACAGGACATGGAGACACGCACGCAGACACGCCACGAACAATACATTTATAAATACATATGATCATACACACATATCTGTTTCTCTATTCATTGTTGAATTCTGTAATAACACTAATGATATCTCCACAGGTCCGAACAGCCTTTGAACCTACTAAATGGCCGATTCTGGATCTACCCTCAAATTCGGAGGAAGGGGAAAAGTCAGAGAGACACGACAATTACGAACACACCGATATAATGATTAAAGATAATGGGATTGACGCTGAGAGAATACAGATTGAAGGTAAAATAGAACAAGTTGAAAGTATTGACGAAAAAATTGATGCAAAAGTTGATGAAAATATTGTTGAAGAAGCGAACATTGAATATAAGGCTGTGATTGATGTCGAGAAGAAAGTTGAAACCGTACCAAGTATAGACAATGAGGTAAGTTAATATGTTCTTAATTAAAATAATATATTGTATATATATGAAGTTTGTATTTAGAGATTTAAGATTATTATAATTATTGCAGCCAATTCTGGAGCCAACACCACAAACAAAAGAAGAACCACCACTACCGTCTCCGGTAGTTTTACCGGAACCAGAAACTAAACCGGAACTTAAATCGGAACTAGAACTGGAACTGAAATCGGAACCAGAAGTGAAAGTGGAACCACAACAGGAACCTACAACAGATATGGTTCAAAAAAACAATACCGATGAAAAAAACGATATCAACAACGACCCTCCTCTGCAGCCGGAACAAGAAAAGCCAGGAGAGAAACGGTTAGCGTTTGTTATCTTATATCCCTTTCTAAATTCTCATATGTATACTTTTTCTACTTCTTAGTAGTAGTATTAAAAACATCTTCAATGATACTAGAGGAATATTTATTGGCTATAAACTTCTTTGACTTAAATTTAACAACTGAAATTTAATAAAGATCTACTATCCGAGATTAAAGTCAACTTCTTTAAACTCAATTACTATTATTTAATTTATTTGATCTTAGCATGCTGTGATAAAATTTTATCCACAGGTTAGTAATAGTAGTATTTTGTTTTAACTCTATGGTACATACAGTCTTGTTTTAATTGTTTATTTATCCTCTCATCACGGTAATATCTAATGGACTTATTAAGATGTTATTTTGTATACTTATAGCACTTTTTTTTTTAATATACCGGTACCAATAGATTTCGGAATTTTGTGATGAGACGATAAGTCGCAGGAAGCAACAAGTTAATAATAATATTTTCTAGGCGTAAGAAGCATATGGTGGGCATCTTTCCGCTGGCCACGATGGGCGGCCCGCTGGTGGCGCCCGTGTCCAGTCTACTGAGAGCCGTGCCGCCGCCGCCGCTACCCAGGTACATACACACCCTACTGACCGACGTGTATTGGTCAAGATACTATTATTTATTAAAAAAAAACCATTTCATTGATGAATGTCAAATTTGTATGTTTCATTTATGTGCAATTCAAAGTATATCTACATACTCGTAACAACATTCTGTTGTGAATATAAAGAATAAAAGAATTGTCTCTCATAAAATCGTCCCAACGAGGCCTTAGTCAGTGTAAATACTTATTTGTTATAAAAAAAAGGAAAAAAAAAATATGTTATGACATCATAAATAATAGATAATTTAATATCGGACATTATATTGTCAATGAATAATGTAATTAACATATTGGTACAATTTCCAACCCTGTATGGTGTGCAGGATGTTCCGCAGTCGTCCGGGCGCCTCTCCCCTGTCTGATCATCTCAACCCAGACGTGCCGGAGTTCGTGCCTCAAGCCAGACGGAACGGTAGGCTTGGAGGAGACTCATAGTTTATATTTAACAATATTGTTGTTTAAAAATGTACTCATGTCAGTTTTATAAAGTAGAAATTAAAAAGATTTTATTGAGAAACTCTGAGTGAAGTGAATTAAGTTTTTTGTGAATGACATTTGTGATTTAAATTTTATGTATGATATATATGCCTATTTCCAATATGACAGTTTTTTTTTATTTATAAAAGAAAGATAGATTTCTACTCTAAAAGTTTTCTAAGCCTGTTTACGTAATAATATTTAATCCAAAATATTTATATAAAGAAAAATAATATTTTTATTTATAGAAGAATCCGCGGATTCAACGGAGAAGGAGAACGATAGCGCTAGTCCAACCGAAAAGACCGATTCAGATGTATGGACCGAGGTCAGTATAGTTTCAATAAGAATCTTTCATAATATTGCTTAAATAGTTTGGACTTTTCTTTTTTGTAAGAATTATGATTGTATGTTTATCAAGACAAAATAATCAATCAGAAAGACAATGGGATTTCTCATCGATTTTTTTTTCTTAATCAACCGTCAAAAAATGCACAAGTACATATTGAAAAATCTTACTTGGATTGCTGATTTGAATATATTTTTTGATATTCTCATTAGTGACTCCCTCAACATCGGATATAAAAATGACCTGGCAAACAATATGTGGATCACACATCAGAAAGTCCAATGTGATAATCAAACCTACATTCCTCTGACATTGGATTGCTTCCTATAAACTCACTCCCAGGGGTGTGTTACTTACACTGATGACTCGAAAGAACCTTTAGATTACGAAGATTTCTGAATTTTGGGAAAATGGTTTTGATAATCGAATCACTAGTTTTCATATAAATAAAAATTTGCTACATACAAGTTTGAAATTATTATTATACATATGGATATCTTTATTACCTACACTTGGTACTGTACATTGTAATCTTGAAAATCGAATCATGAGGATGTCTTGAATACATAAAAAAAAGGGTAAAATGGACTAATTGCTACTAGTAACTGTGTGCCCCCCGATGACGCTGTCATAGCCAACAGGGCTAACAGTATAGATATACAAAAAAAAATATCCCCCAGTCAATCGGAAGGAAAAATAAGAATAAAAAAAATATATAATAAGGCGATGTAACTGTCTTTTTAGATTAAATTATTATGAGACTAAATTTCTTTATCAATTTTATTCAACTAGGTTTTACATATTATCTCTTTCACTTGGTTGTAGTGTGACATAAACTTAAAAATGGTCTATCAAATTCAATATGAACTTTTGTAATGATAACTTCTCTAACAAGTCTATAGACAATTTCAAAATCTTAGTAATGTATGCACCAAATGTCCACATGCGATGTTGTGATAGCATTGTGTGTTACTGCGAAGCGGTGCTACAGTGACGAGACGGTATGGCGTTCCGGAGTACTCTAGTGAGTGGTACGGGTGCAACATTGTCACTACATATCAAACAAATATTATATATTATAGGAGGTAGATGCTCCACTAGGATAGTACCACCTTGCCACAGATAGGCGCGAAGTAGCTATTAATCAATCAAATTAATCTGTGTAATAATATATATATATACATGTTGGTTCAAATAGCCGTAATGCTATAATTGTAGAGAGTTGATTGTGACATGTATACTACATAATTGTCCTAACCCCATATTAGGGATCTAAGATAGGTCGTATGTTAAAAATAAGATCCTTTACGATCTCTCTGTTAGCACAAATAAAAACGAAAACATTATCCTTAACTTATCAAGTTGTTAATTTATCAGTTATTGATTCGTTATTAACTATAAATTTATTTTAAATGGTGATGTTCGACCACTAATATCGGTACGTCTCCAGGTAAAGCGTCGCACTAAGGCGGGTTCCCGCGAGCGCGCGCCCCGGGACGACCCCGACGAGACACGAGAGGAACTGCACTTCCAGCTCGACGAGGAACTGGACCTGCCGCCGCCCAGGAACAACACCTTCACCGACGCCTGGTGAGA
This sequence comes from Napeogenes sylphis, assembly GCA_959347405.1. Classification (NCBI taxonomy): domain Eukaryota; kingdom Metazoa; phylum Arthropoda; class Insecta; order Lepidoptera; family Nymphalidae; genus Napeogenes; species Napeogenes sylphis. The sequence goes on from OY365785.1 coordinate 31,423,417, forward strand.
CACACGGGACTGGCCTGATCTTGTACCTAAAATATAATCAATTCTTTGTCAAGTTTAATTTTTTGTCGCTAACATACATCTATACATGTAGGTCTGACGAGGAATCCGATCTGGAGCTATCAGATCGCGATATCGGAAGGTTGCTAATAGTTACACAGACAACCACCCGCGCGCCCAAGCACGACGGACACGACCGCCAAGGAGACTGGGCCACCAGGACCAAGATCACGCAGGACCTTGAGCAGGTGGGTGATGATGATCTGCTCTGTTCCGATCACAAAACATGTTTTATGTATTTTTTTTAAATTATAAATACTAGTGTCAAAAGTGCAAATGCATACATAAACCTTTCTACTTTTAATTAATATCATATTCAAATAATTTAATATTTTTGAAGGTTATAACCGACGGTCTCAGACGCTACGAAGAGGATCTCTGGAGTGAATTTTCATCGGTAAGTTATTAGTTTAAATTACATCCAGTTTTTTGTTTACATATAAAAAGAAGAAAAACAAAATAGTTATGTAGCTTATTCTCCTCTGACTGTCTAAACTTTTCCTATTTACGAGCCCTTCGGTGCAATTTTGGTCGAGTGGTTAGCGCAGACGTCTAACGTATAGCGGCTCAATGAGGCCAGGGTTCGTTACCCGACAGGGACAGGCATGTATGTGATGAGCATAGATGTTTGTGTTTCTGGGTTTGGTCCTTTATTCAATATATTCTCAGTATATTTTTTTGAAACAAAAAATACATTAATAACTTTATTTGAATAAGGTTATATTTTAAATTTATATACTGAATGTTTTCTTTACCCTATATACGGGGTGGTATTAACCACATGTCGCTCACAGTCTCACAGCACGCCCCAGTACCGGACGGTGTCTCTGATCTCCCGCGAGCAGTTCGAGGCTGCGGCGCCCCCCGCCACGCACAAGAACCCAGCCACACCGCCGCCACCACCACCACGACCCACAGCGGTGAGCACACGCACACATACAGGCACACACACCGTACATACACACATGTTAATAAAACAAGTAAATTACATCTAAGTTTATAATTGCTTTAATTAAATAACTTCTCATATACATTCAACAGATAGGTAAAATTTAACAGAATTTACTTTTCTCTCTTTGATTTCGTTTTATCTAGTTTTTTTTGTCATTAAGAATATATTATATTGATCTCAATTGCATCTGAATTAAAGTTCATGTAAATATGCATGTATTCCCAGCAACTTGATCAGAAGTCGGACGGCGGTAAGGCCGCCAGGCGTCGCACTGCACGCTTCTACGCCGCCAGCAAGGACCCACACGCCACAGACGTTATGTACGTACAAATAAACAGACATACATACATATTGTCAGATATGGGATACTAAATACTAATATTTAATATCTGTATTCTAGATATAATATTATGATGATTATATTTGAAAAATATTTATTATAATGTTCCTCACTCCCACGCTCTCTGACACCTAAAGGATAAAGGATACTCTTCTATGTATCTTTTTCATTCCTCAAGTGTAATGTTTATCATTATATAGTTGTAAATTTCAACGTTCTGAACTATTTAATTATTAAAAATAATAATATTGACTTTTATTTATATTTTAACTATTGCCTAGTTATTTATTGGGTTTTTTAATATCATATTGTAGAGTCGTTGTATTCTTAGATATTTTTAATGAACCAATACTGTACGCTTATTAAAATATTTATGTTTATTATTGTAACAGAAGCAGCAGAAAGCACAAGACACGCCACAGCCTAAACCCGCCAGTGGAGCACCATGTCGGATGGATCATGGATGTGCGCGAGCACAGGAGGCACCACAGAGACAGTGCCGGGTGAGTGACCGGCCTACTTGATCTAGCAACTACTCGGTCTACGACGACCTTGATGTTTTATAAGACCTTTTTATTTTATTAGAAGGACTATTTTTGGAGCATATATTAGTGACTTTAAATCCTAAATAAATATATAGACAGGACCTATAGATGTATCTAGTAGTATACAGCTATATTGTATGTCCAGTTCGTCGCTGGGTACGTCCCCCACGCTGGGTTCGTCGTGCGGGTCGGTGCCGCAGTCGCTGCCCGCCTTCCACCATCCCAGCCACGGACTGCTGCGGGAGAACCACTTCACGCAGCAGGCCTACCACAAGTACCACTCGCGGTGCCTCAAAGGTACACTAAGACTTACATGTATCATTATTGTGATCAAAGGTAGAGAGAGGATTGTGGTCGAAGCCCGTTTGCTATTACCATAGATTTATGATTTTCGTTATTAAGAATGTTGAAACTCGTAAATGTAATTAATATGTTAATTACACGATTCAATTTGATATTTATCAATAGATGTCAGACTTTAAAAGCATACTCTTAACTGAAACGAAACTAGATTTCGATTCAAATATAACTTATTAATTATAATGTATTGTTATCAGAACGCAAGAAGCTTGGTATCGGTCAGTCTCAGGAGATGAACACATTGTTCAGATTCTGGTCTTTCTTCCTCCGCGACCACTTCAACAGAACTATGTACAATGAATTCAGGTAAATATATGTTTATTACTGAAAATTGTAAATTAAATATGATTAGGTGATTGTAAAATCTTTAACTTAGAGATTTTACGTTATATAAACCGGCAACCGAAAGTGGATGGTGGAGGATTCACTTTTTTCTTTCTATATCAATCAGAATAATTTATGCACATGGTTCTTACCCAAATGTTAAATATTAATTATTAAAATTTTCTTGTTCCCCAATTTGTTAATTGCCATAAAACTCTTGTTAGTTATTTGAGCTTATTTTGATTTTGTAATTTCCTAGATTTTTCATTCTTAAAGACATAATTAATAATAATTATTTTTTTAAACATGACAATATATAGATGGAATTTGTTGATATTTGGTGTAAGGATAAAGGTTATATTTAGATTTTCACGGTAAAACCAAAACTGGATTAGGTTATAATTACGACAAAAAAACATTTATATAAATTTTACAATGACAAAAATCATGATAGATAAGTTGTTGTATCTGGCAGGGAGTAGACGAAGTCTTTATCGAAAGCTGGGAGTAGACGAAGTCTTTATCGAAAGCTGTGGCGTGTAGCTACATAAACACTTTTTATTGATAGCTAATTATAATTAATATTTCCTCAGAACTTTAGCGAATGAAGACGCATCTGCCGGCTTCCGTTACGGATTGGAATGTCTCTTCAGATTCTACTCGTACGGTCTAGAGCGCAAGTTCAGACCGGAGCTGTACCAACACTTCCAGATAGAGACGCTCGCTGATTACGAGAAAGGTTAGAATTTAGTAATACTACTATTTAAAGGGATTTTATTATTACGTACATTATGGTTTGGATGCACCTGATCAGGTGAACGCTGCAATCGGTTTTATTGGTTCATTTTATTTTCAGTTCTATACCACACCCGGATATATTTAACAGAAGTTGTTGTGACTTGTTAAAATTACCTGTCCTTTACCTACTCTATTGATTTTTGATTAGTTTTCCGTAAAAAAAAATCATACCCTTCTCACTTTAATTTTTCTATTTTTGCTACAAGAGCATTAATAATATTAGTATGTATAACATGTATGCACGCGTGTCTCAGGTCAGCTGTACGGGCTGGAGAAGTTCTGGGCGTTCCTGAAGTACTACAAGCACGCGGGTGCGCTGCACGTGGAGCCCGCGCTGGCGGCGCACCTCGCCGCCTTTAACACCGTCGAGGACTTCCGCGTACTGGAGGTGGGTTGGTGTTTCGATTTATTGTTACACTAATTTAATAAAATTTTTAAGCCAAAAACTATAACTTAAATTTATGATTGGGCTACCGTGGGAATATATAAAACTAGAGAAAAATTATATGATTTATAGTGAGAGGCCATGAAATAATGATCCGGTGTTCTTGAATAAAGTTAGGAATTTCTAAAATATTAAATGTGTACAAGCTAAGTCGTTTTATATTAGAAATAAAATTTTAAACTCGAGAAGATAAAATAAAGTCAACTTGGGATGTTTTATCTAGTGTTCTGGGAAAACTAGGGATGCTAAATACAGATTTAAATGTGGCGGCTATTATTGAGACTTATTTTTTTTAACCAATTTCCTATAACAGTCACAAGTAATTTAAATTCTTCACCATTTGATGCAAATCGCCGAATTGACGAATAACGTAAGAATCAGTGACAAATGTTTTGTTTTTAATTCTGTTTAATCATATGAAATTGTTAAAACGATTAGAAACCTAAATTTGAAAAAAGCCGGTGATCCTTGTCAGTTAAATTGATTTTTACTATTTTAAATTGCACCACAATTATCCTTTATTTTTTAACAAATGTATTGAAACCGTTACATCCTCAGATTTAATGAAATATAGTAAAGTAGTTGCTTTGTTTAAAAGTGGCGATAGACTACATCCGGGAAATTATAGGCCAACATCTATTTTACCTACCTTAAGTAATATCTTCGAAAATATTATTCTCAACCAAATGACAGAATTCGTTTAAAGCAATAAAATTATGCTTAGTAAACAGTATGGTTTCAGCAAAGACAAATCAACAACAGATTTTTTTGGTGGTAGACCATAACATCCGGTCGCCGGCAAAGTTACCACCCATCGGGCAGAGTCGTGCCGCAAAGCGACCTAGTCGTGTTCCGGCACGTTGCTCGATGAAGCCGTTTATGGGAAATGGGTCTGAATAGTTGCGGTGCGTTGGCGAACCGGTTTGACGTCGGGTTGGTGTTTGTTTTGTCGGGTGTCTAGTCGAGGAGGGTAGCGGGATCCGAAGCGACGGCTTTCCGCTGGCCGCCCGCAGATAGTTGGGGGCCCAATTAGTGGGTTAGCCACCCACGAAAGGCTGCCCCGCCAGCTGCGAAAAATCCCAGGGTGGCTCCATCGTGCTGGTTGGCGACCAGACGAGGAGGCCCGATGGCGATCCCTGGGGGGGTTCGGGCGTCCCCGCAGTCTCCAGACTAGCCTCCCAGTGGCAAGACATCACCAATTTCGACGTCGGGTTCGATATGTACCGCCTCGTTCAACTGCCATTTCCCATCCCTATTCACTTTTATATTTATTTTTTTTATGAAAAAGTTTAAAAAAGGGAACAAGTTAAAGCAGCGGTTGCACTCCTCCTCATATAAAGTGCACCTCACTAATATAAGGGGTTTGCACTCAAATCTTTTAGCTGTCCACCACCACCTGGAGACAGAGCAGCCGCACTTGCTCTTTTTGACGGAGACGCAGATACAATGTCCTTTGAGCGCTGCATACTTGGATTATCCCGGTTACTCGTTAGAGCACAACTTTCGCTCACGGGCCGGAGTCAGTGTGTATGCGCGGAACGACCTCTGTATTCAGCGTCTCCGTCACCTTGAAGACCCCACTTTTTCTTCCCTATGGGTTTTAGTGGACACAGGAAACGAAAAAATCCTGTATTCCTGTGTCTACCGTTCGCACAGCGGTGACCAGGAGACAACTCGTTTATTTGAGTATCTTAGTGAGGCTGCAGATATGGCTCTGTATCAGTACCCTTCGGCGCAGCTCGTCTTTCTGGGGGACTTTAATGCCTGTCATCAGGACTGGCTGTTCCCGTACCAGAAGACCGACCATGCTGGAAGAGAAGCGCGGAACTTTGCGTTGTCCTTGGACCTCTTTCAGCTGGTGAGGCAAGCGACAAGGGTACCAGATGTGGTAGGCCATACAGCCAATTGCCTGGACCTTCTGCTGACAACTGATCCGGACAGGTATCGTGTAGAGGTCACGTCCCCCTTGGGAACCTCCGATCACTGTCTGGTGAAATCTGTATTTACATATTCCCCACCAGCTTTCGAACCACATGGTGTTAGGCGAGTATGGAAATACAAGTCAGCAGAATGGGATGAGATGCGGCACTTTTTTGCGTCTTATCCTTGGCGGCAGGTCTGCTTCTCTTCTTTGGATCCGTCGAGTTGCGCGGATGCTATAACTGATGTGGTGCATCAGGCAATGGAGTATTTTATTCCTTTTGCTGACGTACCCATCGGTGGCAAAGCTCGCCCATGGTTTAATGCCGAATGTCGTCATGCACATGACCGAAAACATTCGGCATACCTTATTTGGGCTGATGCTCGAAGCCGCAAAACTCCGGATGTAAGTATAAAGAAGAGAGCCTTTAACCAAGCTGCCAAGTCCTACAAAAAGGCATTGCGGAAGGCTCGTCTCGATCGAATCGCTAAGAATGGCGAAAAGCTCTCTGCCAGACCAACTGGCAGTCGAGCTTTCTGGTCTCTTGCGAAAGCGATCGAGTCGAATTTCTGCCAGCCCTCACTGCCTGCTCTGCTGAAGCCGGATGGATCCCTGGCCCACACAGCAACAGAGAAAGCGAATGTATTTGCTTCTCTGTTTGCTGATAATTCGCATCTAGACACTGGCAATGCTTCTCCAGCACATCTTCCTCACTGCGGTATTTCGATGCCTGAAATCCGCATCACTAACAAAGAGGTATGGAGAACATTGTGTCGTTTAGATGTGAATAAAGCCAGTGGTCCTGATGGTATACCAGCCATTCTGCTGAAGACATGCGCAGCTGAGTTGTCTCCTGTACTGACACGTCTGTATCGTCTCTCTTTCATGACTGGAATAGTGCCGAAATCCTGGAAGCTTGCTAATGTGCAACCCGTGCCCAAAAAAGGCAGCCGTGCCGACCCTGTCAATTACAGACCGATTTCAATCACCTCCATACTCTGCAAGATTATGGAGCGTGTATTGAACTCGCGCCTACTAGCATACCTAGAAGGTAACGATCTCCTCAGTGACCGACAATACGGGTTTCGCCGTAATAGGTCTACTGGGGACCTCCTAGTGTATGCTACACACATTTTAGGCGAGGCCATCGAGAAGAACGGAGAAGCGGTCGCCGTCTCTCTGGACGTCTCGAGGGCATTTGACAGGGTCTGGCATGCGAGCCTTATATGCAAGCTTTCAGCGTACGGTATATCTCCTGGTCTGATCGGCTGGGTAACGGACTTTCTGAGCCACAGATCTCTCCGAGTAGTTGTCGACGGGTGTTCCTCGGAACCCTTGACAATAAATGCCGGAGTGCCTCAGGGGTCCGTTCTTTCTGCAACTCTGTTTCTGCTGCACATTAATGATCTGTTGAAGCCCGGTATCTATGGGTATGCAGACGACAGCACAGTTGTAGAAAGATATCTGCCGAGTACTCGGGCTAGTCGAGATCAAGTACAGTCTGAAAGAGAAGCCATGGTGCAACGTTTGAATGACAAACTTCAGGCAGTCTCCGCATGGAGCAATGCCAATCTTGTCAAGTTCAACGCCACCAAAACGCAGACGTGTCTGTTCACTGCCAAAAAGAGCCCTTTCACCTTGGCTCCTACTTTACAGAATGTATCCTTGGAATACAGTGACAGGCTTCAGTTGTTAGGCTTAGAGATTTCCTCGAACCTCAACTTTGGTCGGTTCATTGAGTCCAGAGCAAGAGCAGCAGCAGCAAAGCTTGCCGTTCTTGCGAAGGTTCGGCAGTACTTTACACCGGGACAGCTTCTTGTTTTATACAAAGCACAGATCCGGTCGTGTGTAGAGTACTGTGGACACATATTTGCTGGTGCCGCAAAGTCTCATCTTGCGGTTCTGGACTCAATTGAGAGGCGAGCAAAGAGGCTTATCGGCGATACCGAATTGGTCGAAGCCGACCTCCATAGCCTTGAACACAGGCGTAAAATTGCTAGCCTCTCAGTATTCTATAGGATACATTTTGGTGAGTGTGCTCAGGAACTACACGACTTAGTTCCCCCGTCCCCCTTCCATCACCGGACGTCCCGACGCACGGCGGGTATCCATCCTTTTGTTGTGGACATTCCACCTGTCCGAACGAAGCGCTTTGCTTCCTCATTTTTAGTGCGCACAGCGAAGGACTGGAACAATTTGCCTGCGTCGGTATTTCCGGCCAAATATAATGTGGGTGTCTTCAAGAGAAGAGTGAATAGGTTGCTAGGGCAATGCGCCTTACCACCTAAGACTACATTCCACTTACCATCAGGTGGAATGTAGTCAAGCATTGCCCTAGATTGTATAAAAAAAAAAAAAAAAAAAAAAAAAAGATACGGGTGCCATAATTCTTTAGCACATTTACGACGGGAGAAGGGAGAATGGGAGAAGTCACAGAATGCAATCAGAATATTTTGTGATTTATCTAAAGCCTTTGATTGCGTAGACCATCAAACATTACTATGCCAACTTAACCATGGTGAGCTTAGAGGTATGCTTGGTCTTATTGCCTCAAATAGACCTGAAACTAATCGGCTGCATCTCACCTAATGGGTGTTCCACAAGGATCTATTCTTGGCCCCTTTTTATTCTTACTCTATATTAATGATTTGCCTTTTACGTAAAAGGACTGTGTAACATTGTACTTTTTGCTGATGATACGTCACCTATTTTTAAAGTTAAGCGTAATAAAGCTAATTATGACAAAGTAAACAGTGCGCTGTCACGTGTTCTTCATTGGTTCGATATTAATAATTTGGTCTTAAATTTACACTTCCTAATTAATGTAAGAAGTCAAAATTGTAGTTTGCTTCTATACAATGAAGTGTTAGAACTAGCTGACTCAATTTTCTTATTTATAACTTTAGAATACATTTCAATAACATACTATATATATTCGCCAAAATTTTAATACTTATATTAAAAACAGCGACAGACATACGACAAATACAAGAAATAAAAATAAACTCGTAATGCCTAAATTTCGACGTTAAAAAAAGTTAACAAATTTTTCATGGGCTAGTCGCTAGATTGTAGGTACGCATATGTAATAAAGTTCTACAAAATATCTTAATTCTTCTTTTTCCTAGTGTTAAATCTAAAATTAAAAGTATACTATTAAATAAATCTTATTCAAGACTTTGGCGGATCGAAATGTGTGCAACTTGCGTTATTGACTCATTTGCAGGGTTGATTACATAATGTATAAGTCAAACATTGTTAAATTTAATTTAAAAAGAGCAACTGATGAGTTTCTGGCCCGCTCTTCTCAGCAGAACAGCATTCCGAGGTGGTAGCTTACTCACGGACTGTCTATACTGACCAATTTAATGTAATCATTTACTATTAAAAAGTGCGTGTAATAAATGCCTACTTTCAGAAAAATATTTTAAATTTGTGTGTTAGTGTGTGTGGGTGTATGTGTGTGTATATGTATGTATATTTTATAAGTGTATGTGTTTTTTTTAAATAAACGAATGGCTAAATGGTTGTGAGCAACACACTACTCAGCTGTCTCTATATATAATAATATCTCCATACATGTTGCAGCCTCAGCTGAACGAGTTGTTATCGTCGGGTGGGTCGGCGGGCGCGGGTCGTCCTCACGCGCGGCCCTACGAGAGACACAGATCGGTGTCTGAGAGCGAACGGACCAAGGCTTGCCGGACTAGCTTCAGGTTATTATTGAATATTACTTAATATACATGTTACGCATGTTAGATATCCTTAAATTTGAAATGGATAAAACTTGCCTATACGTCTATGACAGGTCTAGGGTTCAACAGGTTCTAGATGGATTGTGTACCTTTATGATTATAGTTTTCTATATATGTATAACGCTACTGAATATTAGTATTTACATATTTACAATTTACGATTTTCTTTGTGATTAATATATCTTTCAAATTTCTAATCTAACACCTTGGATGTTGGACTGGTTGTAAAATATGTCACTGTACTGTTAGTATCGCTGTTACTAATTTTAAAATAAATAAGGAGTTATATTTGTCTTTTCAGGACAAAAATTTTGTATATAATGCAAATAATACATAAAAGAAAATGAATAAGACATCAAAGAAAAACAATTAAAAGTTTTAAAATATCCCATCCTTCACATTCTATTATAACAACTAAGTATACAAAATACTTGTTTGTTTGATGTCATAATAACTAGTCAAGCCGTAAATTCTGTTACTGAATGTTTACATACATTTAAAAAAACATTAATTATAATTTCGAACTTCTAATATAAAAAAAAACTTCTGTTACATCGATACGCGGACGGAAAACAGAAAATTTATCTTTACCGATGAAAAACAATTTACAATCAAGGAGCACTACAACAAACAAAATGATCGCGTGTATGCACACAGCCCTAAAGAAGATTCCCACTAGTGGCCTATGTTCAGAGAGTTCAGGCCATCATCCAGCACAGGTCATGGTTTGGTGGGGTGACTCCTACCAAGGGGTTACGAAACACCATTTTTACGAAAAAGGAGTAAAAACTTCAATCAAAGTGTATCAAGATACCATGTTAGAAGGTAGTTTAACCTCTCAACAACACCTTATTCAAAAACGAAGTGTGGACATTCCAACAGCATTCATACCGGGGTCATAAGGCGCGCACTACACAAATTTGGCTTCAGCAAAATGTTCCAGAATTAAAGTTTCCAGTAAAGGCTGATGATTGGCCTTCAACTTGTTCGGACTGAAACCTTTGTGCTATAAATTGTATTATGTACTAGAGGACATGGCTTGCTCTAATGCTCTACTTCGTCACCCAAATATTGAATCGCTCAAGAAATCTTTGGAGGCAGCAGTGACCTAGACTAGTCAATGGAAACCGTTCGTAAATCCATCTACGAATGGCCCTACCGTTTAAAAGCGTGCGTTGAAGCTAAGGGTGGACACTTTGAATAACTAGTTTAGTACGTTAATATATCTCTTTTACTGTAAATAATCACATACAATAGTATAAAATAAAATATTTTTTATAAAAATTATCGGATATTTACTTGTAACAGAACTTATGACTAGACTAGGTAGACAATTAAATTGTGATTGATTACTTTAATAACCGTTCCAGAAATCGATGTATAATATTATTATTAAACCATGTATTATGTACATTATAATCAATTGATGTTCATAATCCATTATTCAATCAATCAATAATACATATATCGTCCTCAGTCGTACTCCCGTCACTACTAACCGCGGGCGCGCGGGCTCGTGCGGCGCGCAGGGCGCCGTCACCGTTGACAGGAGGAGTGAGTATTCTTACTTAGGAACTTATTTCATTACTTAACTAACTACTGAATAAAATAGCTTATCGACATGTTTTGAATATTTATTATTTAAAATTAATAAAACCTGTCTAGTTTGTGTCCCGCCCATGTTGATGAATTTTTCATTATTTATTTAACTAATAATACTTAGCTTCTGATCAATTTCTATCTAGTATCTATGACCTAGTTCTTATAAAAATATGTTGTTCTATCTACGGACGACAATAATTAGTCAAAGAGAAAAAGTATATATTTTACACATACATAAAATATAATAGATTGATAAGAAATACATATTGTCCACAGCAAAAAATAAATCGAAAGTCGAAGAGCCGAAGCAGGTAGCAGCCAAGCAATAAGTGTAAATAGACAGACGTTCAAGTGCATTTTATATATATAAATACAAAACAAAAAAAGAAAAGCAAAAAATTAATTATATAATTATTAGTGAGAGTGAGACGTGATTGCGGGGTGGTCAGGTTGTTGAGCCTAGGTGAGGGTTTATTTCATTACGTGTGTCTGTATACAGTTGTAACTCGTAAACATGTAGCAAATATTTGCACTTAGTGATTTGTTTCTTATATTAAATAATATAAATATATATTCAGGGTTATTTATAATTAGTTGGTCACCTCTTGAAGGCAGCCTCCCTACACCAATACCAACAATATTTGTAATACGACTTTTTAAAATTAATAGTTTTTAAAATTTAAATTTTCCCATACAAAAAAAAAAATATATATATATATATATATTTGTTGTCTCTGAACTGGCATTAACTCTGAGCGTCGGTATGGCGCCCGAGCGTTGACCTTTTAGGTACTTCTTACAATATACAGAGTGATAGGTAAAAGTGGGAGCAAACATTTTTTTTTTTGTGTTGTTTATCAAGATTTGTAAAAAGTTGTAGAACAAATGTTGTTGGGATTGATGTAGAGAGACTGCCTACAAAAGGTGGTCAACTAATTAAAAATAACCCTGTATATTTTTGTAATAAATAAAATATGAATAGAAATTCCCGATTAGCATTTTTTTAAACATACTGATTTATTTCTACTTTCTTCTTCTTCTTTCAGCTTGAACGCATCGACAATAAGCAAGCTATGCAGTAGCCGCAATAGTTTAATGCCCTATATATCCTAACATGCTATATACTAGAGTGAGTCGCGACGGCTGAGTGGGCGGGACGCCGGCACGGGATGGAGTCGCGGGTACAATTCCCGTTAGATATCATTCTATGTTAGATTATAGTGTTATTGGACTGATTTGAAAATGTGATTTTGTTGACTTCTGTTATATAATTTTTATGTAAAATTTAATTTACCTTCGTGATCTAAGTGACCAATTCACTACATAATTGATAATATATTACTTAATAAAAAATATTTTAAAATCAGTCCAAAGATTATACAAGGTGAAAATAGTTTATAACGCTCGCATGGCAACCGGCATCATTATTGTACAGACCATAGACATGATATTATTTGTTTTGTAATGTTGGTAAGACTGGCTCTAGTAATATCTTACAACTGCCAATGAAACACAAATATATAATTTTAATATAAAAGCCGATATGATATGTACTAAATGAATTAAATGAGTCCGGAGTTCGATTCTCGAGTTAACAACAAAACAAAAACGAATTTAGACCAATAGTGCATTGATAAATTTATAGATAGATAAATTAATTGCTGTCTGTGTTAAAATTATTGTTCGTGGGATTCTGGGCTTTATTTTTAAGAAATTAAATTTATATTTCCCATGAAGGTTTTATTTAAGTAGATATCATATCGGGTGGGTCATTTTCTGTCTGTATTTTTAAGATGTATTCACAAATCCGGCATTTGATTGTAGATTAGTTGCGTGTTCGGATTTAGTCTGTCAAGGGGACTGTCTATGGTCAGACAGTTTTTAATTACATTCTAAATTTGAACACGCATTTTTTTTTTGTTAACTAACTTGCTCAATGCGGTAATTAATGACGAGTCGGTGAAATTATCGAAATGAATTAGTTTTATCATACTTGGTTTAGATAATTTTATTCGCGGAAGCATGTAAATTGCACTAATTAAAATATTAAGGTGTGTTTCTTATTTTTATGATTATTTTTTTCTCTAGTTTTAAGTATGCTTTTTTGATGGTTCGCGTTGGCGTAGACAATGGACTATCTTTTTTTAAAGCTTAATAAAACTAGCTATAGACGATATTTTTTCAGCCGAACGCGTTCCTTATATAGATATTTTTTTTTTGGTAAATTTAAGATAAATTTTAATAAACGTGCACTTCGCTTGGGTCGCTTCTCGATGATAAAGTATAGTTCCTAATAATTTTATTATTATTAATTTCACTGACACAGGAATTGTAGTTTTCAAGCGTATATGGAATCTAGATAAATTTTAATTCAAACATTTTAGAACAAATTCTTTATAATATCCTTTTAGCGATTGCTGTGTCGTAAAAATTATACCACGAGAGAGCATTTTGGATGAAGTCATACAAACAGTAAATTGCGATTCAATATAAATCACAAAAATACATTCAAACATAAATAAAATATTTTCGTCTGAAATGGTCTCCTCTAGCCGTCCTCGTAATTAATTTAGTTAAATGTGGATGGTTTAAAGAAGCGATTACCAGTTCTGCTTCGACTCTCTGATCTTATTTAACAATGTATAAAACGCACATATATTCTCATAATATTAGATATTGTGTTTAAATTAATTTATATAACATGCTGTATTTGGTCTGTGTTTGAATATGTTCAGAGGTTCGAGGACGCGTGTGACTTGTTGTTTTAAGTTTTTTTTTTTCATTTAATTTTGTCAGTTGCAATTTTTTTCGTAAGAACGCCAAAGGAGACGATAATGTGCTAAAACATGGAAGAAAATATTGATAGGGTAGAATTATTGTATAAATTAAAAATGATACAAAAAAAATAATTAATTCTTGCTATTATTAATAAGTGTAAAAATTGATAATTTATCAAACGCTGTTCCAGTGTCTGGTTTTGTTGACTTACTTTTTGGTTTTAATAAAACAAAAAAAATAAAAATTGGTTGTTGTAATATAGGCGATAATTCATCATAGTCAGTAAATTAGTTGATAACATAAGAAAAAAAAATGTTTTTTTAAGGATGCTTGGTGGCGTCGGTCGGCGTGTCATGTCTTGGTGTAATTTTTTTCTTAAATTTTCACAATACTTAGGACTGTGTATTGTCTGCCCGATTGACGCTGTTTAAGGCTGTAAGTTATACATTATATACATATTATTATATTGATAAATAAATTAATAATAAAAAACAATGTGGATTTTATTTGATCCGCACATCTTGTTCATGCACCCAGCATGAAGAGTTTGAAACTAAGTCTACTAATACTCAATTATGTATTTAAATATTATGAATATATTTAGACTAAAATTTCAATGTGATATATAAATCTTTTTGCTTGACATTTTGGAAAAAAATAAAACTTTTATAATAACAGTTTTTAAAATCTGTTTTATAATAACAGTATTATATTATGTTCTTAAGTGAACGACAATGTTTTCTACTCAGATACAAGTTTTTAAAGCTGAAGTAACGGTCGTCAATGCTATTAATTAGCAAGAAACATTTCTAACGATACACAGTACGAACATAAATTATAATTTTCTACCGTTATTTATATTACGGAACGAAAGCAAAATAACTATACCAAGCATTTAAACTAGTTTAAACCAGATGACGCTACCATCTACATACTATAAATCGACGCCTCGGTTTGCCGCGCAAAAACAACACGTGACCACGCGTTATCAAAAATAGTCTCGCCGTCTACCGCTTGCATTTAATCGAAGTATTAATAAAATGCACAGCATATGTATTGCTTGAGCTAGTGATGCAAAAAAGATAATGTACAAGATCTTTGATCTTGTTTGGATGAGTATTTGAGACACCTTGAGATACCTTTTGGGTACCTATATCTGTAGGTGCAAAAAAAATATATAATAACTAAATTGAGATATGCTATTCCGTTAATTAAACGAATATGCCATGTAAGATTTATAAATATGCAAATTTCGCTATAGTGCTCTGCGTACCATATTTATCAATATATTGATGCTCTTTATTAACGTATACCATATTTATCAATATATTGATGCTCTTTATTATGGAATTTATGTTTAATAAATTGAACAGATAAAATGTTTAAGTTAAATTATATATATAATATGTTAATATATGTTAGATGTTAATATAATATGTTAGATGATGATATATATTAAATAAATGACGGATGACTTCAGTTAAAAGTAGATGTAATCTGCCATTGCTTTTGTTATTCTATTTTACTTGAACATAACGACATTGAGTTCAACAATACGTATTATGATAAAAGGTATAATCATTTGTGTATTATGTAATAGCAGGCAATTGTGTCTAGACTGTTGAAGTAATTAATATCATGAATCTTTACAATCGAGCGTAGTGGCATGTAAAATTATCTGCAATAGAATCGAAGCTTAAGTACTTAAGGAATAGTGACATCAATATCATTTAACATAATGACAATGCTGACATCAGTATTTTGACAAATTTTGTCAGAAATAGTGACAATGACAATTTAAAGTTAAGTACGGGGTGATTGAGATATCGTTCTTGTATATAAATTATAATAAAACAATGGGGTAATGCTGTTAGGTTATTCCTAAAATAACTACAAGTAACCGGAAGTAACGTAAATGAATGCGATCAATATGCTGTTTTGCACGGTTGTCTATGGTTGACCTTATTACTATATTTTTTAAAATATGCTTCGAAAAGTCTCTAAATATATATAAAACGAATTGTTATTCCACAATCGGACATTAACTTGAAATATGTGATTTATTCTACATCTAACTAGCTGGCTGTTTCAATACAAAAACAAGCGTCATAAGATAATAAATTATTTAAATGTCTATGGATAGATTTTTGTAGTATGGTAATACCCATAGCGATAATCGATTATAAAAAAATCATTCGTACGATTACTTAAATTTCATATTTGTCTACAAATTAGGCTTTATTTCTGGTTAGCTTAGTTTAGTTGTTAACGTATGATTTAATGTAACTGATATATGTAGTAAAAATTGTATAAAATACTATTTATTTTATTATTTCGGGTATTAATCAGAATTTTAAAAAAAACTTTAAAATAATTATTTGAGACACACAAGAAGGTACTTCAGAAGCATATATGGAAAGCGTAGAATAAAATGTATTTCAAATGGAATCGATTTTTTTAATAGATCTACATCGATTAATAAATTTAGTGTTACCATATTATTTTCACGGGCGACATTACATCACCATTTGACCATTTCATGGCACGCATTTAGGACTTCGACTTTTCGTGACAGCATGTCATTTTCGACATTTGATTGATAATTTTCTAAAGATCCATCAAATTAGTTTGTTTGAAAGTTAGTTTAGGCGCTAAATGAATATATTTTGTAAATATTACATGGATACAAGGATGTGAGTTATTGGATTCCATATTTGGATGCCGTGGCTTCGGTCCCCATTATGAGTTCACTAAAGTGTGTAGTGGAGGGCTGCAATTTAGAATATGATGTGGTTTGCAGCTTTTCCTTTTACAAGTAAGTAGTTTTCCCGCTTTATATTTACTAGAAAGTTAATAAAGTTAAAACCCTTACAGTCGTCGCCTATGACGCCCCGTGACCCTGACGCATAATGGTTTTCATTGTCGATAGTACAAGAAATGATTTACTCTTATTGGATGTTTACGTCTTGTTCTAATAATTAAATTTGCATATTTTCACATATTAAATCGATTGCAGCAATAATTTCAATATATCATGTAATATTGTCTAATATAAATTATAGTTGTCGATAAATTGGCGGGCTTAATGACGATTCTTATCAAAATAATCAATTGGGCATAGTAGAGTAAGGATATATTTTAGAATTTTATATAAAAAATAATTCAATATATCTAAACATCATATTATTTAAAATATGAAAAATAAACAAAAACAGTAGGTGTAAACAAAAATAATAAAATTGAATACAACTCAGGTAACTTTTTCTCAATATTATCACTAATTCAATAGAAAGTCATTATGTAAATTGAGATTTCATCTTAACTATTTTCCAAGATTATATTAATTTAAAAGTTATATGCTACAGAGAAACAATGTATTAAATTAGTAAGTTTCTATTTCACATTCAAATTTAAATCACCAACCATTATAATAGTTGTTATTCACTCAAATTCCATTTTAATTAAATATTAGTCAACATAACAACATTCCCTAAAGTACAAAAATATATTAAGTTATTTTTAATTCAAGAAAGTATCTAGCTTTTATGTTGATGTCTCATATTTGTTATAATTGCTATCAGTATGTTACTTCTTAATGAGTTAAAGTTATTAAATTGTGTCTATTTACCAATAAAGATTTATGAAAAATCCATCATTAAGACAAGATGTATTCATAAGTCTAAACTGTGCCTAGACTAGAGCCACAAGTCTTGATGTTAACATGATATATATCAAAACTTTCATTAGATTTAATTGAAATTCCAGAAAAATCTTGGATCACATATTATTAAATAAATTTATTGGTTATTACTTTGGATATCCTTTATTATTATTTTTTTTTCATATTTTATATACCTAGATGAAATTATTACAAGTGATTTTGTAAATACTATTTGTTATACATACCTTTCAAATATCTACATAACATTGCATTGAAATCTTCTGATGGACAAAATAAGCTAAATGGTTTAATATTGAAGGTTATTTCATTCTCCTCGGTATTCAATAAGTATATAAATGCAATTACAATACTAACATAAACAAATGCCTTCTCCTAGTTAGAAAAATAATATATATAACATAATAAGAACTCTGATCAGTATATAAAATAACTAAATGACTGTCACATTCAATGTCAACACTTCTGATGGTTGATGTGAAGACAGACAATCACAGTTCATGATATTGCTGTCACACATGCACAATTCTTTCAAACATGCCCTGTTAGTAGTGTATACAGATCCTAAAATGAATATATACCTAGCTTTAATACTATTATACCGCGAGAACCTTTCTTACAATTACGTCGTAATCTGAAATACATATGGAATCGACTATTATGTGTATTTTAATAAACATTTATAAATACACTTCTGTCACGGTATTTGGTTATGTAATCAAAGTTCACAGTGGCTTAAACATAGCACTTCCTAAACAGAAACTTTGTTACGACTTACGCTTTTCCGCCGTAAATTACATTTAAAAATCAATATGACACATGACATGACAATTAAATGACATTATAATGACGTTTGTATAATTCACGCTGAAGCTTTAAGAGAATTGTTTATTATGATGATAGGAGTTCAAATTAACAATCTATTCTCTACATAATCACTTCAATATTATTAGGATCTTTTATGTTGGATAAATGTTATATGCATTGTTTATTATTACCCGGCTGTATTTTATATGCGTACATATGTTCATTTATTTTGTTAATCAAAACATCATATGCTCCCTTGCTGCTTGCACCAAATATTAATATATAAAACTCAAATAAAGACATAAACCAATTATTTAGTGCCCTTGCAATGATATGATTGTTACATTCCATAATAACCACAAATAATATTTAAAGATTTTATTTTGCAGATAGTTAATACTTATTATCTGGATTTCTCTGTAATAAACAAATAATCAAAACACAATAGTATTTAATGACAAACATAAAGCCATGTTATAATTAGAAAAAAAAATCTAACAACATACTTAAATTTTAAACAATTTAGAGGTTGTCATTCATCTGGGAGTAAATACTTTTTTTAGCTGATCTAATAAGGATTGTCTAGATTTGTCCAAGATTCTCTTGTAATTCTTAATCATGAAACCAAATCCCATTAGAATTTATATCACAACAAAGACAGATACATACACATAGGAGTGTAATTGTAGTGCATCTTTATTTATGAGCATGTATGAATTTATTGGAAATTGTAAATACACTGATTCAATTAACAAATAGAACATCATTTTTTTAAATAATTTTTTGTTGAAACTATTAATCTAAGTTAAAAATATTGATGCCCTTGATAACTTTCACTTCATAATTAACTACTTATGATTAATCATAGTACAAATATATATTTTTTTTAAAATGAGACAGCAAATGTATATCATATTTTTTTTTATTGGAAATTAGTTATGTTTTTCTAGATAGAACGGAGACGTTTATACCTATCCTGTCAGTTCTCACAGATACAAAGTTTAATTGCTTCATATTCAAGTGGGCAAAATTATCCAGTTGTAAGGAAGACAACCTGGTATTGGTTCTAGGTCAAACCATGTCTTTGTATATTTATTGGTTATAAAAAAAATTCCTTGTTCTTGATAAGAATTGTGTCTGGCAATAGGCTATTATATGTTATGAATCATTGTTATTATAGTGCTTACAAACTATGCACTTCAACTACGCTCTTTGGAGAGATTAGAAGTGAACGATGTATTATAATTGCACCTTTGTATTGTTCCAGTGTTAACACATCAGCATCCACAGATGATAAGAGACAGGACTGGATCGAGGGAGCCATGCAGGAAGAGAGTGAATGCCTCTGGAGACATGTCAGCCTGCAACTGTGCGGGTGAGTGTGCTTTTGTTTTTAAAATTATAGTTTATTTTGGTGAATATATTTACATGTATTTCTTTAATCAGGGCAGGGAAATGAATTACTTTGTCAAAGATACAGGTACAAGTTCCTTTTGTATTTTTTAATGTATCAATGTATTTTTTTAATGTGGTCTTTAGGAAATTAGTCAGTAACTACAATTTCAACCTAGAACGTAATTAATATAAGCAATCATTAATTAAAAACAATACTTTATTAAAATATTTAAATTTAGAATTCCTCTATTTTGTCCCAAACTTCATTACCAACATGAGTTGTTATTACAAAATAAATAACTATTAAGTAGACCAATATTGAACTAATTAGTTAATTTAATTAAACTGAATTATTCCAAAAATATTTTAATATATGTACATAAATTTAGTTTTTAAAGTATCTGCTGCTTTTTAATACTTATATTTGATTATACAAACAATATACACACTTAACTTTTTCCTTGATGATTAATATATAATACATAAACAATTTAAATAAATATCTACATGATATATGTGTGATAATTTTAGGAATATAATGTATTTCATTTTATCAATATAATGTATTCAGAATAATAATAGTTGTTCATGAAAACTCTGGAGGGTTCTTCTTGGATCTAAATAAATACCTGGATATTTGGTGCAACTAGAGTCTGATATTGTGACCCTTATGTGGCAACAATAAAAGAATCTTTGTAATTTCTATACATAGTTAGTTGTTTAGATTCTTGATATATTTTGTATATCATTACCATTCAATTCTCTTCTATAAAAGAGCATTTTATCAACATTAAGTATTGTTAAGCTTCCATAGTCTATAGAGACCGTCAGTGTCTTTACCACACTACCATTTGACAGGTACCATTTTGAGTTGGACGCCCAGGGTCTATGGATAGACTCTCCAATGCTTCCTGAACTCTTGACTCCTCAAGAGACTGTTGCTCCAATACAGCAGACCGCTGCTGACAAAAAAGGTATGTATTAAAAAACAATTAGATATAAAAATATATGGATATTCATATTCTCATCATTTCTGCACCAAATTTTAAATTGGGTATAAAATTAGGGTTTTGGACTTAATCACAAGTAAATTATTATATGAAATAAATTATATTTAGTTATAAAGACAGATACTGACTAAGTTCAGGGTCAGATTTGGCGTTGAAATTTTTTTTGCTTTTCTATTATCTTTGACAAAAAAATAATAATTTACTTATTAAGACTACAATTATAAAATGTTTGGTTTATCTGTACCATCTAGGTTGAGAAAGCTCAGGTCATTCGTATATTTTTATTTACAACCAAAAATAATATAATTATTATAGTTTCGTTACTTTCGTGCTATAATGTTGCGTGACGCACACACATACAGACATACGACGTTTGGTTCTGATAGTTTTGAAGTCGGTTCATATGTTTTCTAATTATTGAGGATCTATAGAACTATTTTAAGTTTTGTTAAAACCTAACTAGCTTTTAATTTGATAGTTGGGTAAATAATTATTTTTTATAGGTCGTGTTATTATCGACCATATGTCAGGTTTATGATGTACTTTTATCATTAATTTATTACAAATAACACCTTTAGAATATCTATTATTGAATACAAGAAAACAGATAATCATTTCCTTTATCCATAGGAGTATATTACTAAGCGTGCGTGCTGATTGTAAGTACTATAGCGAGGTACTTTGACAACCAGAACAGAAATGTATACCTTGGAAGACATGAAAGACATGACGAAAATATTAAAGAATTTTTAAACATGACATCGCTTAGGTTAAATGGTCTTGAAAACTGTACAGACGTACAGTTAGTGGAGTACAAATATGATATTTAGGGCAAAAATCAAATATAACAATAAAAAAAATATTAAGGGCCGGTCTGATTTTCAGGCGCGGCCCGAGACACATTCCAAGATAGATTCGAAAGGTTCGCGGCCACAGGGCGGTACAAAGGTATTTATCATTACCTCCCGATAGATGGCGTTGTTTCAAAATATGGTACTGAATGTAGTTTTATACTTCATAAGAACAAACAAAACCAAATCGCAAATAGGTAGTTATTTGACCAAATTTAGTCTTAGGGTCTATATCGATTAACCAATAGAAAACTGAAACACTTGGCATCGACGCTAGCCGAATAGAATGATAAATGTGTGTTTAACATAAACCAACGCTTTATTAGGCTTGCGTACATACATTTAAATGGAATAGACAACGAACGCTTGCCATTTGGCTATAGCTCAGAGCCAATCTTAACTTGACACTAATTTTCATCTATTTTACCTTTCATCTATTTTACCTCTGTGAGAACTGAGAACCCAAAACAATGGTTTTTTAGTTTGTCTGTGTGTTTGTGTACGATAATTTCAGAAACGGCTAAACCAATTTGAATGCGTTTTTCAGGAATATATTGTCACAGTCTTCACTTAACATTTAGTGTTTATTTCATCTAAATCTGTTAAGAAAAAAAATATATTTCAATTTATGTCTATCCCGTAACAGGTACCATGCAAATCTTATTCTATAAATGTAATAAATCTGTAGAGGAGTAGGCTTTGTACATTAATAATAATAATAATAATATCAGGACAAATTACACACATTAATCTAACCCTTAAGTAAGCAAATTATTTGCTTGTGTTAAGGGTGTTAGACAACGATACAAATACATAGAAATACACATATTACTGAGAATATATTTAATAAACGACCAAAACCAGAAACACAGACATCTATGTTCATCACATAAATGTCTGTCTCTGAATCGAACCTGAACCCCATTGCGCCGTGACACGTTAGACGTCTGCGCTAGCCACTCGACCAACGGGGGGTTAAAATTGAAAATATTAAAAAAAATATACCAGGATGTGAAATGATAACTAACAGAATCCATTTTCAGCATTATGCATGTTATTATTATGATTTATTAGCATGTTTATCTTTTTTCTTTTAGTTGTGCACATAACACAAAAAATAAATATTTTCAAGAATTCGTACAGGGGGTCTTTAAATAAGCAAGCGAACCCAAAACAATGGTTTTTCATTTTGTATGTTTGTGCCCGCTAATCTCACAAACGGATTAATCGATGTGGATGCAGTTTTCGGGTATATATTATCAAAGGATTCACTTTAAATTTTGTTTTTGTTTTATAATCGGTTAACAAATAAAGAAGTTAATAATCACTTTTTGTCGTACCATTGCTGCTGGTAAGCATAAAACCATAAAACTATAAACCTTTACATACATTGGTAAGTACAAAGGGTACTTTTTATCAAAATCGAAATCTACGCGTACGAAGTCGCAGGCACAGCTAGTTACATATAATTTTCTGAGACGTCACACGGCAATCTACATTTAGAGACTATTTGATATCAGACTTATATACTTATATATTAGACCTCGACAGAGTTAACTAAACATTACTCATTTAATATGTTTATAGTACATATTATATATAAATGACATTACTCTGCATTCCTTCCCATACCTTAGTATAGAAGACTATATGCTTCATGAATGTTTCTTCTGGGGTCGTTCAAAAAATACGTCACGCTAAAATAAGCTTTTTTTGACTCAACTTATTATTTATTTAAATTCGATAAAAGTATATAGCAGTCAAGAAAATGTTATTTGTTTATTTATTTCATATAAAAATTATAAATAAATTAAATCAAGACCACTGGAAATATTAGGTTTTTTCAGGATATTGTGATGAAACATATATTTTTTATAAGTTTGGACTGCCAAACGAATGATTACAAAAACATTGCCTCAAATAATATTTACATCAAGTTTTTTTCTCTACAAAGTGTGTAGTTAAGTATAAGGTGTACTTAAGTAATCTTCCTGTTGTTTTCTAACGTTTTTAAATAAAATATTTTGTTTATTAGATTTGTATTAAAAATAGCACACCATCCCTATGACAAATAGTGAAATATATCAAAAACCAAAAAGGTGTCGTAGCACAAAAAAAAAGATATAAACCTTTTGTTTATTAATTATAATTTTTATATATTGTTAAGACTTGTTTCAGTAATACACAGTACTTGCACTTCAATGTTTAATATCCAACCATTTGTAATAGAATGGGCGAGAGCAGCCCTTACAACTCGTTTTATAATATTTTAACACTATAATATTTAGGCGAGGGTAATTTACAATTTCATAACCAACTTACAGATGATATTACTTATAACCTTATAATAAGTTCTAATAATTAATAAAAGATTAAACATTATGTTAAAATATTCTATGCTTCTAATTCTTAAAACATTTAACAGTAAATACTAAATAATATTCCATAATTAATTGTGTAGGTGGCGCTACTGTTGAAACTTATGAACTAAAACATGTAAATTCCAATGTATTTACCATTTAAATTATTACAAATAAATATGACTAACACTATATTGTTTTCTTTGATAGACTTATATATTAGGATTAGAAAAACTCATAACTGGTTGACATATATCGATAAATGAGAGGTAATTTTTAACTACTAATTTAAGTTGGCCAAATTACGGAACGACAGTTCCCATCATACGAACTATCTACAAGTTTGTACGGAATTCTCGTGCAAGAGAAAGACTCACAATTGTCCGGTTTTTATTTTTATGATACTATTTTTAGTTGCCGGTTTTTGTTTTTTGTATTATACGGTTTTTATATTTATTATAATCCAGTTCCCAAGTATTAAATTAGAAAGTTTAGATATACATATAAGAAAATAGTAACGAAAACAAATCTTTAAAAAAAACCTGAACGAAAAAATTTAGTGCTTCTTTGAATATAAGCTTTCGAATCTTGTTTTATTTATCAGTTTTTTTGTTGGTGCATCACGCAAAAACTGCTTAACGGATGTTGATTCAATTTTATGCGGTACTCTTTTAATGTTTATGTCAAAATTGAAATATAAGGGATTTTCAATTCAATTAAAACTGAAAACGTACGGCTTTTGCCAAAAGTTTGATGTCTTATTTCTTCTTGCTGTTTAATAACTATAAGCATTGATGTATCGCTACATCATTACAGTGGCGTAATATTACTGCTATATCTTAATAGAACGTAACGTCTAAGCTACAGGATGTTTTCATATACGAAAAAAAACCATTTGCATACTAATACGTCTTAAAAGCGCAATATGAAAAACATGTTTAGTTCAAAGTAATATTATTTTGAACATCCTGTATATTTAACCTCTCATCCTCAGTTGCTGATATCATCCGCGTGGAACACAACTACAGCGTCGAGCCGGTGAAGGAGACACACGAGAACGTGTCCAGACTGAACGTACGGCAACTGGTTGACACCTTGGGCTACTTGTGAGTAACATTGATAATCAGTGGTTTTATCAATAATAATAAATATTCTTTATTGTGCACACACACAAAAAAATAACAAAAAAAAATAAACAATAAATAGAAAAAAAAATAACGTACAAATTTGGTTGCATTATCGCTAAAGAGCAATATCTGCCAGGGAACTGATTAGTTAGAGAAATACAGATACAGGATATGTAGTGTGGTGTTGTTAAAATAGTAAAAAAGATAAAAACAAAAAGAAAGAATTGCATACAATACATACGACTACATACATACACATATTAAAAAAATATATACATACATACATATAAAAAATATACATCAATCTATCAGATCAATATTAATTGATTGTCTACATATTGTGTATATTGTTCCACTTCCTGTCTATTTTCTTTAACAATACTAAAAATGTCATAAATATGACGCCTTGATTGAAGACGCGCTTAATCGATCCTGAATGATAATATAATGAGTCATTCTTAAATTACTAATAAGTAAAGTTTATATTGTTTATTTAATCCTAAGAAGTTAAATACTATTTAATCAAAATAATCTGCTTTTTTTTTATTATAAGACCATGTATTGTGTTTGAGAGAGACAACCAACTACTTTATCAAGTGGCTTATTGGATTTGGCATTAATATTTTTATACATACTAAATCTTTATATTACTTTTTTATATTTTTAAGGATTTATTCAGCAGGAAAGTAAATTTTATATTCATTGTGTACTAATAGAGTTTAAATTAATTAATAAAACTGTACAGCAATGATAAATCAGAAAGAAACATAGTGTTTTGAATTATTTATTTAATATTAATTAAGCAATTTTATTTTAGGTTTATTAAATATTTAAGAAAAATGTATCCTTAAACATATTTTATTTCAATATATAAATAATCTAAAATAAAAACTAACTAGTACTATACTATAACAATAATATAATCTTATTTCATAATTTCCAGGTCTCTAAAGAATTTGCAGAAGAAGCAGCTGTGGGTGGTAAAGGTAGAGACAGATAAGGCCGAGGCCTCCATCGCTCAATCTGAACAAGTCATAGCCAAGATGCCGGACCCCAAACAGATCATAGAGGTACTTACTAAATTATCATACCTTAAGCACTCGACCATAAAATTTGCATACATACATACATACTGTCGTCCCTATCGTACAGACAAGTACTGTTCCTGAGGAATAGTAAAAAGACTTCTAAGACTGCCCACCGATTGTTTTTAAATTGGCAAATGCTAATATTTTAATAAGATCATAATTTGAGAATGACTTGTTTAGGATGTTTTTTCATTGTCCAGGCGTGTTTTGCATAAAATTCGACAACTGAGTTTGATGGTATTTTTGTATGAAAAACTCATCCAAACAATCTGTCGATTTAGTTTTGAGGTCCAAATGTAGAAAATAAACATACTGTATATTACATGTCTCATTTTTTTATTATATGAACTGTAACATTCAAACTTTAAATTTCGGTTGGATTTAAATCACGGAACAATTAAAGCTAAATATCTGCTTAGATATTAAACAATATTTTTAATTTCCAGATCGTTCCGCAGACGTCCACTGCGGAGCCCCAACACGAGGTGCTTCATATAATGGAAGATGGGAACATATCTGACAACTTCATATACGAAATTGCAGAGGAACAGGAAATAACTATGGAGGAAGTTAAGGAGATACCGATCACTGAGAACAGAGAATGGATGGTCAATATTATACCCGAGGAAACTAAACCCAAGTACGCGTATATCAAACATTGCAATACCGGCAAGAAGAAACGTCATTTCACAGCTGAAATGAACGAGATAACACTACAAGGGGACTTCGAGAACTATTATATATTGCCTGATGTTGATCCGTCTGTTGGTGTGGAAATTACAACTAGCTATGAGCCCGAGAACTTTATAGTTGAGGAGTACCCTCATTTAGTACTGGAAGAGAGACCTAGAAAGAGACCCAGAGAGTCAGATCCGACCAGGAAGAGGAAAAAAAAAATTACAGCCTCTCCCTCGGTGAGAGAACAGATTAAACAGATAAAAACTGAAATAAAATCAGAGATAGAGGAAGATTGGGTCATAGACAACAGCGTCTACGATCAAGACACTTCCGACGATTACGACGACAAGAAAGCGGCGAGGGTTAGACGAAAAAATAAAAAATATTTAGGTTATGACTTTGTCACATAATTGATTTTAACAGAATATAATCAGTTTTTTTTTATTAGATATATATTGTCGCGTGATTTCTATGCCTTAGACATAGACTGTTATTACTTTAAGATCCATTTCACTATTTTTTTCTATATTTGGGCAGTTTTAGACATGGGTTGAATCATGCTCGCGGCTATATGAAGTGTTAATCGAATGCCTGTCTACCGGTCAATAAATATGTTTCAAATAATTGCTGTATTTTATTCTTATCCTAAGAAAAGAAAAACTACGCATATATTCAAATACATTGCTAGGAATGTTCCCACTATGGAATATTTATACTTGTTAAAATACATCTCGTAATGTTTTCAACAACCTTAACGGTTACGGATTGGTTAAATACATTATTAATATCATGTATAACTGTTTTTTAACAACAAAGCTCAATGTCGGAACAATGTTTTGTACCTTATTGTTTTTTCAAACAACTCGCCTATATAACTTATAAATCGGATGTTAAATGTATGAAAGTACTTTTAGGAGATAATTGTAAAAACTCCAGAGGCAATAGATTAAAATTAGTTTTTTAATTGTTTTTTTTTTTCTCGTCAAGAAAGAGTATAGAGTCACAAAATATGTCTTAAGTTTGTGTTCGTGAGCTACACATTAGAATGGTAACACACTTATATACCTCGAACGTTATGTTTAGGAATTGTACTGAGTCAAAAGTACAGACTTTAAGTCATACTATAGTAAGGATATTACGTACGAACAAATAAGTTTCCCAAAATAGGTTTCAAATAAAGATAACTAGAATGGTGTTCTCTTTTTAACCACTTATTATCGAGAAGTATTTTGATTAACGATCAATCTCAACGGACGAGATGAGAGAGACGGGGGAAGTAATGATAAATCTTAGTACTGTTATAAATGATCTATTAATTAATCTTACCATACGAACTAAACTTATAACAATATTCGATCGCTGTATACAAGAAGGTCACTAGTAGTCCGCGGCGGTGTCGGCGAGGCAGTCCCGTCGTCCGATGCCGGAGGCCTGCTTGCTCTGCGCTGCCTCCAGCTTGGGGCACTCCGTGATCCGGTGTCCGAGGCCCCCGCAGTAGGCGCAGCCCGCGCCGCCGGCGGGAGGTCCGTCCTCCCCGATCATGTCGAGGAGGAAGGCGGGCGCCTCCTGGCCGGCCTCCGCCAGCAGGTGCGCCAGGTCCCGCAATACGCTGCAGTCGGCGGCGCGGCCGAGCAGCGTGCTGGCGACGCCCCGCGTGCCGGCGCGCCCGGTGCGCCCGATGCGGTGCACGTAGTTCTCGATGTCCTCCGGCATGTCGTAGTTTATTACGTGCTGGATGTTCGCGAAGTCTAGACCTGCGTGCGTCAAACAAAGAATTTTGAGAGTACGTTCACCCGCTATATGTCGTTTATCGTATATGAGTGTTGTATTGACACTGACGTTATATACGGGTGTATTGACGGCGCTACGATTATTAAAACCAATTGTTAACACAATAGTCCCACCCTCTATAATCTTATGCTTTGTACTTCAATAGCCATGTTCTTCGTACTTATAACATGTTTTGTTTTCACTAAAATCTTCAAGGTATTAAATGATGTAATTTTTTTATAAGTTGTTATGCGAGTGCCGCGGCAGTAGTGAGATAATCAGACGAGTTGCGATGACCTTATTCAATATACGACATTATATTTAGTATGAGGTATGTATAGTGTAATAAATGCAAGTAAAATAATCTAAAGTAAGCGGCACGTAAAGATATCTCATGAAAACAACGAAACATGATGTCATCTGAATTAATAAGATAACTTATAATGTCGATGATAATTGGATGATGGATTCCAATGGACTATATCTGAATTACCTTTACTGGCCACGTCGGTAGCCACCAGCACGTCCTTCTCCCCTCGCCTGAAGGCTTCCACGGCCCGGGACCTCTCTTCCTGATCCTTTCCTCCGTGGATGGCGACGGCTTCCACTCCCTTCAGCAGCAGATACTCATGTATGGCATCCACGTGCTGCTTTCTTTCTGCGAACACCAGCACGGGAGGCGGCGTCTTCTGGAGGCACTGCAGCAGATGCACCGTCCGCGCCTCCGCCTTCACGGGCTCCAGTTCCTGGCGCACGGCCAGGGCGGCGGCTCCGGCACGACCCACGTTGAGGGTCACAGGGTGCACTAGGGCTGATCTAGAAACATAAGTTGGGTGTCCTTAAAATAGTATCATTTCCATGAAATAACTTTTGGGGCTCTGTCGTAAAATTTCCTAAATTCAATTGGAAAATGTGAGTAGTTTAAAAATACCTACAATTAATAAAAACTTACGTACCTGGCAAAATTCTGTATCTTCCTGGGCATGGTCGCACTGAACAGTAAAGTCTGTCTCTGGCCAGCGAAGTAGGAGAAGATCGTCCGAACATCCTCCTCGAAGCCCATGTCTATCATTCTGTCCGCTTCGTCCATACACAGGTAGCGACACACGTTCAACCTTACCTAGTTATATTAAAATATAACATTGTGTATTTCAGTCTATCTTTCATAGAAAAAACTATCTTGTGTGAAGTTGCCGATTCGTGACCTACTTATGTTAATTTAAAATAGACAACATTGTTTTAAATCAATGCTTCTGAAAGTACCGTCCCGATGGTCGAGTGGTTAGCGCAGACGCCTAATGTATAGCGGCGCAATGAGGCTCGGGTTCGATTCCCGACAGGGAAAGGCCTGTGTGATGAGCATAAATGTCTGCATTTCCTGGTTTGTTCGTTTATTATATATATTCGCAATATTTATAATGTGTATTTCTATGTACTTGTATCGTTGTCTAACACCCTTTACAAAGCAAAGAATTTGCTTACTTAGGGGTTAAATCAATTTGTGTAATTTGTCTTTATATTATTATTAACAAAAGAAGTACTATAGATATCTTCATTTAGTGTTATATCGTTTGTTCCACTCTAAATATATATTTCTTTATTGTCAATAGTTACCATCTTCTTATCCAGCATATCCATGAGTCTCCCGGGAGTGGCCACCATGATGTGAACACCTCGCTGAACCACCTCCATACATTCAGACACAGCCACCCCTTGACAAAAAAAACATATTTTATATCTTAACAATTAACAAACAAATACCAGTCAGATATACAGAAATACCGCATTTATAATTAAGTGTTAAGGAAGATTATAGGCCTCATAAAATACTATCTGCGCCCCGTTATCCCGTCCGCGTAGAATACAATAAGATATTACATTAACAGTTAATTATTGTGATTAATTATTAGCAGGAAAAACAATAATAAAAAACCGGTCAAGTATCTCGAATCGCGCAAGAAGGGTTCCGTACCACTGTCACTGTTAAAAAACCGCAACATCATGTTTGTTGTATGAACTGTTTTCATTATTTGTTGCAACAGAATTACATTACTTGTAAACATCATTTCAAATGTCTAGCTATCATGATTCATGAGATACACCCTGGTGACAGACAGACAGTTGAGTATTAGTAATAGGGTTCCAATTTTACCCTTTGGGTACGGAACCCTAAAATATAGCTCAAATGTTCAAACGAGAGTTGGAAGCCACAGCTAGTATAATGTAAAAGTGACCTCCAATCGCCAGACAACTCCTTATTTCCGGATGTCCCGCCATCTTGAGATGTTTTACAAAATGCACGATGATGTCGTGGGTTTGTTTTGCCAACTCTCGAGACGGACATATTATGAGGCCGTACGGACCTTCGTTTCTGGAACAATTATATTCATATTAATCTAAGCTTTTTTAAAATATTTGATATAAAAAAAACCTACAATCCAGCTTCTATAAGAGGAATATTAATCCATTTTTTTATTCTTTTTTGAAAATAAAATAATAAATTAAATATGGAAAAAAAAACATTAAAATAATCATAGTGAACGAGATATTAATAACATCATTTATTAAAAACATTTAATTAATGTACATTGAAGTTATATCAAAAAGTCTACTGACCTTATAAATGGCATTTCAATCTCCTGTTCCAGACACATCATGATGATGGGTAGCGTGAAGACCAGGGTCTTCCCGGAGCCGGTGAAGGCGATGCCGATCATGTCTCTACCGCTTAGAACTGCTGGGATGCCTTGGACCTGGATGGGGGTGGGTTTCTTGATGCCTTTCGCTTCAAGACCTTGCAGGATACCTGGATAGTATTTCGCTTGTATTCAATACTTCTACCATTTTATCTTTGAAAAAAAAATGTATATGTATGACTAGATTGATGAATATTACTTTGTCATTCAAAACAGATTGGATTTAGTAACATTAGAGAAACATAGACTATAATAAAAAAAATCAAAGGAGTTTAAATTTGCTAGTTCTAAACTAATATAGACTAGAACATTTATAGCATGTCTAAATCTCAG
The DNA here is from genome assembly GCA_959347405.1 of Napeogenes sylphis. Taxonomy (NCBI): domain Eukaryota; kingdom Metazoa; phylum Arthropoda; class Insecta; order Lepidoptera; family Nymphalidae; genus Napeogenes; species Napeogenes sylphis. The sequence goes on from OY365785.1 coordinate 31,455,088, forward strand.
ACAACGCCAATTCTGCTTCCTACCCTTGGGAAACTTCATGTGTTTGAAGGTTCGTATGGGAGGTGGAACTCGTTCGCCTTCCACCTGGATACGAAGTTCTTGTCGTACGCGTTCGTGTCGTTCCGGTGGTAGCGAGAGGATGCAGGCCGGGGGACGCCAGGATGTCTTGATGGGGTCGGAGTACTGGATGCCTGGATTATGAAGTGACTCGTAGTATAAAAAAAAACCAAAACAAAAAAGAAAAACCAAAGACAGAAAGTCGGTAAAGATTGAGGTTCTCCCATCAGCAATAACATACTCACCTTTAGCTAACTCAGCCACACCCATCAAAGCTTTACTCTGCGCGACACTATCCAATATGTGTTCTTCTTCTTTAGCCTGTCTCTCAGCTGCCGATAATGCTCGAGCCTCTGCAAGTCTTTTGAGTTCACTGTGCTGGTCAAGAAGTGAGACATTGTAGCGACGGCCCCATTCCTCTTGGGATCCTGTGAAGTCCATAACATTTCTTATTGTTTTTATTATTGGCTGGACAAAGATTACTCTATAATGTAAGAAATTCTAAAAAGTAGCAATGTTATCTTGTAACTAACATGCTTACAATTTGAAAAACTTAAACAATTATTTAGTAAGAGTGCCATTGAGAATATATGTTTATCATCTAATATGATTGGAAAGACTAAGGGTTGAGGCAGTGCTGATGAATGACAAGATTGACTGGAAGAAGAAAACATTATGTGGCATAGATAAACATTGAAAAGAGAAGAAAAGAAGAAAACAAAAAAAAGAGCCAGCTGAAATGAATGTTTGAATGAATGAATGAATGAAATGAATGAATTTATATTTGAACATGTATAGCTATGTAAAGCTTATTTATATTTCAATGTTTATCGGTTCTGCAAAGTTAGAAACATTGGTTAGGATTTTTAAAAGAAGCCTAATAGATGTCATCACCGTCCCATTAAAGACGATCGCGGTTTCGAATCCCTGCCCATATTGGTTTATTTACAATTCTATATTTATTAAAATTTAAATATGCTTTATTTATTTATTTTTTATTTATTTATATCTTTTCCACTTAGAATCATAATCAGTGATCACTTGTGTATGTCAACATGGAAGTGTCAGGAGGTCCTATTACGATACTAGATTTATCGTAATAAGCCCTTCTGAAAAAGCACTTTCCATCTTAATGTTAAAGCTATGAGGGTTCCAAACGCGTCCTGGTCTGAGAAGAACCACACAACAAACTCAGCCGGATATATTTTTTGTTATTGTGATCACTGTTTCACAAACGTCAAACTTAAATGCAATTTTGGAACAACTAGAACCGTCGCAATCAATGTTCCTTTTGATAAATAAATAAATTATTCACGATTTTTAAAGAAGAATAGAAAAGTGACAAAATTGAATGCTCCTAAGATGTATTATTGATATATTATTTGTATCCACTGACCGTCATCATCTGGATCGTTATCACTAGAGCTCTTAGTCTCAGCTGCAGCCTCAGCAGCTACTTGACCTAAACGTCCTAACTTTAATAATTTCTGCTTCTTTCGTTCCTTCACAGGTATATATGGTTCGTAGTTAGATACGTCTTCTTCCGACTCTGAAGATTTTTCATTTCGTCTATATCGCTTTATTGGTGGATCTGCCATTTTAATTACTTGTTTTATTAAGTATATGATAAATAATCTCTTGTGTACGATATATCATTGAGTAATTTAAAAGTTATAACACTTGTTTTGTTTTGAGTATATAATCATTGTAATTTGTATTTTGTAATATTATGAAATTGGAAACGACACTTGACATATCATTTGACTTAATTAGAAAGTTCGAAAATAGTCACTTCTATGTCAAGAAGTAATAAATATTTTGTCGATTTTAAATTATTTTTATAATGAAATTATATCTATAATCTATTTTTTATTAGAACTTAAATATTTAATGAGAATTGTTTTACATAAATATGATAAAAAAATCATCGCAATGTGTATAGTAATATTTTATTATAAATGCATATTTGAAATAATCACATCGTAAACATAAAAATATTTCTATTCACTTATTGATTAAGTGTTAAAAAAATTAGTTAATTAAATTTATTGAGATTTGACAAAAAAAAAGGCCATTTCATTTAAAACGTTTAGTACTTAAAGTTTTACTTTGTCCAATGACAGCAAACTTCTCCATTCTCTAAAAAGTATTAAAGCTAAAATATAATAAGTGTCTTTCTGTCCATAGTCTAAGTTGCATTATTATTATCTGTTCAAAAATTGACATAATTTCTTGTCTATAAATGGTTTCTGTTTACTTTATTTTGTAAAAGAATGTCATTGTTATTACAGAACGGAACAAAATTTGTCAACGTCAAATCAAAATATTTAGTGACACGTAACTTCATATAATTAAATTAGATTTTTGTGACCTCCAAATGTGAAAAATTCGCCAATAATTTTATATGTACCGATAATTTACATCGCGACATCATGTCCGATAAAAGTTTTGGTGACTGTACTAATCGGAATGTGGTGAAAAACCCGCTTCTCTCCACCGCCGTGACTGGCCTCTCTATTGAGGATTTGACGCACAATGCAGTTCTACTGCCAGCGGTGCCTAGCCAGGAACTGATTACAATACAAGGTTAGTGTTATTTTTATCCCTGAAAGGCGTTAAAATACGTAATTTCAGGCGGCCTTGGTGTAAAAATGAGTTTGACGTTGTGTGTACATTTTTGCAGATCTCCTGTCAGTTTGTGTTACAGTCATGCGTGATTTCGCATGTTCTCTCATAATATGCTCACATTTGTGTACTGTAAAGTATATTAGCATATAATAGCTCGATATATCCGTCAAGTTTGAATATAAGTGAGATTAATTTGTGCACATCTTTCTGTCATGTCATTTCTTTATAAAACTTATAGACAAACTTATTTAGTCAGTGGATTCGTGCCTGAGCTGCGTTACTCAACCTACTCATATTATAAGAATTTTGGAAAACATTTTAAAACAGTGAGTTTAATTGTGTTGTCATTATATGTCTTGATCATAAAATTACCCAATAGTTGATTTGATTTAATTAAACATCTAGTCTACCTTGTAGAGCTAATGCATTAATACATTTTTCACAATGGTTTAGTTTCTAGTGATGACATGAAATTGTTAGTTTAAGAGTATTTATATTGAAATAGGTAATAGCCATAGTTCAGTGTTTTTGGCCTTTGCTTGTCAAATGATTTAGTTTTTGTTTTGTAACTATAGAAAAGCTTTGGGGTTATCATTTATAATTTCCATATTAAATTTGTTGTAATGTTACTGAGCAAATTTGTATCATAAATACAATAAAATTATAAAAAAAATATATAACACTTTTAACATGGTATCTGATGTGTTTCAACAATCTACTGTGCTGTACTTATATTATTTAATAACAGTAGGTGTATTTTTGAAAGTGATTGTTATTTTTTTTATATAGTAATAATAGGACACTATTGCAAAGGCAGCAAAATAGGCAATTGCAGGTCGAGTATTAGTTCAGAAGCTGAGCCGCAGGCGAGGACTTCCATGATATGAGACAGGCAATTGCCATTTTGGCCATGTATAGTGTTTTTCTTAAAAAAATGCAAGGAAATAAAAAAGGGCCTTTTACATAATATATTTAATTAATATTAAAAATTATATTGCTAATGTTAGGACAAATATTGAGTGAAAATGTTATCGATTTTCCAGGCAAATTTATGTTCACTTGTTGTATTTCTGACGTTTGCAGCTGGTTATTTGATACTTGGTGATTGGTAGGTGTCTGTAAACTTAATTGTTGGTTAGAAGTGGATGATTGGGGACTTGATAATTGGCAAGAGGTGAGTGGGTGAGATGTTGTTTCCGAATCATTAACAGGTAGCAATTTGATGTTTTGGCTAATTTTATTGGTTATCACAGTTTTATTTTCAACAGAGTCTTCGATGTAGCCTTGAGCCATTTTATCGCACTTCAAACCTTCGTGTCTTTTTAGAGTTGTTAAATTCGCTCCTGAATCAGCAAGAAGAATGGCCGAAGATCTGCGGAAACAATGTCCAGTGTAACATTCAGGATTTGTCAAGTTTAAATAAGTTGCTATTTCTTTAGGCATTTTAGCTATTTTGTGTCTTCCGATGATTTGATTCGTACACTTCCCTTTCTGAAAGTTCAAAAAAAATCTATTCGATTTTGTGCCTACTGGACGAAGTTTTTGATATTTTTTTACAATGATAATGAACTCTCCTCGGACGACAAATATCCGGTCAATCTTTGTTTTATTATCGCGCAAGGTTATAATTGCTGTGTTATCATTACATTCTATGTCTTTTGTAGTAATATTATAGAGTTCGACACTTCGGCATCCTCCGTTAACGCCCAAAATCAGAGCAACCTGTAACAAACAAAAAATCTATTTCAAGCTACGGCTTCCACGAGCAATATAATATTAAGAACGACACTAACTCTGTACCAATACTCAACTAACTTAACTAAATAAGTTTAGCAGCTTTAGCGTACGTAATTGTGTCTCAAACAAACATTTTCACAAACTTCCACATTCATATTAATAAGTATAATAGTATTACATTTACCTTTGTCGCTAAATATGTATCATCAGGGGCTTCTAGTAGAAACTGCTTTATGTTTTCACCGGTCAAAATATTCGATTTTTTGCTCTTAAACCCAGAGGATTGTCGTTTAAGAAAAGTTATTAAATTTCCGTAGTTCTTCAAGTCAATACCGTTTTTAATATGAACTGTACATTTCAGCATAGAATAAATTGCCCATAATGTAGTTGGCTTTTTAGTTTTAGCTATTTCACTGAAATACGCCAAAAACACTGTTTCCGAGAACAATTTTGCATTTTTCTCGTTTTTCCAGAATATGAAATTTTCATACACTTTCATATATTTTTCCTTTGATTTTGCTGGAAGCAGGTTTTCCATCGCTAATTTAGCTTCCGAGCTTAAATCTGGTGGAGTGCAGTCAACGTTCATTTCATTTTCACTTTCAGATACATCGGAACTCATTTTAATTATTTATTAACAAAATAACAACGAACTCCGCTTTACCATATTTTTTTTTTAGTTTTGCGGAAAAGTAAACGCGTCTGTGGCTATACAGCCACGAGAACGCAATGTGTACGATCGATGAAAGAGTTTTAAATTCAAACAACACACCGTTTCATACAACATTGCCGGCGCGCTCTTCGTTCCAAATTCAAAGAACGCGCCGGGAAGTGATTTTAGTTTTTCAGTCTACGTAAATATTATACTTCGCGTGTTCTTTATTCAAAAATAATGACAATATTTCCGCCTGTTTAAGAAAAAGATTTTAAAAATCTTTTGTAAATAGTATAAATTTGTTGATCAGAGCAATAATCAATAGCCATTAAAATGCATTGAACACTTTTGTTTGATGCACACACTAACAAATAAACACAGGCAATCAGACAAAGACCTAAAGTACTACAGTACTGAGTCTGGTGTTGTGTACTGAGCACCAAGCCATTACTTTTTAAAAATATATGCATAACCGTGTTTATAAGAAAATTATTATGTACTGAAACAACAGGTACCAACAGGTACTTGGGACTTCGAGGTGTACATGTCTATGATATTATATTTATTTTATTATTCAAATTAATAGGATTCTAATTCTTATATTTTCTAAAGCACAAGGCTGCATATTTCTTGGATAAGTATAGTTAGTAGTTAATATACATACAGGGTTATTCGTAATTAGTTGACCCTCTCTTGCAGACAGCCTCCCTACATCAATCCCAACAACATTAGTTCTATGACTTTTTAAAATTAATAGTTTTTAAAATTTTAGTTTTCCCATAGAAATAAAATTTATTTGTTGCTTCTGAACTGGAATTAAGTCTGAGCGTAGGTATGGCGCCCGAGCGTTGAGCCTTTCAAGTACTTCTTACAATATACAGAGTAATAAGTAAAAGAGGGTGCAAACATTATTTTGTTTCGTATTTTTTGTGTTGTTTATAAATATTTGTAAAAAGTCGTAGAACAAATGTTGTTTGGAATGATGTAGAGAGGCTGTTTGCAAGTGGTGGCCAATTAATTACAAATAACCCTGTATATATAGTGGTCTAATTTACTACTTTTCAAGGTAGGTTATTTTGCCAAATTATATTACTATAATTTTTAACAAACACTTGCAAAATTTTTGAAGCAAGTAACAAAAGTATGGTTATGTTTCATTAAAACTTCGATGAACTGTAAGATGGAAAATATATGTCATCTTTTAAATGTTATATTATACTACAAAGTTGGAAACAGTGGTTAGGATTTTTGTAGGAAACTTTCCTATCCATTGAAGAAGACTTTTTTAATTTAAAACAAAATTCTTCAAAGCGGTTAACAACACTGCACCTAGGTTGGAAGAGTAATGGGCGACAGTGATTGCAATTGTTAGGAATGTCTGTGTTAATAATTTTTGCAAATAGTATTTATTGACACCATTAAAGTAATGTAGGATTATCTTAAAAGAAATATCACCAATATAATAATATATTATTTATTAAAAAAATTATTAGTCAAGTATGGCAATACTTACCAACTAAAACTTATTTTATCAATTGTACTACCCGTATCAGTGATTATTCTTAAAATTATAAAAAAAACGAAGATTTTTTTTTTGGGTGAAGTTATATAAATCAGTGCGAATATTTATCTTATAATATTACATTTGATTTTGAATATTTGTTTGTTTCATTGTTTTTAATTTATTACTGTTGTTTTTAATAATATTTTAGATATTCTCGAGTCCACTGTGCAATTTTAAAAAACAAATATTTTATACAATTAATCTTATTATTAAGGTAACTTATATTTTTAGTCTATAATTTAAAACAAAAAAGTGGTCTGTTAAATATATGGAGGGTAGAAAAATAATACATATTTTATTTTTATTGTTTTAAACATATTGGAATGTAAAAAAAAACTATTTACTAAAAATTAAAATTAAGTACAATTGTAAATCTCTTATAATATGTATTTCATTTTAAAAAATCATGTTACACCGGTTTTGTGTAGATAATTATAAATGATCAAAAGTGTACATATTAAATATCAACTAATAATGACATCTATGTAATATATATTTATCTGTATATCTGTCTGTTAGTTTATGTTGTATATAAATTATAGACAGGGACAAGCTTAAATATTTTTTATTATGTTATTTTATCTCTTTCCATGTTTTATGGTAATAAGGAAATTTAAGAGTTTAGAGGCAATTAAATTATTAATAAAAAATACAGAATTAGGTTTTTGTTTTATGAAATCAATTATTCATTTTAATTATTTTTGTACTAAAAGTAACATTACGTTGCTATAATAATAGTTATATATCGTAATTTAATTGCCTAATTATGAATACTTGCTCAACAATACTTAAAGGTTAAGTTAGTCTAAAAAAATAAATTAAAAACTAAATTAATTTTCATTCAAACGACTTTATGAATAAAATATGCAAAATGTTGTTACTAAATTCTAAATTCTAGATATTTAAAATTAAAGCAGCAAAATAATATTTTCGTTTAGATTTTTTAATAATTTCGTTTAGATTTTTCGTGTAAGTCAAGCATTATTTATTTCTCAATACATAAAGTTAGACTCGAACCTGCTACTGGGATTTGTTTCAACGCTCTAAAAACGGAGCTATCGCTCCTTAATGAATTTTGTATATAATATATCTAGATTTGAGCCCCAGCCGTATTTGTACAGAAAAAAAATATTGAAAAAATAATTCAATTAGAAATAATGGAAATTCTTTTAAGTTTTTCTTGAAACCATGACAACTATCCAACTCTTGAAGACCTCGTAGTTGCGTAAGTTGGTAATTCCCTTGATTCCTTTCTTCGCTTAACACACCAATATATTAAAAATATGATTACAATTATTAAAACAATCACTAATATTACTCCTAAAGTTATGGCCGCGACGCCAGCTGCGTTTATATAACCTGCAATAAATAACAGTAACGTTATATTTTATTGTCATGAAACTAAATTTAGATTTGTTTTAATACTATTATTCAATAACAAATTAAAGAACTGAGAGATACGCAGTCCCTAGGATTGCTAGGAGTATTGACGTCAGGCTATAGATCAAAAATCTTTTATCAAACAATGTTAATTTTGACATATTACACGAATTCAAATAATTATTCAAAGAGGCGTGTAAATAATGAATAGTAACATAAATATAAGTAATTTAAGAAACACATCATGCAAAAAAAGAAATCCGACGTTTTAAAGTAATTCGAAATCATGGTCAGTTTCCATTACATAGGCGCATACTAAGATTATACTAATGCTAATTGCTAATAAAAGTGTTAAATACTTACTAAATGTTAATGGTTTGTAGTATTATATATAAATGCGCCCACATTGTGATGGCTCTTGGAGAGAAGGAGACAGATAGATATTATTAATTAAAAAAAATAGATATCTCACCAGATATATCAATAGTATAAGTATTCGTGTTGCCGAGCGCGTCAACAGCGTTCACGATGACTCTTGGCGAGCAGCACGTACTTCTGTATGTGGCGATGACGTCACCTCTGAAGCCGGATATAAAGCTTGGGTCGTAAGATATACCAAGCGGTGACGATGATATACGTAGCAGACCTAAAGTATAATAGTATAGTCAAGTGAAGAGAATTATTTATCACCCACTGCGTTAGCCTTACATATAAACATCTAATATTTTATTTACTTACATATATCCTTTCCCGGTATAATCATGGACTAGATAATGGAAAGAAAATTTCAATATTTGCACATGTCTATCTGCCAATATTGGAACCCAGGGTAGCCCATCAGTTACCCCGTACCCCAGGGTGGACCATCCCTTATAATAGTTATGTAAATATTTACCTCCAACCGAATCGCGAGCAATTACTGTAGCAGACCAGATATATTCAGAACAATCGTTCCCTTGTCTCCCGATGCATGTCCCCTGAAAGTTGTGTCTCACATCAGGAGCCGTTGAATCCCTAATTTCTTCTCCAGGGTTCATTACGTACACGTATGCTGCTCTTGATATTTCTGCTGATTGACCTGTTGAAGATGTTTTTGCAGGTCATAACTAGTAGTAAGTAGGCTTTCTAGATGCTGTGCCAATCTTACTAAGAGATAAAGCACTGCAAGAAGTTGTGAGAGCTGTAAGGCTTCGAGCGGTTTGGTTGGTGAACCCCCCGCACCCCGCGCTGTCACTAGATGTTGTTTTGTCTCAAATCTTAATTAATAATTGCAATACGTAGTCGATGAGTACGGATGTGATGGTTTTGTTTGTTGGCTTGGCTTTTTTCGAATGAAAAATGTATAAATTTCTCAATTAACGTCTTCAACTTAACCTTCAATTGAAATATGGGTTTACATTGTAAATAATAAACCTCAATGTGTAATTTGTGGCGATGTTTTATCTCGTGAGAGTATGAAACCGTCAAAACTCATGCGCCATCTCACAATCAAGCATCAAAAAGAAGATGATAAACCGTTGACCGTTCGAGTTTTATTGCACGAATGTTAAAAATTCTTAGCGAGCAGCAAACTACTATGATGCGAGTATTAAAATAGTGTTGGCAGAGTCTCCTCATTTTTTTTATTTTTATTTATTTCTGCAATTACGGAATTTGCAGCTATTTATTTTTATTTGAGTCGTTTCTATATGTTCAGAAGATTATTGAGGATAATACAATAGACCAATGCCTTATGGTAGGCGCACATACCTTTTATGATACAGAGCTTGCATAATTTGCAAGAAAAAATATTATCATACTTTCCAGACTTGCACTCAGAAGCTGACAAGGGGCGTAAATGGATTCTTGACCCTTTTTTGGATTAGTAACTTATCCAAAAAAAGAATTTGTCGATCTTACTTCAAATAAGCAAGAAAATATCTCATAGATTCAGCTGATGAAGATATTTCTAAGTTAGAATATCATTCACAAAATGTAAAAAGAAAAGAAGAATATCCCAAGCTAGCAAGAGAAGCTTTAAGTTTACTAGTATGGTTCATATTAAAATTGTATTTCTATTGTGAACCGTCTAGAACCATTCGACACTTTATATTTTTGAGAGCGTTCTCTACATTGGTAGGTATGAAGACAAAAAAATAATATACTGCAATTAGAAAATGATTTGATAGTCAACATTTCAAAATAGCACGTTTTGAACATGTTATGAAAAATAAACAAGTCCATCCTTCTCACTGAAAATGTATTGTATTTTATACCATGATTTTTTCCTTTTACCGGTGACCCCCCGAGAAGAGTTTCACAACCCCCTAGGGGGTTGCGACCCACTGTTTGAAAAAGATTGCTCTAGAAGAACTGTCCTAGCATCAAATCTGGTGTCTGTAACTGTGATTGCTAACGTAAACCTAAACGTAATCTTTAAATATCGTTTAAAAATGTGTTTCTAATTAATCGAATACTTACCATAGGCTGTAAATGTAATAAGGTCTCTGGTGCCGGCCTGCGCGTTGACGTTTATCAACAAACTGACAATCACGTTGACCGTTTGACCCGCTGGTATTGATTGTCTGTAATTAAATGGTTTTGATATTTAATAAATTTATACCTTTCCTTTAAATTGTTAAATTTTATAAAACTGACTTACCTTTCTGGATCAATGCCTGTCAAGAATCTAAGTTGTCCTTCAGCACCGAAACGAAATTGTACAGCTGTATCTCTTAAATTTGTTACTTCGAAATGTAGCTGAAATTTCAATTTATTATAATGTTTTATGACATATTTCCTCCGATTCCGTCGACTACAGAAGTACTTTACATATTCCGAACATCACTTCGGAAATCTAATCGAATACGAGATTAAAAGCCATTATGCGTATTTGCTATGTTTTTGTAGAAGGCACTTCGATTTTGTTTATTCGTATAAAAATATTTTTCTAATAATAAAATTCGAATTTTCTATAATATACATGTATGTACTACTAATTATTTAATATTTCACTGAAGTATATTTTTCATTTTAATCGGGCGTTATATTTAATTCTTTACCCAAAAATAAGGAACTTCTGTAATCAGACGTAATAAATACCAATTACTAAGCCATTTTTTTACATTCATAAAAAAAAAATAGAAGAGAATTTTGCGTGAATTCTTTTTAAATATAGAACATACTCTAGATAAAATTTCGTGTTTATTAAATACGTTTAAAAGTGTTTGTGTCTGTTAAACTGAGTGTAGTATATGTATTAGTTTAAATATTATTTTATTACCTGTAGTCTATCTCCAGGAACTCCGTACAGTCTTGAGCTTAAACCAATTTGTACAGAAATCATGGCTGTGCCGGCTTGATTAAACACCTTAAAAAACGAATTCCCTGTTAGTATTGTAATATTATATTTAAAATTTCTTTGCCTGTAAATATTATTAGAATTAAAGTACCTGCTCATTTGATCTTGCCCAAGGCGTTATTTCGCTCTCATCCTGTAGATTTTCGTTAAATCTTCTAACGTTTGATTCTTCAGCTATTTCTAAATCATTTATGCTCTCTGGAAACTTGATAGCTGCAGATCTTCCCATGCGAATCTCCGACTCTTCGGTAATTGGTCCAGCGAAGCGAGCAAAAGTTTCCCCTAAAAAATGTAGAAGTGAGTTTGTAATGATAATTGAGCCAGAATAAAATATTGTTACAGAAGAAATAACAAATCTAAAGTGCTGTACACAAACTCAATCGCAAATTAATTTCGCCAGTAACAAAAACAGATATAGGTCCATCTTAAGAGAATTATTGACAAAAATTCGATGAACCCTACATACCTTTAAAGTCCCTGCCTGCTATTTTGACATAAACTCTAGAAGCGGAGACATTTGGCAATGGAATGTTAGTGAAGATGTCCGCCATGGGACTCTCTTGATCGTTATGATTGTCTGTTGCCGGTTGATAGCTGTGGATAGAAAACTTTGTATGACTGGTCTAATGGTTCCTGGTTTTACTAAATTTATAATTGCTGCTGACGTGCTTTTAATATTTTTTGTCCTCAGCAAAAGTTCACAAAATCCATTGTTAGTTCACAGTAATGTAACGTACCTAAACGGTAGCTTAGCGAGCATTGTTCCAAATTCATCTACTATTGACGAATCTCTGATACTCGCTATTGGTCCAGTGACTTGAACATTCAACATATCTGTAAAGATAACATATATTTAAGTTCGTCATCAAACTGACAGTTTTAGCGAAGTTAGATCTTTATCATCATATTCGAATTTATTGGTCCTGTTATTGCGTATTAGTCTCTTTTAAACTCGTGTATATTTTTTTATTTACAATAGTTCATGTTTATTTGTAATATGTCGTATCATGAGATAACCTCTGGCTTTACTTCCTTGTTGTACAAATTTAATTTAAGTTGTAGTTCCAAAATAACACTTAATGGAGTAGGAATCAAACGAAATGTAATAGCGTGTTCTTTCTTACATCAATAATGATTAATGAAAAATATGTTTATTTGTTATCATCAGTTCTCAGACCTATTTTAATTGATAAACTATTGTACGGTTTGATAACGCAATACTATGTAGTACCATCGACTCTGGTTGGACATTATTTTTAAAGCATGGTTTTGAAAGGGTTTTTAAAATGTTGGATCAAAACCCATTCGTCAATTTCTAAGGTTAAACCAATAAAGAAAATATTGTCGCTATCTAACTGGTGCAGTAATTTTCTAACAGCTTCGCTAATAATATTGATACACGAACAGACGATCAAACCTTACACAGTTCATATAATTATGATAATACTATCAAAGTATTCCGTTTAGTTTGTTATTAGACATCGTGATGTGATCATTTATTTGAAATATGTATGTATTTATTTACGTTGTTGTGTTATAGCAATATATTGATTATCTTGTTTTAGATGTTTTTTTTTTTTGGATAAATTTAACATTTAGTTAGTATAATAGGACCTTCTTTATTAAATATTGTTGTTATTTTTAAAACATTTAAAACATTTATAAAACTGGTTTGGGTAGGGATAGTTAGTTTTGTTTCTGAATATTATCAACTGGATTGGTTTCTTTGTTTGGCAAAATATCTAAACTAAATGAAAAAATCTAGTCTATTAATAGCAACTAGGTCGTATGCGTGACCTCAAAATGGCTTATAATATAAAATATTATTCTCTGTGATGTCACGTGAAAGCGTACGACATAAAACTTTTGAACTTAGTGCAATGTGTCCCTGACCTGAGTACGTATTCTTTTTGGAAAGATGGCGGCCTGTCAAGATGTCAATAAGGTTGTATATATATTTTTTATTTTATATGGTTGTTTTTTTTTTAATTTTGACCGTTTATTTTAAACACTCAAACGTTTTCTAATTCTTATTAATATGGCTAAATGTTTTTTTAAACTGTGATTTTATCTAACATCCTTTTGTATACCAGTTTAAGAGGAACTACCGAAGGCTATAATCACTTGATCTATCGTGTTCTTATAATAAAGTAAACGGGCTTTAGCTTTTGACCTTGGCTTACTAATTATTTCAAGTACATGCACTTGTGAGGTAATTTGACACCTATGGTTTTATTAATAGAGGTGGTTACGTCATGCGTCGTTTTTCTTTTTATGGATTGGCTCAGTAATGAGATGACAAAAGATTGTTTTGAAGTTAAAACCTTTTAAATATTAGGTAATATGTATGTACACAAATATTGACGTTTTAATGTCAACTCATTATAACTATAAAATCAATGATAAAGTATTCTTTGGATAAACAAAATAAATCAAGATCTGCTTTTTGTTTGCGTTAATTTTGAGATATTAAAAATTCGACATTATCAAAAATATGTGACTAGAAAATATTATAAGAGGTTGCTTTTTTTAAATTCCTTATTAGTTTTAGAACTGGCACTCTGTCTACACTAAAACCTCGATTGAAAAAGTAAGAAAATTTCAAAAATAATGACAATATTATCTAAAGCTTTACAGTTATCTTAATATGTAATGACGCCACTTATCGCCTTAGTGGCTTAACAGTTAAATTTTTCTTAGACTACAACTAGATGGTGATTATAGATGAGAGAAGGGTCTTTTGACAAGCATTTTGAAGTGATCATGAAGACCATTCATCAACATGCCCATACATAACACTTGAAATTTAATCGGATGTAACAAATTTCAACCTTATGTATACGGTGTAAGGTTCGAAATTGATTGTACAGACTCAAAAGAGTAATGAACTCCAACTTTTTGCCAATGAGTTCGTTGAAGTTTTTTAATATATGTTTTTTTTGCCATTGAAAGTTATCAACATTATAAAATAATAAATACCTGGCTTACAGTGATTTCATTTTATAATGAGTAGTGAGTGATATAATTATGATTATATTATATTATTTCAATAAAAAAAAAACATGACTCGAACTTGTAACTTTTGTGATACCGTCATTGTTCAAACTAAGCTATCGTGTCTGTGCTCGTTTCTATGAATATAGCATGTCATTTAATTTTGTGTGTATTTCGGACTCCAATCGGAATATATTTTTTTGAGTTCTCAACATATGTTTCAATTCCAGTATTGATAAAATATTATAAGAGCACCTAGTTACTTCCATATTTTCTTAATTGTTAATACTATTTTAAAATGAGGTGTTTGATAATGATTTAAGTTCTTCCATGTTCCATACTCAATTAGTAGAGATTTAAGGGTAACAAAAAGATAAACAAGAGAAAAATGGAGAAGAAGGTGAAGGGTTTTTGGGTTAATTACCTTTCGGATCAATCGCCACGTTGAAATGTAAATGCGTTCTGGCGCTAACAGTTAATCTGTAGTCGCAAGTATCACATCGTACGCTGAGATGCCAGGTCCCAACCATAGCGGTGACGTCTTCTCCCATGGACATCACCGGGAGCACTGACAACCTGTGCATAAAAATGGTTGTAGTTTTAGTTTTTTTTTTAATTAAACGCATTTGAGTTTAGTTTAGTCAATACTCACATGTCAATTTCGAAAGCATAACCGGGGAATACAATGAACACCTCACGTGGTGAAATGTTTTCTGTAAATGATGCTGGCGAGAACATCTTGATAGATGTATCATTGTACAAGTCGATTTGAGCACCTGATGATAAAGAATTGACTTGATTTGTTTGTGATGATTTTGATGGTGGAACTTGGAACAATAATATCTTTAGAGTTTTTATTGTTCCCAGATCTATTTCACAAGAGGTATTTTTGACTTATATATCTTGTATATCTTAGAAGCTCGTGGGACATTGGATAAAATAAAACAAATCTTAATAACGGCGGGTAATAATAAATCAAAATGATTAAAAGATCGCATTTTAATTATTAAAATAAATAAATAAAATGTTACCAGAATTATAATTTAATTAACTAACGGAAAATGACAATCTCGTTGTTTTGTTTGCAATTCTAAATCGCTTACAACCAGCCTTGTATCTAGTAATTTGTGATAATGATAATAATTTGTCATGTCTGTCCGTCTATTGTGATAACTGCGCGTCAAAAATATTATGGATCGTTACCATCATTAGGTGGATATAAAACGGCATGCTCTACCGCGCCCTCAATTATTATTCGTAATGCTGTGACCCCTGTCTCCACTGGCACTCCCAAGGTCAAGGCTTCAGCTCTAGCTCGTCTCACTAGTAGTGTCTGGGGAAGAACAAGGTTTTATCAAACTATGGTAATAGTTCAAGAATGTGGATATGATTCTTAAAGTAGTAAATTATTAATACATACATCAAGTCTAACTAAATTGGGATGATTGTTTATTCTGGCTTTTCTTGCTTGGTTAGCGGTAGGTTCCCATTGCTGCAGTTCAACTTCTGAGGCAAGGTTGCTAGAATGATCCTCATCCTGTAAAATAGATTTTGTTTAAAGTTTTGATATGTGTATGTTTTTATAGTTTTCATAACATTCATAGACTTTTATTACCATGATTTGAAGGGAATACGGTAGGACTTCACCCTCAGTGTGGGATGAAATGTTCCTCAAGTCTTGCAGGGCCAATTCTGATTCAACTGAGGGATGGTTGGGATCTGTCCATATTGTATAAACCTGAAATAATTATTTACCCTTTGATTAATTTTACATAAACAATTATAGCTTCAATATTTTTTTCTGGCCTTGACTATTTTTCCTCAATTAATCATTACACCATACCTATCATATTTTTTATAGTAATTACCTTCAATCTTTTTTCCACTAATGCCCTTAACGCTAGCGGCAGTCTTTGAGGATCTCCAGCACCTTTATCAGTTACCAAGAATAAGGCACTATCGTAGGGCACTAGTTTTGCTGCGGAAGCGAGCGCTCGCATTGTCCCATCGTTTGTGGTGTCTGTGTATACATCCTAGGTACAACGGATAATTTATTTAAAAACATTTACTCTTTTTATGATGTCATGTGGTTTTTATAGATTTATTAAAATAATCGCGAGACAAATTGACCGCGCAAATTAAAACGAGGGGTTTTTTCACATGAATGCCGTGGTTTTTTCTAGATCTTGGAATTTATAGGTTTATTCATACTTTGGTTCATTTTCATTAACTTTGTAAACCAATTGTAGTTAAAAACCAATTCCGAAATGTTTCCATTTAATATTTATGAAGCTTTTAATTTATATCCCATGTTTTTAAACATAGTCTAATATCAAGCAGTCGGTACCTACATACATACCGAAATAATTAATCGGTGTTCTACAATTATTCCTATCAAAGATTGTTATTAATCCGTTTCTTGAGGTATCAGTGCAGCTGACTCATGGATTGGTATTGTAGAATGTAATCTAAGATTGATTTAAATTTTGGATTGTAGACGGATTATTAACGCAGACAGTTTTAGGCATAGCATGTTATTAATAGTAATATTGTTTATAATTTTATTTTAAATATAAATATTGATACGGCTTTGTTGTCAGAATAAAAAGTATTTTTATTTATTGAGTATTAGACACCTTAGCAACTGAAAAACACCCAATTTAGTTTGTAGATTTTCTGCAACTATTGTTAAAACAATATTATTGGTGTGACTGATCACTACAGTGTATCGTCTGGTTGACTTGACTATTAAAACAAAAGATGTTTCACGGTGTGTATATATATATATACATATATTATAAATATATAACTCGTAAGGTCGTCAGCATCGAACACTAAACATATCATTCGTTCGGTTCGTTTACATGGATGATTTATTATTTTTTATCAGATCTCTTTTCAATTCCAAATAGAGAAGAAAAGAGAAAAAGAAGAAGTCTTAAGTTAAAGGACTATATCTGTAACTTCTAGAGGAACTTCCGATCATATTAGAATAAAAAAAGTGTATATCGTGTGGATTTAAATCTGTACAGCAGTTACAAGTCATGAAGCTGTATGAGTAGGAATATATCTCACCTGATAATTTAAGAGTAGTTTTGATAAAGCATCCCCAACAGCTCTCTCGCCATTACCGACGCTGGATTGAAGATTGTGACGAGATCTCCAGTTAACACCTGATATTAGATTGTTCTATTAGTTATATAGTTAGCTAATAAATAAAGAAGGGTTGATAAGGTCTATAAGAATATAAAATATTAAAGTTATTAAATATTTTGAACAGTAAATACCTCGATGTATGTCGTTATAAACATTTGCAACTTTGAAATATAAACTACTATAACAAACTTAACTTCTCCATACGTATTTAAAACAGTTGTATACTATATATCTGAGTTCAGCAAACGATGATTTAATAATCTTATCCTATCACTGTCATAGTCGAATCAAGTCATTCACTTATAAAAGTCAGATCAAGTCAATCACTTATCAAAGTGAAGCCAAGTCATTCACTTAAGATGGATAATTCACAGTTGATCCATTAGTTGATATTAAACAATTAATAGTTAGAAATACTAAGATGATATAATGCACAAATGAACCAGCAGTAAGTCATCTTAAGCTTACACAAGACTGTTATTTACTGTTCTCTAAGTTTGTTTTTAATGAATAATTTCTAAGTTACGTTTGATTGAAATAGATATGTTTTTATATTAAACTTTTTGTTAGCAAATGGAGCGTAACATAACTCCGTTCTCCAGCCAAGGTTAAGTTTCGTGGCTACGCGAAAGTGACGTGCGGACATATTTGTAGTTCCTTAGGTGGATTGATATTATAAATCTTCTTATTTAGTTGAAGTAGCTCAATTAAACGATGGTTTTCGTTGAAGTAATTTTGATAAGCGTTTTCCACATCATTAGTAAGAGGGTATTCGTTATATTCACTTATTAGTATATATTTTTTCAACCTCTTAAGGATAAAATTGAAACTTTCATGGAAATGTTATTTCCAATTTTAAAAGCTTTAAGTCCGGATGGCTTTTAAAAGTGTCAGTCAAGCTTAACCCCCGGCTTTTTGAGAGCTGAGTACTAAGATATTAAGTTACTCCCATGTCCTAACAAAAGTTCACTCTCATATTGCATGTTCTGATTGGCTGATGATGTGACAGCCAACCAATCACAATTCGTAATTACTGACAATTAAACTTCACTGATTGTAGAACATAAATGAAGTACACAGAGAGAAATTTATTTACATTAAAAAACTTTTTGGAGGTTTCTTTTTTGCTAGACATTAGGAAACCATTTTCTTGTTATTTATTACCGTTATTAATAATTATTGTTATTCTGTTTCAGGTAAAAACATTTTAATGTCATCTATTATGGTAAGGTATGATTTCAAGATTTATAACGTGTTAAAGTATGAAAGATAGTATTATATTTGGTATAGTTAATAAAAAGATTACGTCACTGTTTTAGCAAAACAATCGAAATTGACACTATATGTACCGAATATTGAAGACAATTTCAATTCATTATTTTCATATTCTCAGATCTTCAAAGACTTATTTCTTATTACTTGAACCGTTTGGTCGTTTGTCATCTCATAAAAATTGTAACCTACAAAGTAAGGTAGTTTTTTCCATCTCAGATCGATTAATTCGTAATTATATAGTATTTTTCCGGAATAAAGTTGTTTGTACTAAGTTTTTTTATTAATCTGTTTGCTTACGACGTGAAAGGAATAAATAATCCTTAGAATCATCGCACATTGGTTCTATTGACATCATCGAACCAATTTTATGCATTTTAATTTAAATCCTATTATTTATACACAAAAGGCAGATATTTGTCTAATTATTCTGATTTATTGGGTCTGCTTGTTTTATTGTATTGCTGACTATCCTTCACAGACATTATTCTTTTTAATCATATTTCAAATTATTCCGAGATAAACAGTTGCTTGAAATTGTATCAATAAATTGCACAACAAATTGCATTTAGTGAACTATTTTTCGTTATTGATATTAAGCGTATCAGTTAGTCTGACTCTAGTTACTGATAGTTTGTGTCAAGTCCTAATGTGCAATGACCCTTACACTCACTTACCTAACTTGACATTGAATGAGACTCGTTACCAGTAATAGTCATATTAAAGTCTCAATTATGTGATATTCAATTATATTGATTATGCTATGATGTATTATCCTTGTAATTATTGTAATTATGCACAATTTTACGCCATTTTGTAATTGTAGAATGTTCTATTTGTTAATATTTGTCTCACTTCCTGAGTATTTTACATCTCTCTGTTTTATATATATTTTTATTGTTTATTTCATTATATTTGTGAACATCATCTAAATTGATTTATTTGGACTTTACGGAAATTAGATTATAATTTTGACTGTTGTTTATTATTTATAACAATTACTATTTATAAGTTATTAGAAATATTAAATGGCTGTGGGTCAGTCAGTACTCGGTATTGATAAAACACGTTTATCAACTAGAGTGATGGAGGGACTGCTAGTCTCAAAAGATTGCTACTCAAACCTGTAGTACCTTCTGGAAACATGATATCTTGAACAAGGTTTTTAAAATAATATGTGCAGGTTATTAAAAAAAAACTAAAAAGAAGATATTGAAAAATTATAAGAGTTTTATGAAAAACTGCTAAATATAAGAATGTATATATTGATATTGTTTTTATAGCTAGTAGATGTATTTACCATTCGAGTCGTATCCAACTATAACGATATCAGTAACGTTCAACCCTTCGTTGGCTAGATCATTCCATACTCCTAAGGCTCTATTTAGAGCTAAGGGCCTCAACGGCACCAGAATACCAGCGGGGGGCCTCAACCAGGAGTCCTCCAACCAGGATTTGAGGGTTGAACTCTTGCTCATAAACGGTACCGGAGGACTTTTTTCGAATGTTCGTTCTTCAACCGGTGTCTGGTCAGCTGTAGGAGAAAATTATTAATTGATTCATTTTTATAAATATAATAGTTTGATTTGAATCGTTTGCTGTAATTTATAGATTGATAAATCGTTCATATGTTTTGTCATTTTATTACAAAAGGATAGAAAGTTATTTCTAAGTAATTTGTCACAAGAAGTAGTTTTAGTTTGATTTATTGAGGATGTTTGGAAAGTAGACGTGAACTTTGTCCCTTAACTGAAAGTCTTGCTTTCTAAGTGTTTTTCTGGATGATTTGATATTATAGTACCAATAAAGGTTTAACAGGTTATTTTTCCATATCATCAGTTTTTTTGTGTTATAATTTAAGACCAAATTTTTCAATAGTTTAATTTAATAATTTTAATTTCGCCAAAGTACCCTTTTTAAAAGAAAATGATTCAGTTAAAAGTACAATTTTTTTCTTTAAATATTTATTATTTGATTTTCATATTTTTTTTTTGCATAGAGTAAATATTTTTAATACAATAAAACTATACATTACAAAACTCATGAAAAGTAACTATTTTTTTTCTTATTTAGCATTTTCACAGTTAAAATAAAGATTTTTAAACGTAGATGAATTAAGATTTTCGATAGATTTCAATTTAAATAGTATGAAGCCAGTAATTAACCCCACCTTCAGTTTTCGGATTCCGTTGACCAGAACTGTCGTAATGAACCATGCTTTCTGTTACGGGAGACATGTTTTCCCCGCTGTCCATTGCTTTGTTCGTTGTTGGTAACGGTGGTTCTGACTGTAATAAATAGCAATGTATCTCAAACAGTTTATTGATTACCAACTTTCCCAATAACATCAAGTCTTTTATTTAAATTTGGTTAAAATTAATCAATAATATTTTACTCCATATTTACTTTAACTTTAATTAAAGTCGGTTGAGGAATTGCGCTTTTAAATATTATAAGTAAATAGTATATATACACTGAAAAAAAAAACGGAACTTTTTTAAACTGTTTTTAAATTTATCTTAAGTTACAAGGATGCAGACAATTTTTCCAGTAAAATTACTTGTGTTTCAAAAATGACATGACATGATTATAAAAAAATACATTACCTGGGAAATAATATCATTTTTAGAAGTTTCTCCGTCGCTGCTATTAACATTGTCTAACGACAATGTGTCTGTTGTTGCATCTGTTGTTGATTTTAAAACTATTTCATCTTCAATTTTGTCGTATTCATCTTCATACGTGGTTGGAGTTACTTCAGTGCTTTGTGTTTCGTTAAATCTATTTAAATATATGTTATTATTTGGTTCATCTTTGGTTTTATCTGATATTATATCTGTCTTCTCTACTTCTTTGTAGTCTATGATTCCATCATGTAATAACCCAACTGGTTTGGATTCATTTCTTTGATTTAAATCACTCTCACAATTGTTTTTTATTACTAGATTCACTAAAACTAATATTGTTAATTTGCACTTTTTGTTCAGACCCATTTTGTAGTTTTTAAAACACTGCATTCATTTACTTCTATTGAACAAAAAGAGGATTGATTAATTTATCTATCTATGGCATAAAAATATTTATGACTATTGAGCTATCAAATTGTATTATTTTATTCATATAAATTCATCACGGAAAACTATAAATATGTATACAATGAAAAGTTTTAATTGTAATAATAATTTACAAAAATGTTGTGTATGAGAGATTATTTGATTAGAATTTTTTAAAAATAAACAAAATACAAAATATGTATGTAGATAATTTTGTGTTATTACATTGTTTCCGGCAGATATTATTATATTATCGATGTAAATATTTTTTTTTTATTGTAAACGTCAGTCAACTGTACCTCTTTGCTCTTTGACATTACACTCAAATGTGATTGACAGTGACAGTAAATGTATTACAAATAAATTATAATTTTCTGAACTTTTTATAATAGTTTTGCATAATCTCATACATCTTAGTGCGCGCAGTTTGCTTAGAAAGACTTTGAATTAATTTTTAAATACAGAGAATTAGAGTCGATTATTAGTTTTTTAATGACTAACAGTTTCATATAGAAGTACCTACTGATGAGTCTTGGTAGTTTTCTTCAAATGTTTTTAACTGTGGTATTTGTATTTAATATTTAGTATAATACTAAGCTACTGTGGTTTACTTGTTTGTGTCTGACTAGTCACTAGACCGACAGGTTTTAAATGGAAATATACTGTCTCGTTGAATTTGGTTTGCCTTGCATCGACTTAATTGTAAAGTTGTCTTCACAGTTTAATTATTTGTATAAAACTGTAGGTTCTGTCCGTATATTTATTTACTTTATTATATAAAGTTATTTTCGTTTTATGACTCACTGACCTAATTTTCTTATTATTTTTGTTTGTTTGTTTTGTCTATCGTATAGCCTTTTGTAATTTAGTAATAACTTTACCGATCTTGATGAAAATTTGTAAATCATAAGAACTATAATGTTTAATATGACGCTTATAATAGGGTGTATACAGTGTTGAAAGAAATCTGATTTTAAAATCTGAGTGCATACCATATACTTTTTATAAAATATAATAAAATTTATAAATATTAAATCATCTACTCTTCTGCTCTTCTCTCAATACTGATCTCGCTGTAATACATATACACACACACACACCCATGCAAACGCACACACACACATGCAAACGCACACACACACACACAAACGCGAACGCACAGACACACACATTAAATATACACAGATAAATAAATTGTGCATTAATAAATCCTATGAGACTCAAAACTGATGTTAATTATTATATATTATTAAACGATTATAGAAATGACCTTTGATGGTCTCTAAAGTTTCGAAATCTAAAATCAATTAATTAAAATGTTCCTCTCATATAAACAACCTACAATGAATTTATATAAATATAGAATGTAAAAAACCGATACGGGCAGGGATTCGAACCCGCGACTACTGGGAAACCGTCCCGTCGCTCTACCAACTGAGCTACCGTATCGCTGTCCGCCTCGGTGAATTAAGCATTCTATATGTGATCGTCTTTATCGGGACGGTGGTGACATCTATTAGGTTTCTTTCGAAAATCCTAACCAATGTTTCTAACTTTGCAGTATAGATAAACACTGAAAAGATGCCACTACCGAAATCAATTTTTGAAAATAATTTTAAACATGTATAGCCATGTTAAGCTTATTTAAATTTATATAAATATAGAATGTAAAAAACCGATACGGGCAGGGATTCGAACCCGCGACTACTGGGAAACCGTCCCGTCGCTCTACCAACTGAGCTACCGTATCGCTGTCCGCCTCGGTGAATTAAGCATTCTATATGTGATCGTCTTTATCGGGACGGTGGTGACATCTATTAGGTTTCTTTCGAAAATCCTAACCAATGTTTCTAACTTTGCAGTATAGATAAACACTGAAAAGATGCCACTACCGAAATCAATTTTTGAAAATAATTTTAACCTACAATGAAATTAATTTTCCAAATAGACCAAAAACTTTTGATTCATATCCAAAAAAAAATATTTTGTTATTATCTGCAGAGAAAACATAATACATTTCGTTATAAAATTTACATACAAACAATTATGAAACTTTCCACAGTTGTAGTTTATTTTTAGAAGAGCAAGAGCCTCATGTGTACTTTGATATAATAATGTATTAGAAATATAATAAATAATTATAAAAACTACACACTACAATACCTTTGAGTCTAACTCACATTGATACTTATAATGATTTTTTGATTATGACTGTCAATGTCAAATATATAATAGTCTGATGTCAAATAGTCTCAAAGAGTAGATTATCGTATGACGTCATATAGTCATATTCAACAATGATATTTAATAATTATAGTGTACTGTATGTGCAAACACTTATAACATTAAAAATTAAATCCATTTTCTAAAACATTGTGACAACTTCAGTTAATTATGAGTTAGTTTAGAGATGCCATTGCCTGATATAAACGGAGACATGGACTGTAATAACAAATGTATCCAAATACATGGCGGTGATAAAAAGTGATAAAAAATTGTGGAATTCAGCTCGGAGCGGTCGCACGTGCCCTATACTTAGTATCATTGTTGAGGGTTCCGTAGGTGTATCATGCATCAAATAGTTGTTACGAAATGTTTTAGTCGATAATGAATATAGATATCCTAGCTTATTTATGTATATCTGGTACATTTTTTTTAAAGGTTTATCCGGTAATAAATAGGTTTTAGACTATTTTTTTTTTAATATAAACAGAAGCATATTGATTGTTGCAATATTTTCGATTTATGAATGTGTATATAATCTACGTTACTTTATAGGTTGGAAGTGAATGCAAGTAAATTATAACGTTTTATGAAGAAACCAAATGATCTCCAAATTTAAGGAATTTTGATACCGGTTTCTGACATAATGATCAGTGAATCATCGCGGCCCTTTTACACATATATATACATACAGTTTCGTAAGCATGTATACTAGCTGACCCGCCCCGACTTCGTTCAGATGGAATTTTGGAAATTTGTATGTGAAAATTCCGAACCTTAACTGGACTGGATGCCATGTGGGCTAAATGAAACCGTAATTCATAGTTTGGACACACAGTACATCTATATAATTATTATATGTATATTATCATTGTTGAATTCTACTCTATGACGTCAGACGGCAAACTACTCTTTGAGACTATTTGACATCAGACTATTATACATTTGACATTTACAGAGTTTCAACTAATAATTTATGTATTTGTGATACATATTATATATAAATTTCAGTTTTCTGCATTCCATGTTAAGATAACCTTACTTACATTTCCTCTTATTGATATGTATATAAATTTCATTGGATATTCGAATAAGAATTTTAAATATAGCCTGCAGAACCCTAGAGAATAAATACATTTTACACTTGACAAGATTTGTAAGGAATGTTAGGTAATGTAATGTGATTATTACACAAAAGATATGTACATAAAAAAATATATGCGTGGGTACTATGAATGACTTTTTTCTAAACTTCATAACATTTTGCCTGACTCTCTCTTCATTGAAGGTTTATTTCATTTAGCAAAGTTCCAAATTGTTTTAAATGTTCGTAAACAACAATATGTCCCAAAAACAAGTTTGCTGACCCCGATATGATGTAACACGAACCATTGGCGTTAATTTGTTTTTGCTTATGCAAGTAGTTATGGCTGTTATGGGATTTGGTTATTGGTATATCGAATCGTATAATTATTTATTAATAGAATTATAAATGTTGGTTAAAATAAAATTAAAACATTATGGAATTAGGAGGTGATTGTAAATAGAAATCTAATTTTTTTTTTTCTCAGTGTAACTAAATGTAAAATATCTCATAAGTATTTTGAGTGTTTCAGACAATCTCTTGTTAGTTTCTACCTACTAGATGTTTTGATATGAAAATTTCGGCCGGGTATAATAATATACTATCGCCTGTGGGAATCGAACCCATATGCTTTGGCAGCATGCTTCATGGACATAAACGACTAAACAAACAGGTTATATAATAATGACATGGAAAATTAAAGTAGTAGTAATTTTGTATTGTTGTCGGACTGTTCGTATGTAATTACAAAACAAAATCTTACAAGATTTATGACAAACATGTCAGTGTCAGTTTTAATGGCGGCAAATATTTATGTTAAAAAAAAAACGCTTTATTAGCTTCTAAGCGTTAGATTTAGTTATTGATTGTTAAGTTATTGTTGTTTGGTCGAAATATTACAGATTGAATTAAAAACACTTTAATAATACAATATGACTAAAACCGTAAGAAGACACGTGTTTTTGTAAAATTATTTTAAAACATATCTTTGTTTTTTTTTATATATTTTTTTTAAATTATTTATGTTAAACCTATTAGGTATTCCAAAGCAGCAGGTATGCAATGAAGATATATTTTTTGTAGGTTGTACAAACTAGGCGTAGATTTTAAATATATACAAAGTACAATAATAAAAGTATCATCCTAGAAGTCTTTTGAACCGACTTCAAAACAGGAGTTTTCTCAATTAGACCTTACTTCCTAAACACTTTCCGTCAACAAGTTATTTTATTATTTTTGAACGCGGTTTACCGTTTTTTTTATCATAGCAGTGTTCTCAATTAATAATCAAATTTTATAAATTTATTTTCAAAATCCTTAAGATTATTCGGTAAACATTTTGTAAGCCTCATTTCGAACGACCCAATGACTAGCAAACAAAGAAATATTAAAGAATTCCCAAACAAAATAATAATTATAATTCAGTCCGTGTTCCAGCGCATGCAGCAGGTCGTATAATGATCCCGGAAAGAGGTTTAACCTTGGGTGCAGTCAAGTTGAATGCTGATGCCAATAAACGCAGAGTGGTTTTATCTTTATACATTTTATTTTCTAAGATTAACAGCGTTCTTTATAGTTGCTTTTATTTCACTAGCTTTTGCAGGCGGTTTTACCCTCGCTGATGATAATGTTATATAGGAAAGTCCACAAAATATTTTTTATTTCTCGGGTAGGTAAAGTACCTACTTCTATTCTAATTCAAAATATATTTATTCATATGGCATTTACACGCACTTTTAAATCGTCAATTATTACATTAAAAAGATCAGTACAGTAGTACAGTCCTTGAGTAAGCTACCGGCAGCTGGGAATGCTGAGAGAGTTGTCCAGAAACTACGAGACTCGAAATATCGGAATATAAGGTATACTGTAAATTTCAGTGTTCCGTACAACGTGGGTGCTTAATTTTATAATGATAGGTAGAGTTTCTAATGCGTGAAGAAATTCAAATAATATTAGTTTGTTTACTTCTAGGACATTTCGGATGGAACGCATTTTTTTTGTTATTTCGTCGTCCTATTATTGAAAAAAATATATATATTTTTAATTTTTTTTTAACTACATGGGGTTATTTGTATTGTCATCACAATACTGCGGTCCCATTTATGTAAAAAAACGATGATTTTGATTCTGTCTCACTCTGATAAGTTATTGAATTCCAACAAATTTATAGTTCAGTTTGACAAAAAAAATATTGTAGAAGAGTTGTATACCCCGTTTTTAAGACCAAAAAACCTACTAAAATTCCAACACGTTTGATCGAGTTTGTGGGATCTCCTTGTTCCCGACATACAATTCTGTGGCTGTATGATTCAAACCGCTCTATGTTAAAACTCATTGTAAAAGTCATTGTGTCATTAAAAAAATATATTTTCTATAATGTTTCTCTACATTTTTTATTTATATGTTATGCAGTTTGTAATAAATATTGATTTGTAGTTTTTTATTACTTATTATTACCAAGCATTCTGAATTTTTATCTATGATGATAATAATGATGATTATTATGATGGAAGGAAAACGATGGTAATAGCATGCATGTATTGTTAAATTATGATAACTTTTTAATATTGAAACTTCAATTTTATTACTTAGTAAAAGAAATTACTAAAAAGTTAAACAATTTATTTCGATGGTAACTATTAACTACTTACTACATCTCATTGCTGTCAAACCTTCGAAAGAGTATTTACCAGTGAAGAAAAAGTAGAACTCAGTAGGATTATCCTTTGTTATGTTTAAAGTCACTTATGTCTAGTCTCAGGAAAGGAAGCAATCAAGCAAACATTCTGTTATAAGTATTGCACCGCTATATGTATATTGTGACACATTTTTGATCTGTTAATTTTATATTTTAACGTTTGTTATTTCATAATTGTTCGCTTCTGCATTTTAATGTCTAAAGATGGCGCCCATTTTTTCCTTAACCAGGAATGGTTTCGTGTGTTTTATTTCGTTGTATAATCTGATTCTTAATTAATTTGTGTTTAAACTTGTTTTTATTTCTTGATTGATACTTTATTTATCTTCTGTACAATTTTCAAATATTAGTAGTATTTATAAAAAATATATATAATAAAGTGATAATGACATTGATACTAAAGTGTACATTTATTGAATAATTATGCAAAAATACATTTATTGAATACAAGTTCATGAATATTAAATTTCGATGCTGTATTTGTTTTTTGTCTAGTAGAATTAAATTATTTGTCTTAATACATGTAATTAATTTTTATTAATTGCAATAATTATATCATCATCAGGCGGTGGAGATAAACTTTTTTTCTATAAACAATCCTCAAAATAGAGAAAAAGAATCAAACCACCCAAAAAAAAATATATTACTTAAAATTGTAGTTGAAAAAAGTATATTGAAAATCTTTAGCGCTCGCCAAAAAGAAATAAAAAGTTTTTTGTTTTATTCACTAAGGTCTTGCGCCAGACCTATACAATTTGAGATGTCTTGATTTTTTTTCATTTCAAAACTCCTCTTATAGTCATTCAATTATTTGTTATTTACTTTTTTCATTTGAAATTTAATTCAATAGAACATAACACCATTATAATAATCTAATAAATTAATATTATAATATATTGTACAAATAACCAACACTTCAATAATCCAATAAATACAAGATCCTGTTAAGTTACACGACCACTTCACTCTCGTCACAAACGCAAAAAGCTTACAACCGTATGACCGTGACGTGCGCGTGCTTCGGAGGCGCTCACTAGACTGGCAGTCTGCGCGCGCGCACCTGTATTTTACAAGTCTTACCGGATGGTGTTATGCGGTATGTGTAATTTTTTTATCACTATCCGGTCCACTTTGTTATCATGGGGTAGGAATGTAAGAAAACTTAGGTGTGTTATAAGTATTGTTTTATCTTTGTGTGCTTGTGAAATAAATGCTATTTTACGTGAGTAGGTACCATTGATGTTACTCAAACAGCCGACGTTTCAAAATTTCGATACAAATGAATATAACTTTTAACTCTACTTTTTATATTTTATAACTGCTAAAATAACGACAACACAACGACACGATAGCTCAATTAGCACAGCAATTGCATTATGTCACGGAAGTCTCAGGTTTGAGTCCAAATCGTTTTAATTACTTATATATTTAAAGAGCGTGAGATATTTAAATATATAACTATAAATACGAAAATATAATAAAAAAAATGTTGTTTCTGGATCATTAACTTTGTTCGTTATTTGTGTTTTTAACTACTATAATCTGCTTGCTCACGTATAATAATGTTTTAGTAGTGAAAATTTAATCATAAGTCCAAATATAATAATATTTTTTGCTACAAGCGTCGAAGAACAAAGACTTCCGGACAAATTAAGTTACACCAGTCATCATTTAAAAGTTTAAAATAAAAAAAAAATGTATTGTACATAACATTTTGGTGTAAATGAGTTCAAACAGACAAACGACTCAAATAAATTTTACGATTATGTGTTGATAATCATATACATACGATTTTATAAGTAGATAGAATTTACCAGATCTTAAAAAATCAAGTAATTTTCATAAAATATTATTGCCTATTTAAATTATTGCGTTAGCCCAATGTATCTATTTTTCTGTTCTTTACGAACAATAATAAAAACTCTATTCCTGATATATATTGTTTTACTAAATATTAAAATTACAACCCCTTTCCTTGATCACATAAGACCTTTGAATAGGTTTGTCATCTAATGCTGATTTCAATCTAGATTTTGTAGATTGATTATCAATTTTAGACTATCTCTAATGGCCTAGGCTCTATGAGTAAGTGTTGGAATTTAATTTTAAAGAATTTTAATAGTCATATATGATAAATATACATTAAATATATCATTAAATATATATCATCATAAATGATGTAATTTCGTAGTAAAAAGGATGTGAGTAGCTTTATGTCGGTGTCTTTGAAGTTAAATTAGTCATATTAGTAGATAATGTTTTCGTTCGAATTTTCAACTACTATCCCTATAGGGTGTGTTTTTATATATTTTTTATTTCTGATTTTTTTAATCGGGCTTTTATCAACAAGGACATGGTCCATCGTATCTTACAACCAAAAAATAAATAAAAAATAATAAATAAATGAAATAAATATATTTATATTATTTATTTGTCATACACGCTATTGTTACTAAAAAAATTAAAACTATTTATAGATTGCTGTCAATAGGAAACAAAACATTTTGGCTAACTCTGAAGTTGGATTTGATGATACAGATAAATTTACCTCAAATGAATTTTAACTTAATTCTGCTATCAATACCTCAATTTTTCTTTCGTTCTTCACAGATGCCATCAGTAATATTTATATTTTTTGTAGCTGATTACTAATAATACACATAAAGTAAGATAAAAAATGTCATTTTTATATACCAGTAAATGTCATTATAAGTATAATATTATTTTATACATACATTTAAATTACCACATTGCATAACGCGGACCAAATCTGGTTTTTACTGTCCCAATGAAATAATTTGTATGCACTAATCGCTCTAACGCGTCCAATACCGATGTTTGCTCTAACTTAGCTATGTTTAAGCAGTTCTGGTATATTTGTTGTAAATTAGCAGAAGCAAACAATGTCTCTATCAGACCGCGTACGTGGCTCGTTTGTTTTGGGAAATTTTATTACTATTATGTTGGTACAACATCTTCAAGGGACGAGCCCGTTCGTGTCCGCTCTCGATGTACAGCAAAATCTGTAAATACATAAAAATAGTGTTGTCAATATTTAATAAAAATATATTTTTCTAACTCGTCATAATGCATAAAAATAAAAATTAATGCATAAAAATAAAAATTTAAAAAAAATCAAAAAAATAATATTTCTTTGCTTGTATAATAGTGTTAGATTTTTTTCTAAAAGAAAGCGATTCAGAAAAAAAACCTGTTCTTTATAGTATATTTCTACAAGATAAAGTAAAACTATTTTTTTTTCTTCTGATGTTCGGAGATTTGCTCGAATTTATTCCTAATTAGATTTTCAATTATATTAGATTTGTAGAATAGGTTGCCTGGAAGTGTTAAGTTTAGAATCATTGTAATTACCCATTGTATTACTGACTTTTATCACACTTTATTATCCTTACGAGTGCAGTTAATATGTATAATCATTTAAAGCATATATAAAACATTACCTAAAAACTGTACTATTTGTTTTTTACCTTATTGTACCTTGAATTTAGAATTCATAGTCAATTGTCTATACTATTAATATATTATAATTATATTTATGTACAGTAGAACCTCGATAACTTAAAAAAATAATCTATTCCCTTCACACTCAGACCCTAAAACATCTATAACCTAAAATACGCAACCTCAATAAGGTAATTAAATAATTTCAGTGTTGGCCTCTATCACTAAAAAAATGTAGAAGCAGTCTATAACTTAACAATCAGCCAATTCCACAAATTTTAAATAGTACAGATTTTAGGATTTTTTTAGAAACAAAAGATTACATAGCAATAAATACCGAGATTTTTTATTTGGAACATAAAAAAACAAGAATCGGTAGAAAGTCTACTCGGCAAAACACAAAAATTTATGAATTTTCTGTTTTAGAATAATGTTTGTTTACGTTGTTCAAATCCATTTATCTCAATTAAATATTATCCTTTATTGAGAAACATAGAAAGAAAAAGAATGGTGAGAGAAAATCTCCTTTAACAATTGAAAATCGAATCATTTTTTTTGTAGATGAAACTTAAATTTTTATATACCAAACTGTGTTTATTATTTTCCACTTCTTCCGGCACATTCGGGTACAAATAGCTAAGTTTTAAGTCACGACGGTGGAGGATATTCCTCCACCCCCGGTATCACTCTAATATAAACCCTTGATAAGTTAAAAACTCCATAACTTAAAATATTTTGTGCTTTCCTTGGATTTTAACTTATCGAGATTCTACTGTATATGAACAAAAAGTATTTATTTTTAAATACATTGGAATCAGTTTTCAGTCGAAGGTAGGTTATTTATTCGGGTCTAACTGAAATATAAACAATCACTTATGTAGTAGCTAATTATACCATGGAGTTTAACCGAATATTCTGTTCTATTGCTATTTTTTTTAATATTGTTTAATATATTTTTCGATCGATTTTCAAAAAAATCGTTCGCATTTTATTCAATTTATTGTATTTTTATTACGACGATGTTATCAAATAACTTCTATACGTTGAACCTTTAAAAAAAAAAGTTTTTAATATATATTGATGAATAAAATTTAGTAAAAAAAATCCGATCTTCGAATTAAACAAAAAAATATTTAAATTAGTGCTTTATTAAAACACATGTATATTTAAATTTAATATTATTTATCTCCCACGTGAGTTACGAAGATTTCATCGAGATAGTGTTCATTATGTGTCGTGTTCGTCTTATTACCTCATGTTTCTGTAGAATTTATTTCATTTATCTCTTATGTAATTATATGTTCATTTAAACGTCTGCCTGTTATCTCTCCTATTTGTTAATTAGAAATAACTACATTAAAAAATAAAATTTTAATAAATATATATAAATATTATATTAATGTACTTTTTAACCCCCGACTCAAAAAGAGGGGTGTTATAAGTTTGACCTGTCAATCTGTGTATCTGCGTATCTGTGTGTCAGTCTGTGGCAGCCAAACGCGTAGATGGATTTGATTGCGTTTTGTTAATCGAAAGCCCGGTTCGTCGAGATAGTTCTTAGCTATGTTTGATCGAAATAGAATGAGGTTTTATTGGTTCGGTGGTAGGTTCTTATGCAGTATTGATAGAATAGATCGATAGTTTCATCGAATAACCGAATACCGAACCTATTCTGTTTAACTCTTACCGAACCGAATATTCGGCCGAATTATTCGGTTTACCATCTCAATGTTTGTTTATCATAAACAGGTTCTAAGTTCTAACATGTGTGGCTGCTGGCTTTATGAATAAATGTATTGATTTGTGGTTGAAAACTATTGTTTCAAGGTTTAAGAATAAATTCCGATTTGAGGTTCAAAATAAATGTTGACTATACTAAATACTAATTATAGGTTAAGAATAATAAAATAAATATGAAGCTTACTTGCTTTAAATTAATAAGCCTTATGCAATGCATAATTAATACAATTTCTTTGACTTTTAATATGACATCAATCTTAGTTCTGTCGTGTAGCCAAGAAAATAGAAATACTCAAACTAAATAATTTAGCTGAATACAAATAGCGAAAAACATGCCGAATACTTAACGAATATTCGGTGCACCTGTAATAGAAATACTTAAACAAGTGAAAAATTGTGTGTCCGTAGGTTCATTTAATACTATAAATAAGCAGTAAAATAACTTTAAAAAGCAGAAAAAAAAATTACATTTAAAAACCCTCGATTCAAAAAGATCTCTTAAAAAGAATAAACTTAATATTATTAAGTACTTACTTATTGAAGTTGTTTCCTCAGAAGACGGCTATAAAAAGGAAGAATTCAAAATGCAAGTCAGTTAATAAATGCAACCAAGGCAAATAAGGATGCACAGATACACAGGTCACAGGTCAAACTTATAACACCCCTTTTTTTGTCTGGGGTTAAAAATGAATATTGGTTACTATACATAGGCCAAGACTTTTTGTTTTAAACAAATTAATAGAGTAGAAACTAGAACATGTTGATAATAAATGATTTTTAAACTATTGAAATATATATTGTTAATTTGTATTGAAATATGTATTGTTAAGTTCACTAAAGGCCATTAAACAATAAAAATATTAAATTGACACCAGAATATCATGTTAGGAGGGTTTTTTCTTAAGCAAAAAATTTTCAAAAACATTTTTATAGATGTTTTATAAAGAAAAATAATATTAAAAACCAGTTTTTTAATTAACTAATTTCCTCTAAAGTGAAATAAGAAATTATCTGCAATTATGAAAAGTGTAAGAAACATTACAATTTTTTCCGTTTTTAGGGTTTCGTACCCAAATGTAAAAATAGAACCCTATTACTAAGACTCCGCTGTCAATCTGTGACTCTAGGTTGTATCTCATGAACCGTGATAGCTAGACAGTTGAAAATTTTACAAAAGATGTATTTCTGCTGCCTTTATAACAACAATTAGTAAATAAAATATTTTTATAAGTATATAATAATTTAAGAATAAATCTTTTGCTACATTTTAATAACGGTTGTTGTTGTTGTTAAACTCTTTATTGTACACAATAACACAATGTAAATTACAAAATATATAAAAAACAAAAAAAAACAATTATTAAAGTATACAAAGGCGGACTTATCCCTTGAAGAGATCTCTTCCAGTCAACCCTTGAATTCTTATATAAAAAAAAAATAACAAATAACATGTAACATGGTAGAAAACTAAAAAAATTGAAATAAAAAATAATAACAATAATAAATGTGTACAAAAATATACATAACAATAATAAAAAAGTACTAACTAAAAACTCTTATGAATAAGTAATAAAGAAAAAAAAACTAATTAATTACTACCTATCACACTCATAAAACTTGCGGAGGTTGTGCTTAAATGACTTTAACGAAGGCGATTTTCGGATGTCAGGTGGCAGATTATTCCAAAGTTTTACTGCAAGAGCAGTAAATGACTTGGCATAGCAGTCTGAATTACAGGTTGGAAACGTAAGTCTCAAATTATCAGTAGATCTCAGGCGACTTCCACTAATGCCGGCTAGGTACTTAAAACGCTCTTTTAAGTATGTAGGTGTCTTAGGATTAAATAAAATATTGTAAAGCAGAGCCAGTGTGTGCAAGTGTCTTCGTAATTTGATCAGGGGTAAATTTAGTTTTTTACGTGATTCCGTAATATGATCATATTTACGTAAATTGAAAACAAATCTTATTGCCACATTTTGGAGACGTTCGAGCTTGCACACTAATTCTTCAGATGAGTCAAGAAACACCACATCACAATAATCAATCAAAGGCAAAATAAGTGATTTGGCCAGCATAGCCTTAGTTTTTACTGGGAGAAAATTTTGGAGTCGTTTAAGCGAATGAAAGGAGGAAAATACCTTACGACTAACATTGGTAATATGAGGTGCCCAGGAAAGCGTTTGATCTAAAGTGATGCCTAAATTACGAACAGTAGAGGAAAGAGGAATAGGAGTACCATCAAGTAAGATGTCAGGCAGTTCTGTTCGCTGTTGTATAGATACGAAATACTTACTACCTACAATTATTGCCTGTGATTTCAGGGGATTTATTAAAAGGCCAAAGTATTTTGCCCACTTTGAAATAGAAACAAGATCACCGTTTATTTTATGAATGGCATCAGCAAGGTTTGTGATCGAGGCCGCAGTATAAATTTGCAAATCATCAGCATATAAGTGATAAGAGCAAGTAAGAGAGGAAGTAATGTTATTAATGAAAAAAGAGAATAAAAGTGGAGAGAGAACCCCGCCCTGGGGTACACCCGTTGTGACTGTACAAGGTTTAGAAAGAGTATTGTTGTCTTTAACTAATTGGAGACGGCCTAAAAGATATGACCGAAACCAAGAAATAGCAACTGGTGACATGTTAATTTGACTGAGACAACCTATGAGAATGTCGAAATCAATACAGTTAAAGGCATTACTAAAATCGAGAAGTACTAGAACTGTTAATTTTTTATTGTTTATGTTCAAACGAAAATCGTCAGTGATCTTGATAAGAGCTGTCGTGGTACTGTGTCCAGGTCGAAACCCTGACTGAAATGGACTAATTAAGTCGTAACGAAGTAAATGGTTAGAAAAAGCACGATGAACAATATGCTCTAGTATTTTAGAGAGAAAAGGGAGCAGATAGATGCTTGAAATATGTCCAGAATAGTTTTATACTGGGTTATTTGTAATTAGTTGGCCATCTCTTGCAGGCCGCCTCTCTACATCAATCCCAATAACATTTGTTCTATAACTTTTTACAAATCTTGGTGAACAACACAGCAAAATTTTGCTCCCTCTTTTACTTATTACCTATTCTGTATTTTGTAAGAAGTACTTAAAAGGTCAACGCCCGGGGGCTATACCTACCTATGCTCAGAGTTATTGCAGTTTCAGAGGCAACAAATAATGTTTGTATGGGAAGACGTACGTATGAATTTTAAAAAGTCGTTTTTAAAAGTATTAATTTTAAAAAGTCGTAGAACAAATGTTGCTAAGATTGATGTAGAGAGGCTGCCAGCAATAGGTGGCCAACTAATTACAAATAACCCTGTATATTTACTATACAAAAAATAAAGACTTAACTAAAAACATTACTAAAACTAAAAAAATATTAAAATAAAGCATTTGCAGAACTTAAAAAAATAATAAATAAAAGGACTGTCAATTACATTAAAAAAATAGAAAGAAAAGTATAAAATTAATAAATATATTGAACTGAAGCACAGAACAATAACTGCAAGTAATAGATAAACTAAATTAATAATAAATTAATATAAAATACAACATGAATGTATTGTTTTTGTATCTTACAATATGATAATAATAATTTATTATTTATGGGGTGACGTAATCAAAACAGTACAATAATGGCGCGAATCTTCTAGGAAACGTCACTTTATATACATTTAATAGTTTATGATCGATAACTTCACATATCAAAACAATTCATTAAAAATAACATGTTTTGTAGTTTTTTTTAGTTTAAAAGAAAAATTTAAATATACAAAATAATATCAAAACTGGAAACTGAGAGATAAGTCATAATCTTTTATTTTTCCTGTAAAAAAGGATTTGGTCTTATTATTTATTATGTACAGCTGTCCATGTGTGTGACTTATATATAAGTATGCAAGTGTGTGCGTGTAGGTACAGCTGTCCATGTGTGTAACTTGTATGTATGTGTGCAAATGTGTGCGTGTATGTACAGCTGTCCATGTGTGTGACTCGTATATATGTGTGCAAGTGTGTGCGTGTATGTACAGCTGTCTATGTGTGTGACTTGTACGTATGTGTACAAGTGTGTGGGTGGATGTACAGAGGTCCATGTGTGTGACTTGTATGAATGTGTGCATGTGTGTGTGTGTTTATAGCAAATGGCAGTTAACAAGTTCAACTTGATCCAATAGTAAAATTGCTTCTAGCCTTAGAGACCGGTTTGGTTAGGAGGCGAAATGTCCAAAACGGGTTCCGTGTTTTTTAATTCATATTTTTTACAAGTTTTTAAATGTATAAGAAATATTTACACTACTTTTAGGTAATAAAAAATGAATGTTTTTTTGGATATATGTCATTTTTATATCCTTGACAACGCATGTTTATAATTTCAAGATTATTAGTTTAGGCGTAACCAACACGAAAACACACATTCGTGTTTATAATATAAGTAAGGATTAAAATTATGTACCAATAACAATTCAGATGATGAGTGTCTTTTATGTAATCGTTTGCATTTAAAATGAATGAAAATGATGAAGCTATTTCATTTCGTTTTCCCATTGACAAATATATGTCAAATGTACAATCAAAATGACAAAGAGTTTATTTTAAATATGGAGATGACAATTTAAAAAATATTTTCAAATCATAAAGTTTCTATTATATGCACTTCTAACGATAGTCAGGAAACAAACCAAACCCCCTCTCTTCTTTTTCGTTGGTGGTAGGTACCTACTGTATTTCCAAGTCAACGGCTGCAATACCTACCATCATATTGACTCTCTGCTCGTTTACTAATAAATAAGATATTCTACCAATCTTTATCTTCTCCCTGTATCTTCCTTTTTATTCCCCAATTTATTGATTTGTTTGTTTTTCTTTACAATTATAAGGTTTCTTTTCGTTTTATTTGCAACGGAACCCTGAAAACGTCGTCGCCCGTGACCAAGTGCGAATTTAATATATCCTAAGGTCTGAATTGCCTTGTTTATTATTATAGGTAACTCTGTCTGTTTGTCTTGTTTTGTAATTCTTGCTTATATAAGACTGTTTAAGTAAGAATGGATATTTTTTATATCGACTTCGAATCGGCTAAAGATTGCAACATTACGGAATTCTAGTTTTCGCCTCTCGGTCACAAGTAATTACTATTTATATAAAACCTATTTTTAATATTTCGCAAATCAATGTAAATAGAACAAATTTAATTACTTACTTAAAACTTCTTCATTATAGGTAGGTACATATACGTACCTAATTTTTTATCATTTATTATAGCTTGTGGCCTATGGGTACACTCTTAGCCATTTGTATTTACTTTGGTGTGCCAATTATCTGTGTTACAGTGTGTTTGTTAAAATTGACATATTTATGAAATACTGCCTAGATTTCACTGATCTTATGGGAATCAACTAAGAAATAATCGTATTTTATTATTTTATTAATGTCTACATACATATCGATAATTAAATATGTCCAATAACTCTAAAAATGTCTTCCCAAGTTAACGCTAGACAAGCAAATATGTCAATGTCAAATAATCAATTACTAAAATGTTCGCAAACACAGATATTACAACATGCACTGATCTGCAACGGTCGTTTAACTCCAGTCTGGTTTTATTTTTCTTCTACCTGTTCAAATAAACAGTAACTAATTAGCACAGCGATATTATGACATTATGGTGACATACGAACTGTGACACAGACATAGAATTTGTATAATAACTCAATGGACACAAGTCCGCCATCTGTCAGTAACTTGAGTAAGACAAAAATAATAATATATTTTACTCTCACTGGTAGAGCAACTAGTTGATAGACTGAATATTCGGCACGTTCTATAAAGATACATATAAAAATAATATTTTCAGGGATTTCCGCTTGCCCACAATAATTCAAAAACCAGACACATTGCATATTGTCTATAAGTCATATCCAACTGTGGCGTGGGATATGTAAGTTAGTTTTGTAGTAACACAGTAGCATTACATTATCTTGCTCCACCTTTGTTGTATCTTATTTTATTGTATAATATATACGTTAAGAAATTCTGAGAAAAGTTGTTAAGTTCCAGAGCATTTCTCTCAATCAGGAAAATCTTAATAGGATACAATTTGCAGCACTCAAATAGAAAGTAGCCAATCACATAATAAACACCTACTTTATACTTAATTGTCTATTTACAAACATGTTTCAACAAAGTTACAAAACTTAGTGTGGACATGTGTCTCTAGCAATAATGAACTGATGGATGACGCTTAAATGTTATTTCTTCGGCATATTACCTTAAATATCTGTGAATTTACTTAACGAATTTGTTACAAAATTATATTAAAGAAACTTTTTTTGTAATATATCATTCCAAATAAAAGCTTTTGTAGCCCTTGTGACTAACCTTAGATCGAGTTGTATGAATCACGAACTGTATATCACCTAGATAAGTGTATGAAGACACGAATGAGTAAACAGACTTTACCGTCGTTAGCAATCGTTTCTTAAAAAGGAAAAGGTTTGGCTTTATGTAGGCCATGATATTTTAAAAACGTTTTACAATTGCAAATTAGTAAAAAAATAATAAACTATATTTACAGCAAATCAATAAAATGAAATCAATCGCCAATAATAAATTAATTTAATGTTTGTTTTTTATTGTTTCAGATCAACAAAATGAAGCCCAGAATATAACCCTAAGGCACTTAGATCATGACATCACAAATTTTCCATCTGGCGACGCAGCTTCATATCAAACACAATTTAAATCACCTCTACATGTAACTAAAAGTCTTCTTGACAATCAAAAACAAACGCAATATATAAAAAATAATGATAATTCTATCACGACTAAATCAAAGGCTTCG
Organism: Napeogenes sylphis; assembly: GCA_959347405.1. Taxonomy (NCBI): domain Eukaryota; kingdom Metazoa; phylum Arthropoda; class Insecta; order Lepidoptera; family Nymphalidae; genus Napeogenes; species Napeogenes sylphis. The sequence continues at coordinate 31,494,977 of OY365785.1, forward strand.
TTCAAAACTGATGACGATTTTGACGTTAATGAATATTTTGCTAGACTACAAGGTACGAGATATGTTAGTGCTCCATTGAATAGTCATTTGAAAGAAGATCAGAACGCAAATCTTCCAGTTGAGGAGAACCTCGAAGAGATCAATCTTAATGAGCCCGAGAAAAAACAGAATCCAGATGACTTCCAGCATAGTTTGACTGCTGATATTGCTCAGAACTTTTCTCAACTGCCAAGTGTGCTACCGCAAGTGGCGAGCGCTGTTTTTAGTTCATTCTCGAATATGTTAAACTTGAAGAGCAGAGAGCAAACTCCTGATGAAGTTAAAATGTATCAACACGCACAATTTCCTGAAATGCCTGTTCCTTCAGCACTACCTGAGCCGCCTGCTGTAGTTGTGCCTCCGCCGCTTAAGGAGCCTCCTGTGTCTGGTAAGTTTTAATAATTGCTGCTTTTCGCTCTTAGGTTGATTTTTTTTTTTGGTATTTACAACTAAAATTATGTTTATATGGAATATATACAAAGGATGATTGTGTAGCATACACACATGTGATAAGTTGATTATAAGTTTGTGATATTTACTTATTAGTCCCTATATTTGATTTTGTCTATTTATATTGTGACGTAGTAAAAGCACTGTCAAAACATCAGGACATTTCCGTTTCAGTTAAACCTTTATCTAATTAATGGTTTTATACCCGCAAAATGGCGAAGGTGACAAAATAAATAAATTTTGCATTTAAACTAGTATTCATTATGTGTTTATATTTCTTCTTCTTATATTTTTGTAATATTCTTCCGAAATACTATTCTCTCAAATTAGAAATTTTCTTATAAATGATAAGTAAACTGTTCTAAAAATATTATAATGGGGAAAATTGTTTATAAGTTATCAAAATGCTCAGAATATAAAAAAACAATTTAATAATGTCTTTCCATTATATAATCTATTTTAACAAAGACAAGGTTCAATTTCAAAATGACTCGATATATGTGAATCACTTCACAGGAAATAGAACTAGGTAACTGTTTCGTGTGTGATGCATAATTTTTTTACTTGGTAATATTTTTGATTTACAAGTTCTTTAAAGTGATTTCAAAATTATAATTTTATCGATTAAGGCGTCCTGAAATTGTAGTCGTAAATAACACTTTTGTCACTTACTAATGTTATGTTAATAAATATTACAATATTAAATATGTTTAATAAAAATATTTTTTAAAAATGCATGTATTATTTACTTACGATGTCAATATTATACCAGTAATCGTCATAATTGTATGGTAGTTTTAAAAGAAAATCACATAATCTGGACACGGCATATAGCCCTGTAGTCCGATCATGAATTCGGAGTATTTTTCGGCTAGTAATAAATAACTTTGAAATATGAGCAATTGAATTGATGAACAATTAAATTATGTTGTCGTTTTAATTAAATTGATGAACTTATTTCGTTTTCTTTACCAATTACACTGATCTTACTTAACGTTTGGTAAACACTACGCTTAAGGTCAAAATAATTACGAACATGAGGTCAAAGAGCGAGCTTGCGTGGGAAAACTAATATTGTATATAGTAAAGTTTGTATACGTGTACGTTTGTCTGTAATAAGATTTTAGTAAAGACCTGAAGTAAATCACATAACATTTGAACCAAAAACATGAATACTTTTCAATTCAAATCTATATGATCTATCAAATCGGGTAGTAACACTATAAAATAAAAATATCCGACTGGGTCAGAAGGCAGGGTCTGTTTTCCGAGTTCATGAGTGTATTATGTATCATACTCTGCTAAGTTTTAGACTTAAGATTTTAAGTTGCGAGGTGTTGTTACATTTATCTAAACTCTTGTTTTTGTTTTTCCTATATCACTTAATGTATTTTTAACTAAAAGTTCTAGTTCAGCAGTTTAAATTTGACCTTAATCATTATAGAAAATTTTGAGGAAAACATGAATTTTATAATACTTTTGTATACACAAAGAAATGTAGTGTTTTCTCTTTGCCTATTTATATTTTTAAATAAAATTATTTTTAATATATAACTTACCCGCCTTTCTTTATTTTTGGTCATAAATTTTACCATTAAAGGTAATACGGAAGGGCTTACTGAGTTGGAGGTCGAATTAAATTTCGAAACCAAACATTAATGATTGGTATTATTAAGTTTTGGCACATTATAAGAGGTCATTGACTTTATTTTTTATGTTTCGTAATTATTTGACCGATGACTAAAAATAATTTCTTACTCAAATTAAATCTAACGTGAATTGTTACAAAGTTTAATGTTTGCTCTTCAATGTGACAAAGAAGTAATAAATTTATATACGTTTTTTGCATTCAAAGAAATATTTTACGGACCTTTTATGATTTATAATTACATGTATTCATATTTTCTTACATACCTCCTTATTTCATTTATTGAGAATATATAGTAAAGAGATAAAGTTGTAGTTTGATTTTAACCACAACACTTAATTTTCTTTATATTTACTATAAAATTCGTTTTTATTTGTTACAGGTAATACTTCAAATTATCGTATCACAACGAAGAAAAAAGTCTACGCACAAATTCCTGGTTTAAGCTCTGGCGATAATCAAATACAAACTTATAATACGGCACCCGTTGGTCAAGTACCATATTATTTTACACCAGAGCCAACGGTTCCAGAAAACAGACAAGAAAGATTTCATACTGGCTTAGATCAATCACAATCGTTGCAAGATGTAGACAGAATACAAGTTAAAAGCATTCAAGGAACTGAAGAAACATTTGATGCATTTAACAAAAAAACAGCTGAACTTTCGAGAGATGAATTATCTCACCCGGAGGCGATTGGTGATCACGAATTTAGAATAACAAATCCCGTAAATGAATTTCACCAGGAAACCTTTAAACGCGAGATTAAAGATACAAAAGGTGATGAAAATATCACTCAGAAAGAAGTAGAAACAATACGGTCTAATATATCAACTTCCAATCAAAATAGAGAAGAGGCATATATTCCAGATAGTATATTTAGTAGTGTAAGAAATAATGGAATACCATTTTCTATAGGTAAATCACAAGTGGATCTGAATCACTCTTCTAATCAATTTGTGCCAATATCCCAAGTATCGACTTCTATCATTCCACCGCCACCTATGTTTAGTAGTGTGCCACGGAAAGACAGCCAATCAACAGATAAATCAATACTTCCGCCATCAGTGGCCAGGCGTATAGGATCTAACCAATCAGTCATAAAAAGTTTTACAACGTCTAACCCAATAATACAAGAAAATATATTTACGCCAAATATTTTGCCTGAGCAGTGCCCAAGTGGGAATATGACCACCAATTTACAACAACCAGATCAACAAGATCCAGTGTATAATATTCCCATCAGTCCAAATAGAAATGAATGTAATACAAAAATAAGTTCGACAGACTATTTTGGATCTTCAAGTTCAATCGTGTCTGGATTCCACCCCTTTGTTCAAAATGTAACTTCACAAAATATTCTCAATGAATCAATTATTGCACCGTCAAAGACAACTGATTTATCATCTATAACACGTCCACAAAAAGATTTATCTAAAGCCGAAAAAGAAAAAGAAAACCGTATGCCCATTTCTAACATTTATCAATCACCTTATGATAATAATAAATATTCCTCAAAAATAGAAGATAATAACATAGCTCACCAAGTAGTGCATGAATCAAATATAGCTCCGTCAATTTTCTTTAACCCAGCAAATGTAACGCAATCAAATATTGGTGCTTCTATAGCAGATAACCAAAGCCAATTAGCGGCTCAAAAAAAAGAACCTCAATTTTATACTAACGATTATACATCAGAACCTCCAAAAGGAGTTCCAGAACCGCCAAAAGTATCGAACAATCTTAACTATAGAATGACTAAAAAAAGACCTCAGTATTATTCGGGTCCCATAGAAGGTCTGGGCAGTATAAGCAATAATAAAAAACCCACTATTAACCCAGTCCAACCTGATGCTTATCGTGGTGCCCTTTTTAATCCAGACCAAATTCAATCAGGACATAAATTACCTGTTGTCTATGACACACCTAATCGACAAGAATCTCTAGCTCCATTCGACATAAGTAGACCAATAAATTTACCTACAGAGTCTACGAATGATTCATATATTACGCAGCAAATAACACAGACAGATTTTAATACAGTCTTTGATTTAAGTAGACCTACTACGGAACGACATGAACAGACTCAACCACAAGAATCAAAAGGGTTCGGAATTATTGGATCTTTAAAATCTAAATTTAGCTCTATAGATATTAATAAAATTCAAAATACTGTAACAACCTTCTTTGATCCTACTTACAATGAACCTAAAACAGATACCAATAGAGAAAAAGAAAGTAACTTTCAAACATTTTCCGGAAATTATCAAAATTTTCCACAACATGAAGATGCTACGTTAGAAGTGTTTGTTCCTAATGTAGAAGAGACAGGTTACCAAGTAGCAAATCCGTACAATTACCAAATGCAGACACTTCAAACGTATCAAAGTCAACAGTATTATCCCAATCAAGAGTATTTCAATCAATCACATAACTATTCAAAGGATTATTATTCAGGGTATAACCAAAACTTAAATAAATCTGTAACTGGGGCTAATATATCAAACGTTGTAGAAGAAAGTCGCAGTAGAAATGATAACATAAAGACCCAATCAACAAACGTTGAGCAAAGTTTTGATGTAGCAAGTTCATGTACCCAAGCAGACACTGCTAGTATCTTAGAAGTTAAACCAAAAACTATAGATAATATATCACAAATAACTAACAAAACTGAAAGTGTGTTTGATGATTACACGCTGACGGTAGATGCTAAACGAGATGAAAATGTTTTAAATTTTTTAAATCCGATAGCTGATAGTGATAAACAACAGAAAATTGTGAAAACTAAAATGACAGACTCATTTGACTCACTTGGAAAATATTATGGTCCTTCAAAAACAGACATACAATCACCAATCATTTTATTTAAAGAAATGAATACTGATGATATCCACAGTGATATAAAGGAGCGAGACACACCTAACAATGATATAATTCACCAACTGCAGTCGGTAGCTGATTCAACCTTGAAAAATGTTTTTGATTGTAAATCTCCAATAGTCGTAGAATCTGTTTTGGCAAAAGACATTCAAGAACCTTTTCCAATAATTTCAAACGTCGCTATAGACCCTTCTTTTACACCATTTTTTGATTATCAAAAACCAATCTTTGCAATACCTGATAATAATAATGTCAAACAATCTATAATTGACCATCCGGTAAACGTTGATTCGTCACGTACTTTCTTTGATTTTCAAGCACCAATAAGTAACCCTTTACCCAGGAATGAGGAGGACTGCAATATTTTAAATAGTGCAACTACACAAAACGCAGCTATTGGCAAGACGCTAGAAATGCTTTCAGGACCAACGGATTTTAATAGTCTATGTCCTCTATTACAAAGCAAAAGTGAAAATCTGCAGTCTAATGCTTCTGCTTTATTTGCTGAGAAAAACACTTTAAATGAAACTCCGTTGTTTTCATTATTTGAACAACCAAGCTTATTACCACCTCTACCTTCTTTCGATCTATCAAAGATATCATCTATTTCTCTACCTGTTCCTATTAAGGAATCTACAGAAATTAAAAACTTAGAAACTAAGATGGATAATGTTACCTTATATGATAATACCGAAAATGTTATAAAGTTCGAACGTAAGTCTAGTTTCTTTGATAAAACTTTACCCGTAGAAGATGATACAATTTATGTTGATAATCAAGTTTCTGATCTTAATATTTGTGAAACGTGCAGAGAGGTTAATAAACCAGAAGAAAAAGAAGCAGATTTGACTACTCAGCTAATTGAAAATATTACGGCACCAATCCAATTAGCAAATCCAGTAGAATTTCCAGTTATTGCAAGTACTTCCGTCCCCGATATATCTGATTTCTCCAACCAATTTGCAGAAATATCTTATATTCCGGAAGACATAATAGAAACAATGAAGCAACCACCTTCTGTAGAGCTTAAAGATGATAATTTTAACTCCGCTATCACTTTCGGATGGTCGACTGGTGATTCACAAACTGCAAAAGCTCCAACAGACCACGACTACAACTTTCAAACTGATCCAAATGTTATTGGATTTTTTGATGATAAATCTTTATTCTTTGAAAATGTTCCAACTAATGCTAGTGACGAAATAAAAGCGGAATATAAAATATCACAAGAGGATACCATAGTTCTTCCTCGACAATTGAGTATACCAACGGCTCCGCCTGAAGAGGACAGCAATTCGGATGAAAGTGGACTTGACGTGCATTCAATCGAGCAAGATGCCAAAAATGACTTTCCAATATACGAAGAATTTGTTATTGAACCATCGGAAACCGATGATGATAAAATGGAATTTAAAGAACGGGAAAGATACTCTGAGGATTCACCCCAAGAAGTAGATACATTCACAAATAGAGTAGAAAGATTTAAACAAATGGAAACATCCACTGACCTGCCGGAAGTAAATGAACTGCAAAAGGCCACTACCGCTTTAAGTTTAGCGACATCTTCTAGTCCTGCAATTACTATAGCGTCATATTTTGATACCGGTAATTACGCTGTTGAGAATCATTACAAAAATTCATTAACGTCTCCTCCATGTGTTTCATTCGGTGTAAATATTAGCTCCTCAACAAGTATTCCACCAGGGTTTGAAGAAGAATACAAAAGAAAATGTAGTGGAATATCTTCTAAAGATATACCAATTGGACTTAATGTGGAAAATATACCTTTTATACCTGACACCACAACTCAAACTCCGGTAACAGTATGTTTAACATTTACTCAACCAAGTAATACAATGCCAACAAACGTTGTCACTACGGACATCAGTACACGTACTACAAATTTTGTACCAGAGACTGTTTTAAATAAAACCGAGAGATTGCCAGCTTTTTCAAGTATTATTAAACCAAAAAGTGAAACTGTTGAACAAGAAGATAAGCCTTCGTTAGTTCAAAATACAGCAACGGCAACTAAACATGTAAACGATACCTTGTCCGATTCAATCAACTTTTTTTCATCAAACGAAGAAAGTAACGTAAATTCAGACGTGTATAACAATTTCAGCAGACTTTCTAGCTATTTCACAACACCACCCAAACCAGAGCATTCGAAATCTTTTTTTGAATTAAGCCAATCACAAAACCATTACAGACATAAACCAGATCAATTTAATTCTATCCAAAGTCAAGTCAAAGATTTCTTTGACTCCTCAGATTTAACTAAAACAGAAGCATCAGACATTCCACAAAACTATTTAGCAAGTATGAACTTAGTTCGTGATTTAGCATCTCATAAAACAGTTACGCCAAAAGAAGACATAGTAAAAATTGTAAATTATTTTACTGTATCATATGACATTGATAATAGGAATATAGGGGAACCAAAATCATTCATAGATATAACTGAAAAAAGCATTGATAAAAATACTGACGGACTAAACGAATTAGGAGACATTGACGACGCAAATTTTTGTATAAACGACTTATTAAAACAATGTAGTTATTGCTATGACACAATAAAAAAAATTGATGTACAAAGTGCTGATTCAGCTTATAAAGTTAAAAGTTGCATGGACAATACTGAGCATAAAAACGGAGAAACTAACATGAGTGCTAAGCAGGAGAATGTTAAAAAGTCAGTAACGGTTAACTTTTGTGATTCAACCTTCGAGAACACGAACGAGAAGATTGCTGTGACGTCAGAGGTACATATTTAAATAAATTATTACACATACATTACTAAACCTACTTTATTAAATATTCATGTACCATCGTCTGATAAATTAGAAAGCACAATTATTTTCGTAATATACCAAATTTCTCAAATGAAATACAATATAATCTTTCAGAGTCGCAATTCCTCGGATTACGCGCCGGTGAAGCACCACTGGTTCTATCGAGTCGACTATGATGGCAAATCAATATGGCGCGGCTTTTCCGCGGCGGATTCGAGGGCGTTAGAAAATGCTTTTATTAGTCGTAAGTTACTTCACTGTATCGAGATTTAGGTAGTTAGTTGAGCATATACAGGGTTATTTGTAATTAGTTGACCATCTCTTGCAGGCAGCCTCTCTACATTAATTCCAACAACAATTGTTCTACGACTTTCTTAAAATAATAGTTTTTAAAATTAAATTTTTCCCATACAAAATTTATTTGTTGTCTCTGAACCGGGCATTAACTCTGAGCGTCGGTATAGCCCCCGGGCGTTGACCTTTTAAATACTTCTTACAAAATACAGAGTCATAAGTGAAAGAGGGAGCAAAGATTTATTTGTTTCGTTTATCAAGATTTGTAAAAAGTTGTAGAACAAATGTTGTTGGGATTGATGAAGAGGGGCCTGCAAGAGGTGGCCAACTAATTACAAATAACCCTGTATAGTTCATTGCAAGTATTAGAAGATATTGAAAATTGGTTATTATTATACATGTCTCCACAGTATCTTAAAACGTTGTTTCTATAATGTCTATAATGTTTTACAATATTGTACTTACCAGTGAAATAATTGATAATTTAAAACTTTAGGTAATTGAAGTAAAATACTTTTTAAACAGGTAAGTGAAGCTGTGAACAATATTCTAAAATTGTATAAACGCATTTACAGCTGATTTAGACGAGACGACAGTAGTCGCGACCGACGGCGGTAGATTTGATGTCAATGTTGTTGGGAGAATTAGAATACCAGTGTACTGGACCGACAAACCGTCCAATGTAATGAGGTAAGTTTGATAACAAACTTTAGGTAAGTTATGTAATACTATTTGACTTTTATTTTATTTTTTTATTACAGGTGCAGCTGGTTTTATAAAGGCAATATAGATGCGAGATATGTTCCCTACGCCGAATCTGACGCTGAGCAACTTGAGGTTAACCAGCCAAAATTGTATAATTGTTCAATTTGTTTATGTTGTTTTCACATAGATCATTATGAAACTGTTGCGATCAATATTGGAACTCTTATAATTTAAACCAGATATTTTTATCACAGGAAGAGTACAGACATGGAGTTACTACAGGCGAGTGGCACAGACGTCTGATGTTACCAAACCATGAGATGGTAGTGATGCACGGACCTGCCGTCATGGTACACTTCTTACAGGGCAGTCCCACTGACGGCTTTGGAACAGCTTCGGTGAGTAACATAGAAATAATTTACTCTAAACGTAGTTGTATTAATAAATTTAAAAACACAATATAAGCCGATTTACTATTAACAAGAAACAGATTTTTCAAAAGCAAATAGTTTAAAAAAAGTTATTTATTAATAAAATTCATCATATCAGAAAGTTGTTTGAATTCTCTTTTAAATTTGAATTAAGAACTATATTACCTACCTTACCTAATTTCCCATGACTTACCTCTTCCCATCCTAGCTATTTACCTTTGGTAAGCGAGTGTACAGAAACCCTCCAAAGATTAACGTTTCTGGCGACCAACCCAACCAAATAGATCACCTCATCTTGCTAGTTCATGGCGCGGGTGAATACAGACACCAGAAGGAAAAACTTGTTAGTTAATAAATATTAATAATAATAAAAGTTATTGACAGACGAGATTTGTTATTTAATTTGTAGATTTTCCTTCATTTTGTTTAGTAATAGATACTTAAATACATTTATGTATTTATAAAGCAGAATCTAGTCGTATTTACAATTATCCACAAATAAACAGTGCACTGTAACGTTCACATCTACTGAATATTGTATAGTCAAGTTCAACTTTAGTTTTTTAGTAAAACTAACTAGTATAGTCTTCAATTGCTCGTTTACTAGTAGTATTAGTGGATCTTCACTCAATTTATCTTAAGTAGTTATTATGGATGTTTTGTTAGTATGAGGAAGAGCTGAGACTACCTTCCCTTCATCTTTTTCTTTACTTGTCATTTTTCCTCAATATACCTTCCCTTTCCCATATTTGAATAATGTCATTAAGGCAGTGTGTAACCTAGGTTACCAATTTTTTTTAATTATTTTTACTAAATGAAATGTAAAATTCGTCAACACGAGAAGGACTCGAACTTGCTGCCTTGGGAATTCCATCCTCGCCATCCGCGAACTGAACTATCGTGTCTTTAGCCTTCTTGACAGATTTAGTATGCAGATTGTAATAGGTTTAACCGACTGCGACGTTTGTTTAGGTTTCTTTCGAAATTATTAAACTCAAATTTTGCTGTAGAGAATGACATTGAAAGATGCCAAACCGAAATGAATATTTGAAATTATCAATAAACATATTAACTATTATTATATGCTTCCTTTTTATCGATTTCTTTCCTATCCTTACTTAGCAATCGACGATGCGACCGCGTGTAGTACGACGGGGTTGCGTGGAATCAGAGATAGAGGATACAGAACCATCTAGCATAGATCATTTATTGCTGCTGTGTCATGGCGTCGGTTCCGCTTGCGATATGCGCTTCCGGTCTGTGGAGGAAGTCGGTGAGTTTGACTTTTGAAAAAAGAAATTAATTGAATAGTCGAATGCTTTGATGTTGTTATGTCTCTATAATAGTAACACAATTAAAAAAAGCCTCTAATGAAATATTTTTATATTGTAGATGAGATGTAAAAAAAACATCAAGACAGTGCCGTCCTGTGTATCACTGTGTTTTGCAGGTTCGATTCCTGCTTGTGGTTTGAAATGTATTACATTTTATTTATGTTAAATGTAATATTTTTCTTTCAGTTGATGATTTCAGGACAACTAGTCTTCAATTAATTCAGTCTCATTACAAGAACTCATATGACAGTGGCGTCATTGGACGAGTTGAGGTAATTATAAGAAAAGTATATTTACATTCGGACGAATTTAATTAGTTTCTATGTAATTGTATTACAAATATTATTCATATAAAAATATACAGTTTTAAATCAACTTTGTATACATAAAATAAAGAGGTAAAGATGCTATTTTTTATTGTACCTTGAAGATTTTCCAACGAAGACTTACAGTTTTTGAAATCTTTGAATTTTTATCTATATGTGTGCTTAAAAAAATACAAATTGTCGTTGCGTTCTGATTTTGAATGAACTTTACGTCCGTTTGTAAAACAGCCGTGATAGTTTCTATATTGTTTCCTAAATGATATCCCAAGGTACTGCCAATATCCTGGCACTCCAGTCTCCACTCTGGTGAGACGGGAGTGGACAGACGGCTGGCGGCTGTCACCTTGGAGAGTATACCGAGATTACGAAACTTCACTAACGACACTATACTCGATGTGCTGTTCTATACCAGCCCTGTGTACTGTCAGGTAAGTTTGGTAATATTTGGTAATACATATTTACTTAGGTTTTCACAAGTAAATAAAATTGTTTATCTTAAACATAGTTTTCTTCAAATATTTAGGTAGAGTTAGTATTGTGTCAATATAGATTTTTTTATAAGCAAATTATAAATTTACTTTTTATTTATTAATATTTAGATGTTACTAAGTATTATCATAGTCCTCTATTTTTCGGTGATAATAAGAACTTTCTAGAAATCTATCAAAATGACATATACATCGTATCGTAAGATACAAATAAATTTTATACAAATCACTCTTTATTATTTCAGACTATAGTAAATACAGTATGCACGGAACTGAACAGAATATACAATCTGTTTAAAACAAGGAACCCTGATTTCAAGGGCGGAGTGTCTCTGGGAGGTCATTCCTTGGGTAGTGTTATATTATATGACTTACTGTGCCACCAAATGCCAGAGGTAAACTCTATTTAATAATTTGTTTTTTTTTTTATATACATATAATAAAATTGTCACTGATCCATTCATGTACATGGAATAAAAAAAAACACAAAAATATCATAGGGAGGCTTTATAAGAGCACAAGAACCCAAAACAATGGTTTTTCAGTTTGTCTGTTTGTCTGTATGTCTGTATGTTTGTGCACGCTAATCTCAAAAACGGCTTAACCAATTTGAATGCGGTTTTCATGAATATGTTATGATAGTCTTCACTTAACATTTAGTGTTTATTTTATCTAAATCGGTTAAGAAATAAAAAAGTTATGACTATTTATGTCAATCATGTGATAGGTACCAAGCAAATCTTATTCTATACATGTAAGAAATCTGTAGAGGAGTAGTCTTTGTACATTTAAAATATAAAAAAAAAATAAACCAGGATGTGAAGTGATAACTAACAAAATCCATTTTCAGCATTTTTCAAATCTTTGTCTGTTTATCTGTTTGTCTTTTAGTTGTGCACAAAACACGAAAAAAACATTTGAGACCATTATATAAGCAAGAGAACCCAAAACAATGTTTTTTTCATTTTGTCTGTTCGTCTGTATGTCTGTAGATTTGTGCACGCTAATCTCAGAAACGGGTTAATCCATTTTGATGCAGTTTTCGGCAATATATTGTCATGGGATTCACTTTACATTTAGTTTTATTTTTAACGATTGGTTAACAAATAAAGAAGTTAATAATTTGTTATTGTCTTATTTTGAAAGTTTAAAGTTTTTACATACATTGGTAAATACAAAAGGTAGGTACTTTTTTTCAAATACGAAATCTACGCGTACGAAGTCGCAGGCACAGCTAGTTTTATAATAAGAATAAGTATTTAAATTGAATTTGAATAACTAGCTTTAAGATTAATTCCCTGTAACGTCTGTGATGCAATTTGTATTTTATATAAATCGTATAACATATTGTTTATTATATGTTTCATATATAGTAAAAAATAAATAAAACTAATATGAATCGAGTATCAAAGTTCAACATTTTTATGGGATAATTTAGAATAAGAGTCTAATGGCTCTAGTGAGCCTGACGACATCATTTACCACATGAATAGTATTTATATTGTATCTATAAATATCAATAAGTTTAGAAGTCCTTTCTCAAATAATAAAAGTCCTTTACACCAATGTCTGGAAGAAATTTCTGTTTATTAAAAACAACGCTTTTTACCCTTAAAAATATTTTCTTTGATATATGTATACAATAAAGATACCATATAATACATTTATATGTAATCACAGAGTAATAAATTAAGCTCGCCCTCCAAGCGCTACGTGTCGGGGACGGCGGGCACCGGCCAGCCCACTGTCATGTACCCCGGCCTCGTGTTCCAACCGGACGCCCTGTACGCACTCGGGAGCCCTATAGGTGAGAGAGAAGGAATGGTTTTATGTCTCTGTCTAAAGTTAAGAGTTTTAGTCTAATCTTGGTAATTATGTTGTACTAAACCTTTAAAATAAATAAACATTTTTTTTGCATATTTTTATTATTTTAGCTATATTTGAGTGCATCCGTGGAGTTGAGACATTGGGGCAGGAGTTCTGTTTACCAACCTGCAAGAATTTCTTCAACATATTCCATCCCTACGATCCCATTGCCTATAGGTAAGTTGCATTAAAGGTAACATAAGTAATACCTTACATTTTATTAGGTAAAGGTAATATATGTAATAATAATAATATAATAATAATAATTATAATAATAATATCAGGACAAATTACACACATTGATCTAACCCCTAAGTAAGCAAATTATTTGCTTGTGTTAAGGTGTTAGACAACGATAGAAATACGTAGATATACACATTATAAATACTGAGAATATATTTAATAAACAACCAAACCCAGAAACACAGACATCTATACTCATCACATAATTGCCTGTCTCCGCCGGGAATCGAACCCGAGCCCCATTGCGCCGTGACACGTTAGGCGTCTGCGCTAACCACTCGACCAACGTTGCGGTTAAATTTTTAATATTTACCTTAAATTGTATTTCTTACAGATTAGAGCCAATGATAAATCCTTTATTGCGGGATGTGAAACCATCTTTGATTCCACATCATAAGGGAAGAAAACGCATGCATTTGGGTATTAATATTAATAGTCTATATAATAAAATAGTTAAATGGAAAATCTGTGCTTTGATTTTTTTTTACATTATAAAGACATCTTAATTCATAGTAGTGTTTCTTTTGTGTTTGTTTGTTGGATCGCATAAAATGTTGGATGGATTTTAATAAAATTAGAAGTTGTGCTAACTCCTTGTATAGTTGCAACTACTGAAAAGTAATAAATTCCTTTTTTTTTAATAGCTAGTTTGAGTATAACCACGATATTACTAGAAATGTAGTTTTTAGTATTTATTTTTACTAAGTGGTAAATAAATAATAATAACATGTATATACATTTATATGTCTGAGTGTGTCAATGTTTAGAAATATAATTAACATATTTATGAATATATTTTATTTAAACATACAATCTGTGTTTATTTTTCAGAGTTAAAAGACACAATGGCCCGCGTGGGAGCCGATATCAAACAGAAGTTAATAGAATCTATAAGAAGTACCTGGTCTAGTATGTGGAGGACATCTCCGCCTCCAGAACAACAACTGGAGAAGGTAAGAGAAGAGAACAAAATATAGAACAACAACCTCTACTTCCATCCATCCATGTTTTATTAAATATTATTATATTACAATTAATTTTAATATTTCCATGCATATAAGTTTGCACTTTTATTTTTTTTTGTACTTAGAGTCGTATTTCGGTAAATTTTGATTTGTAGCACAGCTTGAATATAATAACATACTTAATAGTTAATATAATACTTAATAAGCCTTCAAAATAATTAAAGCATGTTTAATATGATTAAAGGTGGTCGAGGAAATTGAGAAAGAAGAACTAACTGCTGACACCAAGGAAGAACATAGCCAATATGAGGTAATAAAATGAGTTATATAAGAAATTACACAATATATGAAAATTTTAACCATGGACATGATAGTTCAGTTATTACAGAGCCGGTATGTTTTATGATTAGGAGATTTAAATAAATATTAATGTTTAATTATTTTTTATTTGAGGCGACCCCGGACACGCTCGGGAGACTCAATAATGGCCGTCGGATCGACCACGTGTTACAGGAAGCACCTTTCGAAATATTTAATGAATATCTGTTTGCTATGACCAGCCATGTGTGCTACTGGTGAGTACACACACATAAATTAGACACACACATTTCCTTGTAAGAAAGAAAGACAACGTAATTATTATATATATATATTTTAATTATGTCGATTTAACAAAGCCAGGATAAAATACTCCTTTATTAATAATAAAGCGAATTCTTTATTTTTCCAAATTTAGAATTAACATATGTTTTTTGAAATCAATAAATATTATTCAAAGTTTTAATTACCTTCTTCATGAGCTCGACGAATGATGGATTCTCGGCGACTTTTTAAATGTCCAGGAAATGACTCCGCCTTCAGATACCTTATATTTTTTGAGTTTAATAAGTATGTTATGTCTTATTTTCTTATATAAGATTGTAGTCTTTCTGTTGCCAAAATACAACAAACAAACTTCGAAGAATATACATTTATATATATGTAATAATTAATGTATACAAATATCTGTCACTCAGGGAGTCGGAGGACACTATGTTGGTGATGCTGCGTGAGATCTACAACTCTCTGGGAGTCAGTCCGGACTGCAGCCTCCCGCAACACTCCATGACCTTCGAGAGGAGCCGCTTGCTGGTGACTGTACACACACACAAGGACACACACACACACACACACACACACACACACACACACACACACACACATCGATATTTACATATAATTAATTTATATATAATTAATTTCAGGAAGATTCAGAGAACCCGACTTCGCCTGGAGGTACAGTTTTTTTTATTATTTTATTATTAAAAGTGTTATATTTATCATAATAACAAATCGGCTTTAAATTTGAAGAAAATTAACAGAATACACAAGAAAAATAAAAAAATATACCTTATTTCAGATTTTCCGTCAACAAGTCGCGGGACATCGTGATTATAAATATAATCGACCAAAAAAATGTA
Organism: Napeogenes sylphis; assembly: GCA_959347405.1. Classification (NCBI taxonomy): domain Eukaryota; kingdom Metazoa; phylum Arthropoda; class Insecta; order Lepidoptera; family Nymphalidae; genus Napeogenes; species Napeogenes sylphis. The sequence goes on from OY365785.1 coordinate 31,510,902, forward strand.
TATTACAGTAAAAATATTATTTAATATATAATACATTTATTTTGAATATCGTCCATCTTTAAATTTGTATATTTTTAATACTTCTGTTATTAAAAAGGTAATGCATTCTGTATTGTGCAAAAATATCAGATTTTTACCCGTAATATTTTTGTTGATTTTTATCTGTTTATAACAAACAAAACATTTTTTTTTATAAAAACTACATCGGAGTCGGGAGTTTATTGAGAATAAGATAGTGAAATAAAATATATTAGATAAAATATACACTGTCGTATTAAAAACCATAAAAAACATATTTATTTAATATTTATTTTTTTCTTCATATAAATACAATTCTTCTTTGTTTATTTTAATTTGTTTACCTAAAACCAGCTAAGTCTTGTAGATTTAATTATATTATTTATTAAACTAATTATTTCTACAGCATTCCTTTATCTAATATTTAATGTTTTCACAAAACTTTGTTTTTTTTTCAAATATTTATCTTTATATACTGATCTATTATTTGATGAGCTTTACCACTAAAATAATAAGGAAATAAGAAAATCTGTTATCTTACACATGTTTATGAATTCAACAGAAATAACCATTTTGTAAAATCTTTAAACTTTAGCATTTCTTTAAAGTTACTTCAAAGTTATGTTATATTTTTGTCTTTCCTATAAGGGCTGGAGCACACGAGTGACTTGTCAACTAAAATACTAAAATAATAAATCTTGTTTCACCACCTTTTGAGTATAAGAGTACAAACTGGCTAATTTATTTGAAGACAATATATCGGAAAGACAATTTGTTTCCAGACCAACGCCTATAGGAAAAAAAAATCAATGTTTCATTAATTATTAACTTTGTGGGTTTTAATAAACAACCAATACTTATAATACTAAAACCCACAAACCAACATAATGATAATTCTGTCTCTCTTGCGCTCTAGCCCCAAATGAAGCCATCAAAACATTCAGCCACATTATACGTATAAAAAAAATCTTGGTTAATTATATCAGGTTGTAAAAAAAGTGCAATAAATGTACGTATGTACAGAGGTTTGAGTAAAAAGGTTGTAGTTTATTATTTCTCTTATTGTAATTAAATTAAATTTATTTGGCAGAATAATGAATTATAGTTTCATTTGATTTCATTGTTATTTTAGTTTTTAGTAGGTATATTTATTTATACAAATATATTGTATACTAACATTAATAAATAAATGTTTATATTTTACTATTTATAGTTTTAATTATGTATTCCTTATTTCTTAACTAGTCAACAAACCTTATCCAGATTAGATCTAAAGTCCTCATACGCCGTCAACAAGTCATTCAACAACACAAGTATTAAATTGTGTATATTAATAAGAACAATTTATGCAAAATGGAATATTCTACATATCGATTAAACAGTTAACCATCATTGAATATAATTTTATTACTTGGTTATTTTATACAACACAAATAAAACTGATATTATTACTAGTTCTCTTGTTGGTTTTTTTATAAACAAATAACTCAGAAACCGGATCATGAGCATTTAAAAAGCATTCAAAGAGCTTTGGGGAAAGTAAATAGACGCAAAAACCTGAAGATTATTAGAAAAATAAATAATATAAAATACATATAGGTAAAAATGTAGGGCGGCCCTTTACTTTCCTGAGAATTGGGATCTTAATATATATTATATAAGTATTGGCTATAATAAATACGCCCAAATGCTTATGATAGTGCAATTTAGGTACCTACAGATACAGTTAAAACTGCAGCTTCAGAAATATTACTTACTTTACTAAGTTATATCTTATTTTAAGAAAACATTTTTTTCTCTCGTATAAATTGAGTAAACGGTAAGGTATATTTTATACCAAATAAATATGTTTTTTACAGAATACCTTTATACCTTTTATTTTTGCCATAAGAATCGCGTGTTCACCAAGCGACTCACACTGAACTCATTTAGATATATACACTTCTTAGTGTTGAATTGACTGTGTACATTGAAACATTGGTCATTAATCTTCTATATTAGCCCATTTTTTAAGTGTAAGTGATATTGGCTTTGAATTAATTCTGTTTCATTTGACCTCTAAAAAGAGGAATACTTGCCTACTGTGGCGGATAGTAGTTGGCGCTAAATTAGGTGTATAATAATAATACTGCCTACTTTCCCAGGTTATTTGCGGGATCGCTTCTCTTTCTTACACGGTTCTGAATATTCTTGAAGGTCGCACCTTCGTATGAATCTCAAATTCCCTATTCATAAAAGTAAGATTTACTCTCATTCTTTTACGGTTCAAGTAATGAGACTGTGGAACACAATACCATTTACCTACAATACGCACATCTAAATAAATATCTATATTTAAAAACCGAGTAATAGATCACTATCTATCCATGTAGAATGAAATTTAAAGTTTGTGTGTTAAGAATGTTGTAATTAATTTCTCTCGATTTTCACATGGTGCGTACTTATGATACTGCCACTTATTTTTGTACTCTCCTTTCACAGGTCTGCTGGGAGAGATTTCATTTTGAAATAAATAGTTCCTCTGTACAAATCATACATATTTGTTAAATTAATAAATAATAATAAGCTTTTATTTTAATCCCTGACAAAAAATATATAAAAATTAACTATGCAATAATGCGAGTTATATACTTAGTCTGGCAATTAAAAATAAAAAAATATTTCATTTAAATTTTGAATCTGTCATTTTTATACGATTGTTCATTGTGTTTTCTGTTATTGGCGCCAATACCTACATTGTAGGTACAATATTTTGCGATATTAAAATGGAGTGGGGTGATAAAGAGAACAGAATCGCTGTGATTGCATTACACAAAGTAGCTATGGAGCCAAATGCAATTTTTAAAACTCTCCATTCACTTGATATTAGTGAAATGTGTATATACCGGGCTATTAATAGGTACAATGAGACTTCCTCTGTTTGTGGCAGAGAAAGATCTGGCCGTCCACGTAATGTTCATACGAAAAAGGTGGCCAACGCAGTATGGTCAACGCAGAGTTCGAAGAAATCCTGTCCGAAAGCAAAATATTTTACCGCGGGAAATGAAGATAACACTCAGAACCGTGTCACGTATTTTAAGAATTGACTTAGGAATTGCAGCCTACAATACTGGTCAGTTCTTAACTGATAAATTAAAGATGAATAGGGTGGTAAAATCGAAACAACTACTGAAGCAGTACTACGCAAAGGAAGGTCACAGAGAAATTTTGTTTACGGATGAGATTTTTTTAAATTGAGCAACATTTTAACAACAAAATGACCGTATTTATGCTCAAAGCTCTAAGGAAGCTTCCCGATTAGTCGACAGAGTGCAACGTGGGCATTATCCGAGTTCAGTGATGGTTTTGTGGGGTATTAGCTATGATGAAAAAGGTATCAAAACATCGGTACAAGTGTATAAAGATACCATTCTTGAGAAGGTAGTTAAGCCCCTTAATAACACCATGTTCAATTACCGAGTATGGTCCTTCCAGCAAGACTCAGCGCCTGATCATAATGCTCGGTCCACGCAGTCTTGGTTAGAAGCGAACGTCTCGGACTTCATCAGAACTGAAGAGTGGCCGTCGTCTAGTCCCGATCTTAATCCGCTGGATTATGATTTATTCTCAGTTTTAGAGAGTACAGCTTGTTTTAAACGTCATGATTATTTGGAAAAGAATTTGCCCTTGGCGCGCGTGCTTCTATTGATAACTGGCCTCAACGTTTAAAGGACTCTATTACAGCCAATATACACCACTTAGAAGATTTTTTTTTATATTTTTAATTGTTTTATATTTGTTTATTAAACCAACAACACTGTAAAATAAGAAATTTTATTTGCAATAAAAAAAATATTTTTTTCTTTGTTACAATATTTATGGCAAGTTTAGGTATATGTCATGGGCCCTTTCGTGTAAATTCCTCCTTGACTTGCCCCCATTTTTTCCTATTCAGGTATATCATGTAGTCTACCCTCTTGCCTTCTTTCAGGACTTTACAACTTGTTACTCGTTTGGCCCGTCTTTCTTCAGAGCAATGTGTCTCGCCCATTACCATTTTAAACGCAGTGTGTGTTGTAGTGTGTATTACTTGGGCTTTGGTCTGATTTTTTTCACTGCTTTGTTAGTCTGTAATTTTAATTTTAAAATTATAGTAGTCATTTTTAGAAATAGCATTTTTTCAAGTATGTATTCAGTATTTTTTATTTTTGAATTAACAATTTTCATTTTTAATATTTTTAAGTTATATTTATGTTTTGTATTTTCGTTTGAGTGGTAGTCCATTAAAATGGATGTTTGTTAATTTATATATTTTTTATTAATTTTACTGTTTTGCTTAAAGGATTATTTTATTTATTATTTGATAAATTCATATAATAAATAAAATACTATAGCCAGTTCAATAATATCTGTATTATCTGATTGCATTTTATTGCCAATAATGTCTGTCTATACATTGTTTTGTCTTATCTTTTTTGTGGTCGTCTTCTTGCTTTTCTTGCTTTCTCATGTTTTTATTATTCTAAAAGATAATTTTATCACTAGAGGTTATAATGATTTCTGTTGACTGCGTGCTATACCGATTATGCCGCCCTGTGACTATACTGAGTTTTGTTTTTTAAATGTATACAGATGTTTTTTTCATTATGATGGGACAAAAGAAAAACATCTTAAATCATCATTTATTAACCCCCGACCCAAGAGGGGTATTATAATTTTGACGTGTGCATTTGTATGTTTGTCTGTGGCATCATAGCAGCCAAACGAGTGAAAGGATTTGATTGTGGTTTTTTTATCGAAAGAATCTTCCATCGAGATGGTTTTTACCTTTGTTTGGTCGAAATAAAAACAGTCTTCTCCAACTTTTATCGGTGATGATGTAAAATCTCTTATGCAATATTGATAGTAAATACCTAAATAAGTGAAAATTTGTGTGTTCGTAAGTTCATTTAGTACAACATAGAAACCAATAACGTACCTAATTTTAAAAGCAGAAAAAAGGGGAATAAACCAAAATGCAAGTAAGTTACCATGGCAAATAACGAAATAACAATTTTAAATCGTATAGTGTAAGTACTAACTTCGTAAAATAGATAAAACCCTCACCTACAAGTTACAACGGTCCCCCGCCGCAACGACTTCAATAAATACGTAATAATTCTATTTGTATTCTTTTATAGGCCTTTTTGTTTCGGGTTATTTAATAGTTTTTTTTATTAGGTACTTAATACAGATTTTATTTACTACCAATACCAATACTACCAAGAATGAATATCTAGAAAATTATGAACCAGTAAAAATGTAATCGGACGGTATTATATAGGTAATTATAATAAGTATATAGACTAGCTACATAAGAGTTTTTGTAATCATTTCTCTTAGGCATTTTAAAGTAAATCCCCCCGCTGCGTCTGTCTATCTGTTTGCAATAACCTAAAAACTATTGAACGGATTTTCAAGTTGTTTTCACTGAATAATGATGAAGGTGACTTTGTATCAAAATCTGGAAAAAATCTACAGGATCGAAACTCGCGGGTGAAGCCGCGAGCGTGTCAGGTATTACTTACTTTAATAAGTATTTCTTATTAAAAAACACTGATTGGGATTTTATTTATAAAAAATGACAACGACGATAATGGCATTAATTTAATCTAGCACTAAAATTGCTTATGACGGTTAAGCAGGTATTCTCGGTGATGGCTTCCATTTTATGAAGGTTATTTCCTTTTAATTATGCCACTGAAGTCAGTTTGTTGGCGTAAACTTTAGATTTGACATAACGCCACAGGAAAAAGTCCATAGGTGTTAAATCAGCACTGGATGCCAACTTATGTCACCTCTCCTGGAAATCCATTTGCCAGGAAAAATATCACGAACTCTTGGCAGAGACCTGTCGAAGACAGGTGTAAAATTGCTCCATCCTGCCGGTACCATGTTCGTTGGTTATAACCGAAAGTAGTTCGGACACGAAGAACGCGTCGAATCGTAACTGTAAACTAAATTCAACTAAACTTCAGAAAGCGCTAAACTAAATTTTAGAAAGTGCTCAATCATCTTATTTACGAAGTCAAGCCTCTGACCAGCATCTTTAATTCTATTCAAGGCTTTAATTCTTGCACAACTGAATTTTATACGGGTGCAGCTTTCAATTTTGTGTAAAATACGGCATGATGAAGATCTATGAACATTTAAAGGAACAGCACGTTTCCGAATCGAAAGATTCGGATCATTACGAACAGACTGAGTAACACTAAATTCGTTTTCGACCGTTCTCGTAGATCTTAGAACTCCGGTTTTGATTTTTCCAATTTTTGACTTGGTCTCTTTAAACTTCTCGACCTATTTTGAAATGATTTGAGGGCTTGGCGCATCATATACGTGATGAATGTAAACTTTCTTCTGAGATACCCTGTTTTTGCGAAATCTTCTACCAACTTTCTAGTATCTGAACTGTCTAAAATGTCTGGTTCAATTGAAACTATAGCTAAATTACTTGCTGGAGCATTGTAGACCTTCAATAGTTTTGATAATTTTTAATTTTCAAAATGATCTTTTGAAGACAGATGCTACTGAAACCTGCAGTGAGAGTAATATTCTTAGCACTATTGTTGAAAGATTGTAATGTTGAAATTAAGTCTTAGTTAAAATAATTTGAATTAAATTAGTTGAAATTATTGGTAATAATAGTAAAATCTTGGTAGTAATAGGGTTTGTGGATCATTAGTCTTATTTTCTGTAAAATGCAATTTTGATGCAACAAATCAATAGCGTCAATGTCTAATTCACTACAAGGGGCATCTCTTGAGATGTAAATCTTTACAATGTTTCTTTCATTAATTGATCATTGGAGTAATTGAATAAATTAAGGCTTAAAGAAGCTGAATACGTAAATGTTTTTAATTCCTCGAATTTGTCCTTTAAAGGATTCTATAACAAAACTCTAATGTGTATTTAACTTTGTGGTCTATTAAATTTTTATCATTATGCTCATTATGCTTTATTATTATTATGAGTTATAGAAAAAATGTTGTTGGGATTGATGTAGAGAGACTGCCTGCAAGAGAAGGTCAATTAATTACAAATAACCCTGCATATATAGATAAGTTACCTTTTTAGTATACAACAAAAATACTAACAAAATCCAGTTAGTTACATAAGAAAATATTTTATTTCTTATATGTAATACTTATGATTGTGATAAATAATGTAATTAGTTTCTTTGCAAAAAGATTTCTAGATAATGGAAAATGAAGAAATGGTATTCGTAGAAAACAATTTAGATAAATCAAGATATCAAAATTAGTATCAAGTTTTTGAAAGGTTTCTCCGTTTATATGTTTTTCAGAAGCATTTGGACTGTATTCATTGGAAATGTGAAGTACATATTGCAAGTATTCAGACTTTATTTTACATTAATCTTAAATTTTTCAGAAGATATGTATAATTTTATCTAATCCTTAGAGTTAAATATTTTTCAAGTAGAATTCATCCGTTATAACCTTGTTAGATGTTGCTATATCGTATAAAAACATAAATTTTCACTTGAAAACGGCTTATTGTGTTCATATAAAATTTTCTACTCAAAACATATTTAGAAAAATAGTTTTTAATTAGCATTAGTTAAAAATGGTTACAATTTTCAAACATATATGTATACATAATATTATAATAGATGGTACCTAAGTAGGTACGTTTATTATTTGAGTTGGACGGAGAACCCGACTAAGTTATATTCTCTATTATAATCAATAATTTCTTCGTTTGTATCTCACGGGTTCTATAGAGACTTGCATTGGACCGAATAAAGCGTAGCCGCAATATGCAACCAATATAAAAAAAAATATCATGAAGAAGTTTACCGCCAAATTTAATGTCAATTCATGGGCGCTTTTTATATGAGATAGTTTATCAAAACTTAGGGTTTTAGTTGTTTTTTTGGATGATCGTCTCATTATGAATTTCCTTCTATGATTTTTGTTTTGGTCTTGTGGTGTTTTCGTTATAAAGGCACCGTCGATATCGAGTTTGTACCATGACTTGTGTCTGTCAAAGCTTACATTTTTTATTTTGTAACTTATTGCATCTTTATCGTCTTCATTTTCCTCCATCAACAGTAAATTTAAATTTGATGTAAAATATAGCTGTGTATCTGACAAAACTGACAGATCTTAAAAGATAGTATAAATGTTAGCTAATCGCGACTTAGAAGTGATATACGAATAAGGTTTATGTATTAAAGGTATGTACAGATTAAGGAAGTTAATTTCCAAACGTCGGAGAATTGAAAAATTGGTTACAGCAATGCTCCATAATTGGCATTTTGAATTTTATAAGTAAAACACGATAATATAGCAACTTAAATTTATTTCAGACAGCTTATAAAATAAATGCTACATTGAGAAAATAATAATATTAAGTTTTTATTAAGCTTAAATTTAAAACAACCCTTCCAAAGTTTTTTTGTTAAAAAAGCTCAGTAGTTATAATTAAAACTAACATATAGTTGCCTTAGCCAATTTTGATCAAACTTATTACATACAATAGAACATGAAATAATTCAATGATTTTATAATAAATAAAACATACATTATCTTATGAAAAACAATTTTGAAGTCTTTTTTTTTCCTTAAATAGTATTCAATTTGTAACATATTATATTAAAAATATCTGAGAAATCAAACAAAATAAACGGCATTCTTCTTAGATGTTATTTCTGTTATTGAGAAATAAAAAAAACAAAAACCAAGATATTATTTCAATTATATATTATATTCTTAACTAAAATTAGCAAAAATATATAAAATACTATATAAAACGTAGCTATAATTAAATCTTAAACTAAAACATATTACATAATAAACTTCGGAGTTAATAAAAAATTTAGTTTACGTATTTCTGTAACAAATATAATAACATTTGAAAGAAAGTATGCATTTTTACATAAACCATAGACAATATTTATTTTATTCCATAACTAAAGAAGCGCTCGCGTAAGACACTGAGGAGTCCTGCATCGTCATACATTGAGATGATTGGGCGTATTTTAAAAACTTCATTGACATTTGAGGAGCACCTGACTGACTTCTCAACTTGTCTATGGCCTGGAAACATAATACATAATAATTGAAAAAACATTTATGAATGAGAAATATCATCTAAAACTAATATTTTTATTTTTGTATATTAGCGATATACACAAATAAATCTCAAAATGTATAAAGTCGACTAAAATGATGAACATTTTAGTTTTATTACATATATTACAATATATATACCTGCAACAGTACGCCGATGGGATGTCTCCCGCAGATAGTGTTCCCGTATTTCTCGAGGTAGTCGTTGAATCCTCTTGGATCCAACTTCTCTATTATATTCATACCCTAGAAATATTATTTACTAAATTAAATACAATAACGTTTTATATATAATTTATTTACGTCTGAAATTAATGAACAATCAGACTCGAATCAATGTTAAATATAAACCTAATCCACAGATTGGTTATTGCTATCTCATATACGAATTGTAATATAAATGTTTTAAAAAAATAAACTGCAGATCAAAGTTTGTGTAGCAGAAACAATTTCACTGACTACATAGCGACCCTGTTAATCATAACAGAGCTTATTATTACCTTATTTCTTTGAATAAATTTAATGATCGATCCACTTTCAAGAAACTTTTTTTTTTCAATTTTTGAATCACCCAAATTTTCGCGCCATTTTGGCGTTATTTCCCATGTGAAAATAAAAAATATAATAATGTAAGTTGATGACAATGTATTTTTTATGAATAACTAATGCTTTCATACGTTTTTCACCGGTACTTTCATTTTCGTCAGGTACGACAATATTACGCCCTTACGATCGCGCATCATTCCAGGTTGGCAACACTGATGAGAACGAACAAGGACCATAACATGGGTTAGTATTGTCAGTTCCAACGTCTTTTCAATGAACAATTACATATAGAATGATATTTCTATCAAGACGTATCCTATCAAGAGTATCTCATACTTTGGAAGTAGAACAGATATGTAAAAACTGAATATATATTATATTTATGTTTTTTCTTTTGAATAGTAAACATTTTGTCTCTCACCTGATGGTCAAGCCACTCAATGCTTTGATGTATATTCCTTGAGGAGTCCCTCCAAGTGTACCTGAAGCGGGAGCCCCAGTGACAGAAGTCTGAGGAGATGATGAACAGGTTCTGAGGATCCGCCAAGTAAGGAGCCAAGAGGGAACCGTATCTGTAAGGTTAATTAGGAAATTCGTAGAATTATTACATTTGAACATTTGTCACTGTTAAAAATTTTCGACTATAAGAACAAGATATTTTATACTATAGAAAAATATACAACATTTTATATTAGGAAATAAAAAATTGTATACTTCAAAAATTATTACTTTTAAACATTTTACATTAACAAACATTTGTAACCATTAAACATTTTACATTACTGAAAACCTATCATCATAGAAAATCTTGCTGCATTTCATACACTACATAATTCTAAAAATGTTTTCATTAAAACTAAACTACTTTTTACTATAAATTATTATTAATAAATAATGTTTTCTAACTTACTTTGCTTCTCTATCCGGAGAGAGAGAACCCACCAGTATCGGTATTATTGTAAAAGCAGTTTTAAATCTGTAATAAAAAGATCAATAATATATTATTATTAATTGTTGAGTTGTATTTATGGTATTGTAACATTATTTTCATATGCCTGTATGTTATGTACTCACTCTTCCATGACCTTGGCTATATATGGTAAATGCATCTCTATAGAATGTTCCTCTTCGTCTGTCTGTACATCCATGAATTCAAACTGACCGGTTGCTTCTAATTCTGTATATACTGAAAGACAAATATTGTTAATGATAATTACTTGACTTTGCCAGATTTACTAAAGATAAAAATAGTTTTGTTTTTAAACATTTAACTAAAGGTCTATGGTTCTTAAGATGAAGGTACTAACTCTGCTTGTCTATGGTGAGGCTGTAGAGGGGCGTGTCGTACTTGTCTAGTGATGAGAGCGCACATCCGCGGAGACGGACGTGGTGAGAGGGTCCCAAGATGAAGATACGTTTACTGGAAACATCATTAGATGCCTAATGTAGCCTGACCGCGACAGACTGACACTTATAATGTGAGATATTGAGGCTTATGAGGAGATTATTTTTTAAAGGTTTGTCAATACTATGAGTATTTATTGCTTTGTATGTTTGTATGTGAAAAAACATAGATTGTAATAGTATGTTGAATCAATTTAGTGTGAGTGTAGATTTGTTTTAACGTCAATTAATTCACTTTAAGAATCATATTGTTATACATATAAAAATATATATACTGTTCATTTATAAATACAATAAAATTTACAGGGAAATAAAATAGACTTAAGAATAATATTTTAAAAGATACTCACACAACTAAAGGGCTTATTTGTCTGTAGGCGAAGGCTGCGCAGGCGCCGCAGTAGGAATACCCTGCGTGTCTATAAAAGTAGTTTTATACTTATTAAGAAGTGTCAATTTTTTCATATAAAAAAAGATAAGTAAATAATCCCTATTTAAAATAATAAAAACGAATAAAAAACCCACTGTGGATAATAGTAACAGTTTTCTCGTGTTTAAATAGAACCCACGACCACTTATCACTTGATCAACACGACGAAGGCACTTATCACTTGATCAACAGACATATAGATCTGATCCATGGTCGCCGGGATTTAGTTCAAGGAATCAAAAGGATCTAATTACAAATTGATACTACATACTAACAAAGGATTTTTGGATTTTTTATCGTAAATTTATATTCCATAAAAGGTTATTTGATATATGAACAACTAGTGTATGTCCATCCTGAAGGTCCAATCCAAATATTGGTGTCACAATTCTTAAAACGGGATGAAAAATACAACATTACCTCCTACAAATTTACTTATTTATAATAGTTTAATAAATATATTTACGGTGCAATAATAGCTCTGGCGGGTCCATGGGTCAGATCAGCTTTCGAGAGCCATGAGTCCAGCTGTCTGGATAACTCTGATCCTGGAAACAGATGATTGACATGAATTATTCACACAGACGACTTATTGAATTTTGTTAGCTAATCTATATTATATTATTTATGCGGAATTATTATTATTGTATGAACTAACAATTTTACATTAAACCAAATGAGTGTTGCAGGTCACCACAAATGTACTGTCTTTAACAATAATTTACTAACGTAGGGTTATATTGTTCATGCTACCGCTGTTAAAACACATATTTTATTAACCTAAACCTGACCTAAATAATGGCATGTTTAGAATTTTAAAATATTATATTTAACATGTTTATAAATAATTTGAAAAAACGCACTTGACAAGTCTTCGTTTTTTTTTTAATGTTGTCTGACAAATATTGCATAATTCTTTGGTGAGATGCAAGAACAACTTAAGTTGTCGACTTGATTATTATTTTGTAAAAAATACAAATTATCATTGATTTCTAGTTAACAAGCATCCTTATTATGTCCGACAGCCATAAGTTTTTATTTTGATCCTCTAGATTCTAGAAGTTATTTTGGGAAGGAAATTTACCCAATGTGCATTTCTGTACCTCTAGCAATGTGTGTGTGTGTGTGTGCTATTCATGGTCAGTTAATTAGTAATAGTAGTTGGATGTAAAAGCATAACAAATAAACAAACTCATTTTATAATAAATATTATTAAATGCACAAAAAATAATTTCAAATACTTTTATTTAAAATCAAAAGGTTTATTGAATAACACTAAACATAAAACATAATATTTTGAATGAAACAATTACAATATAATTTACATCAGTCAGTATCTTCATCATTATTTTCATTATCATCCATAACCAATGAAATCTTTTCAGAAATATCTTTTAGTAATTTCTCACTGAATTTAGGAAACTTGACCTCAAATTCTGTTTTGAGACTTTCAAGGTCAAATTTATTCTTTTCTAGCTTGTCAAGGCTTTTATGTGACTTTTCGTATTCTTTAAATTTATTTATATCTAGATTAGAATGTTTCTTTATCTGTTCCAGGCCCTCGATCGCGTCATTAACAGCATCCAGTAGTTGTTTGTGTCCCGACTGACTGTTGTAACCAAAATCAACATTCCTTGTTTCAAGTTTGTCCAGACAGGCTTCTTCTGTTAGTTTTAGATTGTCCAACACAGTTTCTACATTTGAATTATCTGTTATGTCGTAAAAGGCATTGCTATCTTGTCTTTTTAGATCTATAAGCCTGGAAATAAATTCATGTTTTGATTAAGATAATTCCAGTTTTTTAGTTGAACACATATATGCATAATGGATAAAGAAATATAATTTGGAAACTTATGGTAATAATGCAACTGCTTTTAATGAATTCATTGGCCATCATGACATCATGACTTTACATGTGTGTGTATTTCACTAAACATTATAAGATCCAATAAAAAGTGTAGAAGTTGTGTATTTCAGATGAGGCATGAAAATATAATTGTTTATTTTAGAACCAGAGGTGTATGTACTTGAACCAGATAGAGAATAAGTAACATCCATTTATATAAATAAGGATATAAACGGATCTTAAGATATAAAATATTTTCTGAGATAAGAGACTATATATATAAACTATAATCGCTATTAGCTTGTTATAGCAATAATATGTTATAATAGATGTTAAGACTTGATATTAAACACCAAATGATATAACATGCAAAGATTTGAAGAAATCTATTTGAAATTTTACTCAAAAATTTTAAGCTACAATGGTAACACATGCTATCGACTAGATGTTGAAAAATTATGCAAATATTTACAGGACAAGCTGTTGACAGTGTGGTGAAATGATAATATAATATAATCATCACACAACCTGATGCAATATTATACCCACATCCAAAAACTTTGTGTATCAAACATTTGGTATTTTTAAATGTGGCAAAATATAAAAAGGACTCTGTCTATGCTATATTAGATTTGGAATGAAAGTATTAAACTGTTTAATAAATGAAACCCGCACACATATGTTTAACCTCTGAATATTATTCATGATATTGCATATGAGACTATATATTCAGTTATATATATAGACAAACCAAAATGTTTGTTTGTTTGTACTAGATTATTGTGTTTATCAATTCATTTTCATTATGTACTTACCGTGTTTGTTCTACTACAAAATTAATATCCTTTAACCTCCGACTGGTTTTATCCAGTTGATCAGCAGTTTTTTGGAATCTGTCAGCTAATTGAGCCATCTGAATATCCATTAGAGTTTCTTCTCTTTCAATTTTTTCTTCCACCAAACAATCTTCTAACATCGCGCGTAAAAATTTTCCATAAGCGATTTGACGGTATTCTGCATCGAAATCCGGCATTCCATTATCTATTTTACAGATTGTTGTATCGCCATCGCCGATGATAGTAGAACTTTTGTTAACTCTAGCCCTTAATTCAGCGTTTTTATCTTTGCTCGGCAATACTTTTCGGGATGTTGACGCTGTAGACACAGTTGATGGTCGTTTGGATCTAATATTTTTGGATGGAGGAGCCATGTTTTTATTTCTGTCCATAATAATGCTCTTACCAAATTTATTTAAAAGGGGTAATAATCTAACTAAGCAAATCGCAACTTGTTTCCCGTTTATAATCCGTTGACACTTGGTTGTTTGAAACTAGCATAAGTGTCATGGCAACAATAAATATTCTCCAGTTTGACGTCTAGTAATATATGTTAGTTTAACATTAAGTTAAGTTAAAAAATATATTAATCAAAAATATTTCCATTTATTTAATATATATAAAAAACATTCTTCTAGAACACTTCTAGATATCAGGATTAGTCCTCAATACAGAGACACATACCCGCATTAAATCTGTTTCTGAACGCAACTGGTAAACGTTAACGTCATAGCCAAGGACATTATTAAACAAAGATGAAGTTAACATTTGATGTAAATAAAAGTATTACAGGCAGAAAAATAGACTGTATGTTTCATGATTTCGAACACACGAAAGTTGAAAAATAAAAGATATTAAATATAAACATAATATGTCAAAAATACTTTTTGACGATAGAATACATAAAAGTTTCTTAACTGACCATATAAAAGTAATAGAATCACAAACTTAAATAGTTATTATTATCAGCAAGATTATAAAATATTTAGTCGGACCGAAACTGCATACATGGTTCTACTGAACAATGACCTTTAAAGTCATCGACCTTTTGACTTTTTATTCAAAGATCAAAGTATGTAGTAAGCCTGTCTTGTAATAATAACAAATGATTATTAATTCAAAAATAATTTTCATTTTCACTACCATAGTATTAAAAAATATATAAAGGTTTTAGCTTACCATTCTCAGTATACCAACTCCCCGCATGAGAGGCATTGCGACAAGACATCTTTTAGATTAATTTGAAAAAGTAATCTTTAATAATTAACAAATGGAAATTATTATTACAATCACCCAAATAATTATTTGACGTTATTCATTGATGTAAATATATAAAATAACCTACTGTGTTGCCAGAGTACAATATATATTAAATATAGATAAAGAAACTAGAAGTTTGCTTTATTATTAGTATTATTAACAAGGTAAATTGAATGATAATTAATAAAGATTATTATTATTAAATAGGAAAACAATTTTTTTAGAGGTTGTTTAACTGTTTTTTAAACTTTGTTAAACCTAATAAAGAAAAATTATATATAAGAATTAATGTTAATTTTATATTTTTTCCCCCTGATTTGACATTAAATCTAAGAAATATGCAATAAAACATTTGATAAGTTTCAAAACACAAAGTGCAGTGTGAAATGTGTAGGTGATTTGTAGTTATCAAAATAATGCAATGATAATTTCGACACTCAGGTGATTGACATTTGACTTTAGTTAAATAAAATTGAAAGTCAGCGGTTTTCACCTTATTATCTTAGATAATGTTAAAAATATCAGTAAAATTCCAAAACATATATTAAATAAGTTATTTTGGGAACATTAGTTTCATTATTTACAATCGTACAAATTTTATGTGACTGCCGACGTCTTCTCATTCAAACTTTTATTTTATTAGACTAAATTATCTTTCGAGCTAAATAGATAAAAAAAGTAAAAAATGTTAACTTCCATTTGTAAGTATTATATGCATTTATTTTAGTTAACTGCTCAAATTTTATTAGAACCTTTAGCTAATGTATTGCACAATATCCATAATATTCGAATTAAATATTAAGATTTCTTCCTTCTACATCTCATAGCCACGTTGAATCATAATAAATATTGTGCATAAAATGTGTTTAAAATAAAAAATGAATATAATATGAAATTTATTACACAATTTGAAATAAATCTATTGTAAGTAATATTTTTTTGATTAATGTTTTCTAATCTAAGGTTTTTCAAATTAATTTAGTAGTGGATATAGATTTGAATATATTACTAATCCATTTATTTATAAATAAAGTTTGTATCTATTGTGTAGTATCTTGTATGTGTTATTTCTGTCTTGATATATTTTTCTTATGTTTCATTTGTGCAAAAATGATTGTTAATAGTTTAATGATAATATTTTTTTTCTATCTCATATCTTTTATTTTAACATATTTGTTTTATTTCCAGTCCAGAAAGTCAGATTACAATCGCAATGGAAAACTCTTCTCAGATCAGTCACTCAAAGTGCTCAAAAACCAAAAACAGCTATAGTTATGTTGAATATGGGAGGGCCAAAGACTACTGACCAGGTATTATACTACATATAGAAGAAATTAGGAATATATTGAGAGTTCAAGTTAAGTTGCACAAGTCAGTTATTGCCACTAATTTGGCTTATTGGCAATACATTATCATTTTAATCTTTAATAAAAACAAATTGGATTTGATTTTATAAATTGCAGCCATGAATGAACAAAGCATTATTTTATACAAATAGAATACATGATTAATATTAGATATAATTTTTTATAACATATGTGTATAATACTTATAAAAAAAAATATTAATATAGATTTTGTTGCACACATTCTTCTATGTTAATGTTCTGCTTTAAAGACAGTGCAATGAAGAAACAATTGTTATGAAGATGTATTATATGATATTTCATTTTAAACTTTTTTATATAGAATTTTTTGGAAATCTTTTATGATATGAATTATTTAAAAAGTGAATACACTTATTGTATTGAATAGTATTTTCTGTCTAATCATTCAATATATATATATTTTTTACCATCAAGTATGTTTTAAATTTTGAGCAATAAGTCATTATTGCTATGTATCTATTTGTTATATTTTCCCAGGTTGGTGATTATCTTCTCCGTATTATGACAGATAGAGATATGATCCAGCTTCCAGTACAGAGCAAGCTGGGTCCATGGATAGCAAGCCGGAGGACAGAGGAAGTTAAGAAGAAGTACGCAGAGATTGGAGGTGGCTCGCCTATTTATAAATGGACTGATTTGCAAGGTTTGTTTAAATTTACATTCTTTTGAAAAATTTTTTTTTTTCTGATTAGTCATTTGCGATCAGTGTGTCCACTTTTAGAAAATGTGTTAAATGTTTTTACTTATTTAAGTGTGTCCTCCAGTGAGGTCATCTACTCATTGTAATAGGATATCCTTCCTTTTTAAAAGCTTTTTATAGCTGCAGCTTGTTAGCTACTGAGCCAGTGTGTTTGGGTGCTTTTCAAGCCTCTCTCTGTATCTCAACCCGATATTTAGGATTTCTTCCTTTATGGTGGTCATTTCCAGATGTTCGTGGATTTCTGCATTTGCTATGAACCAGGGTATGCCGCTGATATATCTGAGGATAATATTTTGTATTCTTTGCAGGCATAGTATGTTGTAGTCGGAAGCACTACTCCATAACTGGAGGCCATACATCCAGACCGGTTTAAGAATCAATTTGTAGACTAGGAGTTTGTTGTCTACCGCTAATTTCCTGTTACGCCCCAGCAACCAATGGAGGCTTTTGTAGCGAGTATTTAGTGCATCCCTTTTTTATTTTATGTGATCTTTCCATGTCAGACGTCTGTCCAGGTGTAGTCCAATATACCGTACACTGTCGTGTTATGGGAGCACAATGTTTTCCAGTTTCAGTTCAGTTTTTAGGAAAGGTGCTTTTGTGTAGTGTAAAAGTGATATGAGTTGATTTTGAGGCACTGGCTTTAATCCGCCAGTTTTGCAGCCAAGTTGTTGCCTTTTTGGAGGACTTGTGTTGCTATGTACGGGTCTTTACTACCGGCTAGAATAGCGGTGTCGTCAGCAAAAGTAGCTATTGTTTTAAAATTTATTTGGTGATGAGGTCAAAACCTGGGGCGTTTTTTTTATCTTTTAGCTCCGGCACTACTCTCCATACTTCACGAGCGGTAGCTGGTTTCGGTAGTTTATCCATCTGCACATCTAGATTAAGGACCGCATCAACGTGTTTTTCAAACTCCGTATCCTCTGAGCGATTAGGTGTAAATACCCCTGCTAAGTGTTTAGCAAATGTACCTGCTTTTTCCTGCGGTGTCTTAGCCCAGCCATTTTCACTTTGTATTGAAGGTATTGCGATAGTCGGTCTTTCATAATCCTTTGTAATCCTCCACAGTGAGTAATTAGTAGTCTCCGTTGCTGTAAGCGACTCCAGTTTTACTTGAAAAGTATCATCATGCTATTTTTGGATCAAGAGTTCGAATTCTGTCGCAGATTTATTAAATCGTGTTTTGTCCTATCTTAGCCTGCTTTGATGCCCTATTCGCCGCCAGCGTCTCTTTTCCAGCACCGCCTTTTTTATCTCTAGGGAATAGTTAGACTCTTTGTTATTTGTATTTACTGCAGGAGTACTCAACCAACATGCTTCTTGTATAAGTGTAGTGATGTATCTAGTAGCGTTTTCAATATCAGTAGTGGATTTAGGTTTGAGGACGCCCTAGGCCCGAGACGATATGGCGCCCTTTATCTTTTGTAACAGTATGTATATATATATATATATATATATATATAAACATATATGTACATATATGTGTGCGTGTATAAAATAATTAAAATAATAACAATAATAATAAGAAATCTAATTCAGGTATAAATTAAACATTTATTTTTTTAACATAACAATTAAATATAGAATTAATAATAAATTGCTTGTAATGTAATTTTTTTAAATCTTTTTGTTAGATATTTCAAATTTTAGGACTTGCCTGATTAATTATTTTAACAAAGAAATTCTACCCTCAAAATGGTACTGTTTCGATAGTAAGAGCGCAATAAAATAAACTTTAAAATTTGGTCTTGCAGTTTACAGAAAACCCAATCGATTTTAAATTTTAGTCATCTTAAAAATTTTGGCGCCCCTCAAAATTTGCCGCCCTATGCCCGGGCCTCACGGGCCTAAGCCTAAATCCGCTACTGAATATCGTCGGGTGTTTTAAGAGCCACTTTCAGTATAATATTTTCTTCAATGTGTTGTCTGCACGCGTTCCAGTCTGCATGTTTATTGGAAAGCGTTTTTGGTCGCAAAGTCTAAGATGTTTGTGCTCAATGTAAATAATACCGGAGTATGGTCTGATGAGCCATCGTAACAAGGTTCAGGTTTTAGATAGAGTATTGATAGTCCTTGTGTAATGAAGAAGTTCACCAAATCAGGCATTTTATTTTCGTCGCTGTGCAAGTATGTTGTTTCTGAAGAAGAAACTGTATTGAGCCTATTTTTTATTTTTGTCTACGCTCAGATTCTGAGTTAAGCAAAATATCTAGTTTGTGTTGTGTCATCAGTAACTCTACTTCCTGTGCATTAGGAGCAAGTCCATTAATGTTCCAAGTTGCTTTTGAAATGGCAACGTACTTTGTATAAGTATTTGATAAATTAATAATAAAAACCTAATCAAATCACTGGAATACAAACATACAAAAAATTATTTGCTTTCTTCCTTCAGTCTTTTTTTCGGGTTTCTTTAGTTTCTTCATTAGTGGTTGCGTCCAAAGCTACATCCTATTGCTAGAAATAATTATATATAAAACCAAGTAATAAATTACAGGCAAGCTGCTAACTGATGTTTTGGACCAAATGCTTCCTAACTCCGCCCCTCACAAACATTACATTGCATTCAGATATGTACCACCCTTCACTGAGGACGCTTTTACACAGATTGAGAAGTAAGTAAAGAACTAATCTTCATTTTTATGGCATTTGGCGACAGTATCTCGGGGATCGTAAGTTCGAATCTTATCTGTGTTGTTGATTTTTGCACTCTTACAACTGAGGTATTCCTAGTTTTTTGAATAGACTATAATTACAAAAAAAAACATTATTGTATACATTTAATATGAACATGCTTCAAAATCTGAGAGGAGACAGGGACAGGAGGAGTCGCTGACAACAGTTAATATTTTTTTCTATATACAGGGTTATTTGTAATTAAAAACAACACAAAAAAACACGAAACAAAAAAAAATTGCTCCCTCTTCTACTTATTACTCTGTATTTTGTAAGAAGTGCTTAAAAGGTCAACGCCCGGGCGCCATACCGAAGCTCGAGAGTTAATGTCGGTTCAGAGGCAACAAATAAAATTTATATGGAAAAACTCAAATTTTAAAAACAATTAATTTTAAAAAGTCATAAAACAAATGTTGTTAGAATTGATGTAGAGAGGCTGCCTGCAAGAGGCGGTCAATTAATTAAAAATATCCCTGTATATGATATATTTGCAGAGATGGAGTTGAAAATGCAGTAATATTCTCTCAGTACCCGCAGTACAGCTGCGCCACCACCGGCTCTAGTCTGAATGCAATCGCTGATTATTATAAAAATAGGTAATAATATACAATATGCATAATAATGCCAAGAAATATATTATTAATTATAATGTCTATACTGTTTTAATAAACTCACTGTAAATTTTTGATAAATATTAAATATCACTGCCCATTTTTTTTGTATTTTCTCTCTGATTGTGTCTATAACTTACAAACGAGTTGTTAGATTTTTGTAAAAGTTTGTATAATATGTTGTTGTGTATATTAAGAAACAGAAGAAAAAAAAGGACTTTAATATGATCTTTAGTTATTAATTTCTTTTCTTATTCCCCACAACAAAACAGATTGGTGAGTTAAAACTCGTTATTATATTTTTTTTTCAGACAAATACCAAATATTAAATTCAGTCTTATAGAAAGATGGGGGACGAACCAACATTTGGCTAAAGTTTTCGCTGAACGTATCAAAGAAAAACTAGAGTTATTTGATAGAAAGATAAGAGATCAAGTACTCATTATGTTCACAGCACACAGCTTGCCTTTGAAAGTAAGTTCGATATTAATAATCAATCCTTATCGCTTTTACAGTGAAATGTTTAAATTACTTGAGTTAATAGGGACATTTCTTGAGTTAAAATAGCTTGTGGATTGAGTATGTGGAAGGCTATCTAAGGTTGAGTTCAATCTCAGATTGTGGATACAGTGATTTGGGCAATAATAACAATAAAATTAAGATTATATAAAATTATATACACTTTAAATGATTTACTTATTATTTAAATTCAATAAAACATTTACTTCATACAGGCTGTATCCCGAGGAGATACCTACCCTCATGAAATAGCTGCCTCCGTTTCAGCGACTATGAGTGCCCTGTCAGTACCCAACCCTCACAGACTGGTATGGCAGAGCAAAGTTGGACCCCTACCCTGGCTGCAGCCTTACACTGATGATGCTATTAAGGTATCACTATTCATCACATCATACCTCATCATCATGTATGTATGAATTAATGTACATAACACACAGATCAGAGCAGATCATATTGAAATAGTAATTAGGAAATTAAAAAGAAAGAATAAAACAATATGTTGTTGAAAATTTTAAATTGTTGTAAATGGAAAGTCGAATTCTTATAAAATGTTTTAGTATACATAAACACTCAAAGGAATAATATAATAATAATAATAATATCAGGACAAATTACACACATTGATCTAACCCCTGAGTAAGCAAATTATTTTGCTTGTGTTAAGAGTTCTAACACTTAACTCTAACTCTAACGATACAAATACATAGAAATACACATATAAATACTGAGAATATATTTAATAGACGACCAAACCCAGAAACACTCATCTATGCTCATCACATAAATACCTGTTTCTGCCGGGAATCGAACCGGAACCCATTGTGCCGTGACACGTTAGGCGTCTGCGCTAACCACTCGACCAAAGGGGCGGTTAATATATGCACTTATAAAATAAATTAATTGGTTTTTAACTCATATTTAGTAAGAAAGAGCAATTTAACACTGTTTTGAAAACAGAACATCATATTTTTATATCAGTGATATCATTGATTTTGGTTTTACTATCTGTGTTTTCATTTAATGATACATTGGTTTTATCAATATTATTATTATTAATATATTTCCAGGCGTATTCAAAACAAGGCGTGAAACATATGATACTAGTACCAATAGCATTTGTTAATGAACATATTGAGACTCTACATGAACTGGACATTGAGTACTGTGATGAGGTCGCTAAGGAGGTATGTACTACTTTATGTAACTATTATATATATTATGTATAAATATTAAACTTAAATCAACTTTCATTTTATATGTATCAAATCTGTTAAAGGTTTTTTTTACACATTTTCGGACTTAATATTATAGAATAATTATATAAAACTAAGAAATTAAAATCATATAAAAGCATTTTTGTATACAAATGCATTGTAGAAAAAAACATATTCATTCCATTTACTACTTCATGAAGTTTTGGGAACAAAACCATACGAAAATTTGTTTTTAATATATTTAATTACTTTATTGAAATGTTACTATAACTCCTTTCAGGCCGGTATAATACAGATAGAGAGAGCACTAGCTCCTAACGACCATCCAACATTTATAACGGCCATGGCAGACGTGGTCGCCAGACATATTAACAGCGGCCATGTTTTATCAAGACAGTTTTTATCTAGGTTAGTATATTAATAATATTTTTATTATTATGAATAAGTCTCACGAAACATGAGTTCATCATGTGTCATCTCTCGTCATATCTCTTGGTTTTTCATAACTATATCAAGACGATCGTTATCCCCTCATAGTGAATACTATGACAAGAGATATGAGGTGATGAGATGAGTTCATATAAAAATAATGCAAGATGATATGTAAAGAGAAAATAGAATTATCTCATATCTCATTCAATTTTATAGCTGAAATACCTAAAAATGAAAATATTTATCTCTGAATTTACTAGATGTGAGAAAAAATATAAATCTACATTAGAAGATAAATAATATAATATATTATAATTATTTGCAGGTGTCCGCACTGCGTAAGTCAGAGATGTAAGTCATCAAAGGAGTTTTATAAGAAGCTATGTAGTTATAAATATGAAACTGATTTATCATGTTAATAATTATATTTATTAAATAACAATTACAATATTATTGTTTTTACTAATTTATGGGTAGTTTTTATATTATTTTCTTATTAAGAAATCATGTAAATATGTTTTTTTAGAACGGAAAGAATGTTTGATTTGATTACTTTGTAAAATAATGGTGAAAAATATTTATATGATTTTCTATAAAATAATAGTGGTACTGATTTGTTATTTATATTTAGTGAGGTGTAATGAACTGCATTTGTTGTTTTATTAAACTTTGATATAAAATATTGTGTATTATTTTCCTTATTCAAATGATTTTTATTTGTTTGGAAATATATCAATTTTAACTGATTCCAATTCATAGTAATAATTTGACTAAAGTGGTCTGACTGACTTAAGAAGAGTATATTCTAATTTTAAAGCTGCCCAGAAATATATGGCTATTTTTATGTTTTTTAATTATTGAAATACCTAACCTACCTAACCAGCGTTTGTCAACGAATCTGTCTGTCCTTTCCTTCTGATTTATTTTTTAAATGAGTAGACAATCCATTTTGTTGAAAATAATGTGCTTAAAGCGATTATTGTATTATTATTATTATTTTTTCCAATAATCAGCTAAAGTCCTAAATGTTAACTAAGGTCAGGTAGGTAATAATAATATACACCAAATCAATCAAATCATAAAAATCCGCCAAGTTGTTCTACAGTGATGAGGTTTTTGAAAATTGTCTGGAATTAACTTATTTAAAGAAAATTTTGTCGTTTTAAGGTACATATTTTACTTTATACTAAACCGGTGGACATATTTAGCTGAACCAAAAAACAGACTGCAAGATCATATGAAAACACATTTTTGTTGTACAATACATTTGATTATTATTCTGAATTAATTAAATTAACATTTTTGAACATAAAAAAATCACAAAATTAAAGCGAAAGAAACGAAATTAAAGACAATAAGGTCAGTGACTTAATTCTGAAGAGTTTTGACCTAACACAATGAAAACTAAAGAAAAGTTAATATTGTCCAAATGACTGGTTTTTTCGCGATGGGTGATACAATCAGTATTTAGTGTTGCCACCTCTTGCTGTTAAAACTGCCTGCATGCGTCTGGGCATGCTCTCTATTAAATTGTCAATAAAACTTTGCGGCATTGAGTTCCATTCTTCAACCAATGCGGTTTTGAGGTCTCTTACGTTGACAGGTGATGGATTTCTTTGTTTAATTTGTCTTCCCAGTTTGTCCCAAACGTGTTCTATTGGATTTAGGTCTGGCGAGCGTGCCGGCCACCCCAAAACCTGGATTCCGACCTCATTAAAATATTTCGAAACTAATGCCGCAATGTGAGGTCGAGCGTTGTCATGCATTAGAAGAAAATTGTCTCCAATGAAAGGGGCAAAAGGCATCACAATCTGCTCTAAAATGTCCGTTACGTATCTTGCCGCAGTCAGGGAGCCGTTTTCTACGATGTGTAGCTCCGTGCGTGCTCCTAAGCAAATACCGCCCCATACCATTACTGACCCTCCACCATACGGCTCTCTACGGAAACGAGCAAAGCTGGCTCGAGCCACTCGATGACCTGCGGTGAGCTGTGGACCTCTGGCAGGCAAATACGCCCCTATACCAGCTGCCTTCAGTCTTCTTCTGACGGTTTTGGTACTAATTATCACTTGTCGAACTTCCTGCAACTGGTTTCGTACCTCAGAAGAAGTCAAGGTACGGTTTCTGAGAACACTGCTGACAATAAATCTATCGTCTCTCTCTCCTGTTACTCTTTTGCGACCTTGTCCTTTAAGCCTGGTATACTCTCCAGTCTGCCGGTATCGTTTAACATTGCGGAAAATCAAAGACTTGGAAACATGTAATGTTTGAGCCACTTCATTGTAAGTGTACCTAACCATTTTCAATTAAAGTTACAACTTTAGAAACCAGAGCAACGCTGAGATCCGGCATTATCGCCTAAATTTATCGAATTAAGTTCACTTCACTCAATAATGACAATTTTTCGTCAAAAAAACAACAGAAATAAAGTTTTTGTTAAAAACAACAAAAGCCGACGAAAATTCCATACACTACGTGTCTCAGAAATTAGCAGATAAACAAAAAAAAACAAATGAAATTTAAAATAAAATTATTTTTAAAATCATCTTTTTTTTTAATACATAATATTGGTATAGTGGCCAGTACGAAAATATGAAAATATTTTCCGTTATTCGACCTTTTTTTTGCGTTCCCCTAAATATGTCCATGAGTGTATTTATAATAGTCGTTCGGAAGATGACACTTCATAAGCTAATTGGGTAATTTTTTAATAATTTGTCATTTTAATATAATTTCCATTATTATTTATGGCACCAAATGTAGACTTTCTCTTTATTCCTTCTGTAACAGTCTATTTATTGTGTAAATCTTTTTTTTATATTTCGTACTGATGTGATAATTATATTACTTTTATGCGTAACCTCATCTAAGACCTAAAAGTTACGACTGTGTCCAACGCGGTGCGTGGTTCATTGAATATTCTTAGACTGTAATCAATATACTAATTAAACTGAAGACATATTTGTTTGTACGAACTTGTCTTTAGAGCTGGATTGGATTTTGCTTTTAATAAAGTATATTGAGGATAATTATATATGTAGTAACTAACATAAA
This sequence comes from Napeogenes sylphis, assembly GCA_959347405.1. NCBI lineage: Eukaryota > Metazoa > Arthropoda > Insecta > Lepidoptera > Nymphalidae > Napeogenes > Napeogenes sylphis. Next base: position 31,536,945 of record OY365785.1, read on the forward strand.
ACTACTCTATACTACTCTATAAGACAATGTCTGTGTTACAAGTTAGGTTCTGAAGTAATTTCCAAATCGTTCCATAGTTTATTAGGGACAAATTCGCCGGGTACAGCTAGTATATTTATAATGAGATGTAACCACACTTACATGTAATTCTTGACACATACTCGTCAATTAGAAAGTATTACAATTGAGTAACGATACGTTAGTTTTGGAGATATAATATCTATCTTTATACATAGATATATGGTTTCAGCTTTGGTGGTATATTAATCGCTTTTGTTTTCAAATCTATACATATAAAAATCCAAAATCTACAAATATTATGTTTAAATTTAATTATTATTATTTTTAGGAAAGTAGATTCGGTAAGGTCGACCGTAAGGTATAATAATTAATAGGTATGCTACGGCGTCATGGTGAGTGCCAAATCGATCCCGGGGCATTCCACTAATGCGATTAGGGCAACTGTTTTTTTTTAATAACAATAAATTTAAAAATATATTAGGTCTACCCCTAATTTATTTTTCAGTTTGTCGTCCATAGTAACGGAATAAGTTGACCAAGCGATGACGGAAGTACATTAATTTTCAATTAAAACGAGACACAACATTGCGAGGGGTAGAGGAAACTACATTTATAAAGAACAGGTGAATAAAAGGAACTACCTACTACAAGTTGGAAATAAGTTGGGTAGTTATCGTTATTTAAAAAATATAAATTTTATAGATATATATTTTAAAATAACCAAAAAATCATAAGAGATAAATTGATAGTCATCTTCAAAAAATCGTAATCTCGGAATTATAAGTAATTCTTCTCCCTGCTGCTTCTCCACTTCAGTCTTCTGTTTCTAAAGAGTGGTCATATACCAGCATACCTATAGGCTATATGGCGATCGGTCGCACTTGCCATTAGATTTATTATCTACTACATACTATTAATTTATTCTCCAGTTTTGTAATATTTCTCTTTAACTTACTTATATATACAAAGAAAAATATATTAAAAAAAACATAAGGTAGAATAAATATTAATCACCTTATTTATAATTCACTCCTCATTTACTATTAATTTTAAATCCAAAGCCATTAACTTCGATCTATTATATTCTGGAAAAGCCAACACATGTCGTTTTACAAAAAATAAACAACGCACAATAATTCTTCTACAAATTATACATATTCACAAATTAATCTTCGACAAATGCATTCATTATAATAAATATTATGCAATTAAACTTTAACAAACCATTCGAAAGCGATAGTAAAATACATTTTACACATATGTATATTTACAGGGTATTGTATACTGTATAGTAACCGCCACACGCGGAAGTATTATGGTTGTGTTCATAGTACATATGAATGATTTCTCATGATTCATATCCAAAAATCTATATGTATTATTGAAGATAAATATAGGAGTGATTACTGGGACAATATTAATAAAACAGAATTAAATGAACTCGAAGGAATTTAAACAATAAATAGGTATATAATATGATGTCATAAATCATAATAATTAAATCTACAATACTAACTTGAAATTTCAGATTGATAAATCAAAACAGTGTGAACTATGAAGTATCACTTATTAGTTATTTCCCATAACAAATGTCATCTTTATGTCATCATAATCAATTTACACTTTCTCTCCTATTTAAATTCAATAATACTAGAAAGAGATGTAAAATAGGAAACAAAATGGCCGCGAGTATCAGCTGTTAAACTAACTTCACTGCGAACGTCCCATTGATTAAAAAAACAACTCAGACCTCACTTCTCAGTTCTCATTTCTCAGTGTTATCGCTTTGTTAGTGAGGAGTAGATGTATTTATTTTCGTTTTTATTTTTAAAATGTAAACAATAGTGGTTTCTTAAAATCGAAATGTCGCCGAATATCGTCTGTGTAGTGACAGTGTGTGTGATTTGTGTGATTAAATGTGTTTTGTCAAATACATTTGTGAACGAATTGGTTACAAGCAGTAATCATGTTGCGTGTTCACATGAACACCCTAAAGTTGATCAAGTAAGTAATTTAATTATATGAATTAATAGATATCAGAACTATTTTCTATGTCATATTGAATTAAATCTTCGTAATGTTACAAACTACCATAAAGTAGTGAAATACATTTCGAATAAATGGAAGTGACTAAATTAATTCGATAGAACTAAAAAGCATTCAAAACTGCATAAAAATAAGTGCACACTGGCGTAATATATTCGATTTAAAATTATACATAATTTAATTTTTTGAAAAGAAAATGTAATAATTTAGTGATTTTAAAATGTCATCATTAAATAATTTTAAGTGTAATGTGCAATGATTACAAAATTTAGTTTATTTTATACAAGCTACAACACTTGACAACGACTTCGTCTATTTTCTGAATGTCCCGATTTAATAATTATGAATTGTTTTAGTTTAATTTTAATAATACCTTATATTACTTTTTGTGCTTTCATTGAAAATTGTATTTTTTTTTAAGTAAATAGGTACACTACATCTCAGTAAATATTCACTTGTAACCATATACAATTTTATAAAAAATCGTAATTTTACAAGATTTGCGATTTTACAAAACGAAAAAAAAATATACCTATATATTTTCTGAGTTCTGTGTCATAGGTATATAAACGTAACTTTATTTTGATTAAATATATTATTTAATATGTTATTATATATAGACTATAGAAGATGAATATAAATAAGTAGGTAATTAAGTTGTCTACCATCTTAACGCTCTCTAGACATAACAATGATAATATGTAATTAAAAACGAACATTTTCATTGAAAGAGGTAATAATGAGGTAAAAAATCTCTTTTTAAATATTTAAAATACGAACCATTCAGTTAGTACCTACTTAATAATTTGATATTTTAATAAAGGTTGTCCTTAAAATTCAGGTAGGGCCTTAGTACATGTGTACGTAGATATTTTTTTTAATTATAAGTTTTTAGAGTATTTTCTTTATCTGTATTCCAATATAACCTTTCTTTGCTTAATTTTCCGTTTCGGATCGGCCATTGTTTTCATAAAGCCATTTTATTTTTTTTACATCATTTACAAGATAAAAATGCTGGCTTTTTTCTGAACGATAAAAACGGTTACGAGTTCTTTGTATATATTTTTTGAAACAATGTGTTTTTGAAATTATACACTCATCTTCAATTATGTATTAAATAAAAAAAGCAAAGATAGTTCTCGATAATTATCCAACGCAAATAAATAAAAAATATTCTAGTATTTTTCTTAGATATTCGTGAATTGTACAAATAACACTTAAACTTAACTTGATTATTTTTCTAACAATGACATTCGCGGAAGGACGAGCCGTTGAAGATTGATTGCAAATTACTTTTTTAATAGGAAATTCTAATTTTATTACACTCTTCCTGTTAAGTGAAGGTTGTTGAGATTCCTTAGTTATTTGCATAAATCTTACAAAGGATATACATAATTAATTATTTCAATTAATACAAAAATGGCTGCTACAAAAATATTTATGTTAAACGATACGTTGACTCTTTGTTTTTTTAACTATTCTATGTATGTGTATATATATAGTAATATATCAGTTATGGGATCGATGCAAATATGTTTTATTTGTAAGCTGAGATCTAATTAAAAATGATAAATTTTATTTCGTTTTTATCTCGATCCAATTAGTTATAAAATTGACTTTAAAGGTTTTTCGAATCTTCAAACAAAATTAAAATACGATTTTTTTTAAATTTTTAAGGTTTATAAAGTATTAACATTCTTGTGATTATTTAAAAATAAACCTACATTTTTTACATATTTGGCTCTGACACCAGATTGAAACAATATACTATGTAACATTAAATATTACCGAAATTTCGCCTGTTTTTAAAAATCATCCAAAATATATTAATAACATAAATAAAATGTAATACAGTTCAAAATAATTGTTCGAAACGTCTGCAATATACATAGAAAACGGTCAACTTAATTACTTTTATTAATATTTGTTTTTATATGTTACTAAAGTTACGGAATAGATAATTGGTATCCGTTAAAACTTTGTCACCGCCATCTTTATAAGGAAGGTTATTTTGAAAAGAGGGCCTGGAAGTTGCGATATTTTGAAAAGAGGGCCTGTGTAGAGATATTATTAAAAGGGAGCCTCTATGGCATGAATGGAAATACAAGGGAACATAATAATTACTATTAATGGTATAACAATGTTAGTTATGCGTAAATCAATAAACTCGTTCAATCCATTTTATATATTATACTGATACTACCGCGTTCCTGGACAATGATTAATTGATACAATGACTGGCTCAGTGTAAAAAGTAATTAGTTGGATTATTAATCTTGAAGGCATCATTTAATTTAATTAATTTTACACAATTAAAGAAAACTATTGTTTGAAAATCTCTATAAACATGTATAGTTAATCTTCATTAAATTGTTTAAAACCAACTGAGCTACCGTATCGCTTGGTAGAGCGACGGGACGGTTTCCCAGTAGTCGCGGGTTCGAATCCCTGCCCGTATCGGTTTATTTTTTATTATATAATTATATAAATTTAAGAAAACTATTGTTAAATGGTTGATTAGTTATTATATTAGTTATTGTTAAATATTATGTCGTTAAATGTGAACTATAATCCAAAACTTATCTTATAAATATTATTGTTATAAATATGTAAAATATACCATTAGTTATTATGTATTTACGCGAAGAAATCAATAAATTAAGTAGGTACTATCTTATAAATTAAGTAATATATTATCTGACTGTTCCCCGCCTCTTTGTTCTTTTAGACTACAAAAGTCATTACACGTCCAGAATAGAATTGATCGAACTCAGGAAAATAATAGGTATATACACAGTAGCTATATTTTTGAGATTTTTATTTATTTATTTTTTTTTTTTTTTTTCATGTTTAGTTTTAATTTTCTAATAATGATTGTAAGCTTGTAGTTTGATACCATATATGTGTGATCATCCAATCCAACTAATAGTTTAAACAATAACAAACTTATCTTTATTATAAGATTATACAAAATGTCAAACTAAAAGGCCTAGTAACTGGTTTTTAGAATTAATTGTTAGGTAATACGTAAACTCTGCTAGTTGTCAAGGTTTCTTATTCAAGAATTCATAGGAATATTGATAAGCAAATTCTTACTCGTTCGAAGATATATATATTTTTTTTAATAATTAATAATATTCTACGTGAATGCGACGCTTAAAAAAACAATGTCATTTTGTATTAAGATGGTTTCCGCAGTGACATTAGAAAACCTTAATATAGATGAGAGAAACTGAACGGTAAGTGTATAAAAAGCAAATTCTTGCAAAAGAAAGTGAAATCGTTTTTAGATTGATAAAAAACACAGATACTACGTAAATCGATTTTATAAACATTTCAGACTTAAGAAAGCCCAGAATGCGTGGGGGCCCATTAAGGCCCCTTTTCACTCAGGTGTCAATACTCCTATACACATCCCGCTGATGTTTTGGGTTTATACAAATAGGGCAGCAAACAATAATACGTCAAATATTATATATATTGCTATTAAGAACTCGAAAGATATGAAATATTGTGGTGGTTTAGTTACCAGCTGTCTGATAATTATCTATGAGGGTAGTACTATTGGTGGAGTTAGTGCTGTACCAGGTATAAAACTCTTCATTCAATATTATACTTCAATAGAACGAATGAATGATTTGATGTTTAATGTTAATATCACTTGTAATAAAACAGTGTTGCAGTTAATGATTAATGATTTTCGTAATCACAAGTCAGTTTTTACTGGATTTAGCGATTATATTGCACTAGTAATATTGTATTGATATTATTTTAATGTACCATTTTGTGTTTTTGCTATTCGCTGTGCTAAAGTTCATTACACATTAATTGTAAATTAAAATATGAACATATGCTCTATAGTATTTGGTATCGGATGTAACTTATTGAAAATCTAAATATTTCAATAACAAACCAGAGGTCAGGTTTGTTTTTGAATTATAGATAAAACGCCTACGAAGATCGATTTGATTAATATTCTACTATTTTAGGCTGTGAACAGATAATCTACAAATATTTAAAGGAACACCAATCATAAAAAAAATGCTATCAAATAATCCTATGTTAGTTCTGATTGGTTGACGTTAATGTTGATGACAGCAAAGAGCTATTATACATAGAGCTGGTGCTTTTAATGTATCCATCAAAAAAAAAAAGCAGATGTTTCTGTTTTATAGACAGAGCAGTATGGGTCTCTCATATTCTCTTTTTTTTTACTATATCTTAGAAATTCGCACTTACAGGCACTACACTATGTAAAATAACAATTTAGACAGACAAATCTTGACAATGCTGTCAAATAATCCATACTTTAAAAGTAACCGGATGTTTGAAAATTACTCTGTAGTTTGTTAATAAAAAGAAAACTTATAAAACTCGAAGACGTATTCCCAAGGTTCAGGTTATATCAATATTTATTGATAATATATTATATAACTTTTATATACCCCACGATTTTTTTACCACCATCTCAATTTTGTCACTGTATATTATTGTAGTCATAACTCATAAATAACGTCAACGTTCTGGAAAGTTCGTCAAAAGTCAGATCCTCTGGACATTAGGGTCAATCTCTAAACCTTCCGGTTAGAATACTTGGAAGTTTTCATCAAACGTCTTTCACAGTTACATCTCCTTTAACTTATAATTAACATAGAAAAATAAACTAGTATGTTATTTTTAAACTATAATTTAGTAACTTTTACCAGCGACTTCACCCGCCATGTAGGTAAAAAAACAACTTTACAATCTTAAGTTTTTTATACTCGTTCTCCTTCCTCCAACAGTCTTGTTTTCGGGATAGCAGATACTCTATATCCTTTTCAGTATCCCTAATATTGTATATGCAAAATTTATTTCTGTTGAGTAATTTGGAAAGTGCAACAAACAATCAAATTCGCACATATTATAATAATATTATTACGATTTTCCTTTGAAAATCCTTATTAAAAATCGTGCCAGGCTTCAATTTTCAATTGCTGGTTTTGTTATTTCAACAAAAATCATAAAAATATAAATACTATCATGGGTATTAAAAAAAAAATTATTAAATATTCGTAACTGAATTAACATGAAGATATTCCCAACTTAGGTTTTGAGCGCAATAAAACTTTTAATCAAAAACCGATGATATGTACCCAGTGTGCACGACTATAATGATATTTCCGTGTTTCATCTCAATTATAAATAATTACTTCTTCCTATATCACACACGAACCGTACCTAAGTACGTAATAGACATACGTTAACCACGGACCACACTACAATCTTTCTATCATACGTTACATAATACGACAGACAAAATCAAAAAACATTATTTGAACGTCAAAAAAAAACATTAACAAAGAAAAAACTAAAGATAAAGAAAAAAACGATATTATATGTTAAAAAGATAAAGGTTGACCTCTCAGATGTTGCTGGAGTTTATTAATCATGAGCTTTTCTGTAACCACTATGCCATGACGTAATCATGTTGAAAAAAAAAAAATTCAACAAAAAAAGTATGTACGGTAATAGTTTAATCAAAATCAAATCAGCATTCTTGATTTTATTAAAATAATATTTAGAATATAAATGTTAGTCAACTGTCACTGTAACCTTCGATTTCGTCCTTCCCGATTAAAATCGTTAATATTAGTAATTTAAAATAAAATCTATACATATTCACACATTCAAGTTTTTGTGTGTTTCTTTCCTCTAAATATGTGTTTAAGAAATATATCTTGTTTCAGAGAATAACCTCTAAACATACTAAATTTAAGTAAACATAAAAAAACAAGCAAATAAAACTACAATAATAATATTAATTTGAAATATGTGTCATTTATGATTGTATTTTTGTTAATTAGGTACAAAAATACAGTCGTTTTTTTTATTATATAATACGTTCCATAGTTAGATATAGTCTGTTTTTAAAAGTATCATAAAAATCCTACTATTTTGTTAATTAATATGAATATCAGAACTTGTTTTCTTAAAGACTGATTAATATTAAACTATTTTTTTTTTCAAATCCACTATTAATTCGGATGTGTTGTCAAAACAGACAGACGTAAGAGACATAACAATGTTAAACAAATTATTTAATTATTTAATCTTCCTTACAGAAACCGAAAAATAAAGTTAATTAATTGTTAAAACAAATTATAACACGCGACTTTGTCTGCATTTAATGTTAAAATAATGAATATATTATAATAATTTAGATGTTAAATCGGTTCGCTTTCTTATTATCTCACACGCGGGCTACTTTCACTGTGATAGTGAGGTTATGTAAGACTGGTACTGCTGTTGTGAAGTACTGTGTTCGATACCCGGTCGTGACAAGGTATTATAGTACAATAAGTACTTTCTTAATTATTTAGAGATTAGGTATACCAGGAATAAAATTTTAAATAAGTTAAATAATAAAATTGTTTATAAACATGTTTAGACATATTTACCTTAAATTAAAATAAATATAGAATTTCGTCAACACTGGCAGGACTCCATTGACGAATTTCTTGGAAAATGTCAGGGTTATTATTTGATGCAAAAATAATCAAATTGTTTTTTCTTAATTAAAGCTTTTATTAAAGGCATTGTTTTAATTAGATTCCAGGCCTAAAAATCCATTACTTACAAGGCCGTAACGGGCGAGTGATTTAAGATATACATAGAAAAATAAAATGTATATTGGTAGTCTGTCTGTTAGGAAAGACCTTATAAGGTCCGAGGTATTACAATACACGGCAAGGAGGCAAGGATAAAATAATATATAGAGTGTACGAATGTTAAGGAAAATCCCTTGAGCTTTTTTAAGTAAATGAGATTTAGCCTTCGTGTACTAGAAGTAGGTAAAGTAGGGTAAGTACATACAAGTAATTATAATATTAGCAGTTGGATAAATGAATGGCCAATGCTTTCCTATCCTCTGCCTCTGTCAGGACCTCGCCTTCATCCCCGCCCTCCTCTTCAAGGCCAACACTTAAATTTAAAATGGTACTCATCTAGATATCATCTGATTCCGTCCTCTTTACTAAGAACAATGGTGATTATAAGCACGGTTATTTCGTTATAAAAAAATATTCGATTTGTAATAAAAGTACTCTGTGAGACTTTTAACAAATAACGAATAGACATATCTCGAGATGTGTCGAAAATTTCTCTTGGTATTTCAAAATTTTGACGATATCAGCTCTGTATATTGGGGCATGTTTTATTACAATGGGGCGGTGAGAAGTGTTCAGGGTCACTATGGGGTCTAGATGTAAGATAATTATAAATGTGAATTTGATTCCACGGTCAAGTCATATTGCATAAAATTTAGTAAGGCTTAGCAGATTTTGATGTAATTTTGAATAAATTTTGGTAACGATTTTGAAAAATCTTAAAAAGCTTCAATATTGTTTTATTTCTATACTATGTATAATCCTAATTTATCAAGATAACACGACCATTATTAACAAAGACGGGACGATAGTCCAAGTACTTCGTGAACTACAGAAGGTCAGACCATCAGTATCCCGAGTACGAGTTTTGACGTTACGAAAACTATTATAGTTTTCGAAATCGTTGAATCAAAATGAATTTTCATATTAAAAAAATCGGTTCAGATTATATTTATTTTTAGTTATTTAGGATGATTTATAGTAATCGTAAGTTTTCGTAACATCAGAACTCATACTAAGAGTACTGAACATTAGTTCAGAACTAACATATTAGTATTGAATGAAACAACATTATTCACACTTGTCATATTGTAGACGACACTTTCTAATGGTATATATATTCTATACGACTCAATAAATCGGACACAAAAATTTAAATTCGAAATTATTTTCTCACATTCGACTCTTAGTATTTTTGATATATTACAAATAAATAAAGTATATGTTATAACACAGTGCATAGACATTTCAACTTAAAGATGATGAAAGAGGTCTAATATTTCGAGCGGAAGAACTGTCCTGACCTTGCAGTATTGTGTCTATGGACTTATTTCTATGGAAATTTGTCTTACAAATATAACCTTGGAATATGAAAACTTTTGAAATTTAGTTTTCAAATATTGAGATATTTGTTCACATTATTGTTTTTTAAGATTGCTTTATCTGTGTGAGTAACTTGTTATTAGGCCTCGTGATTCTGTAATAATATATATAAATGAAACGTTTTTTCGTTTTACCGCCCTTTTTTTGGCGGATTGTACAGGGTTATTTTTAAAATAATTGACCAACTCTTGCAGGCAACCTTATACAACAATCCAAACAACATTTGTTCTACGACTTTTTACAAATATTGATAAACAACACAAAAAAAACAAAACAGAAAAAATTTGCTTACTCTTTTTCTTATTACTCTATGTTTTGTAAGAAGTACTTAAAAGGTCAACGTCCGGGCGCTACACTACGCTCAGTGTTGATGACAATGTTGTTCAGGGGCAACCAATAAATTTGTTATAAGAAAACTTAATATTTAAATACTGTTAATTTTAAAAAGACTTAAAACAAATGTTAGAATTGATGTAGAGAGGCTGCCTGCAAGAGATGGCCAATTAATTACAAATAACCCTGTACATAATAAATAAACATTTTTCTAAGTAATGGAAATGCGTCTCGACTGTTGTCGTTTCCTTTCCGGATTCAATTTATAGTTCTGACCTAATTCAATTAAGACGCTAAGAAGAGCTGGTATAATAAGATATATTACCTAAAGATAGTTAGAATACGTCCGCGAGGAAATATCTTTTTATAAGAACCATATGTACGTACCAATTATATACTTTTAAAAGTACTCTATTTAAAAATATATATTTTAAACACGTTAGGCATGTTAAGCTTTTTTTTTTTAATAATATAGATATAAAAATTCGGCAACTGGCAGGATTCGAATCTACGACTTCTGGGATCAAGTACCCGCTGCTCTAACAACTGCACTAGTCGTTGAGATCAGCATATAATTTTTATAATCATCTTTGTCGGTACGGAGTCAAGTCCTCCTCGTGTTGATGATTAATTTTGTCATTTTGTTATTTAATAAATAGTAATTGTTAAGAGTTATAACTTATTACACGATACTGAAATAACTAATATTTTTTAATTTTTGTGTGTTTGTTTGTTTAAATAATTTTTTTGCTCTATTGTAAAAAAACTATTACCTTTTTTTTTCTATGAATTCTGTGGTAATTTTTGATCTAATAAGATGTTTTTTACGATGTATAGCACAACTTTACTTGGATATTAAATTTCGTCAAAACGGATAACCTAGTTCTTGTGTGAGTAGGTTTTTTTTTATGCATGCATTTGTAATGCATTTCTTTACACGCCTACATAAGTTATTCTAATATAAATATGTAACAAATCAGCTATTTCTAAAATTATTAAATATTTCTACAATAAGGAATAAATCAACAATATTTAATACAAGTAATACATATCAAACCAGTTGGCAGATTTATCGGCGGATTGATCAATCGATTATATAGAAAGTTATTTATAATTCGACAGATTGACGGCATATTTTCTAGACGCAGCAGGTGACTTTGGCGCTGTTTCTTTTTTCTCAAAAACCGGCATGCGCTCGACTCGAAAGAGTTTTCTTGTCACCTCATGAATGATGCGCAAGCGCATGAAATGACGCCCTAATTATAAGAATACTATACAATATAGTATCAATAAATGGTGTTATAAAATTATTTTCAATGATTAAGTTATATATATTTTAATATTTATTTAGAATAGACATGAAAATATGAAAGTAAGCAGTTATGAGCTTGTAGTATATAAGAGGGAAACAAAGTTAGTTAATGTTATTATGCCGAATATTTAAAACTGCTGTACTTATTTTCATGTAATTTTAATTTATGCGTAGGCTGATTCATAACGAACGTCTACCTCTAAGTATAATTTGTAAAGGGTCTGAAATATAAAGACCATGGAAAAATTGTAATATCTAAGCCTTAAGAAGACGGGGATGATAGTATAATCATTAAAATAAATATTTGTTTTATTAGACGACTCAGTTTGTGTTCAAAAGATTACTACCTAATGGAAGAAAATCATTTTCAAAGGAAGATGTGAAATGTTTATACGATCAAACATAATTAGACCGGGAATTGAACTTGAGACCAGTCACTCTTTAAGCACCGGTACTAGAATTAGTCGCCAATGAATTATATGTATATATTTTTCTTTTAGTGATAGTACCAACAAATGACGTGAAGCTATAATAGTTGCGTTTCGTAGTGCAAGCGAGATAGACAGATGCCTAAACTTTCTCTCTTTCCTTTTCCTATTAATCAAACTCCCTGTCTCTCTATGCCCGGTTCGAGAATGTTAAAAAATCAGCAACTATCCTTACTTGCAGTATGATTTGGTTACTTTGTGCAAATATCCAAAGAACCAAAGAAATACATTTTAATATAAAATATTACATACATTCTGAGCAGACAAACTTTTAATACAACCGGGAGGGGATGGGGAGGGGGGGGGGGGTGTTACAATCCGCACCTGAACCGACTTCACGAAAAAAGGGTGTTACAAAACCCGGATGCAGTGTAAGGGTACCTACAAATAGCACATAGATGGTGTCTGTAAACGCCCTTAGACGACTCTACGTCACTGAAGTGTAACGTAACGTGAAAACGTAACATTCCTTGAGATATCTGAAGCGTTAAATACGTAGAGGAAAATTAAAATCATTGAACATTGAGTTTTTTTTTTATTCATTGCCAGTTCTTAATTATTACTTCAAAAAACATTTCTAGAATTATTTTTATTTAATTTCTGTTATAAGAAAAGAATAAATAAATTCTCTTTATCCTTTATCAGCTAAAAATGAAATCAAGGCTTAAAAAAATAGTATAATTTTGTATTGTTTATAATTCGTCCATAATTACAGAAGGAATATCTAATATTTATATTTTTAGTTAGAAATAATTACAATTAAATCTCATTGTTGGGTCTTTCAATAGTAGTTTTTCTTGTATTTTGTCAACTCTATTGAAATAATTAATTTATTAAGATGATTTTAAATAGAGATTTTTTTATGTTCTGTTTCTTTTTTTTATATAATCCCATATAGAATGCTTAATTCACCGAGGCGGACAGCGATACGGTAATTCAGTTGGTAGAGCGACGGGACGGTTTCCTAGTAGTCGCGGGTTCGAATCCCTGCCCATATCGGTTTATTTTTCATTCTATATTTATATAAATTTAAATAAGCTTAACATGGCTATACATGTTTAAAGATATTTTCAAACCAATATTGATAATCAAACCAGATAAATAGAAAACTTTTTTTCATGTTATTTATCTATATGTTTGTGAATAAAAACTTATTTACTGGTAGATCTGTTCTCCACTATAACAACTGACAAGGATTTAAAATCTGACAAAGGTTATTCTATTCGACAATAATATCAAAATTCAAAGAGTTATACATTTATTTAAATACATAAAATTGAAAACTACACATTATTATAGGATAAAACAAAACAAAACAAAATACTACTTAAAAGAATTTAGTTTTACTGTAGTACAATAGATGGCGTTCATGTGTAAAATAGATCGAGATTTTGCGCTATTTACTGAAGTATTTCCGAAAACTTAGGTTACAAACTAGAACGAGTTAGAACTTAGTAAGTTCTTAACTAAAAACTTTGCCTCATGTTTGGGTAGCTGCCATCTTGGCTGGTATATTAAAAAAAAATGATAAGAAAATTAATCAACCTGCGACCTGTGAGCGTCCGTCCCCGTCACTTTGGCAACTGAGTTACAGTGTCTTTACCATCATCATCATCGCAGATTCGGCAATTTTAATATTAAAATTTTAAAATTGAGTTAATAAAAAAGACTACGACATTACACCAGCAATTCGAAATATTGTCATGGAATGTTTAACACAAAAATCGATTTAACAGCAATTACACAAACCAAGTAGTATAAAAAACTACTAAATATCAAAGAGGCGTGCAAAGACCGGTATATAATACAATATTTAAATTACTTACAATGTCACGGTTACTAATGAGGTGTTACTGAAATTAGTTTTAACGGTTGTCTAGTTTATATTAGTCACATATAATTATTAAATAAAATACCAATAATATGGCTTGGCTGTTGCATTTTGACAAAAGTTAACATTAACGGTACTATAAACTATGACCTATGACTATTAGTTCAATAAATCTCAATAATTGTCTTAATACACAAAAAAATTATATATTACAGTCAGTTCTCAAATTATACCTTTCTGTATTAGCTTTTTGTATTACATAGCTCTATATTTTATAGAATTTTTAATTCTTAGGTTCTTAATTAAGCCTAAAATAACGAATAGATTTCATAAAAGACAACACTGTTTCAGGGTCATAAATTTTTAACCTTAAATACGAGGTTCGCATGTGTATATGCGTGTGTGTGTGTAAATTTCGTTATACACAAATAAACAGACAACATCATAGGTAGTTGCTTGTATAATATGAGTATGTATGTAACAAAGTGTTTAACTTCGTATTACATACAAACAATTCTAGTACTGTTATTTAAATTTTGTACCGGTTTGTAATGTTATGTAAGAAAGTGTTACAATATGTGAAAATTACTTTTTTATTGATTTTCATTAGCCATATTTATTATTAATAATTATGTTATTTATTTTTGTCATTATTCTTAGAGTTAAAATTTAAATGTTTTAACTGCTCTAAAATTTAGGGAAACAAAAAATATGAACTAGTGATGTAGAAAATATAATATAATTAAACACAAGTAGTATTTCGACTGCCCTTGTACAGTCCCTGTGGCGCAGAGGATAGCGCGTTGGACTTCTAATCCAAAGGTCGTGGGTTCGATCCCCACCAGGGATGTTTCGCATGTTTTTTGATCGTCGCACATTAAGTATTTATTTAAGAATACAATATATATTTTTTTATAACTTTGTTTTTATTAAAAAAATATAATACATGTATCAAATACAAAACTTTTATTAATAAAAAAACATATAGATTTTTATTAAATCCTACAAGTTTTGATTTTAAAATAACTGTAGGTACTTTAGAATATAATAAAGACTAAATTTATCAAAATATATTATTAACCTAATTGTCTTATCAAAAGATAAAAACAATTACTGTGATTCAACTAATTAATATATTTAGGACCTATATCATTTTATCTTAATACAAACAAAATAATAATTATACTAATACTTAACACTTTTGCCATCGACTGTACATTTAAATTGTAAGGTCATTAGCTCTGCTTGTTCTCTATTGTCCAAGATCTAATCTGAAAGGATTTCATGTGCGCAGCTGTTCTTTATAATATTACTTAAATAATGTGTTTATTTTATTTTCTTTTACTTTTTCATGGTTCAAAAAAAATGGAACCCTTTTAATAAGACTTCGCTGTCTGTCTGTGTGTCTGTCTCCTGGCTGTATCACATGAACCGTGATAGATGAACAGTTGAAAGTTTCATAAATGATACAATAATCAGAAACTGCCGTACAAAAAACGTGAAAATTTTGCCGTTTTTTATATATTCGAACCCTTCGTGGGTGAATCCGACTCACACTTGGCCGATTTTTATGACAAATTGTTTTTCTTTGTCAAGTTGAGACGCAAGAGAAATATCTTCTCGCGCAGTAATTTCAATTATATTTCAACTTTCATTTGAATATTTTAACTTATTTAATTATTTTAGATTGATAAAAAAAGGAAGGAGAAGATGAAAATTAATTGTTTGTTGTGATAAAATGCGGAGGGATGAAAATAATGTTACTAGTAGAGTCTTAAGTAAGAATGATTATAAGAGAAGAAGATAAAAGACGTGAGTGGAGTGCGTGAAGAATTATGTGGTAAAAAAAGAAGTCCCCATTGAGATAATTTATGATAAAAGAGAGTGGGGTAAAAGCAAATATGAGCGTTATTTGCTGAAGCGATCTTTTATCCCTTTTAAAAAATATATAAAAATATTTTTTCTAACCATATTACAAATATTTAACAATCAATATAAGAGTTACTTAATGTTTTGGTATATTCAATACAATGATGATTATTTATTAGCTACTGGCACCTTCTTAATAAATAAATGAATCATATAGAGTTGAATCATAATCACATTATTGAAAAATACTGAAGGTATCCTGTAAAATAATACTATAAGTAATGTTGAAAGTATGTACAAGTTTTTTTATTTGTTTGCATTTGCCTTTTTTATTTGCATTGATGTAATTATAACCCTGAAAGTAAATTTTACAGTACCTTTATATTCTAGTATATCACAATACCTTCACGTAAGTTCTTATATGTCGCTATATTTTCGATAAACTATTATATTACGTGTATGTACATACACCTTCCTTGAGAGTTTACGCCTTAACAAAGAAAACTAGATTGCAATCGGTTCAGTAGCTGTTACATGATGATGACGATGCGAACATACAAGCCGACAGATTTTGATCAGTCATATATATATATATATATATATATATATATATATATATATATATATATATATATATATATATATATATATATATATATATATATATATATATAAATATATACAGGGTTATTATTAATTAGTTGACCACCTATATAAATATAGAATGTAAAAAACCGATACGGGCAGGGATTCGAACCCGCGACTACTGGGAAACCGTCCCGTCGCTCTACCAACTGAGCTACCGTATCGCTGTCCGTCTCGGTGAATTAAGCATTCTATATGTGATCGTCTTTATCGGAACGGTAGTGACATCTATTAGGCTTCTTTCGAAAATCCTAACCAATGTTTCTAACTTTGCAGTATAGATAAACATTTCAAAGATGCCACTACCGAAATCAATTTTTGAAAATATCTTTAAACATGTATAGCCATGTTAAGCTTATTTAAATTTATATAAATATAGAATATAAAACACCGATACGGGCAGGGATTCGAACCCGCGACTACTGGGAAACCGTCCCGTCGCTCTACAAACTGAGCTACCGTATCGCTGTCCGTCTCGGTGAATTAAGCATTCTATATGTGATCGTCTTTATCGGGACGGTGGTGACATCTATTAGGCTTCTTTCGAAAATCCTAACCAATGTTTCTAACTTTGCAGTATAGATAAACATTGAAAAGATGCCACTACCGAAATCAATTTTTGAAAATATCTTTAAACATGTATAGCCATGTTAAGCTTATTTAAATTTATATAAATATAGAATGTAAAAAACCGATACGGGCAGGGATTCGAACCCGTGACTACTGGGAAACCGTCCCGTCGCTCTACCAACTGAGCTACCGTATCTCTGTCCGTCTCGGTGAATATAAATTTAAATAAGCTTAACATGGCTATACATGTTTAAAGATATTTTCAAAAATTGATTTCGGTAGTGGCATCTTTTCAATGTTTATCTATACTGCAAAGTTAGAAACATTGGTTAGGATTTTCGAAAGAAGCCTAATAGATGTCACCACCGTCCCGATAAAGACGATCACATATAGAATGCTTAATTCACCTAGACGGACAGCGATACGGTAGCTCAGTTGGTAGAGCGACGGGACGGTTTCCCAGTAGTCGCGGGTTCGAATCCCTGCCCGTATCGGTTTTTTACATTCTATATTTATTTAAATTTAAATAAGCTTAACATGGCTATACATGTTTAAAGATATTTTCAAAAATAGTTGACCACCTCTTGCAGGCAGCCTCTATACATCAATCTCAGCAACATTTGCCTACAACTTTTTACAAATCTTGATAAACAACACAGAAAAACGGAACAAAAAAAATTGCTTCCTCTTTTACTTATTACCCTGAATTTTGTACGAAGTACTTAAAAGGTCAACGCTCGGGCGCCATACCGACGCTCAGAGTTAATGCTAGTTAGTTCAGAGACAACAAATAAATTTTGTATGGGATTTTTTTTTTTTTTTAAACTTAATTTTAAATAGTTGTAGAACAAATGTTGCTGGGATTGATGTAAAGAGGCTACCTGCAAGAGGTGACCAACTAATTACAAATAACCTTGTATATATAAAGCTGAAAGAAAATTAATCCAAAGACAATTTAAATCCAGTTAATTATTTCTGTGAAATAATTCAAGCGGTGAAATTATCAGAGCGTCATACGAACTACAAGTGAGGGAATTTATTAGAACTTAATTATTTGATTACATTAACTTATTATCCCGTCTTTGTCTGGTGATATCATTAATATTTTAAACAGTTGTAAATATTTTAACATTGAACTTAACATTGACTGTCTATTGAAAATGTTTATTTTTTTCGTAACTTAAATATCTAATAATAGGACAATTAGTTTCGTTAACATACCTCATTAATAAAATAAACCAAAAATAATTTCAGGAACCAAAAAATCTGTTTATAAGATCAATATTAGAAATTTATCTATAGTAAGATTATTTTAAAAACAATATTTAGGTACTTGGTTTGTGTTAGTACCTAAAAGTGTTATATATTTTGTTATATAAAGTTAGTGAACTATCGTGAGAACGAAGATTCCATCATTGTCACGTCTTGTTACGTAATATCTTGGGAATTAAAGATATTCATATCGTTATATATTTAATACTAGTCTTATCTCCGACTTCGTCCGCGTGAATTACAGAAGACATTCGTAGAAACGCATTAGTTTGATTGTTTTTTCATGTCTTACGTAAAGACTATTCTAACTGGATAACATACAGCTATGTCATCCTCAGTATAAGGTATCTTTTTAAGATTATTTCCTACGTACTAACTTACAATGTTTGTCTTTATAATGTAACTTACTATTTGTGGGCAGAACCTACCTGCTTCGAGCTAAAGAATCATATAATATTGGATATATAATAATCATAGAGTAGGGAAGATAGCCTGGACTGTATCCATCGAAAAAAAAGAGAAAGCAAATGAGGCTACTTATCTGTCTCTCTTTCTTGAATGTGTGATATCTATAATCACAGGTCTGCCTATGGCTCCCCTATTCTATGTATAATAATAACAACATTGGTACGAAAACAATAATAGTTGTTGACACTATTAAAATATATAATATATATATATATAAAACTGTCAGATAAATCGTAGTGTTGATGATGTGCGAACAAACAGACGTGAACAAAATAAAATATATAAACTTAATTATAAGCAAAATACATATTGAAAATTCAGTGAAAATGATTTGGATAAGTCATTTTTACGTGGATTTTGTTGAACTATTTACACATTCTTTGGTTTGGAGTAGATTTGACAAAAATATTCTTGATTTTAATAGTCTTGTGTTTTTCCCGTTTAGATCAGTAGTTTTAGACGAATATCCTGGAACGAATAACAGCCTACTGGAGTCTACGAGACAGTCGTGAGGAACAAATACTTTAAAAATACACTGCAAAAATCGTTGATTACTTTGGGTATTACTTTACTAATCTTTTGTTTTTATTATTAAAAAGTTTCATTAAAATATTGACTTATCAAAAAATCAATGAAGTGAAGGATAGGTTAGTTATAACAAATGTTCTATTAATTAACCGAATAAAATGATTAATAATATATTGAATTAATAATTAATAGATAATTGGCAGTATAAATATTTATATTTTGTAATATTCATTAATTTTATAACAAAAATACGAAAGGCCAATAAAGTATTTCATTTTAGACTTGATGGATTTCTTTAATATTTGTATTAATAAAACAAACTTAATTCTTTCCAATTATATTTTACTTTTGACATAAAGGTACACGCATATGAAGTTTCGTAATTATTACATTTGAAATCACAGTAAACAAATGCAATACTTTATGGACACTTTTTAATAGTGACGTGACCTACTAAATATCACCGATATTTATTAACCCTGTCGAGTATTACCAACATTGAGAAATGGCCAATTTACAGTAGCATTACTATACATAACCACACGAGGGTATTGATAAATATCTATTTAAATACATAAATATAATTTTTCGAAAGCTTGTTAATTTCTATAAAACGATGCGAAAGGTCGAGTAAAAGAAGCAAATTAATTTTATAAATCGATAAAAACTTCTATGTAAATATAATCAATTGTTTTTGTCATCGATTCAGAAATGCAATTTCATCACTTTAGCTGTCAAAAGTAAAATAATTGGTTGGAAAGACTGTAGCCGTGTATCAACAGACGTCATTATAGTCTTTTACAATATCCTGCTGTAATTGCTTATTGCATACAAATATTGTAAGATACGTAGATAATTATTATAATTAGTTGCCAAACTTACCAACTTACTGTTAGCAATCTATATATGTCTGTCTATCTGTAAATCAATTTAAATAACCATCTAATTTTTGTTTGTTTTTTTTACTTCAGTTTGTGTTATGTTTCATACCTCTTTCTTCGGCATACACATATGTTTTACGATCTAAAATCGAACCCAGGGCTAGAAACAGGAATTCAGAATCCAAGCCATCTACTTACCATAAAAAAAATATTTAATTAAATTTATGAAAAGAGAAGATATTTTTTCCGCAACCGAAAAGACGACCGGGGCTGTAATGTTTGAACTTAATCTTAAGCAATTATTAAAATAAAGTTAATTTCTTTTGTTAAAAAAAATACTTTGTTATTCCAATAAAAAAGATATCTTCTCCAAGATAACTGTATCTGTGTTTTAAAAAAAAAATAATTTATCCAAATTACATTAAAAACTCAAATATTTTATTACTAATAATTATACTATTATAACATATAGAAAAACCAACTGTAAAAAAACCGATGTCATTTAACAAATATATATAACTTGACTCCATCTGGACTACAGAAGATATATGAACTCATGAATACAAGAAAAAAAAATATTTTGCACAAAACACTTTTTTATTGCAGCTTATTTATTATATAACATTTTTAAATATATATAAGTGTATTATTCTTTATGTTTCGTTTTAAAAATAACATAACACAAGGTAGGTATCTGTGTTTTTTCAAGCTCCTATTAGGTATGTGATGAATAATTTTGGTAGCTTTAACAATTGAAATGATTTATATAGATTTATATAGTTTAATATACATTTTGAAAAAAACTTCAAAAATGGGTATTCAAAATCAAAATGTATACTAAATCCAAGTGGATGTTCCAGCGATTGTTATGTTCAAATAATTAGTACAGATAAAGATTATTAGGTATAAAAAATTCATTCCAAAAGAAATGACTCAATCCCATTAAAGATATGATTAAGTTATCAGTAATAACAATATTTATTAATAATAGGGAAAACAGATTGAAAGGAAATAGTGGTTAATTATTAATAATGACGTGTTTATTGTAAATAATAAGTTATTTTATCATATTTCTAAATAATTAATTATTGTAATTTGTATTGTAATTTTTGTATACATACTTGAAAATATACTTATATATACAAAAAAGTTTAAAAAAAATACGATTATCGCTTTTACCAGTTTTCTTTTACCAACCTTGAAGGATTATTAACAATAACAGAGGAGATAGTATATCTATACTAATATAATATGTGCTAAAGTTTGGATGTTTGGATGGATGGGTGTTTGCTACTTAATCACGCCAAAAATACTGAACGAATTTTGATGAAACTTTCCAATGTTGTAACTTATGTACCAAAAGAACACATACGCTGTTGATTTGTTTGTCTGTAGGAACTAGGAAAAAATTTCAACATTTTGCCCTAGACCTTTTAATTATATACATATTATATTCCACCATATTGTTTTCCCCTTTTTTTTCTTCACTACGCCGTTGTATAATTTTGTTTAGAATTTTTGCCAGATTTCATACTCAGCATCACCTACATTTCGATCAATTCGCAATTTTTATTTACATATTTCAAAATTTAACTTCAAAAACATTTTAAAAGAAGTCTCGGGTTACAGGTATGTAAGCCATATAAATATTATTTTTACAATCTATGTAGACGGAATCGTAGGAATCAGCTAGTAAAACATATATTACTAGGTGAGTTCAAATCCGGCTCGAAGGACCAAAATGTAGGGCGATATTGTTGAACATGGCTGTAAATAAAATGAAGTCCCAAAATAAAAAAGAAATAATTGGAATATTGATTATTAAAATATTATAGATACCTATATTATATATATGCAAACGTATGTTTGTTTGTCTAACCACTCAACCGATATAACAAAATAAAATTCTCGGTCGAGAAAAGAAAATACATTTACATTTTTCCAAAAAAAATATTATTATTGGCTGATAGAAAAAATAATTATAGTTGTTTTATAACGACATAGCGCGGACAAAGCTAGTATATTATTAATAAATACATATACTATTTAATGAACTGACTTTTAGTTATAAAGAACAAAGTAAGGGTAAGAAGTCTTAATAAATTATTAAAACTCAATTAAAACTCAGAACCTCTGTAGGCTAAAAATCTTTAATTTCTTCCAGGTACTTCCAGGCCTTGAAGTCTTTTCATAAACACCGTTGTGTACATTTCGGGTTTCCACCAATTGCGATATAAGTTTTTAAACGTATTAGGCGGGCTTTATACGAAAACAGAATATATTATATTACGATCATTATTTATTAAAATATTTATTCTTGTTATTTTGTAATCTATAATATTTTCGCGCTAGACACTACGTTATTGACATAGAGGCCGACCGGAAGTGCACACGGATATGACTTCAGTAGCTGTTGCTAATAATTGCATGAAACCATTTAAAATACACCTAATTCATCATAATCTAGCCTTACCTACTTGACATCCATCGTAGTTGACGGCCATCTTACATTGACACTACTATACACCACTCTATCATTATAATATTTATTTCGACGGTGTCAGGGGTATTTGGTCTAAGTGAATTATTTAGCGAAATGGAGTTGTATACATCTTTTAATTAACCTTTTTTTATTGAATTAAATAAATATAATTTATAGTCGATTAAATATATTCGTGTCTTTCTGTCGCGAGGATTTTAATGATATAGTCATTTTACAAACACAAATCACGGACACATGATAGACACAAGTACTCATACAGTCTGAACAACAATCTATAACTACAAACAATTTTCCTGTGTAAGATTCGAACCCATGATCCTTGGCTTAGAAGTCAAGGTAATTTCTAAACCTATAGCGCATCAAATAAATGTTTGTCTTAATTACATGAGTTATTATTAAAGCATACATATATTTACTGTATTTGTACTATATGTACTTATTGTATTTAGTTCAAGGTATGACATAAATTCGTGATGTTGCTATAGTAGGAGTCGTTACCACACAATTTCCTTCCATTCTCCTTATCTCCCACTTCCTCTACCCTATAGCCTTCGTTTTACGAGGATTCAACTAAACCTTGTTGAAAAAATTAATTCTTATTCAAGATAAAAATCTTAGAATATTATTTGTAAGTACTTCTGGTTATACGTCTAAACTTAATAAACAATTAAAATAACATATATGAATATAATTATAACTAAAATTACTAAATTACTAAAACAAATCAACAGATAGACGATTCGTGATTCCCAGCCACGACTATTATTATATATTAGAATTAAATATTTCTGAGAATGTAGGCAACTCTAATTACATGTGTTTTTGGAAATACAAATAAAACCTTGTATAATTTAATATCAGTCATGCAGTCATTCATTCACTCATTACTATAGTTAGTCCAATCTTATGTCACTGGCGGTCAAGATGGCGGATTAAATAATAGCTATAGCTAGGATATATTTTATAAATTTAAGTAAAAAGAGTGTTTTTTTTTATAGAAAACCCAAAATTAATGATAATATTAATTACCTCATAAAAAACAGTAATCACCAATAGGGTAATATGACTAATTTATAATAAGTAACAAAACTTTGTAACTGTCAACCTTCGTAAAAAAACCCTAATATAATCTGTGTTTAGTGAACAAGTTATATTCAAATAGTTTTATTATTACACTAACGTCTGTTGCGATGACAGCTGTCATTCACAACGACTAATGACTTTTGTAGGTTGAAAAAATAAATATTATTCCGATTTACCTGACTGTCTGAGTATTTGTAAATTTACCTGAATTTTTATTCGGTGTATCTTCAATTCATTAGTTTATCAAGCACTACTAACCTTCACTTCCATCATTCCCTCACTCGTTCATCAGTCAGTATTTTTATTTATTTTTCAAGTCGCATATTTAATTTCATTGGATGTTAATTCCTCGCTAGTTCCATGGTCATATGCCAACAATAATGTTCAGGTCATTTATACAAAAACCAGCTTTTGCCAGCGGTTTCCCTCGTAACTGTAAGAAGTTATGTAGTTATGATATACTTGAAATGTCTATTATTTTACCAATTACATTATATTTACTATATATATATATATATATATAAAAAAAGGTTACTCGATTTTGAAGTATGAAGGATATAAAAATTGTAAATTATGGGTCAGTTGTTCATGAAACGACTACTTAATGAATGAATATTTATTCTCAGAACTTATTAATTGTTAGAGTAGTTTTTATAATAATAGTGAACTGGTTAAGTTTTTATAGATATTCAACAAGTCAACTTTTATAAATACTCAGCAATAAGAGGTGATGAAATTTATTATCCTGAAAATAACGATTAATTAGTTAATTAAACAAAATTATTACGCGGAAAATGCATAATACATAAATGTGAAAATCGTATTAAATATAGTGACCATTAATCGAAGAAGACAAGATAAAGGTTATATTTACATAACATGTTATAAATATATAAAACACACAGTCATAGGTCACTGGAGATTGTACTTTCACCTTATTAAGAACTACTCATCTTTTTTATTACGTAAATTGACAAATGATATTTCAAAATTGTTTGATAATTACACCTGAATGGATAACAAAAGTATTTACGAAGACTTCATGAGTCTTATATATTTTCTCAGGGGGCCCAGCAGGCCCCTCTTTTCACGTTCATCTCAATACTCGCCAGTCCTATCCAGTAAACTAATAAAAATAATTAGGTTTATAGTATTAAACAATAATATATGTTTTCTCAAGGAACTTTCAGGCCCCCTTTTTCAAGAGGGTCATGTAAATACCCAACCAATCACCAAACTGTTAAGACCAATAAGGCATGTAGCGTTGAACAAAATAGAGTACTATTTTAAATTTTAAACAACAATATTAAACTATTTTAAATTTTAGCCATGTTATATTTGTTTAAATTTTCAAATAAATATAAAGAGAAATAATCACCTAGGACAAGATTGGAACCTGTGACCTTTGGCTAAAGTTTAGTAAAGTACAAACACAATGTGTGTTCAAAATCAAACCAATGCAGTATATGGTACGTCACAAGTATCTTTGGCAAAACAGACCTTATAAAAATATCATACAAACTTTGCGATCCCTTTTCAACCCATCTTTCAAAATTCCTTTATGGTACCCTGCGGCTATACTTTCTTGTCTTAATAGAAAACAAATGAAACCGCTTGTAAACTAGTATTTGATATAAATTCAACTCTGTTCACTGTCACTTTTGTTGAGATTAAGGTCAGGTCAAAGGTCAAAATACACGCCTCTATTTCATATAGTTGCGTCAAACGACATCTGCTTAATAGACTTAAAATTATTGAGTTATTTATGATTAAATAAAACTAATTCATATAACTCACAATTGTCTCGTTTTCATAATATATGTACAGACTAATTTTCAGCAGTCGTTTTCAAGGTATGTAGATGATCCTGCTGTTTATTCCAATTATTTGGTACCAGAGTCATATATATGAGATAACGTGGGATAGAAGAATATAAGGGATGGCCCTTATATTCTTCTATCCCACGTTATCTCATTGAAGACTTCGTCTTCCCTATATCAATTTTCACGCTTCTCATCCCAGTCTTCCTCGATTCCTCTCTTATAACTCTCTATATTCATACTTTAGACTCTTCTCAAACCACACCGCGGGTCAGCCATGCTTAGAGCTCATGAGTGAGTACTCACTCTTAACCATACCTACTACCTTAAAAGATGAAGATAAATAGTTGAACTTTATTCGCACTGCTTGGGAAGATTTATATTATATTTTAATTAATTGTATGTCATAGTTTTAAACTTTATTTAATATTTTTTATATATTTTTTATATATATTATTACAATACTTGTAGGTTCGCCCATTGTATATTGTTTGTTGTACAATAAAGTTTTTAATAAATACAATAATAAGACCAAAAATGTGATATACAATATAAATATTTAAAAAACTAGTGGTCTCATATTATAACAGTAAAGGTTTTTTTTATTTTTTAGTCTTAGATAACTTTGTGAATTAAATAAAAACGATACATTTATTATTAGTATCACATGTCTGTACATCACATCACAAAAATAGACAAAGGTCAATTTTCTTGCATTACACAAGAAAATTTAATTTTATTGATTTAATTTTATTTTATCTAATTACTTATAAATTACATTACATTTTATAAAGTTTAAATTTAGGTTACTCAAATATGTCTTGATAACGGCCGATATTAATAAACGATCCTGATCCAAAATGTATTACAAAAGATGGAAATAAAATTAAGTTAAATTTCAATCGGTTTTTGAATTATTATTATTTGGTTATTAGCATAACTGATCTAATGCTGAAATCGATCACGGATTGGAGATTGATAAATAATAGATCTTTAATAAACTAATAATTATAATAGTACAATTTAATATTATTACCTAAATCTAAAATTATCAAAATATTTGTAAATAACAAAGACTACATTTTGTAATTCACTTTAAAAGTAGTATAATCATTCATTGTTGTTTCCAAGCCGTTTCTATTTTCGATAGTTCACGAAGTATTTGTCACGGTCTTTGATTGAACCTGGGACTGCTTTAAACAGAACTACTTAACAGTATTCTGAATAAAACATGTTAGTCATGTGATCATTTATTTTTAAATATAATATGAAAAATTCATGAACACGAACTGAACCTACGACCTCTGGGGACCGTGGATATTTATTATTATTTATACATTAAGTGCACGTGACTATGAATATATCCTGGAGCCCTAAGTATAATAATATCACGGGGATAAAGTTTCTTGTTAGTTGTCGGTGTGTCATTGTCAATTTAGCATTCAAAACATATAAACATTCTTAAGATAAGAGCTCATTGGTACATTTTAGGAGCCTTCTATAATTGTTTTAATTAAGCATTTTAATTAGCTTCAGGATTGCATTATGAACACGAAAACTTTTTTTTTAGTATTTATTTATATTAAAATTAAATATTTCGGGATATTGTATTAATTTTAAATAATGGCAGAAAACTTATAATTAGAGTTCAAAAAAGTTTACCCTGCCTACGAAGTCTTGTTATCATAGCGTGTTAAAAATAAAATGATTAAAAAGTTTTAATTTAAGTATCAAAAAGATTAAACCCAAATAATATAGCCCTACAAACTTCTTTATCTACCATTAATAATAATCTAATCAGATATGCCTTCTAAAGATTACTTCGAACAAACAGACAGACTATTGTTTCTTAAAACAAACAAAAATATATAAAAAAAGTTTTATGAAGTGGCATCATATAAATAACAATGTACGAGAAAACATAGTTATTTTGAAATCACAGAGTAATACTTAAATTTTATTTATACCGACAGTGGCTCCTGCATGGGCTATATAAATGTATTATAACAAACATACATATAATACAATTGTCACTGGTCGAAAACTGTACATGGAAAATATTAAAAAAAATTATCATGATCGCCTTTATAAGAGCAAGAGAACCCAAAACAATGTTTTTTCATTTTGTCTGTTCGTCTGTATAGTTGTTTCTGTATGTTTGTGCACGGACCTCAGAAACGGATAACCGGTTTGGATGAAGTTTTCGAATGAATGAATGAATATATTGTCATGGGGTGGGTCTCCTGACCCACCCATTCCCCCGGTGACGCTGTAATAGCCAACAGGGCTAACAGCATAGACAGACAAAAAAAAAAAAAAAAAAAAAAAAAAAAAAATAAATAAATTGTCATGGGCTTAACTTTACATTTTGCATTTTTTTTTTCAATTCAAATCGACTAACAAATAAAGTTAATAATCTTTTTTATTCATACCATTGCGGTAAGACATTTTTTCAAAACTTAAATAGTGGTCCTCCCATCATAGAATAATTATATACTTTCCAATAAAAAAATATGTAATTGGACTACCTCCTCTGTAAAAAAATATCTGTGGTTAAAAGTAAAAATAAAATATGAAAATAAACTAGATATACTCCTACACGCAAAAAGTACTAGCCGGAGTTTGATGATACTTTGAACGGGAAGGTTTTATCGAAATCGGAATCTATGCGTACGAAGTCGCAGGCACAGCTAGTTATAATATTAATGTTAATTACTTTTGTCAAATACATAGCTTGAACATACACATAGTTAGGTACTATTTTATATAGATAACATAACGTATAGTGACAGACCAACAGATAAAAACAAAATAGATTAGTTACTTACCCAACCTCTTCTCTAATTAAGTACAATACTAAGTATCTCATGTGTACAAACATACCAACGGATATTGTGAAAATATTAACTTGCAAATAATACTGTGAAATTGGACATTTCCCACGGAAATTTGTAAAGTATGGAAAACTATGATTAATTAGGCAGACAGTAGCTATTTCTCACTGGCCGTGTGTTGGTCGAGCCAGCCCGTATACGGGCTGCAGTTCGTTGCGTACAGTTGTCTCTGCCATTTAGTTTTTCGTTCGCTTTTAGTTCTCAACAAAATTTGTATTTTCTATTTTATAAGAACTATCTTACTGCAAAGAATCAGCACTGAAAGTCGTTCTATTCTTTAAAATACTTTACCGGCACTGCTCACCAACACACTGAGCTGTTTACTATTTTAACTCTTTACTATCACTGTTACACTTTTAAAACCTACCCGCCAATTATAAGAAAGCTAACATTTTATTGAAATGTATTTTTTTATTTATTTCTTTTGTGATTTACAAAATCGAATAAAAATAAAGAAAAAAAAATGGTTTTCGTATTTAGGCTGGAGACTGTAACTTATAAAATAAATTAAAAATACAATATGATTGAATTAATATATTATGACGTCACAAACTTTTATCATATTTAAGTTAAGAAATCTGCCTCGGTTTGCTTCTTTGCTTCATATTCATATTTCTTCTTCGCGGCCATTCGTAAAATCCTACTAATAAAGGGGTCCTTCTTCAAAGCTTCTCGTATTTCTGTTTCATCAACAATAGTTAGAACTGTTGATAACTTATTCGTTTCTGTTGTTGTTGTAATGTTGACCTTTGCTGTTATTTGTTTTTGTCGTGCCTCAACAGATTCTAAGATATCATCGAAAATCGTCCGCACTATCCTTTTCTTTCTTTTTTCTGTTTCCAATACCTTATTTGCAATTCTTTCAATAAGTTTATTCTGCTTTGATATAAGGTCGAACACTTCAGTTTCTCTTTCCATTTGATAAATTGGATTTGGTATATCTTTTCGTCTTAATATGTAGTTTTCACCAGAATCTAATTTATAATATTTTTTGAATGGAAAGTTATAATTAGGTGTCGATACGTAACTTCTTTTCTTGCTCATTTTAAAATCATCCAAATACTCCTTGATTTTAGAATTCTCTCCTCTCACTTGTACTAAGGGTATGTCTATATATGGGTGAGGTGAAATGTTATTGTCAAAAGTGTCAACATTCATAGAAAGAGACATTGGATCGTTTTCTGGATTTCTTTTGACTAATTGAATTCTGTTAACATTTTCTTTTATACCCAGGGTGATTTTCTTATTAAGATTTTCTTCAGTATTTTCATTTATATTCTGTGTGATGTTTCTATCTGTAAATGTAAGTTAATATGTATATTATAAATAAAATAAAAGTTAATATATATAAAACAACAGTCTACAGTTAAAACATCTTTATGAATAAGTTTGTTTATTTTGTTTACATACTCGTATTATTGATTAATTTGAGCTCTATAAGTAATTTGTATGTGCAATAAAATGCGTTTCTTTTATGTTTTATATGAGATAAATTATCTAACAAAGATCACTTTTAGTTAATGAAAAAAGTTCCTGATCATAAAATCCAAGGCCAAGATCAAAATAACATTTTCTTTACCATCATCTAGCATGTGTTCACTGTCTGTCGTGTTAACAAATGTTATATGTAAAAAATTGGCGGTTGTTCGTTCGTCTGTACTCTCGTTGATATCTATTTTAAGGATCAGTTCGCTATTGGCTACATCTGGAAAATAAATTTACATCCATCACAAGATTGACGAGGAATCATTTATATTGTATGGAAATTTAATATATGAGGTAGACTAGTGGTAACTTTGGACGATACCAGATACAAAACTTGTGCATAATTCAATCGATTTATTTAGTTCTATAATCATAATACACATAATCTAGAAGTTATATTCTAGATATATAACTAGTATTATAAATATGAATGTTTGTTCTTCTTTATCGTTAAAATGCTACCTTATAGCCATTTTCAGAGGCGGCTCTTAAATATTCTTAGTGTATTTATAAACTCTGCTTCAAACAAAACCGGAGTCAAAAGCAAGTGGTAATAAAAACGTAAAAGCATTTAACTCTCCTTCTTTTATGTTAAAATAGAATATTTATATAACATATTTTTTAAGCTTGGTTCCTCTCCATATGCTAACTAACAATCCTAAACCAACAAATATGTAATTGATTCCTCTATCAAATCACTTGCATCCTTACCCTACTAAGCTCGTTAAAATGGAATACTTATCCACGATCCATGGCTTTACGATGGTTATTAACAGCCATCTGTTTTTGAGGAGCAATTAATTTAACTCATTGTCTATTGTATCACTTTATCTATTGTTAAGTAATACTAATGAAAACAGGATATTATTCAATAAAAGATGTTTCTGATATTATATTAACTAGCTGTAACCAGCGGGTTTGTCTGCCCCCACTTTAGCGTATAAATTATTTATCGTCACTATATTATACACAGTTTCATTGTAACTAGGAGCTGAACTTTGAGCTCCCTCCATTTTTTAGGTTACAAAATTTAGCAAATATTTTGTATTTAACACTGATGCAAGGCGTGACTATTTAACATGGCAACTCCCATAGAGAAATGTTTTTTTGCTACAACTTTCATTCTAATTGACATTTTTAAGTTCTGTTTTTTTACGAACCATCTCTAATAAAAGTTCTAACTCCCTGGTGAAAATCATGAATATCTTCTGTGGTTTCGAAGCTAGCGCGGTCGTAAAACAGCGAAATGAACGGTTAGGAGCTTCGTTTACACTCAGCTCACTTATAACCCAATAACATATTGATGTTTTTCCTTGATAATTGTTTTTTTGGATGAAATGTACTCTAAAAGTTGATGGAGATAATAAACACGACACCAATTTTTAATAATATCCATTGATTTTTATGTTATATTGTAGTTATTTTCAAATCATTGTCGTACTAATCAGTATACCGTTATTTTCTTTTTTTTCGAGAATCGAACGATGAAGTTTGTTTCTCACTCGTTTAGACATTAAATAAAGTCGTTTGAACTAAAGGAAGTTCATTTTTTTAAATGTTTTGAAGTCGGTCTCATGTTAGTACTGAATGTAAGAATAATATTGGAAAATATCATCTACGTATTTACTCACTTAATGTAATTAAACAAACAATGACTTCAGTAAACTAAGTTTGAAGTTATCATAATTGTTTACAATCAATTTGATTAAGAAAATATTATTAAAACAACTTCAGAAGTTTAAATTTTATTGTTTTTTTACCCTAACTTTGAAATGTTATTATCATTACGTGAAATGGCAACAATTTTCTGAATAACTTACAATAAATTGAATATTTCTTTATTTATACTAATGTAATAAAAATGATGAGTTAGTACTGTTTGTTTGAAACGCAGTTAATGTTTTTGATAGCCCAGTTATTTAGGTTATAAAACATCTGAATACGACTTTTACAACCAGTACCTACCTACAAGAGAATTCATTAAAAAAATATAGCTCATATGGGAATTACGATATTTTTTTGCTGAATATATATTTCTGGACATTTTAATATTTTATTTTATATGAATATTATTTGCAAAAATTACAAAAATAATGTAGGTTTCTATTTTGTGAGATGAAATAAAACTATCTATCAGACAGTAAATCTCTATAAGATGTTACCTTTCTTTTTCTTCAATCTTTGAATCTGAGATCTATTTGAAATATCTAACCGTCTATAAACATTGACATAAATACTAGCTATAATGTGAGTATTACATTTTTTAAATAAATATACATTGAAAAGTTAGAAAATATCTATAAACATGTATAGCCATGTTAAGCTTTTTTAAATTTATATTAATATACATTGAAAAATCATGAACACAGCTAAAACTCGAAAGTGAAACTCTGGGATACCAATCGCTCCACCAACCGAGCTACCGTGTCGTAACCTGCCTAGATTCATCAATCATACATTATTGATTCATCAAACATACATCATCATACAATATTTAATCAATTAAAGAAATATACTCACCGGAAAGTGCAAGAAAATATAACACGAGGAAATAATATATCATTTTTATTACATTTTTTATAGCATTTCATTTGTTTTATTGAATGTACATTTCTTTATTACTGGAACCAATAACGACTTCTATTTTATACCTACTAATAGTAGCCCGTGACTTCGTCTATGTTTTACAATTTACTGAACGGAACTAACCTGTTAAAGACAGACAGAATTATATTTGTCATATTTTTCAAGAAAACGTTTGTAATATTTTGCTATTTTTTTTCCAAAGGCGCTACATAATATTATTCGTAAACTTCTATAACCTTACTAAATTAAAAACACGTTCAAACCAATAAGTACCTGTATGTTTTTATAATAGTAATCTATGTTGAAATTGTCGTATTCGTATGTTAGTGGTGTCTTGTTACGTCAGGCTACGTGATGTCACTGTCGTCCACGTGTCTATATCCTAGTTATACTTTCGTTTTTGCCCCAATTTAAAACGAACACACATTACTAAATAGTAACGAGACTTGACCGACACAGGATTTGGTATAGAGGTTCATTTCCACATATTGTAATATGTATTATCTATAAATGTATTGTACTTTAAAATGTTAATATACTATATAATTGTAACTGTCAAATATTTATACTAAATAACAGCGATGCTATAGGCAGGCATTTGGACCAGTTACGGGAGGTAAGAGGTCCTTCTAAGGAGACTTTATCTGAATATTAAATATCTATGGAAAAAATAATTTTTACTTTAGTACATAACACGGTCCTCTTATCAGTAAATATGGCAATGGTAACTGGAAGTGATAAATTTTTTGTTCGGGAATTATTCGGTTTCTTTCTAAAAAAAAACTTAAATTTAGATCCAGGGTAGGAGAGAGAAAGAGACAGATAGAGTCTCTTGTCTCTAATTTAAAACTACATCCCCTCCACACCCACACGGGAACACTTGACGTTTACCCGTAATTTTGTGTTTGTGATTCACTTAAACCATCTCACACTAGCAATGATTACTTCTTCCTCTGAACTAATAAACGACTGAAGTGAAGTATGAAGATTAGACCGACAATGATATCGTAAATGATCCGCCTACACGATACACAAATCCACTTTTAATTTGACTTTAATTTCGTTAACGCATTTTGAGATAGGAGTTGGTTGATAGCAACCGTCGTGTTAGAACACAATGTTGTTCCTCTCATGCTATTGTTTCTCTCTTTATCTTTTATCAACGGGTTGCCAAAATTCGATCACGTGTCCTAATAGTGGCGTTAATTCAAGTGGCTTGTGCTCCACTCTCAATTCCACTTCCAAGTCCACTCTAACTCTTTTTCTGTCCCTTGAAATTCTCTTTTAAAAATATTTTCAATAAAACTCCATCTCTAGACTCTTATAAGATAACACTTATTTTTTTATGATCTGTAATAATATATGTTATTTATACTACAATAACATAAAAATTAAAAAGCCTTTAATTTAATTTGTAGCAGGAAAAAAGTTACAGTTTTAAATTTACTTAATTTACTAATTTTATTACTTATTTTATACTGGTCTATAGATTTATTAACTATCTTTCTTATCTACAGGAAACCCTCCACGGGTATAGACCTCCTCCAAAGACTCCCAGATTTCTATGTCTTGTGCTTTATGCAACCCGCTTGGACCTACTGTTTTTTGTTCTACAACTTTTTACAAATCTTGATAAACAACATATCTACAAATATAATGTATATTTGGTGTTATTTATGTAATGAATTTATCAATGTAACAATTACTTTAGTTCTATGTCGAAACGCGCCGCATATTTATAATGTTATTATCTCAGGAAGGGGGAGATCTCTTAAAGAGATAACTTCATCCTATGTAGGTGGAGGTTCATGTGTTTGTTCTTTGTATGTTTTTATTTTCTTTTGTTAGTTTAGGTGGTACATAAATAAATAAATAAACAAAATATTTATAAATTAATATTGTACTTATGTGTGCGTGCGTGACAGTTTCGAGCAAATGATCTTCGTGCGTGGTCGGTTTTATATTCTTAATAACGAACTCTGAGAAATTTCGTTTAAACTTATTGGATGTTTTTTCAATTATTTTTATAACCTGTGGCTGTGGCTGATGGCTGTTGGGAAAAATGATGATATTTGCTCATTCATATATTACAAAATATAAGTTGTGGAGGGTTTTTTGAGGTTGAGGGTACTTATCAGATTTAAAAAGGGCAGCCATCTGGAGAAGAGTGAAAGGAACGAATGTATATTTTTATCTTTTTCCCTCGGCAAATAAAATAAAGCTACAACACTGTTAATTAATGCCGCTTTTCGGTAACAATGCGTACTATATTGATCGATTCGTCTCAAATTCTCTACGAGTTAATTAAATACTCGTGTTTCAATTCACAACTCTATTTTTACGAACAATAGACATTATACAAATATTTTAATACAAACGAGGGCGTATGTGTAATTATATGTGTATGTGTAATCTATACTATAATATTATAAAGCTGAAGAGTTTGTTTGTTTGAACGCACTAATCTCTGGGACTACTGGCCCGAATTGAAAAATTATTTTTGTGTTGAATAGTCCGTTTATTGAGGAAAGCTATAGGGGATATATCATCTCGCTGTGACTAATAGAAGTTAAGCGGCAATGAAAAATGTTACAAATCTAATATAATCTAATAGGTTCTGACTGACTTAGTTATAGCATACAGTTTAAACCGCAGGTCGTAGAGATAGTAAAATTGGAGGATACATTTGTTTTTCTACGTAGTGATGTACTAAGAAAAGATTTTTAAATGCCACCCTTAAGGCCACCCCCACCAAAATTAAATATTAATTTTGTATGGAACCACGAGGACGAAGTCGCGAGCGACCCCTGGTATTTTATATAATTTTTAAAAATGTAATCTCTACATGACACAGACGTCAAAATAATGGTTCTTAAGATTGTTGTTATGTACGTAACAAAATTAAAGATGTACAATATTTGCTGATGGAGTGTGAAAAGGACGAAAGAGAGAGAGAGCTTTTGGTAATAGAGTTGAACTTAAATATATATAATGTTGGTATTATATCATCTATATTATCAGATCCTACTTCAGAATTAGCCACAAAGTTTTGTTCCCTAGTAACGATAATAGTACTCTGTGTAATATGATTCTTAAATAGTCTGAATATTGTAACTTAATTTATTTACTTTATTGTTGGTTATAAGAGGCGATGGACCTGTGTCCTGATTGTCCTTGTGTAATCCTTGTGTAATTCTTGTAATAAAAAAAGATTGTTTTTTCTGTTAATTAATAATTGTTAATATTAATTACAATGAAATGATGAATGACTTTAAAGAAATTTTGTGTAATTATAGGTTATTGCTATGGTTAACCCTTAGGGTAGGTACTTTTTACCAACGAAGATAGTTGTTTTTTTTTTTTGTAAAAAATACAAAACTAAATTTAATTATAATATTATAAATGTACTCGACTAACTTTAACTTGGTGTTGGCTTTTTATCTAAGTCATTTAAGACATGTACAATTATTTTTATTTCGGAAAATTGTCTGTCTGATTTGAAGAACAAAACAAAAGAAACAAAGTAACAGCTATTCTAGTATAAATTTGTTGCCACTTGTCTTAATATGATACGTTAATAGATTTTTTAAATCAATAAATTGATTCAAAAAACTTAATAAACTTCATTTATTTACTATTTATTTATTTATTATTATTTTTTTAATATTTTATTGATTATAATCCTATTATAATTATTGGTAAACTGACATTTTCTTTGGAGAGACCCTTAAGTTGCGATTTTAATTTCTCTTAAGCAATTTCTTACTTATTGTATATTGTAAGTTTCTTAAACATCTCAAGTTCATCTCAACATCCTAAGTTTTAAGTTTATTCCCAAATAAACCGCAGATTAGAATTTCAATACGTTATGAACCAGCTACGTCATCTTCGTTAGACATTTGAGTTTCTAATATACGCTGAAAATTATGTTAGTAACGATTTTTGATGAATAATTCGCTTCCTCAATAAATTTTTTTGCAACATTATTTATAATATTATAAGTAATTCTACAACATTGAAGTACTAATTGCTAACGAGTGCCCAGACGAGTGTCATTACCTCGAATAGAATTCAATTCCTATGAGTCTCACATCAAATCGAGTTTTAGAAATAGAAATTCCAAAATATGGTTTTTCTGTTGTTATCGTTTTCTCTTTAATAAGGTTCACAGTTCACACTTTATAAATAAATATGTCATTGTAATAATAAGTAATTAGTCAAGTAAGAGATGTAGGTAAAACTTAAAAAAAAAGACTGTTAAGATATCCTACAGTTGAGTAAAGAGACACTTATAAAAATATTGAAATACTAGAAAATGTTTTAAAAAGACACTTTCCTATTGGATGCGGTGTAAGCCTTTGATATGAACGTATAAGTATGCCTAAGAGAATTGAGCTACCGGGTTCTTCTCCATTTCTTTTTCCTTTATCTGTTTGCTATGCCAATTATCTTCATAGATATGAAACATTCAGAACTCGTATATTACAGACTACTTACCACCCTGACATTTTTATTAGAAATATAAATAAAAAATATGTTAAGCAAATAAATATACATCAAATATTTAATAATAGACAAACAGACGTACGTATTTAACATGTAATATGATACCAATTACTTGACTCTAAACGATGATGTAATTCAAGATGGACAGATAAAGTTCTAGAACATAATAATGTATATGAATTTATTATTTAGTTTATTGCTATTACAAGCACGTGGAACCAGTGAGATGAGATGCAAATGTGACGCATATAGTAAATGTGGCATATGTAGCAAATGTGCCTCATATAGTCAATGTGCCGTATGTAGCAAATGTGCCTCATATAGTCAATGTGCCGTATGTAGCAAATGTGCCGCATATAGAAAATGTGCCATATGTAGCAAATGTGCCTCATATAGTAAATGTACCGCATATAGTAAATGTGCCATATGTAGCAAATGTGCTTCATACAATAAATGTACCGCATGTAGTAAATGTGCCATAAGTAGCAAATGTGCCTCATATAGTAAATGTGCCGCATATAATAAAGGTGTCGTATGTAACAAATGTGCCGCATATAGTAAATGTGTCTCATACTACTAATGTGCCGTATATAGCTAATGTGCCACATATAGCAAATGTGCCGCATATAACAGATTTTGCTACATGTACAGCGAAGTAAGGAAAATTAGCATTTAATAATTAATTCCCGCTTCATTGCTTAACTTAATAAGAGATCGCTATTGCGAAGGAGTTTTGTAGCTATTTATTATACCAGAAGGTTTGATATTATCACTGGGACGTCAAACTCACGATTCTTTAATTTACTATTATGATATAGTATATAAAATATAATCTAAGGTTTCAATGTTTATAAACCTAAAAGTACATCTTTTATTACATGTATATATTAGAGATGCGCCCTATATTCGGTAAGTATTCGGTATTCGGCATCTTTTTCGCTATTCGTATTCGGCCGAATTATTCGGCTTTGGTGCCAAATATATTCGGTTCGAGTATTTCTATTTTTTTGGCTACACGACATGGTAAAGAATTAAAAGACAAAACTAAAATTTATGTCTTAGTGTATGTATTTATATTTATACTACAAGTCAAAAAATTTTATAAATAATATCTTGAATAAAGCTTAACATAAATCAGAATTTGTTTTTAAATCACAAAACAATATTTTTAAATCAGAAATTAACATATTTATTCATCTATCATCGGTGGCAAAGCTCGCCCATGGTTTAATGCCGAATGTGGTCATGCTCAAGACCGAAAACATTCGGCATATCTCATTTGGGCTGATGCTCGAAGCCGCAAAACTCCGGATGTAAGTTCGAAGAAGAGAGCCTTTAACCAAGCTGCCAAGTCCTACAAAAAGGCATTGCGGAAGGCTCGTCTCGATCGAATCGCTAAGAATGGCGAAAAGCTCTCTGTCAGACCAACTGGCAGTCGAGCTTTCTGGTCTCTTGCGAAAGCGATCGAGTCGAATTTCTGCCAACCCTCACTGCCTGCTCTGCTGAAGCCGGATGGATCCCTGGCCCACACAGCAACAGAGAAAGCGAACGTACTTGCTTCTCTGTTTCCTGATAATTCGCATCTAGACACTGGCAATGCTTCTCCAGCACATCTTCCTCACTGCGGTGTTTCGATGCCTGAAATCCGCATCACTAACAAAGAGGTATGGAGAACATTGTGTCGTTTAGATGTGAATAAAGCCAGTGGTCCTGATGGTATACCAGCCATTCTGCTCAAGACATGCGCAGCTGAGTTGTCTCCTGTACTGACACGTCTGTATCGTCTCTCTTTCATGACTGGAATAGTGCCGAAATCCTGGAAGCTTGCTAATGTGCAACCCGTGCCCAAAAAAGGCAGCCGTGCCGACCCTGTCAATTACAGACCGATTTCAATAACCTCCATACTCTGCAAGATTATGGAGCGTGTATTGAACTCGCGCCTACTAGCATACCTAGAAGGTAACGATCTCCTCAGTGACCGACAGTACGGGTTTCGCCGTAATAGGTCTACTGGGGACCTCCTAGTGTATGCTACTCACATTTTAGGCGAGGCCATCGAGAAGAACGGAGAAGTGGTCGCCGTCTCTCTGGACGTCTCGAGGGCATTTGACAGGGTCTGGCATGCGAGCCTTATAAGCAAGCTTTCAGCGTATGGTATATCTCCTGGTCTGATCGGCTGGGTAACGGACTTTCTGAGCCACAGATCTCTCCGAGTAGTTGTCGACGGGTATTCCTCGGAACCCTTGACAATAAATGCCGGAGTGCCTCAGGGGTCCGTTCTTTCTGCAACTCTGTTTCTGCTGCACATTAATGATCTGTTGAAGCCCGGTATCTATGGGTATGCAGACGACAGCACAGTTGTAGAAAGATATCTGCCGAGTACTCGGGCTAGTCGAGTTCAAGTACAGTCTGAAAGAGAAGCCATGGTGCAACGTTTGAATGACAAACTTCAGGCAGTCTCCGCATGGAGCAATGCCAATCTTGTCAAGTTCAACGCCACCAAAACGCAGACGTGTCTATTCACCGCCAAAAGGAGCCCTTTCACCTTGGCTCCTACTTTCCAGAATGTATCCTTGGAATACAGTGACCGGCTTCAGTTGTTAGGCTTAGAGATTTCCTCGAACCTCAACTTTGGTCGGTTCATTGAGTCCAGAGCAAGAGCAGCAGCAGCAAAGCTTGCCGTTCTGGCGAAGGTTCGGCAGTACTTTACACCGGGACAGCTTCTTGTTTTATACAAAGCACAGATCCGGTCGTGTGTAGAGTACTGTGGTCACATATTTGCTGGTGCCGCAAAGTCTCATCTTGCGGTTCTGGACTCAATTGAGAGGCGAGCAAAGAGGCTTATAGGCGATCCCGAATTGGTCGGAGCCGACCTCCAAAGCCTTGAGCACAGGCGTAGAATTGCTAGCCTCTCAGTATTCTATAGGATACATTTTGGTGAGTGTGCGCAGGAATTACACAATTTAATTCCCCCGTCCCCCTTCCATCACCGGACGTCCCGACGCACGGCAGGTTTTCATCCTTTTGTTGTGGACATTCCACCTGTCCGAACGAAACGCTTTGCTTCCTCATTTTTACTGGGTACAGCAAAGGATTGGAACAGCTTGCCTGCGTCGGTATTTCCGACCGAATACAATGTGGGTGTCTTCAAGCGAAGAGTGAATAGGTTGCTAGGGTAATGCGCCTTACCACCTAAGACTACATTCCACTTACCATCAGGTGGAATGTAGTCAAGCATTGCCCTAGATCATATAAAAAAAAAAAAAAAAATCTATCCAGTAGCAACACGTAACATGTTAATTATGACCAAAAAACAATGAATCGGTAAACCGAATAGTATTCGGTGAAAAACTATTGGGCGCATCTCTAGTATATATCACTATTGAATATTACTCTGTGACGTCACACGACATCTAATCTTTGAGTTTGACATCAAACTTTTATGTATTTGACATCGACAGAGTGAACTAAATAAAAATCATTAATATATTTGTAATACGTATAACATATAAAGTTCTTAGCACTCAATATAAAGTATATATTATACTATCCCAAATCTAATTAATTAAATATACTTATATTGGAATACACAGTTTTCTCATTTCATATTAATTTATAATATCCAACAATTTTGTCTCAAAACTTGTTAACAATTGTTTGCTACTGAATCATGTATCCGAAGTAGAATATATTTGTGATTTCAGCGGGGAATTAAATTATAAGGCTTTATACACACTTGGTATATGCAGACTACAATGAAATTATGATTACCTAATAATATATATACACGTAAATATATCCATATGTATACAAATATATATTTAAATGATTAATAGGGAAAAACATTTCTATTTAATTTATTTATAAAGAAATGCAATCTAAGAGAAGTAATTGTATTTAAATATAACAGATGGTTTGTATACAAAATAGATTGCGCTATGATTGTTTTAATTACTCCATTATTCGAGTAAATTAACTAAACTAATTCAGTAAGTTTTGTCTTCCTACTTAATTATGTATGTAACTAACTAATAGGTAATATGTTAACCAACTTTTATCATCATTAACGAACTGACGCACGACTCTATCAAACCACGACTATTTTCCTTGGGATGTTACAAAAACATTTATATTATTATGTAAACCACAATATTTACATTAAATAAATTTATTATGTATAAATCTCCAAAGAAGGGTGTTATGAATATATCTGTTTGTTTGTGCGAGTCATTTTTATCTGGATACAAAGTCTCGATTTAGTTCCAAAGGGTAGGTCCATTGAGAGGAAACCGGTAAAAACTGCATGGAGACTCTTAAATTATGTATAAATTTACAAAATGTTCTAGCATTGAGAATTGTTACGGTAGAATTAATTACATTAAAAAAAAGCGTGGTACATAATACTGTCACATTTTATGAATGTGACTCAATAGTCAGTCACTACTGGAAAATCAAAGATATGTGAATTAATAATAATATTAAAATTTAAAAAAGTATCTATTATTTGAGTTTTTTGCTTTTTCTTCTCTACGGATCGTGTTAGACCATAGCGTTGATAAAATAATATCGAATTGTGTTTTCTTTTTCAAAAACTGTTATAACAAATTGATTTTATCTATTTTCAGGTAATACGCGGTGTTCACATCGAGCCAGCTCATATAGTGAAAAAACGTAGTATAGACCAACCTTTACGTATAAGTATATTTTATGACCCCTCTGTATATAGGTGAGTATTTACATATTATAATTCAAATGCAAAATATCTTTAACCAAGTAGTAGTAGTAGTAGTAGTCCAGTATACCACCAGCTCGGAATGCTGCCCTGCTGAGAAGAGCTGACCAGAAACTCAACAGTTGATCTTTTCAAATGCAATTAAACAATATTTGACAAATTATCATAGTGGCGCAATGGGGCTGGGGTTCGATTCCCGACAGGGACGGGCATGTATGTGTCGAGTATAGATGTCTGTATTTCTGGGTTTGGCCGTTTATTAAATATATTGCTATATATTGCTATATAATGCTGGCATTTATAAAGTGTATTTCTATGTGTTCGTATCGTTGTCTAACACCCTAACACAAGCAAATAAATTAATTACTCAGGTGTTACATCAATGTGTGTAATTTGCCCTGTTATATTATTATTATAATAATTGATTGTTAATGCTTATATAGACATTAACGTATTTTGCTAGTACTGCACCTGATTTAAACAGACACAGCTGCAGGAAAACGTTCAAAAGAGATTTTACTTCACTTTTGAATTCATTTTTAAAGAAAAGAGCTAAAATGAAACCTTTGGCAGACTCTGAGCAGTTTTAAAATCAAGTTAGATCCCACAAAGGAATCCTTTTCAGTGACTCCATTACATCAGGGAAATCTACTTCATTGTATAAATTCTACTCAGCAGTCAATATATATATGATATAGAAAAGGACTGACTTATTACGATCTATGAATGTAGGACTGCTCTGAAATACTTGCATGGATGTTCCTAAAAATACGAATGTTCGGCAAATTTCCAATCTTATAAAGTTGTAAAAGTTAAATCATTTTCGGAGTCACAAAAATTAAACATTATATGAAATAAAAAAAGTTGTTTAAGAAGAAATCGAGATTTTTCCTGCGTCATATTATATGTATATATTCAGAATGGTAAATTGAAAAGCGGTCAACGACATAGTAGTTCATTCGATAGAGCGAAGGGAACGGTAACCGAGAACGCACCCTCGAGATTTGCCTGTTGGTCGTTTATTTCCTTCCATATATTAAGTTACCAACCCATAAAACGTAGATGTTAAGTAAAATAGAGTTTACAAAATTAGCTGAAACTTTCTTGTATACCTAAGTCCTGCTCGTATAGTTTACATTCATGAAGTTTATATTCTAGATTACAAAACTAAGGTTTGCTAGGAAACAAGCAGTGACCAAAGAACTTCTGAGCAGTTAACAAACAGTGAATAGATCTTAGTTACTAACTTAAT
Source organism: Napeogenes sylphis (assembly GCA_959347405.1). Classification (NCBI taxonomy): domain Eukaryota; kingdom Metazoa; phylum Arthropoda; class Insecta; order Lepidoptera; family Nymphalidae; genus Napeogenes; species Napeogenes sylphis. The sequence goes on from OY365785.1 coordinate 31,580,100, forward strand.
TTAACTGCCTAGATTTAAAGTCACTAAAGACGTAAGTTTGTCATTTGAAATCTTTCGCTTGGTCCTAGAATCTGAAATTAGTTGCATCATACAAACTGTGCGGAATTATAAGTTAGAATACGTGCTTCAAATACTTGATACCATTGCATATATCGTATTTATTTAAATACCAAATAATATTAACTAATCATATTATATAACATTGTTGACCTTATAACGACTTTTATTTTACCAGAACCATTTAATACTTTTCCATTTCTAAGGTAATGAAAAAGGTAATCCGCCATCTTGGGGCAGTGGCAATTTTTAATTAACTGTACAATTCTGTCATTGTATAGAATTATATTTTTTTCTTGTCACACAACTCTTGCATTTCACATTCATAAACGACCGATCCCCTTGGTAATAAAATATGTAACGCGCCATCTTGGAGCAGCGGCCATTTTGAATTTATTAAAATTGAATTTGCCAGAAATGTGTCAAAGTTTCAGATAAATTTATTGAACTAGTTTAAAATTCAGTATTAATATTTAATCAATCAAAATCGGCGATAACTAAAAATGTCTTTAATTTTATAAACACTTTAGTTTAAGTTTTTATTATTGTGAGATAATAGCTAATATTTTTTTTTCTTTACAGGTTAGAACTAGAAAAATTCATCATGATAAATGTAAGTTCTTTTTATTGTTTTATAATGTTTTCCAACTTATACATGAAATTTTGTTGTTCCTGTTTATTACCCTGTTCCATGACTGATTTTGTTATATATTTGGTACTGAAGAACCTGTATGGCAATTAGTTTTAGTTGAAGATAGGTGCGGTTGTAGCGATGAAGTTATTTTTGGAAGTATTTATATTAATTTGTATTTTTAACATAGACAACGTTGGTTCACAGTTATGAACATTTGATTCATATCATACCGTTTGAAAGCAGAAGTTTCAAAGATTTGAGTAATTATTCAATATATAATATTTAACAGGAGCTACAGGAGTATTCAATATATTAATCAGTTTACTGAATAAATAAGTATCATTAAGCAACGGTGCCCCCATCCAGGAACAAGATGGGTAACCTGCACCTCCAGTTGATCGGAACTATTATAAGTAACTTAACTTTTAAAAAGACATACCTTGTGATTTGTACGTAATAGTGTGGTAGACCTGCCGTTCAAATACGGCTAGGCTCGACCGGTGGTCCCGCTTTCGTAGAGGAAGATCTGGAAGTTTCTATTATAGCTATGTTTTCTTAGGTATACTATGGAATCGGTAATTTTTATAATGTCCATTTGTAACGACACCAAAAAATGTCTAAGATATATTACATAAATGTATTATTTTAATTGTCCAATTGTATTATATATATAGCTCTTATTATTTATTGTTTTTACGGTTTGGATGATAAATTAAACACTGTGAAAGCAATGAAACCTTTATAAATAATATAAACTCCAAAATAACAGACTTTATTCATAATTCATTCATATCAAAATAATATCCTGTTTTCTCTTTTATCGGCGCTTAATTAAATTAGTCCAAGTTATTTTCGAGATGTTATGAAATAATAGAATAAAATTTAAGTTTTCCATTTTATTTGTAAATTTAAATGTTATTTCAGAAACAGTGTTAATTCTCGCATACTAATTAGTATATATAGGTATATATATATAATACTTTGTTATTCATTTAAAAACTATGTTGAGATGAAAAATATGGTTCGAAGCATTTATTATATATTTTACATGTTATTTTAAGGCAACGTTTTATAATTTTAATGTTCAAAACGTTATATTGACACAGTCTCAAAGATCTCAATGTATCTCTTAAAATCTTTAATTATTAATATTATATACCTCACAATGAATTATGTTTTATTGACATTCATTATTTTTTCATACTTAGGTTTTAACCTTTGATTTATGATTATTATAAAATTTATTAACTTATCTTATAACTGTTCCAGAACACAATACTTCCAGAAGCCGTGAAGTTCTGGGAGGAAGCCCTTAAAGTTAGGAAAACTGGGGGACCAATTAAACTTAATAGGTGAGTAGCCAGGTGTCCCTTAAGGGGCCCGGGAATAGTAACCTTGTGTTTTTTAGAGCTTATCTTTATATAAAAAACCATTACTGTAGTCCTACACAGATTACAAAGTAATTACATATAAAATATGTTATTTATTTAAGTGTTGTAAATTGTGTTTCTACAGGTCTTTACTGTAAACAGAGTCGTTACGAATAATAAAACGACATCAGTTTTTTAACGACTTTGTTTTATTTTATTGCGAACTGTCAAATATTAATGGAATCGATTTAAAAAGAGATTCTCTTAAATTCAAAATGTAATTCCAACTATACTTAAATATAAAGAAGCAAGCAAGGAATAGGTACCAAGAATGTTCCATTCATCTGCTCAACTGAAAATAAACAACTTTTATTGGTTAGCACAATCCTGAGGTTTGTATATTTATCTAATGCTTCTGAATTCTAAATGCTTCCATTTGCGATTTATCCAAATATTTATTACAAATACATAATATGATTACAGATAAATAATATTTTATTACTAAATAGATCCAGATTTCAAATGCTTCAAGACCTAGGCAGCTGGTATATTTATTAGTCGTAAACAATGTACTAAATACATACGTTCTTTGGTTTCGATCGTTTCTTTACAGATTCTATTTAAAATTTCGAAGGGGTTTTGATAGGTTGGAGAGTTTTATGGAAATTAAAAAAATATATTTTTGGGATATTTCTATAAAACAAAAGTTGGTTGTTATTATTATTAGTTTTGCAATATTTTTTTTTTATCTTGAATCTTTTATTTCATGAGAACTATATTTACCTACGTACGAATGTAAGATTAAAAAACTGATGACGTGGTATCCAGACACATTGTGATTTAAGTAAATTGAGTTATACTGCAATCTCGTAGTCGTTTCGAGATAAATACGTAAGAATACTTAGTATTATCAAGATCCAGTCGCAAAGAGGTATTTTCTTATTTATCTCCGAGACTGTATATATATACAGACTAAACGATTTAAAGCTGCCGGAGTTTGTATATTGAACTATTTCTGTAGTAAAGGAGATAAATATTTTTTTTTTTTAAACAAAAAGTGATGTTTTTTAATCCCCGACCCAAAAAGAGGGGTGTTATAAGTTTGACCTGTGTATATGTGAGTTGAATGAGTGAGTTTTTTAATCGAAACCCTAAAGGACGAATCTTAAATAAAAGCAAATTATCAAGACACATAATGTAAAAACAATATCATCCATTAGCTCCACAAAAAATTGTGAAATAGACTCCATCGTCAACGAACGCACAACTGTCCCGACTTCTACGACTTCCGATGGCAACGATTTCATTAAGTACATAATAATATTATTTTTATTTTTTTTATGTGTTTTGCTGTATTGGAGGTTTTTTATTTAATTTTTTTCCTAGTAATAAATACAAGTGTTTTCATTTTTACAATATAGGTTCTAAGACACATGGAGTGTTTTAGTAAAAAAAAATAATGCTCCATCTATTTTCTTACTAAATCTTTTGTTGAATACACATTTACCACTCTGCAGTTTCATGCACAAGACGACATGTCAAAAGTTTTAGAGGAATAGTGTCTAGAAAGTCCCTCGCCTAAAGATTAAGTTAAATGCCTAGTAAAGATCCATGTTATCGTGGTAGCCGAATGTCTGGCATTTAGTATTGCACTCTACATTGACGATACTACTACAATAACTATAAGCTATAAACTCTGCCAAAGACAACCTGGATAAAAACTAACAAATGTTTGTGCTTCTCGATCGTCGTGTTGCTTACTTTTAAAACATACTTTTAATTGGCAGTTTGTTTCTGGATCGTATTAAAAATGTTTGATTCGTCTCCTATCGTAATGACGTCAGCACAGCGAATAATATGCTTCCAATTTATCACGGCATGGCGCCTACGAAAACCATTGCAGGAAAATGTTCTAGTCTTTTTTTTTGTTCTAGTACCAGACCTTTTTTTTTATAACTGGCGAGAGTTTAATGTTGGTACAAAAATACTTGTACAAACATATTTATAAACAATCGAAACTCCGAATAGCCTACGTATGTACAACCACTGGAACCTAAATTGTAATACTGTGGTTAAGTTAGTAAAATCATATATCGGGTAGGGCCGGGGGTGTCAACTAGTTTCATATTTATATAAAAATAACAAGAATATAACATTAGAATAGGCTTTATTACTTCGTGTATCTTAAAAAGTTTTGAAATTTGGAATACATATTAGTATCGAAATATTATATTGAAGATTGATTTTGATTATTAGATTGATTGATTGATTTTAGATTGATAATATTAGATTGATTGATTTTAGTTGGTGAAGTCCTTCTTATATCACTGTGTAGAAAGGTAACCCAATTAAGGCTTATTGTAGACCATATCTTGACATAGAATGGGTACTTCGTAACCGATCAGCTGGTTGCAGTTCGGGCAGTAGTGGTTCTTGTACTTGCAGAAGTTAGTGCAGTATATCAGCAGTGTTATTGGGGCGAATCTAGAACAAATAACCAATATAAATAACATGTCAAATTAAATTAAATTGATCTGAAATTAAAGAGTAATTAGAGTACTAAAATATTTGCTATTTTGAACTATATATAATATATATATACATATAATAGACATGTCAATCTTATTTAATTTATAAGGACGGTATTTTTTTTCTTGACCAGATTATTTCTCCGAGGTTAGGGTTTCGAATTCTTGCCCGTATCAAATATTTTTCGTTATTTTCTAACATTTAAATATTTGGTATATAATAGGATCATTTCCACCAAGTACCAGGCAACCATAACCATTCAAAAAGGTAAAAATTCACTTAACAAACTCATTTGTTATCGAATAATAATGTAAAGGTTGTTTTTATTCGATATTAATACCAATATTTTACCTAATATGTCGTATCTATAACTTCTAACGTGAATGTCCTCTTAACATTTAACATAACCATTGGAGAAACCCGCGCAGTCATAAGGAACCGTTAATACCAAGTATGTAATTTTGTAATTTACAACTTATCTAAGACTAATGAGTACAATCTACTCTTAAGTGGCTTCTCTGATGTTAAGATGAAAGTGATTTATTTAAACAGATAGAATATTTACATTAAAGAATATTATTTCTATAAGAAATTGAGTTTTACTATGGGATAAAGAATATTTTTTTTGAAGAGGGATTGCTGAGGATGCTGTTTTTGTTGATGGTTCCGGGTATGTCGTATGCGATGACATAACATAGTGGACTCTTCTCCCTTACTCTTTTATGCCTTACGTATTTAACCGATCATCATTCAACTATAAACACCAGCACAGGGATACAGAAAAGGGTACATTTATGCCGAAAAAAAGTTTTGTTTCCGAGGATAGAAAAATAACGTTTAGACATTCTGACCTAACAAGAATGTTTTGTTCTTGTTAGCCAGATCTGAGCCAGTCAGGTGTCTTACCGATGATGTCGCTTACAAAAAGCTGTTTCAGTTGAAACAAACTTACACGAATAAAAATATAAGAGCCAGGACGTGGGTGAGAGCTCCATTTTCCTGAACAGCCAGCGTGTTGACTTGAAGACCGCAGTGAGGACAGAACAGTAACTTTCTATTGTCACTGGCTATACCCACTGCAGCACTACGATCTGAAATAATAAAACATAAAGAGAGAAGAAAATTAATTGAGAAAAGAAATTGAGTATGAAAGTCTTTAATATGTATCACTCTTTCTCTCTTTCTCTCTCCAAAACATTATCAAGTTCAAATAAATGAGATTATCAATAGAAATGATATAAAGACTTACACATCGATTTCAACGATCGATTGACTACAAATTTTAAATAGGCCATACCTGGAACCATACCGTCGCTCTACCATTGAGCTACGGTATCTAGTGTATGGTATTGTATTGATTTTTGACTATCTTTAAGCAAATATAAAAAGAAAGTTTTATATTTATTTACATATATAAACAAATCTTGAACTGCAAAATCAATACAATAATGAGATACTGCAATATTCTATTCTCAAATTTTGAATGAGTGCCAAGCCCGGTATAGAATATCATTGTAATTGAAATACAAACCAGATTGAAATTTAATCAAAATAAACATTTTAAGTAATTGATGAATTACCATAAACGAATATTTTTTGAATAAATTAATTACTTTTAATTTATTTTAAAAAATATCAATTGCAACTGATGGCTACAGGTTATGACAATAAACATTAAATATACTCAAAATATATCAAATTTTGACATTGAACTCTACTGACACTCTTTAAAATATGCAATTAAATTACACAGTTATTTAGTCATTATCATCTGAACAGCAATATGTTCATTACACAAATGTTGTACCATGTAGAAATTTAACCCTGAACTCTTTAGCTCATCAATATGGGTCACTAATTCCTTAACCAACAGATATATTGAGCACCTTAAATGTTTTTAAATGTTTTTGAAATAACTCACCAGGTACTACCACAACAGTCCTTGGTGGTTCAGAATCTGTTCTTCTGTCTACTTCAGAATACGCGGGAGGTGGTTCTGGGAACTCGGATACTGGGATCGGTGATAGAGGGAAGTCGTCTGGTGTCCGTGATCCGTAAATGTACGTTTCTTTGGACATAAGTGGTGGTACTCGAGACTGGGTGTCAGCTGAAAGAACATTATTTTTAATTAATTAAAAAAATATATTCTTCGTCATTGTGGTAGAAATGTTTCGATTGTGGAGAATAGGATGAGGTTATCACAATATTATCATTGAATAAAAATTAAATTAAAAATTAAAAAAAAAACCCCACAAAAAGACTTCTAGAAAGGGTAAAAAATAATACATACTTATTGAAGTCGTTGTTTCGGGAAAGCGTTGTTGGTACAACGACGATGATGTCAATTTTCGGAGCTAACGAAGGAGGACTTAGGCTATACGATTTGCTTTTCTTATTTCGTTATTTGCCTTGGTAACTTACTTGCATTTTAATTTCTACCTTTATTTATAGTTCCTCGACGCAACGACTTGCATAAGTACATATCAATTTATGTTTTATCCGTTTAGAAAACTTTGTATTCGCGGTTTTTAAATGTTTATTTTTTTGTTTTTAGCTTTTTAAAGTTGTTTTACTGTTTTCTATTGAAACTACGAACATACTTATTTTCACCTGTTTAGGTTTTTCCGAACATCTCGACGACCCCGTCATTCTATTTAAAAAAAACCCAATCAAATCCTTCCACTCGAGACCAAAGACAGACACACAGACACACGTCAAACTTATTGAGGTTTTGAGATTTTTGGGTAGAGGGTTAAAAACATATAAAAGGAGTTCATTTTTCAACTTAATTTACTATGGGTTCAGAATTTTCCTTCCACGGTTCCAAAGGTCTCCTACCCTTCCAAGAGAAAACCGTCAAGAAACTTTCAATTTATTTAGAAAATTCCACTGACTCCACAATTCAAATAGTATTAACTTTTCTATGATGATGTTTGTAACGACCGATGGAGATTTTAACAACTGTGTTTAAATTTTGTGATATTAAGAGAATTAACTCATGAAATCTGAAATTTTCATACACTTATTGTAATTGATCAGAAAAAGCTGAAAAATAAGACACTATTTTCAAATATGGTACCTTGGATACCTATTGGATTAGACCCACTGGAACCACCAGCCATGGGAGTTCTTGCGTCTGAACCACTAGGACCTGGTATAGATCCCGGCGTGTCTGTTATTGGTGAATCTTGGTTTCTGCTGACATTTATCCGCCTGTCTTCAAATGGGTCATAAAATATTGTGTCCTGCAAAATTTTAATTCCTTAATCAAATGTTTGGTTACATAGACATTAACACCTCTATGAATTCCAATAATTTCACAAGAATTTCTATCACAACCCATCTTAATAGAGTGCCGAAATATGTCTTCGAAGTAACTCGTAATATGTTCCTTTGATAAGTTAATTACTTCAATTAAAAGTTTAATCGACAGAGGATGAGATACCTCACCTTCCTTAAACTTGTCAATATTATGAAAGCACTAAATTTGGCTGTTATCGCCAGAAATTATCTTAAGAGACAGGCATCTTATTTTATTAAGAAATCTTATTAGCATTGTTATTAATTCAGTCCCAATATATCCGTTTCTTTTGGATTTGAGTTCCAATTATTGTAATAGAAGATTTTTAAAATCGTTAAATTATAGCGGCGCAATGGGGCTCGTGTTCGATTCCCGACAAGACAGGCCTGTATGGGTTGAGCATAGATGTCTGTATTTCCAGATTTGGTCGTTTATAAAATATATTCTCAGTATTTATAATGTGTATATCTACGTATGTCTATCGTTGTCTAACACCCTTAACACAAGCAAATAATTTGCTTACTTAGGGGATAGATCAATGTGTGTAATTTGTCCTGATATTATTATTATTTTCTAAAAGTAAGTCTTTTATAAGTTTCATTCGATATGTTTTTCAAATTAAAAATACCTCTTGTAAGTATGTTTTGTAAACGCTAGTCTAGTGATATTTGGTTAATTGAAATAGACGGGGATAAGTTTATGTACAAATATTAAGTAACAAGTTTTTTTTGTCTAACGGTAAACTTTTACAAAAATATCCATGCTTCAGACACCGGCGAAAGAATATTGGTGAGATCATAATTCCCATTAATATTGTTTTACTTGTTACATAATTACTTACTTCCACAAACCCTGTGTTGGTTTCCCCGCTTCTATTTTCATCTCGTCTGCCACTACTCTCTTGTGGATACATTATCGGTAAATCTATATAAATATTCATGGGAGGTTCCTCAGCATTTGGTTTCTGATCTGGTTTGGGCGAACCATATCCTGAAGTGCTCTGTAATTTTATCAACTTATTATGAATAACGTATGAGAATTTAACCACTTGATAAAAAAATATAATATGTTAAAAAAAAAAACTCAAAAGTCATACCCTATTTTGATTTTCTCTCCCATCTATAATAGGTTTTCGAGGTAAATTGGCCCATTTAAATGCTGTTTCTCGGTCTACTGATTGAACATCTGTGACGATAGGGTTTCTGTACGGGTAACCCTGGTAACCTGGATTGTTTTGTACACTTCTTGTTTCATACCGGTTCTGATTTCTCTGATCTGGAGTAATTATTGGAACATCTACACGCACATTCATCGAAAATTCATCGTAAGCCTTATTATTCTTTGGTATGTTTAAGTTGTCCGGTCTTGATGATCCCTGTATTAAGTTACTACACTGTAGTTATTTATAATATAGAATGAAAAATAAACCGATACGGGCGGAGATTCGAACCCGCGACCCTCGAAAAACTGTCCCGTCCCTCTAAGTTAAGCGATACGGTAGGTAGAGCAACGGTATTTTCATTCCATATTTATTAATATTTTAATAGGCTTGACATGGCATACATGCTTAATGATATTTTCAAACATTTTCAAAATACTAAGTCAAATGTCAAATAAAAAAATTAAAAAAAATTAAATGTCTTGTTTTCTCATATATTTTCACTTTTAATATGTTTACCCTGTTCTGACTAGCTCCTGCTTCTGTTATTTGGTTTCGAGGTAAATTGGACCATCTTGAAGCAGTATCTGGATCCACTGATTGAACATCTGTTACTATGGGGTTTCTGTATGGGTAACCCTGGTAGCCACCTTGGTTGCCGGATAGTGATGTCATGGCCTTAGATAAAGAGAAAGTTTAAATATATTAGTGGGATGTATATTTAGTAGGACCTACATTTTAGAAGGAATTGGAGCTGTTGGTTAATTTCATTAAAGGTGGCATGTGTTATAAAAACACACATACATATGACTAAAAAGATAATAATTAATAAAAAGCTATGACAAAAATATATGAGAACTCCTTTTATTTTATTAAATAACTAACATATCCAGCCCGCTTCGCCGGGCCTAATTTAAAGATGCATTAACTCAAAATGCAAAATAAACAATATATTCAATTTAAGAATTAACTTATTTAGTATTAACCACCGCGATAATATTTATGATTCAACCTGAATTTAATTTTCTTCTACTCGTATTTGTAGCTTGTACATGAATAGTGTCATAAAGTTATAACTGACCTTAAATAGTTTGTTGTAAAAAAAATATTAGTAGTAAAAAAACTGTCACTGACAGTTCAATAAAAAATGCTCCGATCGTTACCAAACTTTACAAGATTACCCTCTGGATCAATCCAAAGATCCTCTGAAAATTCAGTTAAAATCGGTCAAACCGTTTCGGAGTTTATCCGGAACATACATACATACTTTCTCATTTATAGGTATAGATTTAGCTTGTAATCTTTTGTTGTTGTTGTTCTTTATGTTTGTACAAATATGCCAAGAAGATATAGATATTAGAACATGAGAATGTTAATTATTAACTTTAGATAATTATAACCACAATAAGAAAAATGTTATTCCTAAATAATAAAACAGAACTAAAAAAAAAACCTTTTTTTTATTTTTTCTTTTATTTCTTCAAGAAAATAAAGGTATGTTCAATGACAAAAGCTTTGTAACTTAACTAAACTTAAACTTAGTTTACATTTGTAGAATGAATGAATAATTCATTAGCCTTGAAAATTCAATGAAGAATTAAGAACTGTCAGTTTTTTTGATAACCGTATTTAAAATGTACGTCAAATAAACCATTTTTCATAGTCTTATAGTTCTAACAATAAACATTCAGGTCGTAACCGAATCATATAAATACAACGAGCGTTAACTCAATTGGTTAAAAAAAATCTTTTTAAAAACAACATTTTTACTCAAAAAGAAAAACATACACACACACACACACACATATTGTGTATATGTATTTTGTCTAATATGACGTCAATGTCAATAATATTATCCTAAATATTTGCTTATCTAAGATTCATTGATTATCTCAGTTGTCGCAATACACGTAAATAAAGTTAAAAATAAAAAAAAATAAAATGTTTCTTTAAAAAAACCCGATATGACCTTGTAATGATCAAAATTCCTGCTGAAATTGAATATCAGATCCAATATTTGCTACTTATTTAAATTTTAATCTATCACTTGAATTATCATTACTGATAATCGACTTATAGATTGAGTTTATAAGTCATCTAAGGTTAATTTCAATCTTGGTTTGTGGTTGGAATTAAAATCTGTCAAACCTCAGAACCCTCAATCTGGTCATTCTTGATATGATAAATTATTAAAAGACTATTTATTGTAAACTATAGACAAAAAATACACAAATAGAAAAAAAAACAAAAAACAGTTTGTTCTGGGAATACAGAAAACAGAAAAATATAGAGTAGACAGCAGTACTTCCAGACAACTTAGAATGAACTGCGTGTACACTTTAGGAGAGTGGAGTAGAATATTTAAGGTGCATTATCTAAATTGAATATTATTTTTTTATTTAAGTTTACTTCATCTCTATAACACTGACAATATTCCGTATAGCATAAACACAGTTGTATTTTTGTAAAATTTTGTTTTAGCCTCTAATGAAGTGGCGTACTGTCAAATAATTAAGAATCCAATCATCCTACTGGAAATCATTAGGGTCAATAATAATGATTTTTTTTTTATATAACGTAAGTTAAAAATAAATTTTACAATTATTATAAACTCTTGGTCAATTATCAGTATATATATATATATTATCTATATTATCGTTTTGTTTTGTTCTATTATCTTCCCCTTTTCATTAAAATGTACAACAGTCTATTCTCCAATATGAGAGATATTTTATTGACCTGTCTATTGAACTAAGCTAAAATGACAAAACAAAGTATTTCACTGGAACATTCATATTCTCCGGTATCACTTTTTCGCAAAACAATTTCTACGTCAACATTGCTTTTTAATTATCTACACAAACAATAATCTCATCTTCTTTGTGTTCATTGTCATCATCATTACTGTCGAGAAATCCTTGATTATTATATACTTCAATAAAACGTTGATTTAATTAAATTCAGATGGAAAATGGATGACATATACGAATATTTAACAAACTATAAAATACACTTACCTTGAATGTAAGGTAATCCTGTCTACACTATCACACATTCCGTTAGTGTTCACTTCCAAACGATTTGTGAAAGCTATGACACTTTATCTTATCACTGATAAGGTATCTGTTCGTCAAGCCGGTGTTGCTTTGACAGCGCATAAATTACAATTTTAATTCATTGATGTTCTTTACTAGGTGTATAACCTGGAGCGTGGTTTATAGCTGAGAAATGAGTTTGAAGCTGGAAGTAATTACTGTAAAAAAATAGAACTCTACGATAAAATTGAATTTCTTGTATCGTCAATATGTTGGACTCAACAAACAAAACAAATAACGAATTTAAACTAACCTTAATTGATCAACCTAGATATAATTACAAAATTTAAAGCGATATTATAATAAGAAGATGAATTAGGTGATTTCATGTACCTAAGAACTAGAAAACTAATTAATCACATTCAAGCTTTATTTAATTTTTAATATAGCTAAAAAACGATTCCAGACAGCTAAGGGATTTTCTTCTCTATACGATAGCTTTGATCATTAATTAGGTAATAAACATACACAATCTTATAATTAAGAACATAATTTATATATTTTTGTTTCGAGCTTTCAATATTTTGGTAGGTGTGTTCACAAATACAAAAGTCAAATATATTAGGTATTTTAATTTTAGGATAACCAAGCTAAGGAATAGTTTAAATATTTGGACATGTATTCTATAGAAAAATATAGAGAACAAATTAAGTACTGCAAAAATAATATTTTTAAATTTTATACTTCTTGATACTTCTACCAAATACTTCTTCTTCTACCAAATAACAAAACACATTGTAGAGAGAAAAGAGGAGACTTGGTAGTGTCTTTCTGTCTGTCAAATAACGCAATATTAAAATATTTTTTTGTCCACAGAAAATGCCCAACTCGCCAAGTGTTCATCCGCGGAGGTAGATCACACTGTATCGACTTTTGCAGCGCAGACACCATGTGCGGAGAAGTCAGAGTGCCAGAACACCATCTCAATGTAAGTATTGCATAATATCATCCATGATCTCAAAAACATCAAACATCTAGTAGGATGGTTCCAACAACACTCTTCAACAATTAACAGATAAGATAAATAACTTATCCACTAGTTCTTTTGATGACGTTGTAGTGTAGGTCAACGACCCTAAAACTGCGTATTTTAATTTACCATAATGAGTTATTTTTTTTCAGCATTAAGAAAACTTATTTATATAATGATGTTGATTAACATCAAAGTGATCATAATGGGTTTGGAAATTACTAAAACCGAAATTTATGTCATATATTTTATACATCAGTATAGATTCTAACATTATAATTGATTTTAATTGAAAAACATTTCCTAGCATATTAATTTTTTGCTTTACTCTAATCTTTGAATGTTGGAATGAATCGATTTTGCTAAATAACATTATTGAGGAATCTTTCTTTAGTGAGTACAGATTTTTTTTAATTTCCTCAAATTGTTATGAAATTCATAGGTACAGAAAGTATTAAGTATTTTTTTCAGCCGTGTTAAACCAAGTAACAATACGTTCATTTCTGGTAACCAGCCATAGGTGTCTTCAACACCGGTGCTCAAATCCCTAGTGATGGTCATTGGTATATTTTTTACGCCAACTAGTCTCCCTTACGTAGATCTTTTGCTGACTACATATTCCGATAAGTACCAGGTCACCATCTTGGTCCCGCTGGGATGTTTTCATTGTCTGCTAAGAAGTGTAATTCCCACTTGACTCGTCAATCAAAATCTGTGACCCTTTTTCCTACCAATAATATCACAATATTAAAAATAGAAATCTAAAGACAGTAAATAAATTTAAATCTATCCATACTAATTTTTAATAAACGTAAGTAATATTTACTAAATACCTGCGCTAAGAATACATTTATTTTAAGAACAATAATATATATATTTTGGTCAAGTACTCAATGCGTCAGGGTTCGCATCTGTCCAAATTCCGAATTAATCTTAATTTATCTATATATATTTTTAGTCTGGATCTATTTATTGTTAAAGTAAAGGAAAAATGTTTTAAAATTCAATATAATAACATAATGAGATCATTATGTTATTTGTATTCTCTAAATGGTTATTAACGGTCCCAAATTTTTGCATATATGTCACTTAGAGAAATAGCGTGTTTAATATCGTCTGTTTTACGAAATAATCGTTAAATTATCATATAAAATGCATATCAACTTAAGATAGTACCTAAATACTGGTAAATATTTTATATTAAATATAAATTTCGTATTTTATATATTTAGCTACTATCATGTTTATCACTATAATTCTGGTCTGTATATCTGCTTTTTCGTAAGTTCAAAAGTCGTTTCAGGGTAACACTGCCGCTGGTCGCCACTGCCTTGGGGTAATTGATGTTGTCATATTGATCAAATTCATTTTTTACTTTCCTTGTCGTTAGGGTAAATGATCTATCCATTTTGAATTTCTTTAGATCTTCTGTGGACTCATTCTTTAAACGAAAAGCGTAATCGGCGGTTGGCTCCTCATCTTGATCTGATGTAAGGTCTTTATAAGGTATCTTTTCATCTTGGTAACCGGCTGTAGATTCCACAGAAAGATTGTTATTAGTGCCATCTTCTGAAAAATCGCTGGTATTAATACTTTTTGCTAAATATCCCTTATTAAATTTCTTATTATTTTTTATCTTCTCTTTCTTTTTATTTGTCTTTTTCTCCGAAACATTCAAAAATTTTGATTGAAATTTTTCTTTATGTTTTTTAGTGTTTAATATTTTTGACTTATACTTCATATTCTCCTTTGAAATTGATTCCTTTGTTATATTTGTTTCTTTGTCCTCGTCGCTTACAGAATCTGATTCCAACTGATCTCTTGATTTCTGGACGTTCATTTCTTTTGATGTCTTTGTAGCTATTTTATTTCCGCTAGCCTTTGCTACAAACTCTGCGATACTCTCAGCTATGGATTCGGAAACGAATTTTTGAGCCAATTTTTTCACATCATCGAAATTAGCCGTCAGCAAAACAAACGAATGAACATGTGCCAGTATTATTAGATTAGTACCTGTAACGAGTATCTGGTAATAATATATTTAAATAGATAACAGATATTAGTGATAGACATAAAATTCAAGAAAATATATAATATAAAATATTATCTTATCTTAAAAGATAACTGCATGAGGAAATACCAAACAACATATTGAAATGTTAGTCTTGTAAATGGTAGTCATTAACAAATTAGTTCGTTAAGTTTGATTGCGTTTCAATCGGAGTAAATTAATATAAAATTTACAGAATGTCATTAATATACCAAAACCAATTTAATATTCCTTTCAGTCACAGTATAGATATTTGTATTAAAATGCTATTTTCTCGATCGTATTCAAAATATTGAACACCAAAACATATACGCAAATATTAATATTATACAACAAACAAAGTAATTCCTAAAATCTAATAATAATATCACCCTTGAAGTACAACCAATTTTATTCAAAATATTTTTTATAAATATTTGATCAAATAAACCAAAGAAAAAATATATTACCAATAAGAAACAATCCGTTTGAAGACATTGTTGAGGAAAACTCTATTTCAATATCTTTTTCTTTAGCGTTATTTTATTTCGCAGAAATAAGTTATTTTTATGACCGCTGTTATTTGCTCTGTTATTCGACCTTGTTAATATTTAAGTGGATTGTTTGGTTTTCCTATTTTGGGTAACAAATTATGTAAAACATAACAAAAACATTTTGTATTCAAAGTGGGTAGTTGGCTAGCTATTGGTATTATATTATTCAAGTAATATTAATATTTGCTGTCTCCACATACCCTGGAACCCCTCAATCCCCTCAACTACTTCAAACCATTAAACCCCTAAACAATTGAACCCCTACTTTTTTTTTACGTAACCATAGAAATTATTACTTCTTCTTCTAATACCTTTATGCCTATCGTAGTTCAATGTTGACTAAATCAAGTTTAAATAACTTATTTTCATAATCAAAAGCCAATCACATAATGCCAGTCATTTTGGTGTTTCATATGAACCAACGGACAAGTGACAACTATATAATATATAAGGCAATATAAATTATTTATGTGCGGACCGTATTCAATTACAGTTAAATAATTCTCCAAAATAAGCCTTATTTGTGTTAAATAATTTGAAGGTTTTTAATACAAACATACGTTGATACGTCTTTCTCATTTTGGTGTATATTTATACACACATACATAATTTTATATTTACTAGCGGACCCGACAGACGTTGTCTTGTACACGCGTCTTTAATTTATAAAATAAAAACTTAAAAAATATATATATTAAAAAGTTATCACAATGTCTAACGTCATTACATGTACATTTATCATAATTCGACCAATCGATACCGTATGAATATGTAAATAAAGATTTTTTGTTTGAATAAATGAATTTGTTCCAATATTTTTTTTAAAATTTCACTTTTTACGTAGCGAAGCACGTATCGGGCCGCTAGTACTAAAATATTTTTCTTATTTCTATGGCAACGCCAACTGTCAGGGCAGACTATAATTAAAATATAATATTGTTTAATATTTGACATTGCCATGGTAACGTAGTCCGTCGGAAACAATGTGAAACATTACAAAATCACCACCTACTTACATATTAAAAATTAATCAAAAAAATCATTTTCCAGTGGACCAAATTGTGAATCTAAACAATTCTCAAGTCCCCTTGAACACACACAAAGAATTTCATAAAAATCGGTCCAGTCGTTTAGGAGGAGTTCAGTGACATACACACGCACACAAGAAATATATATATAAAGATTTGTTTATTTGACGTTACAAAATTGAAAAGAAGACATTTTTTTTTTGTTTTTTATTTTTCAAATTATACAACTGACACATTCTAAGTACGGTAGTTCTTTTTTTATGTTAGTGTTATAATCAATTTAAGTTTATATAATCCTTTAAAATATTATCTATAACATAAGAGAGAACTTGAAATTAATAAAGAAAATCTAGTATGAGTTGAAAATAATTCTGGAGGACAAAAAAGTATGTTTTTACAACCGAAAGTTATAATTGATTTAGAATTCCTGTTTGAACCCAACTCAACCCACAGGTCTCAGGCACTGTCAAATTAAGAATGAGATTGTAATTTCAATCTTTATTAGCAACAAATGGATGGAAAACCTATTTTATCTGTTATTAATTTACTTATATATTCATATTGATCGCTTCATAGCGATCAATGTTTTTAGCAGTCCTTGAGCGAAATAAATACAGGATTAATCTTTAGGAGATAATAATATTATTTTTCAGCCGTGTTATGTCTGCAACAGCACAGGACACAGTTGTCGCGCGCTGCCAAGAAATAATAACTTGGAAGACGAAATCACAGCTACTGAGGTATCCAGGAATTCTTTGAACTATGGAGGTGGAGAAGGTAGGAGTTAATTAAACTATAATGATGTAAACAAAACTATTCTAGATAGGTGGTGACTGTAGGGCAGTATCTAGGTAGTAACAGTCATTTTCAAATGTAAGTTTCATCTTCTTCGTGTACAGGATTGCTGTAAAGATACTTTATTATTAAAATTCAAACTTATAATATTAAAAATATATATATGTGTCAGTACAAAGATAAAATTAAGTACTTGTATATAAACAGTTCAAGAAAAATAGTAAAAAATATTTAAATTCATATTAATAAACAAATACATGATCTTACATTACTCTATATTTTTTTGGACTTTAGAATCTGAGAAAGAAAATGTCAGCGAGGAAAAGGAAATGGGAGAAGAACCAATAGGAGTGGAAAAAACCGATTTCTTACTGTACGTTAGTGCTTTAGAAACTGAAAGATGTAGACGAGGACTGACTGTAGCCTACGCGTCACACTGTCAGCAGGAATCAGCTCTGGATCGGTAAGAAGTTCAAATTATAACTAAAAAAAAAAATAACTATGCTAAATAAAGTTGTAAATCTTATTTTCGTTATTTCTTCACACTTAAAAGACTTTCGGTACATGTCTCTTATTTTATAAAAAATACACTTAACTAAAAAATATCCTGGATAAGAAGACATTGAAGTGTATTTTCAGGTCACAGTATAAATAATACTTTGAATAATTCTATAGCCCTGTCGCCGGTCACGCAAACTTCTGTCCCGGAGAACTGTCCACCAAGTATCGAGATCTACCCTCAGTTTTATCAACTGTTAAACACGAAATGCTTCACGCATTAGGCTTCAGTGTGTCGCTGTTTGGGTTCTATAGGTATGTGTATGTTTATATAAGTATACATAGTTTATTATTTACATGTCACTTTCACTTTATTCCATATTGTTGCTAGAACACGCAGAGACACGCAGTTAGTTTTCCAGTTTTTTCGTCCACTTTGTTAGTAAAATAATAATCACGAAATCATTTTTATTAGATATAACAGCTGTATATTATTATTATTATTATTATTATACTCTATTCTAGTAAAGTGAAATATTAGATATAAAAACTTAAAAAAAATGTGTTACTTATACAAACAGGTTCAGTTTTATTTCTTATCGATTTAAATTCTAAGTTTAATAACTTCAATAAACATATCCTAGACCTACCCTCAACCATTCCTTATATATATTTATTCCTCAGGGATGATAACGGTAACCCTCTAACCCCGAGGCGACCAGACACCGGCAACCCGCCTCTTAACGAAGAGTAAGTAGGTACAGTACTCTAAAGCCCTGAGGGTAAACTGCAGTCGTAGATAGATTACCTTAAACTATTGTACGATTCCCAAAATAATAAATGTTTTTATATTATTTGATCTTATGAAATCAATAAAAATGTTATATTTTTATAAAGAAATTCTATTTTAGTAAATTTCTCTAGATTTGTTCTTAAGAAAATATTAATAAATTATAGTAGAAACTCTTTACATTCAGAGTTGATTTTAAAGTAAACAAAAATATAACCAATTTGTTTAATAGTTATTATTTTTGTTTTCTCTGATTTAATGTATGAAGAAAGAGAGAAAAACAATTTCTAGCTTGATTTATCGATAAATTATAATTATTAATGATGACTCCATTTAATATTATAGTGAGGTCAGTGACTTATATATTTTGATGTATACCACAGGTTACAAATACATAAATGGTCTCCAAGGGTTGTCAAAAACATCACCAGAAAGAAGTGGATGATCCGCGGCGGCTACATGACGAGGATCTTCCACATGATCGTGACTCCACGAGTCGTGAAGGAGGTGAGGAAGAAGAGGTTTTGTTATATAAATTAATATGTGTTTGTTCTATATTTTTCTTAAAACTTTCTGTCGTTCCTTAAGAAGTGGCAATTTTTTTTTAAATGATTAATTTGTTTTACATGTTTGATCAAAATCAGCTTAGTAATTTAAAGTTTATAATAATAATTAAAGCGCAAAATAATTTTATATATATGTATACCATATAAGAATTGTTACGACGAAATAATATTTTTAAAATTGATTACCAATTATTACCAAGTTTCTATCTCAAGGTCCGGGAGCACTTTAACTGCTCGTCACTAGAGGGCGCTGAACTAGAAGACCAGGGAGGAGACGGAACAGCTCTCACTCATTGGGAAAAACGAGTATTTGAGGTAATTATAAATGTTCTTTATTTATTCTAGTGACCGAAAAAAAAACATTTAAACATTTTAACCGTTTCTTGAACACCCTTTAATTTTATTGACTAATAATTTACAATACTTGAATATTATTAGATTTTCGTTATCATTCTCAAATACTAGTATGTTGTAAATTATAAAAAAATACTATGAATGTATACCACATCTCCAGAACGAGGCGATGACAGGCACACACACACAGAACAGCGTGTTCAGTCGGATCACATTTGCCATGATGGAGGATACGGGCTGGTACCGCGCCGACTACAGTCACGCCACGCCCCTGGACTGGGGCAAAGGCCTAGGGTGCTCCTTCGCCATGGCCTCCTGCAAGCAGTGGCTGAATGCGCAAAGGTTCAGGTATTTTTCGATATGAGGGTAGCTGATAACCACAAGTATTGCTGCGGACTGGTGTAACAGCGTCGGTGGCTGATTAAATATGACCGCTTCAATATTGGGCTTTGAGGGTATTGTGCTTGAGTCTGTTAAGAAGACTTGATGGTGTATTTGGTGATTTATTGATTGCGAAGATGGGAAATAGAGTATTGTGATATATTATTTATATTAGAAGGTAAAGTATTTGTTATTTTTTTTTACACAAAATGAATTATAGTTGGTATGTTAAAATTTGTGTTTACTCTGTAACTGTATTGAGTCTTGTACATTTTTTTTAAACTCGAAAAACAACACTATATTAAATTAAAACACAGTTAAGTAAATGATAACACTCATAAATTAAAAACTAATATATTTAAAACCAAACAAATGAAATAAAATATTTATCGGAACAAAATCACTTTTTATTCACTAATCACAATTTTCTCTCCATTCTTCCTCGAACATATTATTTAAGATACAGCATGTGTTTTTTTGAATTTTTTATAATTGTTTTTTTTTTTTAATGTGTACTAGAAGGGTTATTAAAACATCTGTGTTTTATTGAATGTCGTGTTGTTCCCACTGTCGGGGTATTTTTAAGGGTGTATATTATGAACAGCTTTAATATATAATAAAATATTTATTTATATTTATTGCATGCAGCGATATGGATAATGCGACGGAGTAAGAATTATTGAATACCTTATAAAATATCTAATATTAATTAAATAGCCATTTTTTTGCTTTTGTTTAATTTTGTTATGAGGGTATAAGTTATATTTAAAAACTGGTTTATTGATACTGAATTAATTAAAAAAAAATATTTACAAGCTTATCAAACGTGACTTCGTTGGACGAGTAAGTGAGAATATAAATTCTATATTTGTATAAAAATATATTAAAAAAAATCGTAAATGAATTGAATTTATTTCTCAAAAAATCAGTTTTTTAACTTACATATTCACTTAATGATATTAGGAAATGTGTACGAAAAAATGTAAAAAAATTACAGACGTAAAAACCCAGCGCCATTTTGTGAACGCATCAAAGGAGACCCGTTAAGGACGGAGTGCTCTCCGAGGAGAAACGCAGTAGTGTTGTGTAACTTGGTCCGCCATGACACCATACTACCCAAACAATACCAGGTCAGATGTGTTTCATTGTTTATATCCAGGGCCGTAAAATATCGAACATTCCAGCTGTTATAATTCGTTTTAATATATTTTTCATGGATTAGAAGAAAAGATCCCAAACAGTTTGAATTTCCTGTGTTTTTTCATGCATTTGGGGCATAAATCGTCTAAACATTGTTAAGTTGTTTTTTTAGTCACATATAGCACTTGAAACCAGATTCTAGTTGCTCAATTCCAAAGTAGGTTCAACTCTATGAAGCATGTGTTTACGAAAATGATTTAATGGTTCGAATATTTTTTGGAATCAGGGGCAGAAATTATCTAAAATACAGACTTACTCGTTTAGGAATAAAAACAAGAATTTGTTATTGTTTTAAATCTTTTTAACAGAAAATTATTGGGACTTTTCTATTACATATCGTTTTACTAAAATTCTGTAATGATAAGCTAGCTAGCTGTGGTCGTTTTACTGTTCGTATACGAGCTGACTCGGCCAGTTATACCATCTTCCTTCAAAGATCTGGAAGTATTCTTCTGCGACCAATATATTTTACCAACGTAAATGTCAGTTAACACATACCATAGAATAGTCTTCACCTCCCCTACCACATCTGCCCCATCTAAAACAAAAACAAATCTACCAACTTCCAGCATTTCGACACATTACCAAACATAGCGCCGGGAGAGGAGGCCCACTACGGCGGCTCGGTGTCTCTGGCCGACTACTGCCCCTACTTACAAGAGTTCTCCTGGAAACATAAGAGTGTCTTGGTAAGAGGCAGCAGGTGTTCCTACGAGGAGAACACGCCGAGTGAGTATCCATCATTTCACTCTTTAAATCATTCAACCAATCGTTCATTCGTTCATTCAATTATCAATGATGTCAACCAAATTTTCTTATTCCATATATCTTACACGTTCAAGTTATTTTGACAGTCATATAAAAAGACAACAGATTTGGGAAAAATAAAATTTTAAATATTCCACGGATGCAAAAGTATTTTAAAAAGTCATAAGTTACACCTGCTCTTCAAAACACACAGAAACAGGGTTCTTCGATCAATATTAATATAAAGAGGAAAGATTTGATTATTCATAATAATCACTTATTATTCATAATATTAATTAATTTAAGATATGGACGTGAACTTCGCGTTGGAGAACTATGGAGACCATTCAAAGTGCTTTGATCACAGCGAGAAGGTCTGGGAACAGAAATCATGTAGACAGGTGGAGTATGAAGATATATTATTTAGTTATATATAAACAGGAATAAGACAAACCGAACCAGATTCATAGCTATATATTTATTTAAAAAAAGTCTATTGACAAGCAACTATGCCTTTATCATTAAAAGATATATTTTTTACATTTAATATTAATTACTAAACTGTTACGTTGTTTTGTATGTACATTTAAAACTGTGTGGTCGGAGATATGAACGAATGAAATGGAATGATATAGTATTTCTTATTGTATATATTAGTTATTCCGAAGAGTATTTTGCTTTATTTCTATTGTTTTATACATACATATGTACAATTTTCTTATATACACTTAATAAATAAATAATAAATGTAATTATTTTAGATAAGAGAGTGGCAGCACTGGGGCTCCGGGTGCTACAAATATAAATGTGAAAGTGGACGCATTCACGTTGTGGTAAAGTATTTATTAAAAAAAAAACAGTTAAATTAAAAAATAATATTTACTTATTTAAAACTTTATCAAAGACGAACAATTTTAAACAATAAATAAATAAATAACAATACAAAGTTTTTATTTTGAAATTGTCTGTAAACATGTCAAACATATTTTTTTTTAACAAATTTCTGAAAACTCAACAACACGGGCAAGACTCGAACCCGCGACCTCTGAGAGACCGTCGCTCTGCCAACTGAGCTACTTAGGTTTCCTAGGACTCTCAAATATATAATTATTTTTCTCTCTCAGGTTGGTAACTACACGTACACCTGTTTTTTCGCGGGTCAAGTGTTGCAAGTGAAGATAATCCAGAAGGGCTGGCTCCACAGGGGAGGGGTGGTCTGCCCGCCCTGCAGGGAGCTCTGTGGGGCGGAATTTGCTGTGAGTATTACATTATTGTTATACAATTAAAACATCTTTCTAAAAATATAAAATATATAGAAAAGTTGGATATTTGTACTGAATGAAACAATGAAACGGTATTTTTTGTTTCAGTCCCGCCACGAATATTGCAAGGGAGGTGAGGAAGCTCCTCCTCCTAATTTATATCCCAACGATGTTCTGGCGTGTCGCGGACACACGGACCGAGCGGCCATTTTGTTAATAGCCGCCATTTTATGTGTACTTGTCATCAGATCGAAATAACCAAATTTTTTGTCGATAGGGTAAAATGAAAAAAGTGATTATATTTAGTAGTAACAAGGGCTGTTTTTGATCCCTACAAGGGTTGAAAGTAGAGTATTTTGTCTAAAGATTTAAAAATGATTTTTAAATGGCTATGACTTAAGTTTATTTGTAGATACAAAATTATTTTTTTTGTTATTATTTGTTTGAAAGATGGCTCTTTATAAAACTGATCTACTTAAATGACAAAGTCCATCCATCGACAATTTTTAAGCTATGTATGTTTGTGTGAATGGCGTATGAATATTTTACCTGTTTCCTCGGTCATTTAAAAGTACACCTTATTTGTATGACAGTAGAGATTTAGTTTCATTCTCAAAATTGTATAGTTTATTTTCAATGAATTAAAATGAAAATTATTCATTTAATAAAATCCGAGCTTATGTAAACGTATTAAGGTTTAATTTTTAAATAAAAAATCTTAACGTTTAGAGCTGTATGAATATTTTCAAATAAATCTCTTTGTATCATATATTTGTAAAATCTTCATGATATGTTGATTATTTTAGTTAAGAATATTTTTAATGTTTAGTCATATCGTTAGTTACTTACATAAGTTGACTTATGCCATATTATAATTTATTCTTTTTCTAAGTATTAAAAAACTTAATTTAATAAATTTATTTTAACAGTTTCGAAATAACATATATATTTTGTAAAACAGAAAATTGAAAACACTTTAAAATATATTTTTTCATGTAAAAATGTTTTTCCATTATTTGTGTTTAAATTTAATTTTGTAAATAAAAATGGTGCTTAACTTTGCTTTAAATATTTTCCGTCTTTTATTTAGTTTAATTTTAAACCAGATTTTAAAATATTCGTGATGTCTTTTATTTTGGTATTTATTTAATATTTTATTTTTATTAAATTAAAGTATGATCGTCGTACTGATTTTTAATATATATTTTGAATAAAAAGGTATTTTATTTATCCAATGTTGTTCATTTTTTCCTCATTCGAGAATAAACACAATTATCGAAGATTTTTTTTAATATTATTTTGAGTAACAAATCGCAAAAATATATTGTGCGAGTGCGAGGTTTGAGGCAACTTGTGTGTTATACTCGCACTGAAGATAGTCTTCTAAAAAGACTGAAATTGGTCAATTAATCCGACTTTCGTGCGTCAACCGATATTTATTTTTTTGTCTGTCTATGCTATTAGCCCTGTTGGCTATTACAGCGTCACCGGGGGAGCGGGTGGGTCAGGAGACCCGCCCTTAAAAAGGGGGGGCCAGATGGGCCTCCATGGGGAACGACGTCCCGAGGGCGTCTCGGATTGAGACACGAACCATGGCTCGGGGCGTCGTTAGTTAGGAGGGAAGGTAAGGAAATTTGGACACTAGCGTCCTTCGACGGCAGAACGCCGGAGCAACGGAGCACTTACTTAGTTGGGACCTCGTCTATACCCGTATAGACGGCGTGTGTCTGTATGTTGTGTGGTGTCACTTATGCCTACGCGTACGTTGTTACCTACTGTGAACGCGTCGTCTGCCTCAGACTCTGTGGCGTCAGCCACCAGTGGGTTCGGGTGTCGCTCAGCACGTTCAAAGTACTTTTGAGAAAGCCCCTTGAAGTACTGAGCGATGGTCGGAAGGTCTAAGTCTCTATGGAGATCGATGTTGCGTACGAACCACGGCGCCTCGGTTGCAATCCGTGTAAACCTGTTCTGAATCACCTGAAGGGGTTTCAGATTAGCGTGCGCAAAAGCGGGGCTCGCATAGGACATGACGGAACGTATGCAAGCTTTGTAAAGTGTCACCTTATTGCGAAGTGACATTTTACTCCGCTTGCCTAACAGCGGATATAAACGACCTAATATGTAGCCCGCTCTGCTACGAATATGTCGTAATATGCGCAGTGATAACTAACTTTCTATCTAACGTTACTCCTAGGTATTTTGCCTCGTCTTTCCAAGGTATCGGTTTATCAAAGAGTTTGATTCGCGGGAGGATCCTTGGGGGGCCCCGTTCAAAGAGCACCGAAACGCTCTTCTCAGGGTTTACCTCGATCCGCCATTTCCGCAGCCAACTCTCGAGGGAGTCGAATGCGGATTGGAGACGTTGGTATATCTCCCAGTGATCCTTAGAGGGCGTGTAAAGCGTAGTATCGTCCGCGTACATGGCAAGGTGCACTTTAGATCGCGGCCTAGGAATGTCGCTAGCGTAGATGGAGTAGAGGATGGCGAGAGAACTGAACCCTGGGGGACAATCGCCCTGATGGGGCGGGGGGTTGACAAAACGCCTTACACTCTGTAGCGAAAGGAGCGATTCCACAGGTAGTCCCGTATGTTGAGTACGAGTCTGTCCGACACCTTGAACTGGTATAGCTTGTACACCAGTCCATTGTGCCAGACCCTGTCGAACGCCTTAGCTACATCGAGGAAGAGCGCTCCTGTCCTATGCTTCTTGGCCCTCACAGTGGCCCCTATCAGTATGTGCTCCGTGAGGCGTTGCACCTGATGGGAACATGAATGGTTGGCTCTAAAGCCGAACTGCTCATTTGGGATGATTTTGAGTCTCTCGACTTCCGATCTAAGTCTACAGAGGATAATTCTCTTATATAATTTTCCTAAGGAACTGAGAAGACTAATGGGACGGTAACTACTAGGCAGATGCCAGGGTTTGCCCGGCTTGTGGAACCCTATCACTATGGCCTCTTTCCACTGGCCCGGAAACGAGCAACCGGCCAGTAGAGCGTTAAAAATGGTAACCAATAGGTAAATTAAAGGAGGCGGAAGGAGCTTTATCACTTTGTTAGTGATCATATCGGGACCTGGCGATTTCTTGGCGTGAAGCGCCCTAACTATGGACGTCACCTCGTCTAGGTTCGTTTCCTTGATTGGCGGACCGACCGGTGGCTGAGAACACATTTTATAGACCGATTTATTGACTATTTCAATATGATCGCGATCAACCGATTGAACAGACAGACGGCACTGGCTCTCTAGACTGTCGGCTAAGCACTCAGCTTTGTCAAGGTCGTCAAACGCGATGGCGGATTTAGGTCCAACCAAGGGAGGCATATCTGAGACAGTGTCCGCCTTCAACGCTCTCTGCAACCGCCAGAATGCCTGGTGTGTTGGAGAGAGCGCCGCAAGCGTCCTAGCCCAGCCGCTATCTCTGAATTCGTCGAGAGCTTTTCTCGACTCCCTCTGCTGACGGCGCATCCTCCGTTGGTCATCTGTCAGGTATCGGTTGTGGTCTCTAATCGCGACGTGACGACACAACACAAAAATAGGGTTTTTTTTTTTTTTTTTATATGATCTAGGGCAATGCTTGACTACATTCCACCTGATGGTAAGTGGAATGTAGTCTTAGATGGTAAGTCGCATTGCCCTAGCAACCTATTCACTCTTCTCTTGAAGACACCCACATTATATTTGGCCGGAAATACCGACGCAGGCAAATTGTTCCAGTCCTTCGCTGTACGCACTAAAAATGAGGAAGCAAAGCGCTTCGTTCGGACAGGTGGAATGTCCACAACAAAAGGATGGATACCTGCCGTGCGTCGGGACGTCCGGTGATGGAAGGGGGACGGGGGAATTAACTCGTTTAATTCCTGCGCACACTCACCAAAATGTATCCTATAGAATACTGAGAGGCTAGCAATTTTACGCCTGTGTTCAAGGCTTTGGAGGTCGGCTTCGACCAACTCGGGATCGCCTATAAGCCTCTTTGCTCGCCTCTCAATTGAGTCCAGAACCGCAAGATGAAACTTTGCGGCACTAGCAAATATGTGTCCACAGTACTCTACACACAACCGGATCTGTGCTTTGTATAAAACAAGAAGCTGTCCCGGTGTAAAGTACTGCCGAACCTTCGCAAGAACGGCAAGCTTTGCTGCTGCTGCTCTTGCTCTGGACTCAATGAACCGACCAAAGTTGAGGTTCGAGGAAATCTCTAAGCCTAACAACTGAAGCCGGTCACTGTATTCCAAGAATACATTCTGGAAAGTAGGAGCCAAGGTGAAAGGGCTCCTTTTGGCGGTGAATAGACACGTCTGCGTTTTGGTGGCGTTGAACTTGACAAGATTGGCATTGCTCCATGCGGAGACTGCCTGAAGTTTGTCATTCAAACGCTGCACCATGGCTTCTCTTTCAGACTGTACTTGATCTCGACTAGCCCGAGTACTCGGAAGATATCTTTCTACAACTGTGCTGTCGTCTGCGTACCCATAGATACCGGGCTTCAACAGATCGTTAATGTGCAGCAGAAAAAGAGTTGCAGAAAGAACGGACCCCTGAGGCACTCCGGCATTTATTGTCAAGGATTCCGAGGAACACCCATCGACAACTACTCGGAGAGATCTCTGGCTCAGAAAGTCCGTTACCCAGCCGATCAGACCAGGAGATATACCGTACGCTGAAAGCTTGCTTATAAGGCTCGCATGCCAGACCCTGTCAAATGCCCTCGAGACGTCCAGAGAGACGGCGACCGCTTCTCCGTTCTTCTCGATGGCCTCGCCTAGAATGTGTGTAGCATACACTAGGAGGTCCCCAGTAGACCTATTACGGCGAAACCCGTACTGTCGGTCACTGAGGAGATCGTTACTTTCTAGGTATGCTAGAAGGCGCGAGTTCAATACACGCTCCATAATCTTGCAGAGTATGGAAGTGATTGAAATCGGTCTGTAGTTGACAGGATCAGCACGGCTGCCTTTTTTGGGCACGGGTTGCACGTTGGCAAGCTTCCAGGATTTCGGCACTATTCCAGTCTTGAAAGAGAGGCGATACAGACGTGTCAGTACAGGAGACAACTCAGCTGCACATGTCTTGAGCAGAATGGCTGGTATACCATCAGGACCACTGGCTTTATTCACATCTAAACGACACAATGTTCTCCATACCTCTTTGTTAGTGATGCGGATTTCAGGCATCGAAATACCGCAGTGAGGAAGATGTGCTGGAGAAGCATTGCCAGTGTCTAGATGCGAATTATCAGCAAACAGAGAAGCAAGTACATTCGCTTTCTCTGTTACTGTGTGGGCCAGGGATCCATCCGGCTTCAGCAGAGCAGGCAGTGAGGGTTGGCAGAAATTGGACTCGATCGCTTTCGCAAGAGACCAGAAAGCTCGACTGCCAGTTGGTCTGACAGAGAGCTTTTCGCCATTCTTAGCGATTCGATCGAGACGAGCCTTCCGCAATGCCTTTTTGTAGGACTTGGCAGCTTGGTTAAAGGCTCTCTTCTTCAAACTTACATCCGGAGTTTTGCGGGTTCGAGCATCAGCCCAAATGAGATATGCCGAATGTTTTCGGTCTTGAGCATGACCACATTCGGCATTAAACCATGGGCGAGCTTTGCCACCGATGGGTACGTCAGCAAAAGGAATAAAATACTCCATTGCCTGATGCACCACATCGGTTATAGCATCCGCGCAAATCGACGGATCCAAAGAAGAGAAGCAGACCTGCCGCCAAGGATAAGACGCAAAAAAGTGTCGCATCTCATCCCAATCTGCTGACTTGTATTTCCATACTCGCCTAACACCATGAGGTTCGAAAGCTGGTGGGGAATATGTAAACACAGATTTCACCAGACAGTGATCGGAGGTTCCCAAGGGGGAGGTAACCTCTACACGATACCTGTCCGGATCAGTTGTCAGCAGAAGGTCCAGGCAATTGGCTGTATGGCCTACCACATCTGGTACCCTTGTCGCTTGCTTCACCAGCTGAAAGAGGTCCAAGGACAACGCAAATTTCCGCGCTTCTCTTCCAGCATGGTCGGTCTTCTGGTACGGGAACAGCCAGTCCTGATGACAGGCATTAAAGTCCCCCAGAAAGACGAGCTGCGCCGAAGGGTACTGATACAGAGCCATATCTGCAGCCTCACTGAGATACTCAAATAAACGAGTTGTCTCCTGGTCACCGCTGTGCGAACGGTAGACACAGGAATACAGGATTTTTTCGTTTCCTGTGTCCACTAAAACCCATAGGGAAGAAAAAGTGGGGTCTTCAAGGTGACGGAGACGCTGAATACAGAGGTCGTTCCGCGCGTACATACTGACTCCGGCCCGTGAGCGAAAGTTGTGCTCCAACGAGTAACCGGGATAATCCAAGTATGTAGCGCTCAAAGGACATTGTATTTGCGTCTCCGTCAAGAAGAGCAAGTGCGGCTGCTCTGTCTCCAGGTGGTGGTGGACAGCTAAAAGATTTGAGTGCAAACCCCTTATATTAGTGAGGTGCACTTTGTATGAGGAGGAGTGCAACCGCTGTGTCAACTTGTTTCTTTTTTTTTACCTTTTTCATAATAAAAAATAAATAAAGGTGAATAGGGATGGGAAATGGCAGTTGAACGAGGCGGTACGTATCAAACCCGACTTCGAAATTGGTGATGTCTTGTCGCTGGGAGGCTAGCCTGGAGACTGCGGGGACGCCCGAACCCCCCCAGGGATCGCCATCGGGCCTCCTCGCCTGGTCGCCAACCAGCACGATGGAGCCACCCTGGGATTTTTCGCAGCTGGCGGGGCAGCCTTTCGTGGGTGGCTAACCCACTAATTGGGCCCCCAACTATCTGCGGGCGGCCAGCGGAAAGCCGTCGCTTCGGATCCCGCTACCCTCCTCGACTAGACACCCGACAAAACAAACACCAACTCGACGTCAACCGGTTCGCCAACGTACCGCAGCTGTTCAGACCCATTTCCCATAAACGGCTTCATCGAGCAACGTGCCGGAACACGACTATGTCGCTTTGCGGCACGACTTTGCCCGATGGGTGGTAACTTTGCCGGCGACCCGATGTTATGGTCTACCACCAAGAACAAGATGGTTGATTTTTATAGAGGTTTTCTTCCTCGCAGCCAGACGATCAGAGCAAGCTCCGTCAATCCAGCCCTAGTTCCCGCTCAGTGCGGGCTTCCGAGATCTTGAGGCCCTGCAATGCTCGCCCCGAAAGGCAAGCAGCCACACGTGCTAGTAGCTGTCCGCGCCGGTCGAAGCCGGTGCCCCTCATATCTGAGGGGACCTCCCCTATCCGCAACCCGGGGGACGCGCCAGATGGCGGCACCATGGACCGCACACTGGAAACACTGCCTTACCTAGCCCAAGTGCTAAGTATGCGGTCTGGTGAAAAACGGTCCTTTAGAAGCCGCTTAAACTGGGGATTAAATTCCTCTTTGCGGTTTCTCTGCAGAATTGCAGCAAAGTATCCTTCAATAATAATAATATAATAATAATAATAATATCAGGACAAATTACACACACTGATCTAACTCTTAATTAAGCAAATTATTTGCTTGTGTTAAGGATGTTTGACAACGATACAAATACAGAGAAATACATATTATAAATATTGAGAAAATATTTAACAGACGATCAAACCCAGAAATACAGACATCACATACATGTCCTGTCGGAAATCGAACCCGAGTTCCATTGCGTCGCTATACGTTAGGCGTCACTCGACCAACAAGGCGGTTATCAATTATTCAAGAAGGCGTGAAAAGGGTTTGACAGCGTCGGCATCGCGCGTTTGATATTACGGGGCGTTCAAAGGTCATGCGACCGCTTATCATACTGTGGTACAAAAAAATACACATCAGGGACAATAGCACCCTCGGTATTGAGATAAAACATTTGAGAGATTAACTAATTGGCATTAACAGTTTGGCTACGACTATTCGAGTTATTATTATGAGTTATCACTTATCGGGCTTGATTCCAAAGATATACCTATAGTTACTATCTACCAAAGTAATTTAGAAAGAGAGATAATTATCTTACTGTGTTTTTGATGTTTTAAGAACGACCGTTAGATATTATTCGCCATGACCGATTCTTTAATTCGCCAGACCAAGTAATAAAACAATGACCATATGACCAATCAATTATACATCCTTATGTGTGGAAAAGCATTATTTAAATTGAGGAGTCTCGGCCATATTGCAATAAGTAATTTATATAATATATTTGTATCGTTGTCTAACACTCTTATCACAAGCCAATAAGTTGTGTACTTAGGGGTTATTATATTATATTAACTATCTTATCTAGTTAGAGGGATATTATATAATATTACTGAGAATGTCTAAGGAAGCAGTAGATTAGGAACAAGGAGTAACAAAGGAATAAGGTTTGGGCTAGCGGCTATCTCACTTGCAGCTAGGCCAGTGATCTAGGGATAAATATGACTGAATGTTAATGGAAGGCTCCCCACTTTTGCAAAAAAGTATTAACATTTTAGTAGTCTGTAGTCTGCCAACATTTTAGGAATAGTAACTTATATACAGGGCTCCTAATTTACAAATTTATAGAATGAAGGCCTTTATCTTCGTAAAATGATATAATGGTATAATTAGTGATTCTCTCCAAACTTGATTGTTTTTCAGCTAACAAGTGTACACATGATCGCAGTTCTGGGAAACAAATTCATCGAATTTTGTTGATTTTAAAAATATTACACATACAATAGACATTGGACTATTTTTTTCGAAACAGCAAATATGTATTGGTCATAATTTTAACACTTAGGTACCAATAACATCGCTAGCATAACAACAAAATGTTGTGTTTTGTTAGCTTATTATACGATTCAAAATAAATTATGCTTTTCATTTGATGAGTTCTCTCATTTTCAGGGAAAAACTCAATTAATACGTTGATCTATAATAATAGTTAAAAACCCTTTAATTTATAACAAAAGAATCTGAATTTTTAAGAGTGGTTTTATTAGGTAGGTAATTCGCGAAATGGTTCAGGAAGAGGTGGGTGGCGAGTAGACGAAGTCACTATCATATCAATTAATTTCACTAGAAAAAATAATGTCATCATAATTATGCACAATTATACGATTTTACACTTAAGCGTAACTAGCAAAATGATTTTTTAAGTTAGTTGATCAATCTGGTGAATTGGTGGATTATTACCTAATAATAAAATTATTTCATTCTAAAATTACGATGATACTAATGATAGTGTTTTCAACATTGTTCATTTCTATTTTTTTTGATTACAATTATGGTTGTGTTAACAGTATTCATTGTGATTACAAATTTGGTAAGTTTATTTTATTTTTATTTCTATAAGATAGTTCTCCTCCATTCAAATTCAGAATTCGTTAAGGTACACCATGGGCTAAGAGGTTGTTTAGCTAGTGCTTGCCAGCTTGGTACTAAATTTAAACATATTGTTATTGAACATTTATGTGGCAAAAATTCATTAATTAATTTAAATTATTATAGACATATCATAAACTTATAAGATTCTTTAAACCACGGAAACTTCTCTAATTTTCAAGGAAAACTCAACAATTCAGTATTCACTTTGATAGCCAAAAAAATTTACATTAAAACTAAAAATTAATGTATTTGATAACATTTTAAATAATAACATATGATTTGTGTTGGGGGAGAACGCAGACGAAATCGCTAACAAAAACTAGTATTTAAATATGAATTACCGTTAAAACTTTTTTCAAATAACATCTAAACATCATATTGAAATTGTTTTTAAAAATTTGTTTTTAAAACAACAACAATGAATTTCTCAATTATTGCTTCCTAAAATATTTGATAGTTATTAGCTATGTTTGGTCGAACTAGAAGCAGTCGTCTCCAAGATATTGAGATTTTATGGGTGCGGGTGAAAGGTTCTTATGCAATATTGATAAAAATACTTAAACATGTGGAAATTTTGCGTGTCCATTATTAGGTTATTTAGTGCAATAATGAAACCAGTAACAATTTTAAAAAGAAAGAAAGATAAAAAATATTTAAAAACCTCCGATACAAAAAGACCTCTAGGAATAACATTATTATGTTCTTATTGAAGTCGTTGCGTCGGGGGACCGCTTAATATAGGAAGAAATTAAAATGCAAGTATAAGTTACCAAGGCAAATAAAGAAATTACGATGTCGAATCGTATAGTCTTCGTAATTTTGTAAAACAAACACCATAGTCAATGTAAGTACAACGGTCCCCCGACGCAATGACTTCAAAAAGTACATAATAATAATATTTTATTATTTTTAGAAGTCTTTTGTATCGGGGTTTTTTAATTTTTAATTCAATTCTAATTCCAATGTTTAAGGCGACCCTAGTTGGAATTATTCGACCGTGTTTTACGACCAGGAACATTTAATTCCACCTGGCCTTCAAAAAGCCTCAATACATTTAAAGGTATGAATACAATATATAAAGTAACTAAACTTTATGAAAAAATTAATAAATAAAGTCAGTCTTTAAAAATGTATGCTTGCTTCTATTTGGAAATTTAACATTATAGACACTTTTAGACTACGAATGGAGATTATGTTTTTTCCCCACGACAGGACCAATATAGTAATTATGACTTAATAAATATTCTTTTTTTTTGTCAAGATATCAAACCAGGTAAAAATCCTGTTAATTAGAATACCTAATTACTGAATGATTATTTAGTCTACTTAACATTTTGAAAACGAATAAACAAAGGACATTGATGATCCAATTTTCAATACCTGCTAAATATTGGAACTACCATCGATTTTCTAACTATTTTTGACAATATCTATGGATTTGAAATCTAAGACTGTTTAAATTCATTGTAGAGCGATTTTAATTTTCGTAATAAAGAATAATAAAGTTTATTTCTGTTTATTTGTTTCAGACGGACGAGATAATAAGTTTCGTCTGCGTTAATTTGACTTATGCCAACTATAAAACCACGAAGGTGTCATTTTCGAGTATATATCAAAAAGTTACTATACAATTAGGTACGCTTCACCATCACGGCGTGATCGTTCGAGTGCTGGCAAAGCATCATGGCTACTGACGTCACAGCAATGAAACGTTATATTCTGTCTTTTTATTTAGATCTAAATTTTAATAAAACAATTAAATTATTTGACTTGGCTTATGTCAGCTCTTTTTACTTCCTTTCCTCCACATTTCCAAAACTAACGAAACTCAAATAAATTAGGTATTTCTTTCCCACAATTGATAAATAGAAATGTTTTGACAGTGATTTCACTACGAGTAAATGAAATTAACGTGAGTGTTGTAACCAGTGTGCTGTACCTCACGAAAAGCATTTGATAAAAACATATAGACAAGCGGAGAGCTGGATTTCTTAAGCAAAATTAATAACGTATGTTTTTCTTAATTTGTGATTTTTTAAAGATGGCAACGCTTGCAAATCTTTTTTACCAGATGTATTTAGGAGACGGCACTATTTGCCAGCAGGTAGGTAGGTACTGAATAATCGAAATTAAAATATTTAAATATTACTCATTAAACGTCTCTTCCTCATGGATCTTACATTTTTTATGTTACATTAAGTAAACTTGACTTTGAAGAACGAAAATATATTAATATTTTAACAAATTTTTGTAATATGTAGATAAAGACGAATGACAAATGATTATTTTTGTAATAATAAAGTTTCTGAATTACGACTAACGCACTATGCATCAGAATCGATTATTAATTAACCGATACTTCAAAACATAATAATATCAGAAAAATAATTAAACACTTAAAATGTAATTACGTTAAATCGATAACAGTTTATTCTTTTATAATTATTATTAGATTTACAGAAAACTAACAATGAATTTAACATATTTTTTAATTATTGGTAAGCTTATAAAATAATGATATTACATTTATTGAAATAAGTTGAATTCGGTTTATTTATCAAATCTTATTTTCCTTCACTTCTATAAGTAGGTTGTTTTATAGTTGATGTTTTTATACAAAGAAGTTGTAGCTGTGTGTAAGACAATATAGCGATATATATAATGAAAGAAATAAGTTTTAATGGATCTGGAACAAGCAAAGGAACACACAATTTTTTTAATAGGTTGTCTGTTTATCTAAGCGCAAAAACTGCGATATAATCTAAATTAAATCCTTAGGACACTTTACAAGCATGAATTTAATATTTGTAGAATTGGAAAATCCTATAAAAAAGTTTGTGATAATGTCAAAGTATCGTGAGTAGCACTCCTCTCCACTCCACTGTTTTTTTAAGTATTATATCAGGTCTAACAACATCCGTTACATCCTATTCAATTGATAAAAAATATATTGTAGATAATCTCTTCATCAATTTTAATTTCCCTCTCTGAAGTAGCTGCTGTGGAAGCAGGGTGTTTTTACGAGACCCTTCTCATGCGCTAGGATGGCATGGCTAAGGATGGTTATATATTTTTTTAAGGTTTGAACGTAGCCCATACCACCCAAGGTTACGTTCTTCTTCAAGTACGTAAAAGCGACAACAAATCTAACGTAGACGCATTGATTCATAAAATGGTACCACCTCACCAGTTCGAAAAAATAGCCAACACAGCAAGAAAACAGTTCAAAAACTATAAGCAGTTCAAAATTAAAAGCAAGGTTGATGATAAGGAGTTGGAAAGTGTAGTTTTCGCAATAAAAACGAACCAAGATAGCGTACG
Source organism: Napeogenes sylphis (assembly GCA_959347405.1). Taxonomy (NCBI): domain Eukaryota; kingdom Metazoa; phylum Arthropoda; class Insecta; order Lepidoptera; family Nymphalidae; genus Napeogenes; species Napeogenes sylphis. The sequence goes on from OY365785.1 coordinate 31,616,093, forward strand.
ACATAATGGTGTAACACAAACTGGAGTACAACAGAATGGCGTACGAGAGAATGGCCGCCGAGAATGGCCGAATGACGATTTGTTTTCGTTCGAAAATATGAAGCAGAAGATTGTTGATTTTTTCAATCCTCCAGATGATAATAATACACCCAATTTGAGATCCAAAATGGAGAAGTATAACATTAGTAAATATTTTCCCAGCCCTTTTTTTATTTCTGTTCTTTGTTGCAGATTATCTATTATTTTATTCCGTGAAAAAAATATTTTCTGGACGAATTCTATCATATGTATTCTAAATTTGTGATAATAATCGTATAATACAGATGAAGAATTTGTTTCTTTGTCAGAACGCATTAATTTCTGGTACAATCAGTCGGATATATATTTTATTTGTGCTTATAATAGTGTGTGTGTGTGTGTGTGTGTGTGTGCTTATAATAGTGTGTGTGTGTGTGCTTATAATAGTGTGTGTGTGTGTGCTTATAATAGTGTGTGTGTGTGCTTATAATACAGTGTGTTTGTGTGCTTATAATAGTGTGTGTGTGTGCTTATAATACAGTGTGTTTGTGTGCTTATAATAGTGTGTGTGTGTGCTTATAATAGTGTGTGTGTGTGTGTGTGTGCTTATAATAGTGTGTGTGTGTGCGTATAATAGTGTGTGTGTGTGTGCTTATAATAGTGTGTGTGTGTGTGTTAGTGCTTATAATAGTGTGTGTGTGTGTGTGTGTGTGTGTGTGCTTATAATAGTGTGTGTGTGTGCGTATAATAGTGTGTGTGTGTGTGCTTATAATAGTGTGTGTGTGTGTGTTAGTGCTTATAATAGTGTGTGTGTGTGTGTGCTTATTGTGTGTATGCTTAAAATAGTGTGAGTGATATAAACAATAGAGTTATATATTTCAGAACCACAAGTGATCCGTTTCAGAGACGGTAAGCCATCGATGGTGTATGAGGTTGAGTCAAAGTCTCTCTTAAAGACCATCAAAGATCTGATAACATCAAAAACATTTAAAAAATTCGCAGACAGATTTGTACAAAAAGCCGCTTCGGTGTTTCGAACACTTAAAGAAGAGTTAAATAAAAATTAAATATACATTTTTGTTGCAGTTTTATTTAAGTTTATAAAAACTATCATAAATATAGACGTCGCAACTCGCAGATGACAACTTGTGAAATTAACTAGAACCATAGAAGAATGGTGAAACTCCTAATATAACTGTACATATTTGGTATAAAGAGAAAGAGGCGATAGATTGCTAAGCGTAACTTTATCTATTCTTTGGCCTCACTTTACTAAGAAATAAAAGCCAATGTCGTCTTTCTTTTTAGTAAAGATTTAGCATGTAAAACTCAGTTAGGTGTAAATAAAATATGATGTAGTCAGATTTAATGAGTGAAAAATAAAGCGGGTTTCCTTGTGTATTACGAATTCAGAGGATAACTATAAAAGATGGATAAAGAAGATATAGTAGATGGATATAGTAGACGGATATAGTAGACGGATATAGTAGACGGATATAGTAGACGGATATAGTAGACGCATATAGTAGACGGATATAGTAGACGGATATAGTAGACGGATCTAGTAGACGGATATAGTAGACGGATAGAGTAGACGGATAGAGTAGACGGATAGAGTAGACGGATATAGTAGACGGATATAGTAGACGGATATAGTAGACGGATATAGTAGACGGATATAGTAGACGGATATAGTAGACGAATATAGTAGACGGATATAGTAGACGGATACAGTAGATGGATATAGAAGATGGATAGAGTAGATATAGTAGATGGATACAGTATATATATAAGATGGACATGGGCGTACCCAGATTCGGTGCTAGTGGGGGGCAAACCAGATTTCTTTAATATATTTTTGTAATTTTGGAGCTGTAAATTTAATTTTCTGAGTATGGTTTAACAATGAAAAAGCAAACGCTGGTGATTGATTTGTCTTTGCCGGATCTCACTTCTAACGAAGATTTTAGACTTTAAGTGTTGGCTAAAAGTTTTAGTACAGATTTATATCTGTTTGTAAAACGCGTAAAAGCATTTCTAATCCTTCTAATCCTAAAAAGCCAAAAAATATATATTTAAAATTTTTCAAATCCTCGACACAATATACCTCTAAAAATACAAAAATATCGGGGGACCGTGGATGATGGTGTCTATTTTACGAAGTTTTCGGAGCTAAAGAATGAGTACTAAGACTATACGATTCACTTTTGTTGTTTCATAATTTGCTATGGTAAATTACTTCCATTTCGATTCTTTCCTTTATTTAGCTTCCCTCAGATCAGACGCAACGAGTTCAATAAGTAGGTAGGTAGTTACCTACATATATGATATAAATACTATTATTCTTTAAATTTTCATTATCTTTTATGTTGCAATAATTCTTGATAAATGATGTTAAAGTCATAACAATGTTTGATTGAGACGAACAGATTTGAACCACGCAATCATTGTTCAAAAATAAAAAAAAACGTCATTTTCGTTTTTTTCCTAGTAAACTTTCTTTCTATTCTTATTTTTTTAGTTCAAAATAAAAAATCTCGAAATTTATTGCTTACATGGATTCACCTATAATTTATTATAACCCCCCTAAATCTGTAATTCCATTCGAATCACTGCAATAGGGAACATTCATGTAATTTTTTTTTGACGTAAATTAATCATTTACCTCTCTATATCGTAGAAAAAAATATAAATAGGCTTGAAAAGATTCTAGTTTTTTTTCAAAGTGAAAATTAAAACATTGAGTAAATTTGAGCCGTTCAAACACCGTTATTTTGCGCGCGCTTTGCATGACGTCAAATGATACGTCCAGTGAATGTTTACTATGAACTTTTTAGTTACTTCATACATATTTTAAGTTTTAATTGCTTTACAAGTCATGAAGAAGGTAAAAATCATCTTACAAGTATTGTATAGTACCGGAGTGCAAAAATAGTATAAGAAAAACACCCGACAAAATGTTTTTTGTATTCCAAGAGATACGAAAATACAAAAACAATGGTGTATGGTAATTAAAAGGGATAAAATATGTCCTAAATCGTGTTTATATTCTTGTGAAGATCAATTTAACGTAAGTATATTTTATTAATAATAGGTTTAATCTAATAGTTTAAATTTATAGTAAGTAGTGAACATTAGAAAATTTAAGTTCAAATTTAACCTAACCTAGTTTACAAAAGTTCAGTATTCGTTTTTTCTATAAAAACCGTATTCTTTTTTTGGTTTTACGAAATTTTTGTGGTTGTCGATTTATTTCAGATACTGCCAATTGTAATGAATATAATATGTATAACGAAACAACAAGGAGAAAAATGTAATCTAAGGTTGAAGAAAAGAGTTGTGCCTCATACATTTTTGTGGCAAAAACACTAGCTGAGAGAACATTCTCATTTCTCATGAATGTACATAGTCAAAAGGCAAAGATTGACATCGGTTAATGAAGCCTTTTCAGAGTTAGCTATCTAAAGTAGTGTTTAAACTCCTAATATAACTGTACATATTTGGTATAAAGAGAAAGAGGCGATAGATTGCTAAGCGTAACTTTATCTATTCTTTGGCCTCACTTTACTAAGAAATAAAAGCCAATGTCGTCTTTCTTTTTAGTAAAGATTTAGCATGTAAAACTCAGTTAGGTGTAAATAAAATATGATGTAGTCAGATTTAATGAGTGAAAAATAAAGCGGGTTTCCTTGTGTATTACGAATTCAGAGGATAACTATAAAAGATGGATAAAGAAGATATAGTAGATGGATATAGTAGACGGATATAGTAGACGGATATAGTAGACGGATATAGTAGACGCATATAGTAGACGGATATAGTAGACGGATCTAGTAGACGGATATAGTAGACGGATATAGTAGACGGATATAGTAGACGGATAGAGTAGACGGATAGAGTAGACGGATAGAGTAGACGGATAGAGTAGACGGATATAGTAGACGGATATAGTAGACGGATATAGTAGACGGATATAGTAGACGGATATAGTAGACGGATATAGTAGACGGATATAGTAGACGGATATAGTAGACGAATATAGTAGACGGATATAGTAGACGGATACAGTAGATGGATATAGAAGATGGATAGAGTAGATATAGTAGATGGATACAGTATATATATAAGATGGACATGGGCGTACCCAGATTCGGTGCTAGTGGGGGGCAAACCAGATTTCTTTAATATATTTTTGTAATTTTGGAGCTGTAAATTTAATTTTCTGAGTATGGTTTAACAATGAAAAAGCAAACGCTGGTGATTGATTTGTCTTTGCCGGATCTCACTTCTAACGAAAATTTTAGACTTTAAGTGTTGGCTAAAACTTTTAGTACAGATTTATATCTGTTTGTAAAACGCGTAAAAGCATTTCTAATCCTTCTAATCCTAAAAAGCCAAAAAATATATATTTAAAATTTTTCAAATCCTCGACACAATATACCTCTAAAAATACAAAAATATCGGGGGACCGTGGATGATGGTGTCTATTTTACGAAGTTTTCGGAGCTAAAGAATGAGTACTAAGACTATACGATTCACTTTTGTTGTTTCATAATTTGCTATGGTAAATTACTTCCATTTCGATTCTTTCCTTTATTTAGCTTCCCTCAGATCAGACGCAACGAGTTCAATAAGTAGGTAGGTAGGTACCTACATATATGATATAAATACCATTATTCTTTAAATTTTCATTATCTTTTATGTTGCAATAATTCTTGATAAATGATGTTAAAGTCATAACAATGTTTGATTGAGACGAACAGATTTGAACCACGCAATCATTGTTCAAAAATAAAAAAAAACGTCATTTTCGTTTTTTTCCTAGTAAACTTTCTTTCTATTCTTATTTTTTTAGTTCAAAATAAAAAATCTCGAAATTTATTGCTTACATGGATTCACCTATAATTTATTATAACCCCCCTAAATCTGTAATTCCATTCGAATCACTGCAATAGGGAACATTCATGTAATTTTTTTTTGACGTAAATTAATCATTTACCTCTCTATATCGTAGAAAAAAATATAAATAGGCTTGAAAAGATTCTAGTTTTTTTTCAAAGTGAAAATTAAAACATTGAGTAAATTTGAGCCGTTCAAACACCGTTATTTTGCGCGCGCTTTGCATGACGTCAAATGATACGTCCAGTGAATGTTTACTATGAACTTTTTAGTTACTTCATACATATTTTAAGTTTTAATTGCTTTACAAGTCATGAAGAAGGTAAAAATCATCTTACAAGTATTGTATAGTACCGGAGTGCAAAAATAGTATAAGAAAAACACCCGACAAAATGTTTTTTGTATTCCAAGAGATACGAAAATACAAAAACAATGGTGTATGGTAATTAAAAGGGATAAAATATGTCCTAAATCGTGTTTATATTCTTGTGAAGATCAATTTAACGTAAGTATACTTTATTAATAATAGGTTTAATCTAATAGTTTAAATTTATAGTAAGTAGTGAACATTAGAAAATTTAAGTTCAAATTTAACCTAACCTAGTTTACAAAAGTTCAGTATTCGTTTTTTCTATAAAAACCGTATTCTTTTTTTGGTTTTACGAAATTTTTGTGGTTGTCGATTTATTTCAGATACTGCCAATTGTAATGAATATAATATGTATAACGAAACAACAAGGAGAAAAATGTAATCTAAGTTTGAAGAAAAGAGTTGTGCCTCATACATTTTTGTGGCAAAAACACTAGCTGAGAGAACATTCTCATTTCTCATGAATGTGCATAGTCAAAATTCAAAGATTGACATCGGTTAATGAAGCCTTTTCAGAGTTAGCTATCTAAAGTAGTGTTTAAAAAATGGTGACCTTTACAAAGAAGTGATATACTAAGTCCTAGTACTGCCCATACAAATGTCTGTGATATTAATCAGCCAGGACTCAGCACTTCTCCTATTGAATGTAATGATCATAAGGCAGAGTCTTGCTTTTCGCATATTGAAGATAAATTACCAAGTGACTAAGCTGTGCAAGTTAATATTAAACCGAAGTATGGAAGTAAAGGTGTCAATGTAAATATACCTCATGAAAAACAAAATGTCGCATTGTTACCATTTCCTCATTCAACACACAATATTGGTACTTTACCAGTAAAACTATCTGTTTTAAAAAGAAAATTGTTTACTGAAAACACAGTTGATAATACTTCTATAGCATCTTATATCTTCTATATCAGCTGATTATCAACCAAGTTATTTATCTGAGTCAAGTGAAATGGAAAATGATTCAGAGGAAGAAACATTTTAAAAGTGTAATGTGTAGTAGCATGCTAAATGCTATTGAAAAAGAGTTTGTAGGTATTTGTTTTGTTAGAGTTGTTTATGTATTGAAACAATGTTTTTAGGATAACCTAAACAATTGTTTCATTTAATAAAACCTTTAAGCACGAAAATATAGATTTAAATTATTTATTTTTCTCAGTGACACTGATACCACAGTATGAACTTCGACGCCGATAATTTGAATGGCGTGTCAAATGACGTCACATTTCCTTTCGACCAATGGTGGCGCGTTTTTTGGAATTTTTAATTTCGCTCCCTTAATTTACACTTTTCATAAATTACACTGGTCAACACTGAATTTGTCACATGAACTTAGTGGTCATTTCTGTTTAGGTTAGCAACCCTTCATTAAAAAAAAAAGTAGTTTCGTTTCAGTCAGGTCCAGTTTTTTAGTGACAGCTTTAAATACATTTCTAACCTCAAAACGCGTTTAGTAAAAAAACTTTATTTTGGCAACTGTATAAATACTGTATTTAACTAACTTACATATTTTTATTTATGTTAATTACATCGTAAACATGCCACGAAAGTGTTTAAATAACCCCGATAGTTTTTGTTATGTGTGTGGAGTGTTAACTTTTACATCTCAGCGTCGTAATTTTATGCCATTAATTGAACAGTGCTATGTTGATTACTTTGGATTTCTTGTTTCGCATCAAGATAAATCCTGGGTTCCGGATATATGTTGTGTAACGTGTATGAGACTCTTATTAGGTTGGGCTAAACAGGAACCTAGACATTTACCATTCGCTATACCAATGATTTGGGTAGAACCAAAAGATCATATAAGCGATTGTTATTTTTGTTTAACTCAAACAAAACTAACTTTAACTCAAGCATTACAACCAAGTCTAAACACACTATTCAGTATCCAAACATATCATCGGCCGTCAGACTTGTCCCACACAGTACTGTACTGCCTGTTCCAAAGCCTAATCAACCTGAAAGTCAGAATTCTGTTTCTAGTGCGGAATTTGTTCTCAGTCAACAGAGTAAGGCATCTCAACAAAGTTACTCAAGTTATGAATCGTCTACCTCAAAAGAGCCTCATTTATTGATATAAAGGGATTTAAATGATTTAGTGCTTGATTTAAAACTATCAAAAAAACAGGCTGAACTTTTGGGATCTAGATTAAATGACTGGAATTTACTTTCTTCTGATACAAAAATCACTTATTTTCGACATCGTGACGAAGAAATGAAACCTTATTTTTCTAAAGCAGATGATTTAGTCTATTGTAGTAACGTTCCTGTTGTGATGAATTTATCAAATTTTGAATATGATTCAAGTCACTGGCTATTGTTCATTGATTCTTCAAAGACTAGCTTGAAAGCAGTGTTGTTGCATAATGGGGATAAGCTTCCTTCAGTACCGATTGGCCATGGTTGTGATATGAAAGAGACCTACGAAAATATGAGATTCCTTCTTGAAAAAATTAAATACAGTGAACACGCTTGGAAAATTTGTGGAGATTTTAAAGTCATTGCTCTTTTGCTCGGACTCCAACTAGGCTACACAAATTTTTTCTGTTTTCTTTGCGAATGGGACAGTATGACAGACAGACAAAAAGATCCTTTAGTCAACCCTGATGACATTTTTTTACCACCGTTTCATATAAAACTCGGTTTAATGAAAAATTTTGTAAAGGCTATGCCTAAAGATGGCAGTGGATTTTTATATCTAAAACAAAAATTCCCCAAACTCAGCGAGGCAAAAATTAAAGAGGGTATATTTGTAGGTCCACAAATACGGAAACTAATAAAAGATAAAGATTTTGAAGAGAAATTGAATGATCTAGAAATAGTTTCCTGGAAAAGTTTTGTGAAAATTTTTTAGGAAACCATAGAGCAGAAAATTACAAAGGTTTAATAAATGAACTTCTAATGTCATATAAAGCTTTGGGATGTAACATGTCCTTAAAAAGACACATGCATACAAATAAAAATACAATACTCTCATTTGGATTTCTTTCCTGCAAACTTGGGAGCTGTGAGTGATAAACAAGGCGAGAGGTTTCATCAGGACATTTCCTCAATGGAGAAGCGTTACCAAGGGAAATGGAGTCCACGAATGCTAGCAGATTATTGTTGGAATCTAAAAAGAGACCTACCAGAAGCTAAATATTTCCGAAAATGAAATTTATCTATTGTACATTAAACAGTAACTTCTTTAAGTGTTGAGTTTTTTTCTTTTTATACAAAAATAATAAATTTATGTTTCTATATCGCAAGGACGTGTCATTTTTTTTCTCTCGATATATTATTGCTTGAAAGCCCTAGTATATTCAAAATTTTACATAAGTTTTCGTGTGACATAAAAAAGTTAAAATTTTGTTGACCAGTGTTATTTTATGGCCTTAAATGGTTAGTAATGAAAAAAATAATCTATTATAATAAGATGATAATAAGTAATCGAAAAAAAAAATATTTGAGACCATTTAAATTTTTTTGCATGTTCCCATTTCCCAGTATTGGTAGATATTTCAAGTTATAGAGTGCGTCGCGACATTTCTTTGAAGTTACAAAGGATCGACAATGGAATTATTTATTTAACTTATCAAGGTGGCTAGTTTAAGTTATAAAGGTCTTTAGGTCTGAGGGTGAAGGGTACAGATTATTTTTGATGTTAGAGAGGTTTTTAAGTTATCGAGGTTCTATGTATAAAAAATATTAAAAAATAGATATTGATTTTGTTCAAACAAATAAATAATTAAGATAAAATACCAATCAGATTTTACCAATTCAGATATTAGTTTAATTATAAACTTTTATATATAAAAAATATATTCTTTAATTCGTAAAAAAATCTTAACTTACTAAATCACATTTATAAACGTATCTTTATATTAACGAGATAAAATTTTAAAATTGCACCGACCTTCCAAACAATATTACCTACTAAAGTCGTCAAAGAATATTTGAAAAATAAGAAAGAAGAGTATACAAAAATAGAATTAAATAAACAATTTCATGATAATAAAGCATCTGTAAATACGGTTTTTAAAATATCTTTATAGTTTTCAAGATGTTTTTTCCCGGCTATGTGTTGTGAAATGATTCTTTCCTTATTCTGAAAAACCATGTTACATGTAACGCAATTCAGGGTTTCCTCCGTAATCTGTGAAACATTAAACATTGTCAAAAAAAAAGGAAAAAATATATAATTAATCAAGACCATTTATACAGGATTATTTGTAACTAATTGGCCACCTCTTGCAGGTAGCCTCTCTAAATCAATCCTAACATTTGTTCTATGACTTTTTAAAAGTCTTCATACACAACACAAAAAAAAAGAAACAAAAAATTTTTGCTACCTCTTTTACTTATTATTCTGTATTTTGTAAGAAGTACTTAAAAGATCAACGCCCGGGCGCCATACCGACGCTCAGAGTTAATGCCAGTTCAGAGACAACAAATAAATTTTGTATGGGAAACTTAAATTTTAAAAAACTATTAATTTTAAAAAGTCGTAAAACAAATAATGTTGGGATTGATGTAGAGAGGCTGCCTGCAAGAGGTGGCCAATTAATTACAAATAACCCTGTATATTCACGCTCAAGTTTTTGACAGTATTTTAACTGAATAAAAACATATTCAATTTAAAGAGTAAAGAATAATATTTTCCTAGAGGCTGGAATACCGCCTGACGCGACCGATAGTGTACAGAACATCACCGCTATAATAGGCAACTAACTCGATGAGAGAGAGAGACGGATGCCCGAACTTTTCTTTGCCTGTGTCTTCCACGTTTCTTAAATTGTATAACATATTTATGTCCTAACCATATATCAGGACCTCACCAATCCAAACTATATAAAATACTTGCCTTTCTTATACAAACGGGTAAATATTGTTTCTCAATTGGTGTTGATACTAATTTTTTATGGATATCTTCTTCTAAATGACTGTCAATGTCACGAAAAAAATCATTACATATGTTGCAGAAGACGCCATGGTCATGTCTCGTAATCCCTTGCCACGCATCCCATGAAATATTAAATATTTTCCCACGATATTCTTTATTTGGCGGTATATTTATCACCATTCCCCCGATATTGTCCTTTGTCTTTTTTCCGAATATAAATTTAAAAACTATTTGTATCTGTGGTTCCTTTTCGTTGACAGATATGTCTTTGGTTTGGAACTCAGCTTTAATTATATTATCTTTGTTTGCATGTTTTCGTAATTTTAGAAAATATGAATTTTCTTTATGTACAGGCCATATTACATGGTTTCTAATTTCAGATTTTTGAACTAATACATTGCAAATACAACAGTGATAAGTCAATTTTACCTGCAAAACAAACATATTAATTCCTACAAAAAAGTCAACAATTTAAAATCATTCTAACAAATGTGAATCATTCTAACAAATGTGAATCATTCTAACAAATGTGAATCGTTCTAACAAATGTGAATCATTCTAACAAATGTCAATCATTTTAACAAATATGAATCATTCTAACAATGTTGAATGAATATAACAACTTGCCTGTCTTAATAAATCTTTTTCATAATTCGTAATAAATTTGCATTTTTTCATACGATTCATATGAGCTTTTGATTTAATATGCCCACGTAATGAATTAGTTATTTTGTAAGAACATATAAAGCAGTATCTGTAACCATCGCCTGTGTGAACCAACGTATTGTATGCGCAATAAGAAACTTTTACAAGTGATTTTTTTATTTTCAAATAAACAAATTCTTTTAAAATATCCAAATTATCTTCTATATCAAATTCTAAATTATCTGCATCTAATTCCGTGTGATTTAAATCAATAGTCTGATTTACAGTAGCTTCAGTTGCACTTTCTTGGTTTAAAATTTTAGTATTACTTGTAGGAATTGCTTGTAAATTTTCTGATGAACTGACAACATTTACGTCAGTGGGTTGTTTTGTATTCATAGATTGCATTGAATTAATGGTAGTCTGATTCATAGCGATATTTAAGATATTTGGATTCAAAGCTCTGTTGAGAAATAATAAATGTGGGTGGCTTGTCGTGTGCAGGTGTATTACAGCCGCGTTTACTAACACGTTACAAATAGCGCAATGTGCATATTGATGAATCTGAAAAAAAAACGATATTCATATACATCAGAACAGAAAAGAAAATATGAACATAAATATTTTGATTTGGTAGTGTTTTTTTTTATTTTTAGGAAAAATACTGGATAAATAATGATGAAATATTATTGTATTTTGGGCAAGTAAATATTTTTACGTTTCATAATTGCCAATTTTAACGGGATCGGTTAATTATAAAGAGACTTAATCGATAGCTCAGAGTTTTGTGTTTTACGCATCAATATTTCTTACAAAAACTGATATCTCTTGCTATGGTTGTTATTCAATGATACCATGAATTATTTTAACTATTACAAAAAACCCAAGTCTTAAACACACTTATAACATAATTATAATAATGATGGTAACTCACAATTCGCACCAAATTAATTCCAAAGTACGGTTGAAATGGAAAATTTTCTAAACACAAGATATGTCTCGGATCTTTCAAATGCAATGTCATGTCCGAAGAAACAAAATTACATAGGAGACAAATAAAATCTGCAACGCGGCGTAAAATAAGATTATACGACATAAATGACACCCGGATGTTACAATTGAAACGATTAACAATTATATCGTTATAAATAGTAGGATTTATGTTATTTATCAACGGTGCGGTGGGATGAACATTCAAATGCACCCGTTGAGTCCTCTGATCGTACATCTCAAAGACTTTGTTGATTACATTTGTTTTATTTTCATGTTTCTTTTCGTGTAGTTCTAAATGTGATTCAACTGCTCCAGTCAGTAGTAAGTTATTACAAGTGCCGCAATGGTAGTATTTATTTGTGACCTTAAAAATAAGATAACTATCAATTCAACTCTCGAATTAGGAACCTGGATTTGCTTCAAGACTATGACGAAAATTTATACAGTCACATATATTAAAAATGTTTATATCGTCCAAGAATCTCCCAATTTAAATTGTGTCGAGATAAACAAATTGTTTAATTGAGATTACTTGAACTATCAAGTTTTATAAAACCTAAATATGTACTAACCTTTCTTATAAAATAGTCATCGTGTATAACCATTATCTCACATTGTAACAATTTCTTCAGATGTTCTTCTGACATGCAGTGGTCAAAGGTGTTGTTCAAATCATCAAATCGTATACAAAGCATGCAATAGAAAAGATTTTTTCCACTCTGTCTTAATATCATGTGGTAAATGTCGGATTCGATATTAAAGGTTTTATTACCAATTATATGTTCTAAAACAAAGGTGGGTAAGGTTGCTATTACTGTTGTTTTTTATACATAAAAAAGCAATATTCTCGATAATAGGAGCATTGGACAATTTTGTTATTAGGACTTTTTTTAGACTGTTTTAAGAAGAGAACAGAAACACTCTTAGTACCCAAGACTAGTACTTGGTAATATTAAGAAAAATCACATCTCTGCTCTATAGCAAGGGAGTCAACGATGCTGAATGGGGATTTACTCGACTCGTCACAGGTTAGACCTATTGGGTTGTGAAGCTTAGATGATAAAAAGAAAAAAATGTTATATAGACATCCTCCAGCGCGTCAAATTCAAATTCAAAATATCTTCATTCAAATAGGCATTTACACGGACTTTTGAACCGTCAATTACATAAAATTGGTCAATATAGTCAGTTTGGGACTAAGCTACCACCAGCTCGGAATGCTGCCCTGCTGAGAAGAGCTGGCCATAAACTCAACAGTTGCTCTTTTTAAATGAAATTTAACCATGTTTGACTTATACATTATAACATAAACCCTGCAGATGAGTCAATGACCCAAGTTCCACACATTTAGATCAACCAAATACTCTTGAATGTTATAGTAAGATTTATTTCAACTCAAAAATTTTATGCTAAGTTATTAAAATGTATTAAGAAGCGACCATAAGAATGCCGATTTCTTTAAAAACATATCTTAGGGGTAGTCTCTAGCGTTTAAAGTTATAAATAGCCCGTATAGCTCTTTTTTGTAAAACAAATATAGAATTAATTTCGGCAGCGCTGCCCCATAGTAATATACCGTAAGACAATACAAGTCAGATAATGATAGCACCCATCCCTTGTGTATTTCTAATAAGTGTGTGGGTACTCTGATCGTTTGCGTAGTGGTGATCGGGTGCGGGTGGTCGTAAGGGTTGAAAATAAAGAGAAAAAAATCAGAGCGTTTCAAATTTTATAAGGGGATGTTCAGTGAATTCAAAGTAAGCTCTCATTCAATAATCTGAAGATTTGGATACTCGCTCGATGCAAGCATTAAAAGTGCAAAAAATTCGCTATTTTGAAATACTCATGCGTATCAGATTAGAATAAATATGCTTCATCCTGACCTGACGATTATCTTGAAGCATTCGCTGAATCTAATCATTTTTTTTTTATTCATTTTTTTAAATCGTTCAACTTTATTAATTGAAACGGTCCAACAATACCATGCAAAAAAGTGATACAATAAAAAAAAATATTTGCTTCACGTCAAATTCTTATGAGCTCTGTATTCATAAATTTAAAATAGAGGCATTATAAGATAATTATACTGATGATTAGATTTTTTTTAATATTTAACGATATGTTAAAACCCTTAAACATGTTTATTCTCTTAAAAACCACCGGAACCGTTAATTTCCCATAAAATTTAAGGGAAAGATTCCTAAATAGGCAGCACTGGCCGAAACCAGAGTAAGGGCTGAGTGTGGGAGTAATAGATAGAGAAAGAGTGAGAGGAATAGTAACAAGGAGAATGTAGGCAAAGTGCAGCCTGCATACATTAAAGTTAGTCGACAAATTTTTGTTATTTTGGCTTATGGATATAGTTAGATTATATATTTTTCGTTATCCTTGAATTTCTTGCTTCAAAATAAATTTAGCCACGCTCGAGAATATTACGATGACATTTTTCTTTTACAAGCTTGTAGCCCTCCCCCTTCTTTAAGTCACTCTTAAATTGGCAGATTATAATAGACACGGTAATTAATCCCCCTTTTCTTAATCTGACGCGCTCGAGAATTTCTGTTTTTTTTTTTTACTAATCTGATCCCTTATAATAACATATGTATAATAATATCCCCGGTATGTTAATTTGACGCACCTGAGTAAATCCCCGCTTGTGCTCCCCTGCTACTACTAGTTTTAGGCATGTCAGTCAGTTTAACGGTTACTGGAAGTAAGTAGACATTTTTGAAACCTCTATAAAAATTTGTGATTCGACTGACAATCATGAAAAGAACCAAACAGAAAATTTTGTGATTGGTTGCCTATCATAACAACAACCAATCAGAAAGGCGTTTTGACACCCAATTAGCTGTTTTTGCGTTTTATTAAGTATACACTATACAACTTACCTACAGTCGAAGGTGACTCCTCTGTTATCGATGGCTTGACAGCCGTGGCGTACGATCTTATTGTACTGTTATTATTATTAACATTATTTAAGTCATAAAAACCATCACTGTTAAAACCGCTTTCACTTGTACTAACTGTATCTTTTTGTCTATCATTATCGTTATCGTTATTTACAGAACGGTTATCGTTATTAACGTCAAAGTCATAAACGCTAATCGTCGCACTGTTCGTTGCGTGTAACATTCTCTCCAGGTGTCTCTCAGTGTCTAAATGGGTGTTATTATTTTTCTCATATACCTCGTTACACACAGCACAATGATATTGGTCACCAATCTAGATTGTATAAATGTAATTACTTTAAAAACATTAAAACAAAAGTGTGTTATAGTAAATTAAACTTCGAATTTCTAATCACATTTCTAACAAACATACAAAATACTATCGATTTATCCATTGGATAAGGGCCAAGATCATATTTTTTTTTTAAGTACACGCTGTATCTAAAGCTATATCTACACATAATAAATAGCCTTTGCTATTTTAAATAAGATACAATAGCTAGGAGCTATAAATACCAATGAATGTAATTTAATCATTATTATTTTATTACACTCAATTTATTTGAAAAAAAAAAAACATTTTTTATTAAACAGTACCTACTGTATGATTTTTCCACCCTGTACATTATATACTTCACTCAATAATATTTAAACACTTCTGAAATATTCTTTCTAAGGACATATGATACCTTTTATTTATGGTTTACTAGCTTTTGTCCACAACTTTATAGGTTGACAAAGAATTACTAATTATTAGGTGTTTCCCGCGATTTCAAATCATAAACCATCTATCATCATCTTTTAAAATGTTTACAAATCTACACTTATTTGTAGGTACTTGTTTTATTTCAGTTGTAGCCCAAATCAGTCATCATTTTTGAATATTGTTTTATTTCAGTTGTAGCCCAAATCAGTCATCATTTTTGAATATTTATTTTTTAATAAAATACTTTATTTTATACTGAAACTTTAACAAAGAATGATCTAACGAACAAACATACAAAAACTATGAAATTAAATGTTTTGAACTCTCAGTTACTAAACATTTTTTTTTTCAAAACCTGTAGAATAATTTTTGTTTCGTTACTATATTTTTATATGTATAAATAATAATAAGCTACTTAGGATTCCGAACACCTTTTGATATTTACATGTTTGCACAAATAAAAGGTAGTTTTTAGGAAGCCATCTAACGTTGATCATTGATTGATTCATAACTTTTGGATTATAGATCGATGTTTAATTTCAACCGATACGTTATACACTATTTTTTATATATTAAATGACAATAAAGCAAATAAAAATATATATCTCATATGGTTATACATTTCATGAACGTTATTATAGGATAGATATGAATAAAAATGAAGTAAGACTTTGTTTACTGAAGATACAAGGGTTACTAGGTCCAACTTCCCCCCTAACTCAAGGAATACTTGATTTTGATCAAGTCAGTGCGTTAGTACGGTTACGGAAACAGCTCCGTTTATATTTTTAGGTAAAAAAATCGATTACCAAGGCCGTACTCCATCGTTGGATGTAATAGTCGATAGCTTTTTAAATGATCTCAAAAAGGTAAACAACCAACCAATAAGTAACGTCAAAAAAGCTTGGATTTACGATAATTTTTTAACATCACGTCTAAATTGGCCTTTCCTCGTTTATGATATTAATAAAACCCTTTTGTCAAAGTTAGATGCAAGCGTCATAAAGACATTGAAGTTATGGCTCGGGTTGGCGCACTCAGCGGACTCTTCAACCTTATTTAGAGACCGAAACAATTTTGGATTAAAATTAAAGAAACCATCGGAGCTCTACAAACATCTAAGAGTTACCAAAAGACATATCATCGGAAAATCTAAAGATGATACTGTAACTTCTCTTCCAAAAGACAAAGTTGCCTCAGAGCTCGAGTCACGACTTCAATTCCATAAAAAATTTATGATAGGTGCTCAAACAAATAAAGTAGGGCTAGGATCAAGTAGGAAAGTTCAAGACATAGACATAACAAAATCTTTTATTCGACAAGACGAAAACGATAATTACCGACTCCACGCGATGAACCTAGAAATTCAAAACGAATGGGTGACCATAGGAGATTTTTGTATTCCACTAGCTTTGAAGTGGCGCACCTTAATTTATGATTGGTCCCCAGCATTATTAAAATTCTATCTTAATGCATTCCAAATGACTCTCCCAGATCAAAGTAATTTAGTAAGATGGGGCAAAGCCACCGAAAAGTCTTGCAACATCTGTGGGGAGGCAATAGGAACCGCGAAACACCTATTAGTAGGGTGTAGGGTACTTCTAGATAAAGGTCAATACTCGCGTCGCCACGAGGAGGTATTGGAAATTATACGGGAAGCGGTTAGTCTTTCAGTAGCAAGAGCGCGGAAGGGTATAACAACCACCAAACGATCTATGGAATTCGTAAAAGAAGGCTCCTCCAAAAAATCAAAAGCGAAGCCTTATTCAATATTAGGCGCGGCTCCTGATTGGATTCTCATGATGGACACGTATGAAAAGCATTACAATATCCCTGGGGATATTGGTGTTTCGTCATCCAGACCGGACTTATTCCTTTATTCGAAACATCTGAGGCTCGTGATACTTGTGGAGCTTACTGTTCCTTGGGAAACAAACATCCCAAGGGATCACACATTCAAACTCAATAAGTATTACGAACTAACCAACGAACTGATCGGGAATAAATTTATAGTTAGTTTGTACGCGGTAGAAGTGGGAGCGAGAGGTATAACAGCGAAATCTCTTTATAGCCTACTTAAAGACCTTGGCCTTTCTAGAACAAGCATCGGTTCATTTCTAGAACGTATTTCAAAGGCGGCATTAGTAGGTTCTTTCCAAATTTGGTTAGGTAGGGAGAGGAGTGTGGAGGGTGAAGGTGAGCGTTTTTGCGCACAATAAAGGGGCCCCTTAAACCTACTCCTGGGTCGCAAGTCCCAGGCACTGTTTGCACTCCTCTCCTTGAACGCGATGGGCCCGGCACCCGCACGGTGAATCCCTGGATTGCTAAGAAGCTTCGTCTTGTCTATACAGGGTTATTTGTAATTAGTTGACCAAATCTTGCAGACAGCCTCTTTACATCAATCCCAACAACATTTGTTTTACAACTTTTTAAAATTAATAGTTTATAAAATAAAATTTTCCCATACAAAATTTATTTCTTGTCTGAACTGGCATTAACTCTTGAGCGTCGGTATGGCGCCCAAGCGTTGATCTTTTAAGGACTTCTTACAAAATACAAAGTAGTAATAATCAAAAGAGGAAGCAAAAATTTTTTTGTGTTGTTTATCAAGATTAAAAAAACGTTGTAGAACAAATGTTGTTGGGATTGATGTAGAGAGGCTGCCTGCAAGAGGTGGTCAACTAATTAAAAATAATCCTGTATATTTTTTTATTTGTCACGAAAATATTTCAAATCACATAAAAACTTTCCCCATCCTAACACTTTTATTATATGGACCCAAAAATAATGAAATCCCCCCAATCCTAAACCAAATTCTGTATTCACGACCATATACAAACCCTGTATTCAATATTATGTTAGAAAATAATTCAACTGTTGGAAAAGAAACAAACAAGGTTTTGTTTAATAAAGATTATTGGCAATATAACATACCAGTCTAGTTATATGCAAATTAAATTTCTTCAATGGTTTGTGTTTTTCTAAATTAGCCACATGATCTTCCTTTTTAGTATGGCTGCTAGGATCTGGTATAATTAAGTCGCAAACAAGGCATTTTGGCGGATATTCATCCGTTATAGTGTTCCATTGATAGCAGGACAGTAATAATATTGAATTGATCATAACGACAAATGAATTTTGCTTAATTTCAAAGCTCCAATCCTCATTATCTATAACAAGAAAATAATATTTTAGTTATTCAATAAATTATATTTAATACTGTTGTGTATGAAGGTGTACTGAATTTACTTGTTTATTCTTGTTGTCAGAATATGATTAGCTAAGTGTAGGTAGTTGGTGCCAAAACTCTTTTTATTGTCATGTTTGTACACCTAAGCTCAATATAATATTATGTATTTTCCTAAAAATCTTATTTTATTTAGATATGTCTACAAAAACATTGGTAAGAAGCTAGCTGTTGAATATTCTGGATAGTGTATTATAACAAAATAAAGTTTCACTTCTCATTTTGCAATTTTTTCATATACAAAGTACACCCATACTGTAAACTACAATATGTGGATGACACAGAGTATTGTTCTCTATATCAAAAACAATATTTAACAAATAGACCAAAAGCATCAAAAAGAAAGTTTACTTGGAATATGTAAACCCTATCGTCAGCAGAGTGCTTATCAATCTACGATTAGATTGTATGGAGTGGTTGTTGAAATGTAAGTTGCTATTTTTTAGTGTAATATCATATAGATGTATGATATACATCATTCTTTACGTAATGAAATATGTATCAATTTGAGCATTAAACCTATAATAATATATAAAAAAATACTTTCAATGTAGCTACAATAAATTATACAGAAATGTCTCTTACCTTCATTTTGATTTTTTAATTCTATACAAAATTCCTGTAAATCATTTTGACTTCTATGATCGTCATAAAACAAATCTCCATTTATGCTATATACTTTATGATTATTTTCTTTAAAACATTTTTTTCCTTTAGTTAATATTTCATTATCAATGTATAATTCTGGGATAATACCATTTAAAATTTCTTCTTCAAAGAAATCAGAAAGGTAATTAAATGTTAAGGCCATCTTAGTAAATATAATATTCAGCACCTAAAATCAATTTTTATATGTACTCCTACCTACTTACTCCTCCTACTTTTATAAAATTTACAAAATTATATATACATAATACACCTAAAATCAAATACTCCATAAATAATATATATATACTCTATAAATAATCCTTTATTAATAATCTTTATTATTTATTTATTTTTGCTTGTAACTTGCACAAAAATAATGAAAGTTTTAATTATTAACATTTATTTTACTAAATATAAAAATTATAAGCTTTCAGGTAGTTTTGAAACTCTACCTAATAAGAGAACAAAAAAGTAAAGGAGAACAATTTAAATTGTCATAATTTCAATATTATTCTAGAGGTTAACCTTACCTTTAACTTATATCTTGATAAACTTCATTGTTTAAACACTTTATTAACTAATATATAACATAACTCAAAGTTTATTTGTTGAAAGCCACTGACTCAAAATATATTATTATAACATCAATATTTCTCATATATTAAAAAAAATATATAATCCAGAAAAATATTAATTATTACTCATATCACATATTTCATAATAAAAATGAATAATTATTATAATACCGGAACAGTGATATAACAAACAAAAGACATATTAAATTACTTGTGTATAAACTATAAATAATGTTATAACTTATAAGCAGCTGTTTATCAAAATTATAGATATAGTGTAATATGGTTACGTTTAACGTTAACAGATAAACCACTATCGTTAATGCTTAATACACAGCAACGATGTAGTAACGTGTAGTGGGTTCCTTTTTTTTTTCCTTGAAAAAAAAAATGCGTTACGCATTCCCGTCCGCCAGGATGGTGATGGCCGAGAGGTATGTGGGAATCCCCGGCAGCATAAAGAAAGCTACCATTTTTAAGGCTACCTACTAAAACAACCCTCGGTCGACCTCATCGCCTGAGTGAGACGCCATGGGATCGCTTTCGCACTCGCACGTCACAGCATATTTTTTTTTGGCTTTTGTAACTTTTGGGTGTGCAAAATTTTCAAATCTATTAAGCTAAAATAAAAATTAAATAAAACTAAACTTTAACTAAAAAATATATATTATTATTGTTATTCGTGAACGATTCTCCTGTCAATTGTCATGGTGTCAAATGACAAGTGACAACTTATAAGAGATTAGATAGAAAAAACTTAATAATTTATTATTGTAAATATTTATATAATAATTTAATATTTGTTTATTGGAATTTAAAAAATAAGAACTGATATTTAACCAGTATATATTTAAAATATAATGTCTAAAAGATCGCAAAGTGCGTTCCACGGTAAAATAGTGGATTTACCGGGAATTCTCGTTGATAATTTCGTAAATGCTGCTCAAGTTGAAGCCAGGGCTTATTTTTTGAGCCACTGCCATACAGACCACATGCAAGGGTTAAACTCTACAGAATTATGGTCCACGCTGGTAAAAACAGGAGCATTAATTTACACTACTGAATTGACTGCAACAATTATTAAAAATGATTTAAATGAAAGAATTTCGAATCACATACGAAGCTTAAAAATAGGTAACTAATCTATTCTATTGAGATGTAGTTATTTGAACAAAGTAGTTGTATTGAATAGGTTTGATAAAATCTATTTTGTATTCAGGTTCAACTTTGATAACATTACCATGTATACCTGCGAAGGATATTCCGGAACTATTTGTTACTGTAACCTTAATACCAGCTAGTCACAGTGCCGGGTCAACAATGTTTCTTTTTAAAACAATTACAAAAACAGTTTTATACACCGGTGACTTCAGAATCAACTGTAATGATTTATGGAAATATGCTGCCCTTCATGTTGATGAAGAACCAATAAAGTTGGATTCTTTATATGTAGATACCACATTCTTAAATCATAAATATGAGAATTTCCCTAAACGTAGCGAGAGTGTTGAGAAAATGTGCTATGAAATCAGGAAATGGTTGAATTTAGAAAAACGAAATGCAGTAGCTATACACTCATCAGCAAAATATGGCTATGAGTTTGCATACAATGAAATTTTTAAGAAATTAGGACATAAGGTTTATGTACCACCAGACAGGTGGAAATTATACAGGTATTTTTATTTCATAGCATATAACTTGCATTCTACCTTTTAATGATATTATATATTTCAAATTAAAATAAGGGTTCAAATAAATTTTCTAAAAATAAGCTCAATGATTATAATATTTCTATGTGCATTTTCCAATCATGAAAATTTCTTGCTTTAATAGAAAAATTAAAAATATGTATTTTTTTTTTAAATCTGTTAGTAGTTTTGATGTCTGTACATTTGTTATATCTTATTATGATGTTGTTTTTTTTTTAGTACTATTCCCCATTTGGTACCTGGCGTAACAAATAATGAAATGGAAACAAGAATTCATTTGTGCAAGGAGACAAAAGATAACACCGACCATACCACATGTTTGACAAACCAATATAAAACATATTTGTTTGTGAGGTTGTCTGCTATGAAGTGGATTAATTATAAAGCAGATTATTCCTCAGTAGATCGAGTGACGGCGACGCGACTGGATGTCTGTTTCGCGACGCACTGTAGTAGAACGGAGTTATTGTATTTTGTAAATTATTTATCGCCAAATAAAATTTTTGGATTTCCTAATTATTATCGCGTTTCACAAACGAAATGTTGAAGCAGAATCTGTTGATAATAAAAAAAATAAGTTATTATGATATGTTTATTTAATTAAGTTGTAACTGTGATATTTATACAAAGTGTGTTTTAATGAAATAATATAACATACATTTAATGATATGGTTTTCTTATATTTGACATTTGTAACTTAAGTACTATTCCAATATTTTTAAAGATATGTAATGCATTTTAACTTATAACTTGCATTTTAACTTACAACTTGCATTTTAACTTACAACTTGCATTTTAACTTACAACTTGCATTTTAACTTACAACTTGCATTTTAACTTACAACTTGCATTTTAACTTACAACTTGCATTTTAACTTACAACTTGCATTTTAACTTACAACTTGCATTTTAACTTACAACTTGCATTTTAACTTACAACTTGCATTTTAACTTACAACTTGCATTTTAACTTACAACTTGCATTTTAACTTACAACTTGCATTTTAACTTACAACTTGCATTTTAACTTACAACTTGCATTTTAACTTACAACTTGCATTTTAACTTACAACTTGCATTTTAACTTACAACTTTCATTTTAACTTACAACTTGCATTTTAACTTACAACTTGCATTTTAACTTACAACTTGCATTTTAACTTACAACTTGCATTTTAACTTACAACTTGCATTTTAACTTACAACTTGCATTTTAACTTACAACTTGCATTTTAACTTACAACTTGCATTTTAACTTACAACTTGCATTTTAACTTACAACTTGCATTTTAACTTACAACTTGCATTTTAACTTACAACTTGCATTTTAACTTACAACTTGCATTTTAACTTACAACTTGCATTTTAACTTACAACTTGCATTTTAACTTACAACTTGCATTTTAACTTACAACTTGCATTTTAACTTACAACTTGCATTTTAACTTACAACTTGCATTTTAACTTACAACTTGCATTTTAACTTACAACTTGCATTTTAACTTACAACTTGCATTTTAACTTGCAACTGTATTGTTAAAAAAAAAATTGAATTTAAAAATTTAAAAATGTATGATTAATGAAAATAAAGTAAAGTTAAGACAAAATAAACAAAATACCTAAATGAGTGTGTGAGCTTGCCGAGGTGGTATTGGCTATGGTTCTCAAAATAAACTAAATAAAACAACAAACAAATTAACCAACAAATATAATCGGGCGCCAGAGAACCAGTGCTTAAGAATCACTCGGAATAGTCTGCCGGATAGACCATTGAACTATTAATCTCAAGGCGGGCATTGGTGTGCATTTTTGGTGTGTTGACAGAGAGCCAAAGAAAAGAAAACTTACAATTTAACAATATATTTCAATACAATACAACAAAACAAATTCTTGTAACAAGTTTACAATTACAATTCTCTAGACTTTAAATTAAAAAAAAAATAGTACTTACAGTTAGGTTTTGATAAATTAATAACCTAAGTAATAATTATAAAGAACCCTGGTTTGCTAAAACATTCCTTCCACAGACAGCAATGTAGGTTCAGCCGCAGCACATCCTCAGTAATACATCATTTTACTTGGTGTTCTTTAATGGCAAGCGGGTTGTAAAAGCAGTTCAGCGTTAAGCTCTAATGCTTCAGGCAATAATATTATGATGCAAAAATTGTAGCCATGTGCAGAAATGTACAAAACAGGAACCAGGTAAAATGAGAACCCCAAACCAAAATGGTTCTATTAGAATGGATAAAATGTAAAATGACAAGTTCCAAATATAAAGGAGATAAGCTAACGAATAAATAGAAGATTCGTAAGAGAACGAAGAGCTGTTACAAAATAAAAGCAATTGATAATTCATACACTTAAATAAAATTTGGAAAAGAGAAGGTGTATGATATGACACTTACCGCGTAGGCACGCGCTCTTCGAATTAAATAAACTATTGTGCACTTACAATAAAGAATGCACAAGCAAATAAGCGAGCAAATACTGTAAATAAAGAAAACAAATTGATAATAAGGATGTTTGAAAATTGGGAAAAATATACGCGAGCAAATGGCGTCTGCGCATATGTAAGAGAAAATCACAAAACTTACCCAAAATTGCAGCCTCTGTTGCTGCAAGTGTATGAATTATCAATTGCTTTTATTTTGTTACAGCTCTTCGTTCTCTTACGAATCTTCTATTTATTCGTTAGCTTATCTCCTTTATATTTGGAACTTGTCATTTTACATTTTATCCATTCTAATAGAACCATTTTGGTTTGGGGTTCTCATTTTACCTGGTTCCTGTTTTGTACATTTCTGCACATGGCTACAATTTTTGCATCATAATATTATTGCCTGAAGCATTAGAGCTTAACGCTGAACTGCTTTTACAACCCGCTTGCCATTAAAGAACACCAAGTAAAATGATGTATTACTGAGGATGTGCTGCGGCTGAACCTACATTGCTGTCTGTGGAAGGAATGTTTTAGCAAACCAGGGTTCTTTATAATTATTACTTAGGTTATTAATTTATCAAAACCTAACTGTAAGTACTATTTTTTTTTTAATTTAAAGTCTAGAGAATTGTAATTGTAAACTTGTTACAAGAATTTGTTTTGTTGTATTGTATTGAAATATATTGTTAAATTGTAAGTTTTCTTTTCTTTGGCTCTCTGTCAACACACCAAAAATGCACACCAATGCCCGCCTTGAGATTAATAGTTCAATGGTCTATCCGGCAGACTATTCCGAGTGATTCTTAAGCACTGGTTCTCTGGCGCCCGATTATATTTGTTGGTTAATTTGTTTGTTGTTTTATTTAGTTTATTTTGAGAACCATAGCCAATACCACCTCGGCAAGCTCACACACTCATTTAGGTATTTTGTTTATTTTGTCTTAACTTTACTTTATTTTCATTAATCATACATTTTTAAATTTTTAAATTCAATTTTTTTTTTAACAATACAGTTGCAAGTTAAAATGCAAGTTGTAAGTTAAAATGCAAGTTGTAAGTTAAAATGCAAGTTGTAAGTTAAAATGCAAGTTGTAAGTTAAAATGCAAGTTGTAAGTTAAAATGCAAGTTGTAAGTTAAAATGCAAGTTGTAAGTTAAAATGCAAGTTGTAAGTTAAAATGCAAGTTGTAAGTCAAAATGCAAGTTGTAAGTCAAAATGCAAGTAGTAAGTTAAAATGCAAGTTGTAGGTTAAAATGCAAGTTGTAAGTTAAAACGCAAGTTGTAAGTTACAATGCAAGTTGCAAGTTAAAATGCAAGTTGTAAGTTAAAATGCAAGTTGTAAGTTAAAATGCAAGTTGTAAGTTAAAATGCAAGTTGTAAGTTAAAATGCAAGTTGAAAGTTAAAATGCAAGTTATAAGTTAAAATGCATTACATATCTTTAAAAATATTGGAATAGTACTTAAGTTACAAATGTCACATATAAGAAAACCATATCATTAAATGTATGTTATATTATTTCATTAAAACACACTTTGTATAAATATCACAGTTACAACTTAATTAAATAAACATATCATAATAACTTATTTTTTTTATTATCAACAGATTCTGCTTCAACATTTCGTTTCTGTGAAACGCGATAATAATTAGGAAATCCAAAAATTTTATTTGGCGATAAATAATTTACAAAATACAATAACTCCG
This sequence comes from Napeogenes sylphis, assembly GCA_959347405.1. Taxonomy (NCBI): domain Eukaryota; kingdom Metazoa; phylum Arthropoda; class Insecta; order Lepidoptera; family Nymphalidae; genus Napeogenes; species Napeogenes sylphis. Next base: position 31,641,890 of record OY365785.1, read on the forward strand.
TTCTACTACAGTGCGTCGCGAAACAGACATCCAGTCGCGTCGCCGTCACTCGATCTACTGAGGAATAATCTGCTTTATAATTAATCCACTTCATAGCAGACAACCTCACAAACAAATATGTTTTATATTGGTTTGTCAAACATGTGGTATGGTCGGTGTTATCTTTTGTCTCCTTGCACAAATGAATTCTTGTTTCCATTTCATTATTTGTTACGCCAGGTACCAAATGGGGAATAGTACTAAAAAAAAAACAACATCATAATAAGATATAACAAATGTACAGACATCAAAACTACTAACAGATTTAAAAAAAAAATACATATTTTTAATTTTTCTATTAAAGCAAGAAATTTTCATGATTGGAAAATGCACATAGAAATATTATAATCATTGAGCTTATTTTTAGAAAATTTATTTGAACCCTTATTTTAATTTGAAATATATAATATCATTAAAAGGTAGAATGCAAGTTATATGCTATGAAATAAAAATACCTGTATAATTTCCACCTGTCTGGTGGTACATAAACCTTATGTCCTAATTTCTTAAAAATTTCATTGTATGCAAACTCATAGCCATATTTTGCTGATGAGTGTATAGCTACTGCATTTCGTTTTTCTAAATTCAACCATTTCCTGATTTCATAGCACATTTTCTCAACACTCTCGCTACGTTTAGGGAAATTCTCATATTTATGATTTAAGAATGTGGTATCTACATATAAAGAATCCAACTTTATTGGTTCTTCATCAACATGAAGGGCAGCATATTTCCATAAATCATTACAGTTGATTCTGAAGTCACCGGTGTATAAAACTGTTTTTGTAATTGTTTTAAAAAGAAACATTGTTGACCCGGCACTGTGACTAGCTGGTATTAAGGTTACAGTAACAAATAGTTCCGGAATATCCTTCGCAGGTATACATGGTAATGTTATCAAAGTTGAACCTGAATACAAAATAGATTTTATCAAACCTATTCAATACAACTACTTTGTTCAAATAACTACATCTCAATAGAATAGATTAGTTACCTATTTTTAAGCTTCGTATGTGATTCGAAATTCTTTCATTTAAATCATTTTTAATAATTGTTGCAGTCAATTCAGTAGTGTAAATTAATGCTCCTGTTTTTACCAGCGTGGACCATAATTCTGTAGAGTTTAACCCTTGCATGTGGTCTGTATGGCAGTGGCTCAAAAAATAAGCCCTGGCTTCAACTTGAGCAGCATTTACGAAATTATCAACGAGAATTCCCGGTAAATCCACTATTTTACCGTGGAACGCACTTTGCGATCTTTTAGACATTATATTTTAAATATATACTGGTTAAATATCAGTTCTTATTTTTTAAATTCCAATAAACAAATATTAAATTATTATATAAATATTTACAATAATAAATTATTAAGTTTTTTCTATCTAATCTCTTATAAGTTGTCACTTGTCATTTGACACCATGACAATTGACAGGAGAATCGTTCACGAATAACAATAATAATATATATTTTTTAGTTAAAGTTTAGTTTTATTTAATTTTTATTTTAGCTTAATAGATTTGAAAATTTTGCACACCCAAAAGTTACAAAAGCCAAAAAAAAATATGCTGTGACGTGCGAGTGCGAAAGCGATCCCATGGCGTCTCACTCAGGCGATGAGGTCGACCGAGGGTTGTTTTAGTAGGTAGCCTTAAAAATGGTAGCTTTCTTTATGCTGCCGGGGATTCCCACATACCTCTCGGCCATCACCATCCTGGCGGACGGGAATAAGTAACGCATTTGTTTTTTCAAGGAAAAAAAAAGGAACCCACTACACGTTACTACATCGTTGCTGTGTATTAAGCATTAACGATAGTGGTTTATCTGTTAACGTTAAACGTAACCATATTACACTATATCTATAATTTTGATAAACAGCTGCTTATAAGTTATAACATTATTTATAGTTTATACACAAGTAATTTAATATGTCTTTTGTTTGTTATATCACTGTTCCGGTATTATAATAATTATTCATTTTTATTATGAAATATGTGATATGAGTAATAATTAATATTTTTCTGGATTATATATTTTTTTTAATATATGAGAAATATTGATGTTATAATAATATATTTTGAGTCAGTGGCTTTCAACAAATAAACTTTGAGTTATGTTATATATTAGTTAATAAAGTGTTTAAACAATGAAGTTTATCAAGATATAAGTTAAAGGTAAGGTTAACCTCTAGAATAATATTGAAATTATGACAATTTAAATTGTGATTGTGAGTGATTTGTGATTTTCATAAATTAACATTTATCACGCTTATATGCGTTTATATTTAAATGTTAATCATAATATTTTAATAGATTGACCAATATCATGGAGAAAAACTAGAGATTCAAAAATAAAATGTTCACTCAACAAATTCCAAGAGAAAGGTGAAAACGTCAAAGTCAATAGACTACAAAATAAAAACAACCGGAAGACAACAAATCGAACTGCCAATTAAAAATGAATTTAAGAAAAACTATTAACTAATACAATTTGATTTTGTTTTATAAATAATAAAAATATTACAACAAATGTGGTTTTCATTATTTAATTATAAATTAAAGTATGTCCAACAAACCACCATTTAAGCAACACTAAAAATATCTGTTTTAAAACCTTTGAATTCCTTGTGTTATCTGTGCAATAGAATGTGTAATGAATGTGAAGCTAACTGTCAAAATTTAAAGTGACAAATGACAAATTATAAGTAAACAAACTTTTTGTTTTGTTGTATTTAAAGTAAAATATCCCCCCAAGAAATTAAAATATTTAGTTATGTAACGGATTCCAAGATACCACGTTACACAACTTGCATTTTAACTTGCAACTTGCATTGTAACTTACAACTTGCATTTTAACTTACAACTTGCATTTTAACTTGCAACTTGCATTTTAACTTGCAACTTGCATTGTAACTTACAACTTGCATTTTAACTTACAACTTGCATTTTAACTTACAACTTGCATTTTGACTTACAACTTGCATTTTAACTTACAACTTGCATTTTAACTTGCAACTTGCATTTTAACTTGCAACTTGCATTGTAACTTACAACTTGCATTTTAACTTACAACTTGCATTTTAACTTACAACTTGCATTTTAACTTACAACTTGCATTTTAACTTACAACTTGCATTTTAACTTACAACTTGCATTTTAACTTACAACTTGCATTTTAACTTACAACTTGCATTTTAACTTACAACTTGCATTTTAACTTACAACTTGCATTTTAACTTACAACTTGCATTTTAACTTGCAACTTGCATTGTAACTTACAACTTGCGTTTTAACTTACAACTTGCATTTTAACCTACAACTTGCATTTTAACTTACTACTTGCATTTTGACTTACAACTTGCATTTTGACTTACAACTTGCATTTTAACTTACAACTTGCATTTTAACTTACAACTTGCATTTTAACTTACAACTTGCATTTTAACTTACAACTTGCATTTTAACTTACAACTTGCATTTTAACTTACAACTTGCATTTTAACTTACAACTTGCATTTTAACTTACAACTTGCATTTTAACTTACAACTTGCATTTTAACTTACAACTTGCATTTTAACTTACAACTTGCATTTTAACTTACAACTTGCATTTTAACTTACAACTTGCATTTTAACTTACAACTTGCATTTTAACTTACAACTTGCATTTTAACTTACAACTTGCATTTTAACTTACAACTTGCATTTTAACTTACAACTTGCATTTTAACTTACAACTTGCATTTTAACTTACAACTTGCATTTTAACTTACAACTTGCATTTTAACTTACAACTTGCATTTTAACTTACAACTTGCATTTTAACTTACAACTTGCATTTTAACTTACAACTTGCATTTTAACTTACAACTTGCATTTTAACTTACAACTTGCATTTTAACTTACAACTTGCATTTTAACTTACAACTTGCATTTTAACTTACAACTTGCATTTTAACTTACAACTTGCATTTTAACTTACAACTTGCATTTTAACTTACAACTTTCATTTTAACTTACAACTTGCATTTTAACTTACAACTTGCATTTTAACTTACAACTTGCATTTTAACTTACAACTTGCATTTTAACTTACAACTTGCATTTTAACTTACAACTTGCATTTTAACTTACAACTTGCATTTTAACTTACAACTTGCATTTTAACTTACAACTTGCATTTTAACTTACAACTTGCATTTTAACTTACAACTTGCATTTTAACTTACAACTTGCATTTTAACTTACAACTTGCATTTTAACTTACAACTTGCATTTTAACTTACAACTTGCATTTTAACTTACAACTTGCATTTTAACCTTTTCTTTTTATCGTTGGAAAAATGCGTTACGCATCATCCCAGCGGCCAGGAAGGTGATGGCCGTGGGGGTATGTGGGACTACCCGGCAGCATAGAGGACGCTGCCATTTTTAAGGCTACCCACTAAAAAACTAACGGTTGACCTCATCGCCTTAGTGGAACGCCACGGGATCGCTTTTGCACTCACCGTGACTCCCCTGCGAGAGGCCCCGATAAACTTAGGGACACCCTCACCTCCTAGGCCTATAATGGGTGGGAGAGGTCACCCCGCCTCTCTGCGTGCAATCTTATGCAGGTACTTACCGAAGCACCCATGCCCGTGAGCACCTGCACAAGACGGAACGTTAGAGTCCCGTGCCGCCGGCCGATCCAACGATCGAGGTGGGGGGAAATAGCCCCCACCGTCGCAAGACCGACTGACGGGGACTCTAAGTCCCCCGACCATATGGGAGCACCGTACAGGGCCATTCTCCTCACCACTCCGGCGTACAACCGGCGGCAAGGAGTCTGCGGCCCTCCGGCATTAAACTTGCATTTTATCCTATAACTTGCATTTTAACTTATAACTTGCATTTTAACTAAAACTACCTCATATACTTTTACACAGCCATATATGATATTACATCAGATGATTTTTTACGTAATTAAAAATATGCCGATTATTTATTTTTTTATCTTATTATTGCATCTACATATATACTTTTACTATTGTTCTATTTTTGAATTAAATAATAAATGAATTTGCCTCGAGTTAAGAGTTTTAGCTCCTGTATAATTAGAAATTATTTTATAAAAATAAATCATTTAAAAATAGAAAATATATAGATAAACATCATTAACTTATTCTCAGGTAATACAAAATACTATTGATAACACAACTACAAATGGCTATATAGTTTATTTATCTGGACAATTTCGTATAATTATTAATGTTGGCATTTGTGATTACTGATTTGACAGTTGACACTTAATTGTTTATTGTGGCTGTATATTCATAATTCTAAGTTCTTTTTATTTTAATTTATTTAGTTCAAATTATAAATGAAACTTTATAAGTTAAGATTTTAATGATGTTGGAAATATGCCAAGCTTGTTTAAAAACCGGTGACAATGTTCACCCGATGACCGCTGAAGATGTGAAAAAATATTGTTTTGTTACAAATGTACGTTTTGGTTTTGGTACGTTATACGTACGCAACTTATATGTTAAAATAATTAAATTACGATTAAATTTTGCAATTGACACATCTAATACGTAAAACACCTAGAATTAAACGAATATACATCTTTCAGGACAAGGATCGCTTAAACATGTGTATATGTGTGTACTGTGAATGCATATTAAGAAAACTTGCAAATTTCGTTAAGCAATGCAGAATTGCAAATGAATTGCTACAGAGTCGGTCTAAAAAGGTACACCTTACAAAGAAGATCTCATTAAATGTTAACTGTAAATATTAAACAACTGATTTGACCTTTTATTAACTTACTTTATTTACAGGATGTTAAATTTCCTTTCAAAGTGCAACTTTCCACTTCAGACACAAAATACTACTATGTCGGCCCAGACGAGATCATAGCCAGTGTGAAGGAAGAAGATGTTACAAAGGAGGATGAGGATGACATACCATTAGTCTTCTTAAGTGAAAACTGTGAATATGAAGATAATTATGTTGAGGTAATGACTTCGTTTGTAATACTAAATATTATCCTTAAAATATATTTAATTATTATACTCTAAATGATATTTAAAAATGTTACTTTCTATAACAACAAGTGACAAAAAAGAAAACAATTTACAATAGTACTACACATTGAAATAAAACTATTTTTAACTATTTTTTATTATATTAATTTAAATTTTAAATTAACATTTTAAATCTAACTTTATTTTTCTTTAAATATAGTTTTTTAAAGAAAAATTTATTCCAAAATACTGTCTGGCTCATCTGTTGTGTTCATCAACAAAATCTGTTGGGATTGGAACTACTATGTACTTATTAATGTGTCTGTTTGAGACACATTAACGAGATGTCTAAGATCTTTCTTTAAGGTTCCACCAGATATCTTACATCTTCATGTTCTTAGATTTAAAATTAAAGGTATATTTATAAATAAAACTTATTATTATAAGAGTGTTTGTTTGATTGAAATGTGTAGAAATTGGGTCATTGACTCATTGATATTATAATGTTTAAGTCAAACATGGTTAAATTTCATTTTAAAAGACCAACTGTTTAGTTTCTGGCCAGCTCTTCCGTTCTCGTTCCGTTCCTCTCGTTCCGTTCTCGTTCCGAGCTGGTTGCTTACTCACAAACTGACTATATTGAACATTTTTAACCACTGACTCAAAAACAGGGGTGTTATAAGTTTTACCCATTGATCTGTGTAGCTGTGTATCAGACAGACATCTGTGGCATTCTATCAGCCAAATGTGTGGACTGATTTGATTGCGGTTTTTTTATCTTATGTTATGTAACATAACTTTAAAAAGTAGAAAAAAAAAATAAAATTCAAAAAACCCTAAAAAGACCTCTAAAAATAATAAAAACAATATAATTCGAATATAATAATATTATTGGAATAGCAGTTGGGGGACCACTTAAAATAAAGGATTAAATTAAAATGCAAGTATAAATTACTTGGCAAATAAAGATATCAAATCGTATAGTCTAAACTCTAGTCCCCAATGATTAACTTCGTAAAATAGACACCATCGTCATCGTACGTGCAACGGTTTTCCGACGCAACAACTTCAATAAGTACATAATAATATTATTTTTATTCTTTTTAGAAGTCTTTTTGTTTCGGGGGTTTTTAATTTTTTAATTTAATTTTAATGTAATCATTGACAATCCAAAAGTGCGTGTAAATGCCTACTTGAATAAAGATAATTTTATAATAATTAATACAAATATTTCAGGATGAAGAAGACATTAAATCAGAAATCAAAGATGGATTTGAGGACAGTCACACAAAGAACAAAAAGAAAAAGAAAGATATAAAAGAAGGTTTCACTTCCAGGATGGTGACGGAGACTGAAGAATATATTGTTATCAAATTAAGCAAGGACCAGGTTAGTTGCTGTGTTTTGAAGGTGTTTGTGTGTCTATTTGTCTACTACATGTATATAAGTTTAAATTACAATTATGACTGTATCTGCTCAATAGTAAATCTATCTCACTAACTTAACATGTTTGAAGATTTTTTAACAAACAGAACACAAAAAGTTAAAAATGACCATTACCACAGTTCGGATGCTACCATTATGTCCTTAGTCCCGCAAGGCAGTATCCTAGGTCCTACGCTCTTCTTAATTTATGTAAATGATTTGTGTAACTTAGAGCTCTAGATACTGGTAAAAACTTTACCTATGCAGATGATACGGCTCTCATTTTTGTTGGTAACACCTGGTAAGAAGTCTTTGAAAATGCGGAAAAGGGATTTCTTAACTTAAATAAAACATATTTTGTCCCTTTTTTTTTCTAATGCCCCAGTCCATGGTAAGCTGAAAGCCCACTTTTGCGATCTTCAACATTACCGAAATAACTGTGAATGTCCATATATACCAAGAACAAATTGCGTCTTAGTAGTCTAGGAGTTAATATTGACAGTAAACTTAGTTGGGAATCCCACATAAATTCTATTGCTGCCCGTACAAAAAAAATTAAGACAAGCAGCTAGCCTCAAAGTCTTACGAGAAACATACTTAGCATTAACACAGTCAGTTTTTTCATACTGTATAGCTATCTGGGGCGGTGCATGTAAATCTTATTTAATAAATCTCGAACGTGAGATCTTTTTAAAGATAATTACCTTCAGTCCACATCGATATCCTACGCAGTCTCTATATAACAAATGTGAGGTCTTAACAATAAGACAACTATATATTTACAGCATTATTCTCAGACAGCATACCAGTAACAATTTCAACCCCGAAAAAAAAAACATCGAAATGGTCATCACATAGAATATTTGATTTAATAAAATGCAGTACAGTATCTGCAAAGCGTCACGTTTACTTTTTATTTCCTTACCTCTATAATAAAATTAACAAACATATTAATATATACGAACTCAACAGACATGATTGTCGTAGAGTACTGCATGACTGGCTACAGACTTTGAGTAACCAGGAAACAGAAGATCTATTTATCATACAAAAATAATATAAGTGTAGGTATATTTTATTTTATTTATTTATATTTTTAAATCCAATCATTATTCATATCATTCATTCAAATCATACAAAATCATTACATACAAGTACAATCACAATATAATCTAATCTATATAATATACAACTAAATTTATTATATAATTTAATTAAATATATTGTTAATTAAATTTAAGTAATTCTAAATGGAAATGATTTTTTTTTTTGTTAAATTTATTAAAACAGATGTTTGTTTGTTAAAAATGATCCGGGGCGGCACAAATTACCTGCCACACAGGTTAAATCCTAGTGCAAGTAATTTAATAAACCATGTATGTAGTTATAAGAATCTTTGAAATAAATCATTAAAATCATGTCAATAGTAAATACGGCGAAAAAATGAACTTTTATAAAGAAGTAAAAAAATATCTATAGAGTTTAGTTGGCTGCTGCTGCTGTGGACTTCTTGTTTCTTATTTAAACTCTGTTATTAGTTTAAAGGTGCTGACAATTACAAATATATGTATATAATAAAAAGTTGTGTCCTTAACAGTTACAAGGGCTGCCAACTTTTTTTGACGAAAAAAAAGTATAATATGGTTTGGATAGGAAAAAAATATTTGAAGGAAAAAAAAGTATTTTTGCTTTTAGTGCGTTAAAAACATATTTTTGTGTGCTTTTAGAAAATATTTTTTTTACTATTTTTAAGGGTTTAAAAGTTTATTTGAAAATCATTTCAATTTAAATAAACAAACAGTTCATTTCTAATAAAATTTATTACCATTTCAAAATGTTTCAATGTAACCTAATTTTTCAAAGAAATGTTAGGAAGTTTGAAACGCCAGTTAGTTTTCTTCGCTAAAATAAAACTAATACTATAAATAAAAATAAAACTATTTTGTCATACAATTTAAGCTCCTATCAATAAAAAAAAACTGAAAATTAATGATAACTATTAAATATTTCTGGTAAGGACACATTCAAATTACCATCTGACTGACTGAATAAAACGTAAGTTATATTTCGTTCAGTAATTATTAATCGTTTCCATCATCTGTTTTAACTTGTATGTTAAATAGTTAAGTGCTTACCCATGAATCTCATAATGAATGTTTTGTTCTGTGCATCGAAGTAAAGGTTTTAAATAAAGTATTTTCAGATACTTTGGTAGTTTTCCAATTACAGAGCACAATGCGACTCATTGGCGCACAATGCCGAATTATGCTGATGCTTAATTGGAACGCGAATTAGTTTTCAAATGCACCAGCAGATTGCGCTAAGTTCAGTGTTGAAAAAAAGAATATTCATAGAGTTAGCAATAACCTCATTAAAGTGTAAATAAAGTGGTATATACATAATAATTGGTTGAAAACTATTTACGGTTATTTTAAGTAATTTGGATTTTGATTATTTCATTAAAATTTTTTTGTTTTGAGTACTTTTTTTTAAATGAGTTCTAAAAGAATTATATACTTTTTAATTGAATCATCTTACTCAGATGATAGTGATGATGACTATTTATCGAGTACTCCGAGTTTAAATTAATCAATTAGTTCCTTATCAAGTGATATATTTATTGAAAATATATATGATAATGAATCAGATGAGTTATTTGAGCCATTGCATTGATGAAATATTTGATGACAGGTTGTCGAAAGCAAAGAGTAGAAAATTATCTCAATGTAGTAAAAGCTTGGACGGATGCTGAATTTAAAGAAATTTTTCTTTTCATGGTTTTCTTTATTTTCATTATCGTAATTATGAATAAATAAGATTGAGTTGTCTTCTTCATCTTGATAAATATGTTCTTTTCCACGAAAACATTGATGATTGCCTGCTTCATTAAATGATTCGATCAAGCCATTGCAATGTTTACAAAAGTATATTCCTGTAAACAAATTTGTTTGTAGATTCGAATTCTATAATGAAATTGTATTCACATTTTAAATGTGAAATATAAAAAAAAGGTTAATGTTTGTACCTTCATCCATACTTATATTTATTTTTTTAACACAATTTAAATTAACTTTGATTATTTCGAAAAAACTACAATAAAACGAAAGCTTTTAAAATGTTTCCAACAATTAATAATATTACTAACGATAATATATAAACAAAACATTTCGATCAATGCCAACTTAAAGGAGAAAACACTAGTTAATTTTCTGTCACTGAGTTGGCATCGATTGCACGTATCACGCGAAAACATTACTTTCAAGAGTGCTCGATTGTGCGAAGCGTTGCTGTAGTTGAAAGATTCAACGTTAAGCATTATGCCGCATAATGCGCTCTAGTGCTGTAATTGGAAAACTACCTTTATTTGTATGCAAAAGTATAAAGTGTAATTACCAAGAATAAAGTATGGTTGGCAACCCTAACAATAACTAACAACCAAATTTGGTATAATATTAAAATTAATAATATTGAACTTGGTCTACAACTTGTATTCAATTCTTGATCTATAATCATTAAATTTTATTTTTCTAAATGTTCAAGTATACATGTATATTTTATATAATATTTTTTTACATATATATTATATATAATATTTTTTTTAAGATTTTGGATGAAATGCAGCAACATTCACAAACTGAAAAATATAAAGTGTTGCCATTTAAATGTGAAAAATGTGTGCGAGGATTTAATTTCGAAGATGTTTTACAAAAACACATGGAGAAGCATAGCTCTGTAAGTTATTTATAATAATATTCTAATAAGTTGTTAACATTAATTTGGTAAGTATTTTATTAAAACTAATTATTATTTTTGCAAATGATTAATTTAATGTTAGTATGAACTGAATGTATAACACAACTAAAATCAGTCAATTGATGACATATGTATATGTCTATATGTATGTTTGCCGAGTGTGATAAATTACTATAAACTACCTAGTATCATAACTTCAAAAATATCTTGCTGCACTTAAAATATGCATGATTTGCAAAATCAAGTTATATTCTGTGGTATTTAAATATTTTATATATGACAACACTAGTTAAAACAACACTTTAACCTATCTATAACTCATTCGTAATTTGAAAATTATGTTGCCTTATGAATTATCAATTAAATATTTAAGCGCCTTACAGCCTTATAGATTTTTATGAAATGTTACACTTGTCAACAGATATTATTTGATAAAACTTCAATCTATGGGTTAAAAAATCGTAAGATCTTTTTTTATTACTACTATAACAGAACTAATCTTTGTTTAAAATATATAACGATGTTTATTGATAAAGGCCATCAAGTTTTAATGAGAGATATTTGTTAATTATGTAAAAACAGAAATATATAAAAGCTTTTTTCTTAACAGAATAACGGACCGTTTCAATGCGAGCTGTGCACTCAATATTGTCCAACAAAAGTTTCTCTGAGAGGACATTTGAAATCGCATTCAACAAGGTAAGAAAAATAAAGAAATAAAAAGGGAAGTAAGAATTATAGGGAAAATGATAGGGTGTAACATAATGTTACAATAAATGAAATACCGAATATCTAATGAGGTTTTCAGTATATACAAAAAAAATATTAAAGAAATATGTCCAGTGGATTATAAAAGTAGTATTGAACTTTTTCAATATTAAACATACGCTGTGGGTTTAAATTAAATATAGAATGAAAAATAAACCGATACGGGCATTGTTAGTTAGGAAAGAAGCTTAATAGACGTCACCATCGTCCGTATAAAGACGATTACATATAGAATAGAATGCTTAATTCATTTTCGCAAATTTGTGTTATATTATAATTGTAGGTATAAATGCAAGCTATGCGGTATCATCCGTCTCTCTCGACAACACATACTGGAGCATTACTCATTAGAGCACACACACACAGCCGCATTATATAAATGTCCACAGTGTGAGCACACAACCAAGTAAGTATTCAATTTAATATATGTAATTATAATACCTTATTGTTTCTCAAACATATATTTCATATAAAAAGTTCTCCTTACAATTAAATTGAATTTGTAATGTTTATAACATAACAGTTACCAAAACAACGTAAAATAATAATAATCCATGCATTCATATTCACTGCTAAAGATATTAATAGTATTGACCTTTAATAGTTGTTCAAAATGCGGATTTCGTTTGCGCGATAGGAGAGATAAGAGAGTTTAGGAAACAGGGAGGGGCAGGTACAGATTTCAGGTTCGAATCCTGGTTGTGATATGAATTATATACAGAGTTATTTTGAATTAGTTGACCACCTCTTGCAGGCAGCCTCTCTACATAAATCCCAACAACATTTGTTCTACAACTTTTTATAAATTTTGATTAACAACACAAAAAAAACGAAACAAAAGATTTTTTGCTCCGTCTTTTACTTATTACTCTGTATTTTGTAAGAAGTACTTAAAAGATCAACGCCCGGGCGCCATACCGACGCTCAGAGTTAATGCCAATTCAGAGACAACAAATAAATTTTGTATGGGAAAATTAAAATTTCAAAAACTGTTAATTTTTAAAAGTCGTAGAACAAATTTTGTTGCGATTGATGTAATGAAACCGCCTGCAAGAGGTGGTCAATTAATTAAAATAATTATTATGTAATTATTATGAGTATGTTATTTTTTTTATTAAATAACAGCTAGTTAAATATGTTTATGAAAAAGTTTTGAACAATATCAAAATATTTTTTTTAATAATAAATATTAAAAAAAATAATTTAGATTTTTGAACATGTAATTTGTATTGGAAATTAATAACCAATAATAACTCCGTTCTTCAAATTATTGTTATAATATTATTTATCATAAGTACTAATAAAAAGAATTCCCTCTAGTTTTTATCAACCGATTCCGTTACTTAGTAAGATTTATAATATGATAATCGTACGTGACTAGTAAACGGACGGCCATGCAGCGACACGTCAGACTACACGCAACCAGCGAACCACTGAAGTGCGATCTGTGCAGCAAACTGTATAAGAGCAAAGAGTCGCTTAGAGTTCATATTATGTAAGTATTGATCTCTTATCTGAGGAGAAACAGTTTAAGTCCGGAGAACGCAATATTATTATTTATTTTTTTACTGTCCTTAAAATATTTAAATGTAATTTTGCAATTGCGAAAGCCATAAATAAAAAACAGGTTCGATAACGGAAATAAAACAATTTACTATAATTTTATTTCTATTTATATCAGCGACATAAATTCTGAAGTGGCAGGTTGGAAAAACAATTTCTATAATATATTTAATAATACATTTCAAAGGCGCCACGATGATAAGAAGCTCCATCAGTGCGAGCTATGCACCAGTACTTTCGTGTACGCGACTCAGTTACGCAAACATATACGTTCCGTTCATGAAAATAATGAATATTATTGCGTGGAGTGCGATATTATGTTCAAATCTATGGTGAGTTGCAGTATTTTAAATTTAAGCTGTACAGGGTTATTTTTAATTAGTTGGCCACCTCTGCAAGCAGCTTCTCTACATAAATCCCAACAACATTTGTTGTAAGAGACTACGACTTTACAAATCTTAATAAACATCACAAAAATACAAAACAAAAAAAATTTTGCTCCCTCTTTTACTTATTACTCTGTATTTTGTAAGAAGCACTTAAAAGGTCAACGCCCGGGCGCCTATCTACGCTCAGAGTTAATGCCAGTTTAGAAGCATCATTTCATTCATCATTTTTGTATGGGAAAACTTAAATTTTAAAAACTATTAATTGTAAAAAGTCGTAGAACAAATAATGTAGTTGGGATTAATGTAGAGAGGCTGTCTGCAAGAGGTGGCCAATTAATTAAAAATAACCCTGTATTATATATAAGGGATACATAGAACCTAAAAAAAAACCATTAAACTTCGCTGCAACCGTTTGAGAGTTCAGTGACAAACACACGTACAGATTATATGTATACAAACTTAGATTCTTTGATGACACAATTCAGATTTTAATGGGATACATGGGCGTACCCAGATTCTGTGCAAGGGGGGGAGGGGGGGGGGCAAACCAGATTTCTTTAATATATTTTTGTATTTTTGGAGTTTTAATTTTAATTTTCTGGGTATGGTTTAACAATTAAAGAGCAAACGCTGGTGCTTTGTCTTTGCCGGATCTCGCTTGTAATGAAAATTTTAGCCTTTAAAGTGTTTGCTAAAAGTTTTAGTAGAGAAGCTGCCCCCCTCCCCTCGGTACGCCCATTATGGGAGATAATAAATATACAACAGGTTAATATTGTTTTATGTAACCTTTAGCTTTCATTGTTTTAGGATAATTTAAAACAACATTTACAAAGAGCAAAACGACATCGAGACTCGTCTTCATACAAGTAAGTTTATGAATTATTTTATATTGTTGTTTTGTTGTCTTAACTGAGCCTGAGGTTATATAGGAGCAATGTTTATTTTAAAATAGGTTACTGTAAATTTTGAGTATGGTTAAGTATACCAAGTTTGTGGATGCGCAACTAAATGAGTTAAAACAGTAGCTGGTACAAATTATACAATCAAAGCTGAGACATTACAGAATCTGATGTTTCACAA
The DNA here is from genome assembly GCA_959347405.1 of Napeogenes sylphis. Classification (NCBI taxonomy): domain Eukaryota; kingdom Metazoa; phylum Arthropoda; class Insecta; order Lepidoptera; family Nymphalidae; genus Napeogenes; species Napeogenes sylphis. The sequence goes on from OY365785.1 coordinate 31,656,912, forward strand.
GCATCATCACGCTTGTTATATATGTATGTAACCGATTAAGCCTCCGAGGACAAAAGTAGAACACATCTAGAATATAATATTCCATGGAGCATCGTATGCTGAAGAAATAAGCAAAATATTTTGGTCGCTCAGGTACACGTGCCCGCAATGCCCGGACAAGTTCATATCCCCGTCGACGCTGGCGACGCACCGCACGCACGCGCACGGCGCGGTGAAGAGCGAGTCGTGCGGCGTGTGCGCGCGGCGCTACAGCAGCGGGGAGGCGCTGCGGTGGCACGTGCGGCGCTGCCACGCGCCCGCGCAGCCCCGCCTGCCGTGCCCGCTGTGCGGGAGAATGTTCTCGGTAAGAAGTTTTGCTGTTTTTAGTGTCGCCGGGTTTTTTAATAGTCTCGCTGTGTTGGTCGGTCTTTTATTAGTGTAAAATAAGTTTTTATATAATTTATATTTTTGTATTACAAATGTAATTAATAGGTAATTCATTCATTGTAACATTAATTTTTCAACAATAAATACATTTTAAATTCGTTTCGAGAATAATGTATGTATACGCAAAGTCATTAATAACTATAAATCATGGTCACCTAATATGACCTGTACCTTTCTCCGATTTTATCTATACATATATATTAAAATTGTCACTGATCCATTTCTGTACATGGAAAATATTTAAAAAAACATCCTAAAACAATGGTTTTTCAGTTTGTCTGTATGTCTGTTTGTCTCTATGTTTGTGGACGCTAATCTTAGGAAGGGATTAACCAATTTGAATGCGGTTTTCAGGATTATATTATCACAGTCTTCACTTAACATTTAGTGTTTATTTCATCTAAATCGAAATAAAAAAGTTATGTCAATTTATGTCAATCACGTAATAGGTACCATGCAAATCTTATTCTATACATGTAATAAATCTATAGAGGAGTAGTCTTTGTACATATTGAAAATATTTAAAAAATATTCCAGGATGTGCAGGGATAACTAAAAGAATACATTTTTAGCATTTTAAAAATCTTTGTCTGTTTATCTGTTTGTCTTTTAGTTGTGAACACAACACGAAAAAAATATATATTCAAAAATTCATACAGGGGAACCTTTATATAAGCAAGAGAAGAGAAAGTGTTTTATCAAAATCGAAATCTAATTTACGAAGTCGCAGGCACAGCTAGTACTAAATAAAATCTATAAAAGTCCCTATTAATACTTCTGAATATACACGAGCCTCTATCTAACCTTCCAGCGCGCGTACGTACTTCGTGTACACATGCGCACCCACACAGGCGAGCGGCCTCATACGTGTAAGTGTGGCGCCGCCTTCACTCAACCCGCGGGTTTGAGAGCGCATGTAGTAGCCAGACATAAGGTAAAAACATTTTATTACCTAGTAATATTTTTTTTATTTTTCTTACTAACGAAGTTAAAGTATTCCTTGTTATTGACAATAGTCAAAATTATATTGTTATTAATTCAGTAAATAAAGTGTCTCGTTAAAAATCTTATCTATGTTAGTCGTTTTTTTAAGTGTTGCTTACATCTACCAAAATAATATTTTTTTTCCGTGTAATTAAATAATTGTAATATTTTCAGACGAAATAATTCGACACAATTTACATGAAATGGCTGCAAATATACTTTTTAATGAATCCAAGACAGGAAATAATAATGACTGGATCAATAAAGCTTTGAATTATAAAAGCAATTTAATTTTAATCCCTTTAGAAAAATAAAAGAAAAACTACATACAAAAATATATTTTATGATATTATTAATATTAACAACATGGAATGACAAAGTTCCTTATTTTAACTTGTACAATAAATTAATTAACAATTTGCTTTCAAATGTTATGTAACAATGATAAATATTTTTTAATAAATAACAATTGTAATATTTTATTATTACATTAGCATGAGCAATGTTTTTTTATACAAAACATTTTTATAAATACCTTACATTTTTTTATAACTAATAATCTTTTGGATGTAATTGGAAGTTTCAATAAATTGTCAAATAACTAAATATTAAATTCATTATCCGCAACAATGGCGCTAGTGTCTCACCAGTGACATTATCTCAATCCTCAGGCCAATTATTGTAAATGATAACTCAAGAAACTGATTACTAATTTTAGGACTATATGATTATATCATAATGCTCATAGTTGAGTTCATAAATTGTAAATGGCTTAATAACAAGGAATCTTCAATTGAGAGGTTTAATGATATTTTAGGTAGATTCCTTTAAAATTAAAAATAATTATATATGTAATTAAAAAATACCTTAACAAAAAAACTAACATCTATATTCTAAAACATCTTTCTATATACAATAAAAAATTCTAAAGACATACTCCACACATCATAGCTCAGTTGTCAAGCCAGTTCAGTATACTAGAGATCACAGGAACAATTCCAATTCCGGCTAATAATCTAAACTAATCTCAAAAATACTGTCAGTCCGTTTTCATACATTTCCGTTTCTCCAAAACTATAACACTCTTTAACGCACTAGCTATTATATACCGTAATTCATGGAACTTTGGTATAGATAACCTGTATGTATAGGTGTGTCCATCTGTCAATTTGATGTTTAATATTATTTGTGTATCTCGGTACATGATTTGTTTTATCTGCTGAGCATCTGGTTTTTCAGACTCTATGTTTGCTTGACTGAAACACAAAAGTATAAATTTAGGTTTAAAATATTTGTATCACTTATAATGTAACATATTTTTTGATAAATGTAAAAATATAGTACCACAATAATTTATAATAGGTACATTATGTAAAAAAGGTTTAAAGTAATAATGAATTGACAGCACTGTCAAAAAGTTGTGATGATTTGTCATCACAACTTTAAATTTGAACCAATCAAAGAGATTACCATAAGTTTAGAAAGAATTAGTACAATATATACTATTATATAAAACAGAGAAATATGGTTTAATATCTCAATTGATATTTATTTTTTACATATGGAAATATATAATTCATATCCTGGCCAGAACAACTAACTACTCTTTATTTTCATTAACTAATTATTACTATATATAGTAATAAATTATTAGCAATAAAAATAATAAATACCTCATAGACACATCAATTTTCCACTGCAAGCTAACAAGCCCTGGTTTAACTCTTAGGTGCTTGGGAAGGTTTTCATATATTTTTTCAGAGCACAACAATGATGATAATTCTAAAGAACATTCCGGTGAAAACCTTAAAATTAATTATTTTTAAAACCACAACTCATGATCAACACACATGATCACCCGCAATATTTCTTAGGAGCTGGCTCCTTTGCTCGACTTATTCAGCATAAATGCCAACACATTAGAAAGAAAATATTTTTCTTTAATATAATTTATATGTAATATTCTAGTACTCTTCATGTACTATACCTTAATCCTTCCAAGAAACTCTGCAAGTCATTTTTATCCCAGGGCTCCTTAGTGGCCGATCTCAGTCTAGATACATGTCTCACTACAGACCTTACAGCTGCAAACTTATGCGCATTCATTAAACTTGAAGTCCGGCTGTCTGGGTTTCCTTCTAACTCTTTAAGAGCCACTGCAAAAAAAATAGCCTTATTGATAATTACACTCATTTTTGTGTTAACCTGTGGGTTTAACCTGCACTGTTCGTTTAGTTGCGGTATGACATTATGGATCAAAACATATTTGTACTTACAAACAACAAAAGGTTTGATCTCTTTAATTTGTATCTCTGGAGTTATAAATGACACTGGAACCCACTGAGATGTATTTTCCGTTAATAACTCTAACTGTTGAGACATGGCTTTAAATATATTTTTTTTTTCTTAAAATTACAATAATTGATATAAAAGTTTGTATATAATATATTTATAATAATAAAGTCTCGAATTTAATTTCTACCCCAACTCCAATCTGCAAACTGAAACTGTTAATGTCAGTCACAGATTAGAGACTAGTTACTACGATGTCAGTCATAATTTTAAATTAAAAAGTATATAATTAGTGTTACAGTTTTTCGAAATATCTCCAAATAATATATTATTTTTTTGTAAATGTCATTACTTATAAAATATAAATGCATAACATCTAAATTGTATATTGTATAATATTATCTGTAGCTGATTCAGTAGATCTCGCGTGCTAAATGCCAATGGCGGATATAAGTTTGCATTTCTTCTTTGTAGTGTAAATAATTTTACTAAATACTAAAATAATATTATAATCATAGTTCATACTATTTTATATAGTAGTGAACCATATTCGACGTCAAGTTTTAAATAAAACTTTACAATATTATAAAATCCGATGGCGGCAGTTCAAGGAGCACCCGGTAACAAGCAATGGCCTGCAAGGCCTGGCTTACAGCATCAAAACAGTCAAAACAGTCCGAGTATAACATTAAACAGAACAATAAACCTTTATCCTCTAACAAACTACACATTCGGAACGAAGGAGCCTTTATTTGAGAAAGATGCTTCTGTTCCTGCAAGATTTCAAAGAATGAGAGAAGAATTCGCGAAGATTGGAATGAGAAGGTAAAATTAATTACGGTTATTCTTCAAAGATATTCCTTTTACATGGGTACAGAATTTTTCTTACGCTTATTTACTTGTGATAAATTTCCATTTTGTATCGTTTTTCCCCATTATAATACCACAAATGATTGAAATTTCATGCTAATAATTTTTTCTAACTGGGTGTTTAACCCAAAACTATCCCATTTCAAGTTATAAAAAACCTTTTGATAAATCAAAATGTCTTAATTAGAATTATTGAAATTCTATTATGTAGTCAAGTAATAAAATGCTATTGAATCGAGAAGTAAATGATTTTTTTTTATTACTAATTTTATAGAAACAACAACTTTTGTACACTGAGAACTGGTGGAATTTGTAAATCTTATCTACTCTTGTAAATAAATTATAAATCTATTCATTATGGTTTCATATTCAGGTCTGTTGAAGGTGTGCTACTAGTTCATGAGCATGGGCTCCCTCATGTACTGTTACTACAGCTTGGCACAGCCTTCTTTAAGCTGCCAGGAGGTGAATTAAACCCTGGGGAGGTGAGTATATGTATAGTATGGTAGATGTTTGTACATATGCATACATTGAGAATATTTGTTAGAAACCATTTTCTAATTCCACTATAACCCTAAGTGACTTTTAAGAATTCTGGTGTTATATTATTTTTATAGCCTATAATGGTTTTCAATGAAATGAACTAAAATCCTTTAAAAAAAGTTTTGTTATTCAATTGTTTGGTTATAAATTATCTATATTTCTTATTATTAGGATGAAATAGAAGGTCTAAAAAGACTTCTTACTGAAACTCTTGGCAGACAGGATGGTGTAAAGCAAGAGTGGCTCATTGAAGATACCATTGGTATGTTGAATGCATGATCAGTTAGAGAATAGTTTATATGATGCAATAAGATAGTGCAGAATTTATTACTAAAAGTGGATATAATATCACTAATAATAATAATAAAAATATTTATATTATTATTAATCCCTATATATCTTAGTCACAACATAATTTAAGTTATTTTAAGAGCAACATTACATTTTTCACTGTTTTTTATAAACATAGTTGAAATTTGAAGGGTATTATGAATAGAAAATTTTATTAGTTGATTTTGCCATGACTACATCTAACAGGTCATCTAGTGTGTTATAAATCTCACTGATATTTATGATTATAATGGAATTAATCTTTGTGTGAAGCCCTAAAATCTCAAACCATTTCGAACTTAAATGATCTTTAAAAAAATGATTATTATTAAATTACAGGCAACTGGTGGCGTCCCAACTTCGAGCCCCCCCAATATCCCTACATTCCACCCCACATAACAAAACCGAAGGAACACAAACGTTTATTCCTCGTCCAATTACAGGATAGGGCACTATTTGCAGTGCCCAAGAACTATAAACTGGTTGCAGCACCATTATTTGAGTTGTACGACAATGCTCAAGGATATGGTCCAATCATATCATCATTATCACAAAGCCTATGTAGATTTAATTTTACATATATGTAAAGTGTGTGGTTTGTGTCACTGGTGTATTGAGCATATGTTTTTAGACCAAAAACAACACTAAAAATAAGATAATGATGAATAAAATAATAATTATTGTTAAGACATCATCGGATAAACTTTTAAATACACCATTATTTTAAGGACTCAATAGAAATAAGTATATGACTAAACAAAACATGCGTTTTATTTTGTACCTGAAGAAAGAAGACTGTTTTAGTTTTAAGATCAATAAAAAATACATTTGTGTAAATTATAAAACGATAGCTATATACTCTAGAAATGTCACGGAGTAATGTAATAAATCATAAATTATTTGTAAATTAAATGTATATAACTTAATTTATTTAAATATATTCTATGTATTAATGAATGTAATTCAAATAAAATCCGAAGGATTTACATTATGTAACAATTTGTGACATTCAAAATGAATCTTACTAAAACTATTTATTACACATTTATTTAATTTATTTATTACATATTCTAAATAGTAATGAGACGTCATGGCATGTAATCAAAATGTAGGATTTTCTTTTTTTAATTTGTATTTATTTGTATGTCTCGTGTACCTGATATAAAAATGTTTATAACATATATATACATATATATATATACACCAAGTAGCAGTAAGTAGTGAAAAAAAATATAAGCAAGAAGTTCATTTGCTGAAGTTGAAAATCATCTACATTGATATTATTTTGATACAGTATAAAAATGCTTCTGTATATCTATTGTAACTAACATCCAATAATTATGAAATACCCATCCTAAATTACTCAAACTAGATATTAAATTTGATAATCGCAATATGGACCTAAACTTTAATTATTTTTCGTATTTGTCAATGTGCGAGTGTTTAAGGGTTTGCCAAAATATTTGTTTTCGATTTTCAGACATTAATAGTTGTGTCAATAAATGTCTTTATGCATTTAATTCTTCTGTAAATGTGTTTGTCGCTGAAGGTCTCCTACTCGGTTGGACCGTATTTCTTGTATTTGAGTTGAGGATCCTCATCCTTGGATGGCTTAGATTCCCAATTGAATCCGATAAGTGGTGCTACATTCAGAAACCTGGATTCCAGGCGAATGTTAGAGAATCTTAGTATAAAATTTTGTGACTAGGTAAATGATTTTACTAACTGTTTGTTGGGACACATCGGACAGACCTAGGTAAATGAACTAAATACCTGTAATTTACTAAATGATATAGCCTGTCTGATTCAGCCTGTATATAATATTGATAAATTTCACAGTAACTGCGGGCGAAGTCACTGGCAGGAACTAATATGTGCTATAATAATAATAATACAAGACCAATTGCACATATTGATTTAACCCCTAAGTAAGCAAATTATTTCTTTGTGTTAAGGGTGGTTAGAAAACGATACAAATACATAGAAATACACATTATAAATACTGAGAATATATTTAATAAACGACCAAACCCAGAAATACAGACGTCTATGTCATCATCATCAGTCCCATTGAGTTGCTATACGTTATGCGTCTGTGCTAACCACTCTACCAACGGCGGTAAATATATTGAATATAGCTTTTGCCCGCGGCTTCGCACGCCTCAACAATTCAATTCGCCGTAAAACAATTCTCATTTCCCTTTTCTTGTATTGGCTTCTATATGACTTATTTTAAGTGATACAATCAAAATTACGACATCGGCTGACATCGCTCACTGTCAAAAGTAGGTATATTTAAAGTTTTTAATAAGGATACAATATTAGGTACTGTAATTATTTTTATACCTCTCTTGTTTTTACTTAAGCGTCTATTTAAATACTTCTTAAACAGAGTACTTATTACTTAATAACCATTTTAACAATATATCACACTTACAGATTTTCATTGAACATAATCAAAATATTACCATATAAACTTGAGGAATTCTTAGCTACACAATCGACGTTATTTTCACCATCAACTTGCAGGTCTAGTTTTATTTAATGATATATCTATTTTAAATGATAAACGTTCAGTTAGCTATATGAATTAACAAAATGTTCAATACTGAACATTCACAAAAGCCATTTTTGAGACGGTTTGCACGGTTCCATATAAGAGTGCGCCGGTAGAACCTTACCGGCGCAAACGCGAAGACCCTATATTTTAAATCTGTAATATCTTCGAAAATATTTATTTAAATTACATGCTATAAAGACGAAGCTTCTTAGCAATCCATGGATTCACCGTGCGGGTGCCGGGCCCATCGCGTTGCAAGGAGAGGAGTGCAAGCAGTGCCTGGGACTTGCGACCCAGGAGTAGGTTTAAGGGGCCCCTTTATTTTGCGCAAGAACGCTCACCTTCACCCTCCACACTCCTCTCCCTACCTAACCAAATTTGAAAAGAACCTACTAATGCCGCCTTTGAAGTACGTTCTAGAAATGAACCGATGCTTGTTCTAGAAAGGCCAAGATCTTTAAGTAGGCTATAGAGAGATTTTGCTGTTATACCTCTCGCTCCCACTTCTACCGCGTACAAACTAACTATAAATTTATTCCTGATCAGTTCGTTGGTTAGTTCGTAATACTTATTGAGCTTGAATGTGTGATCCCTTGGGATGTTTGTTTCCCAAGGAACAGTAAGCTCCACAAGTATCACGCGCCTCAGATGTTTCGAATACAGGAATAAGTCCGGTCTGGATGACGAAACACCAACATCCCCAGGGATTTTGTAATGCTTTTCATACGTGTCCATCATGAGAATCCAATCAGGAGCCGCGCCTAATATTGAATGAGGCTTCGCTTTTGATTTTTTGGAGGAGCCTTCTTTTACGAATTCTATAGATCGTTTGGTGGTTGTTATACCCTTCCGCGCTCTTGCTACTGAAAGACTAACCGCTTCCCGTATAATTTCTAATACCTTGTCGTGGCGACGCGAGTATTGACCTTTATCTAGAAGTACCCTACACCCTACTAATAGGTGTTTCGCGGTTCCTATTGCCTCCCCACAGATGTTGCAAGACTTTTCGGTGGCTTTGCCCCATCTTACTAAATTACTTTGATCTGGGAGAGTCATTTGGAATGCATTAAGATAGAATTTTAATAATGCTGGGGACCAATCATAAATTAAGGTGCGCCACTTCAAAGCTAGTGGAATACAAAAATCTCCTATGGTCACCCATTCGTTTTGAATTTCTAGGCTCATCGCGTGGAGTCGGTAATTATCGTTTTCGTCTTGTCGAATAAAAGATTTTGTTATGTCTATGTCTTGAACTTTCCTACTTGATCCTAGCCCTACTTTATTTGTTTGAGCACCTATCATAAATTTTTTGTGGAATTGAAGTCGTGACTCGAGCTCTGAGGCAACTTTGTCTTTTGGGAGAGAAGTTACAGTATCATCTTTAGATTTTCCGATGATATGTCTTTTGGTAACTCTTAGATGTTTGTAGAGCTCCGATGGTTTCTTTAATTTTAATCCAAAGTTGTTTCGGTCTCTAAATAAGGTTGAAGAGTCCGCTGAGTGCGCTAACCCGAGCCATAACTTCAATGTCTTTATGACGCTTGCATCTAACTTTGACAAAAGGGTTTTATTTATATCATACACGAGGAAAGGCCAATTTAGACGTGATGTTAAATAATTATCGTAAATCCAAGCTTTTTTGACGTTACTTATTGGTTGGTTGTCTACCTTTTTGAGATCGTTTAAAAAGCTATCGACTATTACATCCAACGATGGAGTACGGCCTTGGTAATCGATTTTTTTACCTAAAAATTTAAACGGAGCTGCTTCCGTAACCGTACTATATTGTTCCATATTAAATGTAAAATATATTTTAGTTACTTAATTAGATAAGGATTAAAGCTGTATTTCTTAAAATCGCTTCGTAAATAACCTATTATTTTACGTAAAAAGTAAAGGATAAAAATTTGCTATTGTGGGTTATCCCAAAGAGATAAACATACCATCGCGGAATTTCTCTTGCTTATATAAAGGTTTTATGCTGTATGAATTTTTGAAAATATTTTTTTTTTCGTTATCTGTGCACAACTAAAAGACAAACAGATAAACAGACAAAGATTTGAAAAATGCTGAAAATGGATTGCGTTAGTTCTTACTTTACATCCTGGTATATTTTTTAAAATATTTTCAATGTACATAGACTACTCCTCTATAGATTTATTACATGTATAGCATAAGATTTGCATGGTACCTATTACGTGATTGACATAAACTGACATAACTTTTTTATTTCGATTTAGATGAAATAAACACTAAATGTTAAGTGAAGACTGTGATAATATATTCGTGAAAACCGCGTTCAAATTGGTTTAGCAGTTTCTGAGATTAGCGTCCACAAACATATAGACAAACTGAAAAACCTTTGTTTTGTGTTCTCTTGCTCTTATAAAGCCCCCCTATGATGTTTTTTTTTTATTCCATGTACATGAATGGATCAGTGACGATTTTATTATATGTATAGATATTGGTAGTAAACAAAATGTAATATATTGTTGTATATTTTGATAAAACAAATCAAATTCCTTATCTGTGCTGCATAGATTTGTATTTTTACACTAGCTAATGCCAGCGACTGCGTCTGCCTTGAAATTTAAATTATTTACTAATCCGTAACCTATTATTTTTCTTGTAGATCAAACTATTTCTTGATAGTAATAAATTTAACCGTTTCCATACAAATTGTACCCTATATGTTAAGTGAATTAATACCCATATTAGATGGTAAGACACCCAAATTATTTAATTATTCGAAAAGAAACACGGAATGGTAATCGGTTTGAGATCCCCGCTATGCTTATAAAAATCGAGGAGGCAAAGCGATTCGTTCGGACAGATGGGATGCCCACAACGGAAGGGGAGGATGAGGTAATTATAATTCGTTAAATTCCTATCCTATAGATAACCGACAGGGTGGAAATTTTAATCTTGTTTTCGAGGCTGAGGCCGTCTTAAAAATTGAAAATAATTATTTGGTAGCAAATTTCTAGCAAGTTTCTTAATTAAGTCCAAAGCATTTTGCAGCATCAGCCCCCACATGAGAGAATCTGGTACTCCACACAGGACAATGAACTTTGTATAATGTTAGAACTTTTCTTCTATCTGATATACTGTCGGATCTTTTTGCAAGAACTTCAAGATTTCTTAAAGCTGTTCTAGTGTTTAACTATAATGAATCGTCCAAAGTTAGGTTTGAAGGAATCTTTATACCTAAAACTAAACGATCGTTGTATCCAAAGTTACGTTCTTTAACCAAAGTACAATGATTCCTTTGGAGGTAAAATGACGCATCTACATTATGTCAAATCGTCACGTTGAATTTAAAAACAAGGATGTTACTCAAACGCTGCACCATGGTTTCTCTACACGATACTCGTCTGGATCAGTTGTCAGCAGAATGTCCTGGCAGATGGCTGTGTTACCATCTACATCAGCCACCGTCGGCGCTTGCCTAATAAGCTGAGAGAGGCCTAGTGACAAGGCAAAATTCCGCTGCTCTGTTTTAGCGTGGTCAGACTTCTGGTACGTAAACATCCAGTCCGATGACAATTTATAATCTGTAGTTACAGCTACTTAACAATGAATTAGGTCACCCTAACTCAATTGTGTGTATTTTTTTGTGGTGCCTATTTTTTATATTATAAAACTGCTGGTTCGGTTTCGATTTTCTACTTAGTATTGTTTTTTTTTATATTATTGTGGTCAGGTTTTAGTTGCGATAGGCAGCAGATTGAAATATACACAGTAACAAATTTAGGTTTTTTATATTAGAAACAAAAAAACGTATGTAGTAACTGGGTATTATTTTCTGTAAAATAATAATAATAATTTCTATAATCTTTAATAATAACTTCTTTTTAATTACGTGTTAAGTTAAACGTGCATTCAAATAAAAAAATATAAAATACTTTGGGATAGGTATAACTTAGATTTTGTACTAGAGGTTTTTACCATTTTAGGGCGAAACCCTAAAACTTTAAATAAATAAGGTTTCGATAAAACCATTTTATAGCTTATTATTCAACTATGCGTACATTACTTTTATTGATTTGTGTAGAAATTGTGTGTGGATTTTTATGGAAGAATGGAATAGTACATTATTCGATCAATAATAAAGATTATGGTATGCTTCAAAATGATTTAAAAGTTTTATTATTACCAACAATATATACATAGATATATATAGTTGAAACCCGTTAGCTTATATATTTTTTAAATAACTGTAAAATAAATGTTATCTTCGTTCGTCATCATAAAGGCGAATATATATTCTAAATTAATCAAAGTACACACACACTTTGGCTCTGAGAACCACTGAGCGGTCGCTGGTTCGAAACCTGCCCGGGTTGGTGAATTTTCATTCATTTTACTTTAATTTAAATTAATGCATACAACGCGCATATTTATATTGTATTTTAAAGAAAGGAATAAAATTAAAATAAAAAAAAATATTAAATTGAAATTAAAACTCAAACAACTCATTGTTGTAAATAACGTACCCACCTAAATGCATAGAGATATTGTATAATATCTCTATGCATTTAGGTAGAATAAGAATTGTATAATTCTATGCCTAAATGTTTAATCTGACAAGTGAGTAGTGACGATCTACTCGATAGGCAAGATCGCATAAGGACGCCGCTTTTAGCGTCATGTAGGAATAATTTATTAAAAATGTTTTCAGATATTCATTCTCAGGAAGTAATAATGACGACTTTATCGCATATTATGGAAGAGGTTTGTCTAAAATTTTTTCAGAGTGACTTCAATAACAGTTCATCGGCTACAGATAAAATTTTGTATATCAACAACCCTGATAAGCGTAAAAATTGTGCACCGAATACGTATGACTTTAGTAAAGCGGTTGTGGTAAGTGAAAATACGATTAGTACATACTAACTTAATTAAATTACCTTAGCTAATAAAATATCATAAATGGAACAATACATTCAATATACATTAATGTAATTCAAGTTTCATTTAATTATATAATTTAAAATTTAACTGCGCTATGGCCATGGACTTTAGCCCATAAAAAAGGGATAAAAGGCTTTTCGAGAAGACTAATTGGAATTTTTGTTGACAAAAGAACCGCCCCGCGAGTACTATTGTTCGGTTATAGTCCACGCAAATTGAGTCCGCGGATAGCAGAATCTTTTTAAATCGTTACTTATTTTTTATAGGACATGACTATTGGCTATAAATGTATAAATTCTCGAGACATATCAACAATAATTGTGGAAATGTTAAGGACTAGCATTGACACCAAAGGTAAGCTAGTTACAGTTAAGTTACTTATATTATTTGGACTCATTTTAATTCTTAAAATCAATGTAATCAATATTTTTCACTTAGGTTCGCCAATAAATAGCTACGATTTAATTAAGAAATTCAATAAAAAAGTAAGTCTTATAAGAATAAAATTAAAACTTGATAACGATTTTTTTTAATTATCTATAAAAAAAAAACAAACTATCACAGAGTTTTAATTCTGACTTCTTTGAATTATAAATTGTTACCTAGGTACTATTAAGTACATAACTGTAAGGGATTTCAAAAATATATATTATGTATTAAACAAAGTCTGATTTTTTTCCGTTGGTATTTATTCTTAGGATCCTTCAACAAATTCAATACTATCCGCGAGTGATAGAAATTACATAAATGCACATTACAAATCTGAATGTGGATCTTCATATAAACCGACCTTAGTACAACGTCGATTCGAAACGTCTGATTTATTAAGTTCGGCGAACTTGAAGTATTATAATGATAAATTGTGGCCATTGGGTATAGTTTTATACGGGATAGAAGATGATTTGGGTGAGTTTGGCTCCTATTTTTTAAATTTTCAGAGCCACTGCAAAGTAGATTTGGTCTCCGCACTTCCTTTTGTTTTATACAGAACTAGGTTAATGCTTGTCTACATTCCACCTGATGGAGAGTGGAGATGTAGTCATAGGTTTTAAGGCGCATTAGCGTAGCAACCTATTCATTCTTTGCTTGAAGACACCCACATTATATTTGACCGGAAATACCGACTCAGGCAAATTGATTTTTTTTAGATCGTTGGAAAAATGCGTTACGCATCATCCTAGCGGCCAGGAAGGTGATGACCGAGGGGGTATGTGGGACTACCCGGCAGCATACAAGACGCTGCCACTTTTAAGGCTACCCACTAAAAAACCAAGGTTGACCTCATCGCCTTAGTGAGACGCCACGGGATCACTGTCGCACTCACTGTGACGACCCGGCGAGGCAAATTGTTCCAGTCCTTCGCTGTACGCACTAAAAAGGACGAAACAGCGTTTGGTTCGGACAGGTGGAGTGTCCATAACGTAGAGATGGATACCTGCCGTGCGTCTTGACGTCCGGTGATGGAACGAGGACGGGGGAATTAAATCGTGTAATTCCTCCTATAGAATACTGAGAGGCTAGCAATTCTGCGCCTATGATCAAGGCTGTGGAGGTTGGCGTCAACCAATTTATGGTCGCCAATAAGCCTCTTTGCTCGCCTCTCAATTGAGTCCAGAACCGCAAGATGAGTCTTTGCGTTACCAGCAAATATGTGACCACAGTACTCTACACACGACCGGATCTGTGCTTTGTATAATACAAGTAGCTGTCCCGGTGTAAAGTACTGCCGGACCTTCGCAAGAACGGCAATCTTTCCTGCAGCTGCTTTTGCTCTGGACTCAATGTACCGACCAAAGTTGAGGTTCGAAGAAATCTCTAAGCCTAACAACTGAAGCTGGCCACTGTATTCCAAGGATACATTCCGGAAAGTAGGAGCCAAGGTGAAAGGGCTTCTTTTAGCGGTGAACAAACATGTTTGTGTTTTGGTGGCGTTGAATTTAACAAAATTGGCATTGCCCCATGCGGAGACTGCCTTAAGTTTGTCATTCAAACGCTGCACCATGGCTTTTCTTTCAGATTGTACTTCATCTCTACTAGATCGAATACTTGGCCGATATCTTTCTATAACTGTGCTGTCGTCTGCATACCCATAGATACCGGGCTTCAGCAGATCATTAATGTGTAGCAAAAAAAGAATTTCAGAAAGAGCGGACCCCTGAGGCACTCCGGCATTTATTGTCAAGGGTTCCGAAGAACTCCCGTTGACAACTACTCAGAGAGATCTCTGGCTCAGAAAGTTCGTTATCCAGCCAATCAGACCAGGAGATATAGGAGGACCGTACGCTAAAAGCTTGCTTAAAAGGTTCGCATGCCAGACCCTGTCAAAAGCCTGTGAGACGTCCAGAGAGACAGTGACCGCTTCTCTATTTCTCTCGATGGCCTCGCCTAAAATGTGTGTAGCGTACGGTAGACCAGCGGACCTATTTCGGTTAAACCTGTACTGTCGGTCACTGAGGAGATCGTTAATGTGAATAGGATGGCAAATGGCACTTGAACGAGGCGGTACGTCTCGAACCCGAGGTTGAAGTTGGTTAAGTTATGCCACTGGGAGGCTAGCCTGGAGACTGCGGGGACGCCCGAACCCCCCAGCGATCGCCATCGAACCTCCTCGTCTGGTCGCCAACCAGCACAACGGAGCCACCCTGGGTTTTTTCGCAGCTGGCGGGGCAGCCTTTCGTAGTTGGCTAACCCACTAATTGGGTCCCTAACTATCTGGGGGCGGTCAGCGGAAAGCCGTCGCTTCGGATCCCGCTACCCTCCTCGCCTAGACCCCCGACAAAACCAACGCTCGCCAATGCACCGCAGCTGTTCAGACCCATTTCCCATAAACGGCTTCATCGAGCAACGTGCTGGAACACGACTAGGTCGCTTTGCGGCACGACTTCGCCCGATGGGTGGTAACTTTGCCGGCTAACCGATGTTATGGTTACCACCAAGTAGACTCCGGCGGCTTTTTATTTTTAAAAAGTCCAACCCCCCCCCCCCCCCCCCCCCCTCCACGCCAAACATGAAAGCGATGCTAAAAAGAACAATACCCCAGAAGGGTACCGGCTTTAATGAAGCCGGGGACCCCCTCCCCGAGCAAAATCGGGGAAATGATTCTCGGATTTTGCTCGGGCTGCCCGTCGTATCTGGGGCGGGCAAAGTATCGCCTTTTGTGTTTTTAGAGGGCAAACGACGAGTCAACGCAGCGGCACCCCGACCCACTTTAACTGGTGACTTTAGCAACATCCGGGGTCTTCATTCCAACTTGAACGCCGTCCACCATCATCTAGAGACGGCGCAGCCGGCCTTGTTGTTTCTGACGGAGACGCAGATATCTCAACCTAGCGACACAGCGTACCTATCATACCCCGGGTATAAACTAGAACATCATTTTATACCACACGCCGGGGTATCTGTGTTCGTAAGGGACGATATCTGCTACCGTCGCCTTCAGGTTTTTGAAGGTCGGGACCGGTCTGTACTCTGGCTGCGCGTGGACATGGACGACCATGTCAGAGTCTACGCGTGCCTCTACAGGTGCCATAGTGGTAATGCAGAAACGGATCAACTCTTAGGCCATGTTCAGGCGAAGATTGACGATCTGCTTTCACAGACTCCCTCCGCTGAAGTCGTAATCCTCGGGGACTTCAATGCGCACCATACCGATTGGCTAGGGTCACGTGCCACCGACTACGCGGGGAGATCTGTGTTTGACTTTGCTCTGGCAAATGGTCTGTCCCAATTGGTAAAGACGCACACTCGTCTACCGGACGTGGACAGCCATATACCCTCTTTGTTGGATCTTCTGCTGACTACACATCCCGGAAAGTACCAAGTCACTGTCGAGGCTCCCTTAGGGTCCTCTGATCATTGCTTGATACGGAGTGTAGTGCCCATGGAACGCCCAGCTCGCACAAGACCTGCGACTCGACGCGTTTGGCACTACAAGTCAGCGGATTGGGATGGAATGCGATCCTTTTTTGCATCCTACCCATGGGGGCCGATTTGTTTCCCTTCCAATGACCCTAGTGACTGCGCTGCGGCTGTAGCTGATGTGATGCTTCAGGGCATGGAACTATTTGTACCAAGCTCTGTGGTACCACTTGGTGGCAGATCGCAGCCTTGGTTTGATGCGTCTGTCAGGGCTGCAGCAGCTGACAAACGGCAGGCTTATCAGGCTTGGGCTAATGCGTTAGTCACTAAGGATCCGAACTCTAGAGTTCTGAAGAGGAAATATAATCGTGCCTCCAGATTCTTCAAATGGAAAATCGCTAGAGCAAAGTTCAAGCATGTCGTCAAAATCGGGGATCAGTTGGCAAGGTACCCACCTGGCACGCGCAAGTTCTGGGCGCTTTCCAAAGCCAGTCTGGGAAACTTCTGTCGCCCATCCCTGCCGCCATTGCACACTGGGAACGACTCTTTGGCCCACACGGCAAAAGAGAAAGCCGATCTCTTGGGCACTCTTTTTGCCTCAAAGTCGACTTTGGACGACCAGGGGAGGGCACCGCCTATCATCCCGCGGTGTCCGAGCTTTATGCCGGAAATAGTTTTTCGGCAAAAACTCATCCGAAAAACCCTCCTTTCCTTGGTAGTTCATAAGTCGAGTGGGCCAGATGGTATCTCTCCAGTTGTGCTACGAACATGTGCCCCTGAGTTGACACCAGTGCTAACGCGTCTATTTCGGTACTCTTACTTGAAAGGCGTAGTCCCGGTCTCATGGAAGCGTGCCCTTGTCCATCCGATCCCTAAAAAAGGCGATAGCTCGGACCCAGCTACCTACATACCTATCGCCATTACCTCTCTTCCCTCCAAAGTAATGGAGAGCATTATCAATAAACAGCTCCTAACCTACCTCGAGGATCAACTGGTAGTTAGTCAAAGACCGGCAATATGGCTTTCGCCATGGTCGATCGGCTGGTGATCTTCTGTTGTATCTTACACGCCATTGGGGAGCTGTTATTGAAAGCAAGGGAGAGGGTCTGGCAGTTAGTCTGGATATGGCGAAAGCCTTTGATCGTGTATGGCACAGGGGGCTTCTTTCGAAGCTACCTTCCTATGGGCTTCCCGAGAGTTTATGCAAGTGGATCACCAGCTTCCTCACTGGGCGGAGCATACAGGTCGTTATCGACGGTTTTTGCTCGGACCCTAAGCCCGTGAACGCTGGTGTACCCCAAGGCTGCGTGCTATCCCCAACTCTGTTCCTCCTGCACATCAATGATATGCTGGATATCTCCAACATACATTGTTATGCGGATGACAACACTGGGGATGCGGTATATTCCGGCCGTGCAGGTCTCTCTTGGGAAAACGTCGACTAGTGCCGAAAGAAACTTGTGTCTTCTATAGAGACTTCCTTGGGGCTGATCTCTGAGTGGGGTGAACTGAACCACGTACAGTTCAATCCCCTGAAGACACAAGTTTGCGCGTTTACCACTAAGAAAACCCCATTTGTCGTATCACCGCTCTTCGAGAGCACTCCCCTCATTGCCTCGCCAAGTATCAGAAAACTGGGTCTCGACATTTCGAGCGATTGTCAGTTTCAGATTTTCAGTGGTCATCTGGAGAGCAAGGCCAAGTTGGCCTCGAAGAAATTGGGAGTGAATAATAGAGCGAGGCAGTATTTCAAACCTGGCCAAAGACTTGCGCTCTATAAGGCGCAGGTCCGGCCACACATGGAGTACTGTTCTCATCTCTGGTCCGGATCACCCCAATATCAGCTTCTACCATTTGACAGCGAACAACGGAGAGCCGTTCGGATTGTCGGGGACCTGGTGCTCTGCGAACGGCTGGACTCTTTGGCATTGCGTAGAGACGTGGCTTCTTTGTGCGTCTTCTACCGCATTTACAACGGGGAATGTTCCGAAGAACTATTCGATCTGATCCCTGCCGCCGAATTTCATCACCGCACAGCGCGCCATCGCCTCCAATATCATCCTTTCCACCTGGATGCGTGGCGATCCTCTACTGTGCGGTTTTCAAGGACATTTTTCCTACGTTCCACTCGCTTGTGGAACGAACTCCCTTCGGTGGTATTTCCAGATCAGTACGACATGGATACCTTCAAAAAAGGCGTTTACTCCTACCTACATGGCCGGCAACACTCTTGTAAATCCTCGGATGTTGCAAGAGTTCATGGGCGGCGGTGATCACAAGTCATCTGTGACCCGCCAGCTGGCTTGCCCTCCTCTTACATAAAAAAAAATATATATATTCTCGTTTATCCGCGTTAAGTATCTTCTGACCCTAGAAAAGTTTATAGGTATATTACAGATAAAAAATATGAAATATCAACTTTGAAAAATGTTTGTCCATAACTTACTTAAACCGTTGAAACTATCTATCCACAAGTTAGTCAAAATATGCTTATTTTACAATTTACTTAAACCAGATGATAAGCAGATTAAGTGTTTGCTGCGTTGTCGCTAGTACCTATACCGAACTGTTTAGAAGGCATCATGGTTAACTGCTAATTTATATCCATTTTCAATAAAAGGAGTTCATACTCCTGGTCGCTAACGAGACGTTTATATAATAATCGAGCTTCTTTAACTTTATGTAATAATTACCCTTTTTTTTTAATCGCTAAAATCCACCTAAGAATATCTTTTATTTAGTATAAGCTAAGGTTGTCCTTTATGGGAATAAGTTCCAAAGGCATTTGAAAGCTACATTATATTGTATCGGCAGATTCTTTGGATTACCAAAAACTCAAACACGCCATGACGACTATTGAATTGGCCACTTGCGTGGTTTTCCAAGAAGTTAAATCGGATGGTGTGCTCGAACCGAAGAGTCAAATATGGTTTGGAAACGACGGAAACGAAATGCCATCGTTTGGTTTTACAGAAACTAAACAGGTAGGTTACTTTTTTCTTCTAAAGGCCATTCAATTTATCAATTATACTTTTACCTTAATATTTACGTGTCACGGTTTTTCGTTGTAAATAATAAGATTGGTTATTTTTTAAATTTGGTTAAAGAATTTAAAGCTGTCTTCGATCGTCAACGGAGCGGCGGGACATTCAGCTCACGTGCTTAATAATTTGATGAGAATTCTTGGAATACATATGATGTCAAATCGCTATGATCGAGACAACTACGTGACCATCAATTGGAGAAACGTTGAAAAGGGTGGGTTACTACAAAACGCCATCCGATATAAATGTCACTTTCAAAATTCAAAATATCTTTATTCAAGTAGGCATTTACACGCACTTTTGAATCGTCAATTACTTGAAATTGGTAAGTATAGTCAGTCTGTGAGTAAGCTACTACCAGCTCGGAATGCTGTTCTGATGAGAAGAGCTGGCCAGAAACTCAACAGTTGCTCTTTTTAAATAAAATTTAACAATGTTTGACTTATAAATTAAATATATTATATTATAACATCAACCCTGCAAATGAGTCAATGAACCAAGTTCCACACATTTCGATCAACCAAAAACTCTTGAATGTTATAGTAAGATTTATTGTGTGTAAAGTGTAAAGTTTCTTGAGTGTAAAATAAGTGAAAGGATTATTATATTAATATTAATATTGTCTGTCAGTCATAAAAAAATATATATTACATTTCAAATAAAGTTTGATGATAATAAGCAATTAAATAGGTATATCTTTGGTACTGGTTTGGTAATATCTTTGGTACATATACTTATTGGTTACACTTCTATTTTAACCTGATGTTTCAAAATTGTAGCCATCGTGTTAGAAGACAATAAACTAACTACTGATTTATTCGATTAAGTAGTCGGACTTATTAA